>CM068367.1:778740862-779940862 GCA_034769895.1 Magicicada septendecula
GGAATAGAAAGGGTAGTTAGAAGTTTATTTCAGGCTTGAACTTGTCAAGAAATTGTTTATATTATAATAAGAGGTGTAGTAAAAAACACCAATGTTTATTACTTGTTTCTGTTAAAAAATTGTTGTAAAGTACCAAATATAAAGGTAAGAAGTTTCAAAGAAATATTAGATAGAAGTATTGGAAAATCTAGGCTCTAGGCCTAACTGTTAATGATGAATTCTGTAAATTAAAGAACAAACAATAGCCCAATATCAAAGCAGAATATACCAAATGTTTAAACAAGTTAAGTGGGTATTCCCGATACCAAAATATATAAATAACATCCAATTTTGGATAAAATATATATAAAATATAAATAAGGAAAATAACAAAAATGTGATTAGCTACCCAAAAGTAACCATGAGGGGTATCAAAATGATCCTTATCAAAAATTATGAACAATGTATTCATGTAATAAACCTAGCTATTAAAATAAGAAAGAAAATCTTCATTGAAGATATTTTTGTAGTTTTAAACTAAAATAAAACGTTAGAATATAACAATGACATAAATTAACGACCAATGAGAATTAGCATAATTTATTAGGTAACCATAGCAACCGAAATTTATTGCCAAAAAACCATTGAATTTTCTTTAATCCATTATTGACCGACGCTGAGGGCGGATGAATGTAGCTCTCAACTCAAATTTTACCCTAAATAAGTGAATTTTGACTAAAATCGTAAGAAAAGAAGATAGTATTAGCAGTCCAGGAACACTTGATAATATATTTATTATTAAAATTTTCACCAACCAAAATTATCCGTGGAAATCAAGAAGACGTCTGAAATAATAGCTGACGACTCATCCCGAAGGAAGACCAGAGTGACCTACTTCAACCCAAGAAGACGGACGATTGCAGAATGAGTACGAAGCCGAACTTTATGGAAAAACCCGTCTGAACGAGATTGCCGAATATCGAAGAATAGAAGACGACCAGATCCATCCGGAAGAAGCAGACGGCATCATCGCGGAAGCCCCATCGAGAATTGATGAGTATAAACAATAATCTCACTAAAAACGAATTCCCAATTTTTCAATCCATAATAACTAATCACAATTTTCACTTCACTGATCACTATTCTGAACTAGAACTGAAAGTATTTATAATATCACTATTGTTGAACTTTAATCAATTGATAATTATTTAAACTGAGCTATAATAAATAATTAATAAACATAACTTATTAACAAAAATCCTAACCAAAAATTTTGACTAAATCTCATTGTTGGTTACTTACTTGATGTAATTAAAAATATAAATATATTGTTACCTAGTT
The DNA here is from genome assembly GCA_034769895.1 of Magicicada septendecula. Taxonomy (NCBI): domain Eukaryota; kingdom Metazoa; phylum Arthropoda; class Insecta; order Hemiptera; family Cicadidae; genus Magicicada; species Magicicada septendecula. The sequence continues at coordinate 778,742,183 of CM068367.1, forward strand.
TTAAGAATTATTATAAATTTGTGCATTTTAGCCGTAATCCAATACTTCTGTAGCCAAAAGGACTTATTGACACCCCCTGGGTAAAACATTTTATTGTAAACAAACGGTATCCGCCAAGCGTGTGTACAAGACACACTTAAAACTGAGCATGCCAACTGAGCAACTGTAAAAGCCGGTGCTAAGATAAAATAATGCACTACTAACTAACTGAAACTGTTAAAGAGTTAATAAATATTATTATTGTGCAACGCTGTATGTTTGATTCGTACAATTTAAGATAATACATAGAAAATCATTGAAGTGAAAACAACAAAACAAGACGTTAGCGAAGTCGACACTGAAAGACGGCGTGCGCCAATCAGGTGGCGAGGTAGCAATATTCAAACCAAACGCCGAGAGATACGGTATGCCCGTAAATGGTAAGAAAAGGCACAGCTCGACTCGCTACACGCAAATAACATTGACAGAACTTATTTAAATAATTAATAACATCAATTATACACCCATACTATACCACAAACCCAACGAGCGAGTTAAAAAACGCTCGTCAAGCACACATTTACTATACGAGTAATAGAATAATTATAGAAACACTAATTACTAATTACACCCCAGTATAAAAAAAGTTTTATTACAAAGTGGCGCTCACAACAGTGGGGCATCATCATCTTCTATTTGCAGTCTACGTTACAAAGTGGCGCGCCAACTAGTAGGGTTAGGATAACTAAGAAAACATACCTTTAAACCTTACAAATTCTAGCGGCGACTACAGAAATGGAACCGGCAAAGCACGATACGAGATACCAGACTAAGATACGCGAGAAGGAGGCGGAAAAGGGAGCAAAGAGATCAGAAACGGAGATCGAGAAAGGCACCGGAATGGAAGAAAGAGAAATAACTTCAGTGGAAGGTATGGAAGAATTGTTAACCCCAGCAGAGGCAACCAGGACCACGGAAGGAACGAAATTAGACAATCTGATGAGAATTATGATGGAACAGTTCGGAACAATGAATGAGAAAATGGACAGAACTAAGGAAGAAATTAATGAGGACAGTGAGAGAAGGAGAAGAGAAGACAAAGAAGAATTGAATAAGAAGTTTGAGTCAATTAATAACAACTTTAAGAAGCAGGAGGAGAAAATAGATGAAAAACTAGACAAGAAGTTTGAGTCATTAAATGAAACCCTGACACAGAAAATGAAGGAGGAAAATAAACTGATCAGTGAAAAGATAGAGAGAAGTAATGAGAAAACCAGCGAAACCTTGAGACTAATGAAAGAGGATATTGAAACGCTGAACGATAAAATTGAATATAACCAGGATACATTACAGCAACAGTTGACGGAGTACAGAGAAGAACTGAAACAGACTGTAATGGAAACGGAAGAGAAGATAGAGAAAACCAGTGAAGTACTGTTACAAGTCCGAGAAGAAATTTAATCAAGGTGAATGAAGTTGAAGCCGAAGGTAAAAGGAGGGCTGAAGGACTCCAAAAAGAAACAAACAACAAATTAGAACAAATACAGACCAGAGTGGAAGAGAATTATAGCAAATTGGATGCATCGGTAAGTGAGGTGAAGGACACCACAACCGCCCAAGAAGGGAGAATAGCAGAATTTAGGGCAAGAGAACTACGCCTCCAGGAAGAGATCAATGCGTTGAAGGACCGACCAATGACGAGCTCACACATATCATGTAGTGAGAATAGAGAAACAATAAACTTCAAAAATTACAAACGAAACCCAATTGAATTCATAGAACGGGTAGAGGAGAACCTAGCCCGAACCAGGGAGACACGGTGGACGATAATCAAGGGCATGATCGACGAAATGTTCAAAGAAGTTCACGACAATTGGTGGACGGCTGTGAGACCAGATATACATAATTTCAATGAATTTAAAAAACTATTCAAGGACAAATACTGGTCGGAGGCGACGCAGCACGTTGTCAGAAATAACATCAGCAACGGCCGATTCGACCCTTACCTGGGACAATCTCCAACCGCCTACTTCTTAGGTAAGGTTAGTATAGCTAGGAATCTAGAGTCTAACATCCCTGAAGAGTGCTTGGTGACCCAATTGGCATACCATTACGATGGAGAAATCACCAAAAGCCGTTTGAGTGGAAGAATCAAGACGATTCAAGAGATGGCCGCATTATTGGGGGAATATGAGCGGGAAAAACATTATGTGTTGAACAGGCAGAAGAACACCCCGAACTACAGAACTTACGATAACAGAAATCATCCAAGTGGGCCGCAAGGAAACCATACACTGGCTAATCATCCGCCAGCCAACCCCAATAATTATCGAGGTTTTAATAACAACCAAGAAAATCAAAGGGACTTACAACCAGTCTTCTTTGAAAAAATATTATGAGACAGTGTCAGAAAGTTAAAAAGAATTTGGAGAATAACCATTGTCAAAATTCAAAAATTAAAGTAAGCACAACTTACAATAAGTATTTGATTGAAATTATTATATGAATGAAAAGGAATTTAGAAGAAAGATAAGCTAAATTCAAAATAAAGTAAGTACAACCTTACAACCAAGTGTGAAACAAAATGTGTAAACCCATATAATTTTAAAAGTATATGTAATGAAATATCATAAAAAATTGATATAAAATAATAAAATGTTACACAAATAATGATGACGCTACATAACATCATTAACTAACCCTATCACAAAATGGAATAATAAAAAATTAACGTTTCACAAAAGAAAAGACAAGACAATCAAATAAAAAATGACACTGACATATTAACTGAACAATCAATGAAAAAATATAAGTGAGCCAGAAACCAGCTACAATGTTAATTTTGAATATAAATGAGCAATAAAGTGATAACAAATAAAATCACTACCATATGAAGTAAGCTAATGAAACAATGCAAAATACCTATTAAATATCGCCATAAGCTTAAACAAAGGAATCCAAACAAGTCACTGAGATGAAAAGGTCATGAGATGTATAAAAGAGAGAATAATTAATCCCAAAAGTGTTTTATTGTATTGATATTATATGAGTCAAAATAAACGACTATTATTATAATTATTATGAATATTATTATGTGATGATTTTATGTTGAGATACGTCCAACAATTATTTATGTTATTGAGCAGATAGGCAAGGCCTCTGAACTCAAAATGTGTATAAATGGATAGCAGAGTAATAGAGCCACACGTGCCCACTGGCTAGTACCAATTTATATGAATGGGAGAGAAGAAAAATTTTAGGGAAATAGAACATACAAGGGATAACACTCGTAATAAAATAATACCAAATACCATATCATGAACCATGACTTAATAAAAATGAATAAAAAAGAAAGTAGCGATTGATGAATTCCTGAATGATAACAACTTGATGAAATGAACTATATTGATGATTTCAGAAAAAACAATGATTTTTGTTTCGAAATAATAAATTTTGGTGACGATGCATTATGTAACATGACATAAGGTAGTGAAGATCCAATGATAATTAATTATAAAATAAAGAAGCTGAAGACAAGAATAAAAGGCAAGAACTTATAAACTCAGAGGTTAATAACCCAATAACCAAGTGACAAATGACTGATAAACTGACAATGACTTGACACAATAGATCGGATAAATACAAAAAGAACAACGGAACAAGGAAGAAGGAACCAAGAACTAAATGTAATCAAGAATTCGACAACGAACATTGTAAATCCCTAATAATGACCATTAAAATGTATGTTAATAAGTGCACTAATGTAATTAGAATATAGATGATATGTACCTAGGGTAATAATGTTAATGAAAGATAGTAATGTTATGTATATCTTATTAATGAAGGAATGTACTCATAAATATAAGTTAGGGAATTAATAATACACACACCCTAATAAATAGTGATAAATATAATCAAAACTAGTAAACAATACCCTGAGGCAAATAAAGGCCACAGTTAAGTACCAAAAGTGATCATTAGTGAAGGGAAAATAAAATAAACACTTATAACCAGTAACCCCATGATGACCTTAACATAAATAAACAACCCAGTGATTAATCAAGTGAGTGGAAGGAGGAGTATATTAATACAAAAGTGGTGACATGTAGTGATAGCATGTTGCATACAATAAGTGAAAGTGAATAAATCAAAAACCTTCTATGAAGGAAAAAGTGTAGTGTGTGAACTTAAAAAAGTATTTTAGTTAGTAAACTGTATTAGAATAACTGAAAGACCTGTGATAACTTTGTACTAGCAAGTAAGAGGAACTCATTATAATGTGATTAAGTTGAGCAATAGTTAATAAGAATTATAAAATAAGGTAGAAATTAAGTCGTTGGAATGAAAGGCAAACAAGAAAGCTAGACACTGTTTTATAGTGAAGGAATGAGGGAATAGAACATATTGTGTAAAGTATAGTTTAATAGTAGTATAATAAAAGTGTTATTATTGTTTAAAAAACCAATACAATATAATGAATCATCAGTTGAACCAGATAGTAGTAAGGAATAGAAAGGGTAGTTAGAAGTTTTATTTCAGGCTTGAACTTGTCAAGAAATTGTTTATTATTATAATAAGAGGTGTAGTTAAAAACACCAATGTTTATTACTTGTTTCTGTTAAAAAATTGTTTTAAAGTACCAAATATAAAGGTAAGAAGTTTCAAAGAAATATTAGATAGAAGTATTGGAAAATCTAGGCTCTAGGCCTAACTGTTAATGATGAATTCTGTAAATTAAAGAACAAACAATAGCCCAATATCAAAGCAGAATATACCAAATGTTTAAACAAGTTAAGTGGGTATTCCCGATACCAAAATATATAAATAACATCCAATTTTGGATAAAATATATATAAAATATAAATAAGGAAAATAACAAAAATGTGATTAGCTACCCAAAAGTAACCATGAGGGGTATCAAAATGATCCTTATCAAAAATTATGAACAATGGTATTCATGTAATAAACCTAGCTATTAAAATAAGAAAGAAATCTTCATTTGAAGATATTTTGTAGTTTTAAACTAAAATAAAACGTTAGAATATAACAATGACATAAATTAACGACCAATGAGAATTAGCATAATTTATTAGGTAACCATAGCAACCGAAATTTATTGCCAAAAAACCATTGAATTTTCTTTAATCCATTATTGACCGACGCTGAGGGCGGATGAATGTAGCTCTCAACTCAAATTTTACCCTAAATAAGTGAATTTTGACTAAAATCGTAAGAAAAGAAGATAGTATTAGCAGTCCAGGGAACACTTGATAATATATTTATTATTAAAATTTTCACCAACCAAAATTATCCGTGGAAATCAAGAAGACGTCTGAAATAATAGCTGACGACTCATCCCGAAGGAAGACCAGAGTGACCTACTTCAACCCAAGAAGACGGACGATTGCAGAACGAGTACGAAGCCGAACTTTATGGAAAAACCCGTCTGAACGAGATTGCCGAATATCCGAAGAATAGAAGACGACCAGATCCATCCGGAAGAAGCAGACGGCATCGCGGAAGCCCCATCGAGAATTGATGAGTATAAACAATAATCTCACTAAAAACGAATTCCCAATTTTTCAATCCATAATAACTAATCACAATTTTCACTTCACTGATCACTATTCTGAACTAGAACTGAAAGTATTTATAATATCACTATTGTTGAACTTTAATCAATTGATAATTATTTAAACTGAGCTATAATAAATAATTAATAAACATAACTTATTAACAAAATCCTAACCAAAAATTTTGACTAAATCTCATTGTTGGTTACTTACTTGAATGTATTAAAATATAAAATATTGTGTACCTAGTTTTAAGAATTATTATAAATTTGTGCATTTTAGCCGTAATCCAATACTTCTGTAGCCAAAAGGACTTATTGACACCCCCTGGGTAAAACATTTTATTGTAAACAAACGGTATCCGCCAAGCGGTGTGTACAAGACACACTTAAAACTGAGCATGCCAACTGAGCAACTGTAAAAGCCGGTGCTAAGATAAAATAATGCACTACTAACTAACTGAAACTGTTAAAGAGTTAATAAATATTATTATTGTGCAACGCTGTATGTTTGATTCGTACAATTTAAGATAATACATAGAAAATCATTGAAGTGAAAACAACAAAACAAGACGTTAGCGAAGTCGACACTGAAAGACGGCGTGCGCCAATCAGGTGGCGAGGTAGCAATATTCAAACCAAACGCCGAGAGATATGGTATGCCCGTAAATGGTAAGAAAAGGCACAGCTCGACTCGCTACACGCAAATAACATTGACAGAACTTATTTAAATAATTAATAACATCAATTATACACCCATACTATACCACAAACCCAACGAGCGAGTTAAAAAACGCTCGTCAAGCACACATTTACTATACGAGTAATAGAATAATTATAGAAACACTAATTACTAATTACACCCCAGTATAAAAAAAGTTTTATTACAAAGTGCCGCTCACAACAGTGGGGCATCATCATCTTCTATTTGCAGTCTACGTTACAAAGTGGCGCGCCAACTAGTAGGGTTAGGATAACTAAGAAAACATACCTTTAAACCTTACAAATTCTAGCGGCGACTACAGAAATGGAACCGGCAAAGCACGATACGAGATACCAGACTAAGATACGCGAGAAGGAGGCGGAAAAGGGAGCAAAGAGATCAGAAACGGAGATCGAGAAAGGCACCGGAATGGAAGAAAGAGAAATAACTTCAGTGGAAGGTATGGAAGAATTGTTAACCCCAGCAGAGGCAACCAGGACCACGGAAGGAACGAAATTAGACAATCTGATGAGAATTATGATGGAACAGTTCGGAACAATGAATGAGAAAATGGACAGAACTAAGGAAGAAATTAATGAGGACAGTGAGAGAAGGAGAAGAGAAGACAAAGAAGAATTGAATAAGAAGTTTGAGTCAATTAATAACAACTTTAAGAAGCAGGAGGAGAAAATAGATGAAAAACTAGACAAGAAGTTTGAGTCATTAAATGAAACCCTGACACAGAAAATGAAGGAGGAAAATAAACTGATCAGTGAAAAGATAGAGAGAAGTAATGAGAAAACCAGCGAAACCTTGAGACTAATGAAAGAGGATATTGAAACGCTGAACGATAAAATTGAATATAACCAGGATACATTACAGCAACAGTTGACGGAGTACAGAGAAGAACTGAAACAGACTGTAATGGAAACGGAAGAGAAGATAGAGAAAACCAGTGAAGTAGTGTTACAAGTCCGAGAAGAAATTTAATCAAGGTGAATGAAGTTGAAGCCGAAGGTAAAAGGAGGGCTGAAGGACTCCAAAAAGAAACAAACAACAAATTAGAACAAATACAGACCAGAGTGGAAGAGAATTATAGCAAATTGGATGCATCGGTAAGTGAGGTGAAGGACACCACAACCGCCCAAGAAGGGAGAATAGCAGAATTTAGGGCAAGAGAACTACGCCTCCAGGAAGAGATCAATGCGTTGAAGGACCGACCAATGATGAGCTCACACATATCATGTAGTGAGAATAGAGAAACAATAAACTTCAAAAATTACAAACGAAACCCAATTGAATTCATAGAACGGGTAGAGGAGAACCTAGCCCGAACCAGGGAGACACGGTGGACGATAATCAAGGGCATGATCGACGAAATGTTCAAAGAAGTTCACGACAATTGGTGGACGGCTGTGAGACCAGATATACATAATTTCAATGAATTTAAAAAACTATTCAAGGACAAATACTGGTCGGAGGCGACGCAGCACATTGTCAGAAATAACATCAGCAACGGCCGATTCGACCCTTACCTGGGACAATCTCCAACCGCCTACTTCTTAGGTAAGGTTAGTATAGCTAGGAATCTAGAGTCTAACATCCCTGAAGAGTGCTTGGTGACCCAATTGGCATACCATTACGATGGAGAAATCACCAAAAGCCGTTTGAGTGGAAGAATCAAGACGATTCAAGAGATGGCCGCATTATTGGGGGAATATGAGCGGGAAAAACATTATGTGTTGAACAGGCAGAAGAACACCCCGAACTACAGAACTTACGATAACAGAAATCATCCAAGTGGGCCGCAAGGAAACCATACACTGGCTAATCATCCGCCAGCCAACCCCAATAATTATCGAGGTTTTAAGAACAACCAAGAAAATCAAAGGGACTTACAACCAGTCTTCTTTGAAAAAATATTATGAGACAGTGTCAGAAAGTTAAAAAGAATTTGGAGAATAACCATTGTCAAAATTCAAAAATTAAAGTAAGCACAACTTACAATAAGTATTTGATTGAAATTATTATATGAATGAAAAGGAATTTAGAAGAAAGATAAGCTAAATTCAAAATAAAGTAAGTACAACCTTACAACCAAGTGTGAAACAAAATGTGTAAACCCATATAATTTTAAAAGTATATATAATGAAATATCATAAAAAATTGATATAAAATAATAAAATGTTACACAAATAATGATGACGCTACATAACATCATTAACTAACCCTATCACAAAATGGAATAATAAAAAATTAACGTTTCACAAAAGAAAAGACAAGACAATCAAATAAAAAATGACACTGACATATTAACTGAACAATCAATGAAAAAATATAAGTGAGCCAGAAACCAGCTACAATGTTAATTTTGAATATAAATGAGCAATAAAGTGATAACAAATAAAATCACTACCATATGAAGTAAGCTAATGAAACAATGCAAAATACCTATTAAATATCGCCATAAGCTTAAACAAAGGAATCCAAACAAGTCACTGAGATGAAAAGGTCATGAGATGTATAAAAGAGAGAATAATTAATCCCAAAAGTGTTTTATTGTATTGATATTATATGAGTCAAAATAAACGACTATTATTATAATTATTATGAATATTATTATGTGATGATTTTATGTTGAGATACGTCCAACAATTATTTATGTTATTGAGCAGATAGGCAAGGCCTCTGAACTCAAAATGTGTATAAATGGATAGCAGAGTAATAGAGCCACACGTGCCCACTGGCTAGTACCAATTTATATGAATGGGAGAGAAGAAAAATTTTAGGGAAATAGAACATACAAGGGATAACACTCGTAATAAAATAATACCAAATACCATATCATGAACCATGACTTAATAAAAATGAATAAAAAAGAAAGTAGCGATTGATGAATTCCTGAATGATAACAACTTGATGAAATGAACTATATTGATGATTTCAGAAAAAACAATGATTTTTGTTTCGAAATAATAAATTTTGGTGACGATGCATTATGTAACATGACATAAGGTAGTGAAGATCCAATGATAATTAATTATAAAATAAAGAAGCTGAAGACAAGAATAAAAGGCAAGAACTTATAAACTCAGAGGTTAATAACCCAATAACCAAGTGACAAATGACTGATAAACTGACAATGACTTGACACAATAGATCGGATAAATACAAAAAGAACAACGGAACAAGGAAGAAGGAACCAAGAACTAAATGTAATCAAGAATTCGACAACGAACATTGTAAATCCCTAATAATGACCATTAAAATGTATGTTAATAAGTGCACTAATGTAATTAGAATATAGATGATATGTACCTAGGGTAATAATGTTAATGAAAGATAGTAATGTTATGTATATCTTATTAATGAAGGAATGTACTCATAAATATAAGTTAGGGAATTAATAATACACACACCCTAATAAATAGTGATAAATATAATCAAAACTAGTAAACAATACCCTGAGGCAAATAAAGGCCACAGTTAAGTACCAAAAGTGATCATTAGTGAAGGGAAAATAAAATAAACACTTATAACCAGTAACCCCATGATGACCTTAACATAAATAAACAACCCAGTGATTAATCAAGTGAGTGGAAGGAGGAGTATATTAATACAAAAGTGGTGACATGTAGTGATAGCATGTTGCATACAATAAGTGAAAGTGAATAAATCAAAAACCTTCTATGAAGGAAAAAGTGTAGTGTGTGAACTTAAAAAAGTATTTTAGTTAGTAAACTGTATTAGAATAACTGAAAGACCTGTGATAACTTTGTACTAGCAAATAAGAGGAACTCATTATAATGTGATTAAGTTGAGCAATAGTTAATAAGAATTATAAAATAAGGTAGAAATTAAGTCGTTGGAATGAAAGGCAAACAAGAAAGCTAGACACTGTTTTATAGTGAAGGAATGAGGGAATAGAACATATTGTGTAAAGTATAGTTTAATAGTAGTATAATAAAAGTGTTATTATTGTTTAAAAAACCAATACAATATAATGAATCATCAGTTGAACCAGATAGTAGTAAGGAATAGAAAGGGTAGTTAGAAGTTTTATTTCAGGCTTGAACTTGTCAAGAAATTGTTTATTATTATAATAAGAGGTGTAGTTAAAAACACCAATGTTTATTACTTGTTTCTGTTAAAAAATTGTTTTAAAGTACCAAATATAAAGGTAAGAAGTTTCAAAGAAATATTAGATAGAAGTATTGGAAAATCTAGGCTCTAGGCCTAACTGTTAATGATGAATTCTGTAAATTAAAGAACAAACAATAGCCCAATATCAAAGCAGAATATACCAAATGTTTAAACAAGTTAAGTGGGTATTCCCGATACCAAAATATATAAATAACATCCAATTTTGGATAAAATATATATAAAATATAAATAAGGAAAATAACAAAAATGTGATTAGCTACCCAAAAGTAACCATGAGGGGTATCAAAATGATCCTTATCAAAAATTATGAACAATGGTATTCATGTAATAAACCTAGCTATTAAAATAAGAAAGAAATCTTCATTTGAAGATATTTTGTAGTTTTAAACTAAAATAAAACGTTAGAATATAACAATGACATAAATTAACGACCAATGAGAATTAGCATAATTTATTAGGTAACCATAGCAACCGAAATTTATTGCCAAAAAACCATTGAATTTTCTTTAATCCATTATTGACCGACGCTGAGGGCGGATGAATGTAGCTCTCAACTCAAATTTTACCCTAAATAAGTGAATTTTGACTAAAATCGTAAGAAAAGAAGATAGTATTAGCAGTCCAGGGAACACTTGATAATATATTTATTATTAAAATTTTCACCAACCAAAATTATCCGTGGAAATCAAGAAGACGTCTGAAATAATAGCTGACGACTCATCCCGAAGGAAGACCAGAGTGACCTACTTCAACCCAAGAAGACGGACGATTGCAGAACGAGTACGAAGCCGAACTTTATGGAAAAACCCGTCTGAACGAGATTGCCGAATATCCGAAGAATAGAAGACGACCAGATCCATCCGGAAGAAGCAGACGGCATCGCGGAAGCCCCATCGAGAATTGATGAGTATAAACAATAATCTCACTAAAAACGAATTCCCAATTTTTCAATCCATAATAACTAATCACAATTTTCACTTCACTGATCACTATTCTGAACTAGAACTGAAAGTATTTATAATATCACTATTGTTGAACTTTAATCAATTGATAATTATTTAAACTGAGCTATAATAAATAATTAATAAACATAACTTATTAACAAAATCCTAACCAAAAATTTTGACTAAATCTCATTGTTGGTTACTTACTTGAATGTATTAAAATATAAAATATTGTGTACCTAGTTTTAAGAATTATTATAAATTTGTGCATTTTAGCCGTAATCCAATACTTCTGTAGCCAAAAGGACTTATTGACACCCCCTGGGTAAAACATTTTATTGTAAACAAACGGTATCCGCCAAGCGGTGTGTACAAGACACACTTAAAACTGAGCATGCCAACTGAGCAACTGTAAAAGCCGGTGCTAAGATAAAATAATGCACTACTAACTAACTGAAACTGTTAAAGAGTTAATAAATATTATTATTGTGCAACGCTGTATGTTTGATTCGTACAATTTAAGATAATACATAGAAAATCATTGAAGTGAAAACAACAAAACAAGACGTTAGCGAAGTCGACACTGAAAGACGGCGTGCGCCAATCAGGTGGCGAGGTAGCAATATTCAAACCAAACGCCGAGAGATACGGTATGCCCGTAAATGGTAAGAAAAGGCACAGCTCGACTCGCTACACGCAAATAACATTGACAGAACTTATTTAAATAATTAATAACATCAATTATACACCCATACTATACCACAAACCCAACGAGCGAGTTAAAAAACGCTCGTCAAGCACACATTTACTATACGAGTAATAGAATAATTATAGAAACACTAATTACTAATTACACCCCAGTATAAAAAAAGTTTTATTACAAAGTGGCGCTCACAACAGTGGGGCATCATCATCTTCTATTTGCAGTCTACGTTACAAAGTGGCGCGCCAACTAGTAGGGTTAGGATAACTAAGAAAACATACCTTTAAACCTTACAAATTCTAGCGGCGACTACAGAAATGGAACCGGCAAAGCACGATACGAGATACCAGACTAAGATACGCGAGAAGGAGGCGGAAAAGGGAGCAAAGAGATCAGAAACGGAGATCGAGAAAGGCACCGGAATGGAAGAAAGAGAAATAACTTCAGTGGAAGGTATGGAAGAATTGTTAACCCCAGCAGAGGCAACCAGGACCACGGAAGGAACGAAATTAGACAATCTGATGAGAATTATGATGGAACAGTTCGGAACAATGAATGAGAAAATGGACAGAACTAAGGAAGAAATTAATGAGGACAGTGAGAGAAGGAGAAGAGAAGACAAAGAAGAATTGAATAAGAAGTTTGAGTCAATTAATAACAACTTTAAGAAGCAGGAGGAGAAAATAGATGAAAAACTAGACAAGAAGTTTGAGTCATTAAATGAAACCCTGACACAGAAAATGAAGGAGGAAAATAAACTGATCAGTGAAAAGATAGAGAGAAGTAATGAGAAAACCAGCGAAACCTTGAGACTAATGAAAGAGGATATTGAAACGCTGAACGATAAAATTGAATATAACCAGGATACATTACAGCAACAGTTGACGGAGTACAGAGAAGAACTGAAACAGACTGTAATGGAAACGGAAGAGAAGATAGAGAAAACCAGTGAAGTAGTGTTACAAGTCCGAGAAGAAATTTAATCAAGGTGAATGAAGTTGAAGCCGAAGGTAAAAGGAGGGCTGAAGGACTCCAAAAAGAAACAAACAACAAATTAGAACAAATACAGACCAGAGTGGAAGAGAATTATAGCAAATTGGATGCATCGGTAAGTGAGGTGAAGGACACCACAACCGCCCAAGAAGGGAGAATAGCAGAATTTAGGGCAAGAGAACTACGCCTCCAGGAAGAGATCAATGCGTTGAAGGACCGACCAATGATGAGCTCACACATATCATGTAGTGAGAATAGAGAAACAATAAACTTCAAAAATTACAAACGAAACCCAATTGAATTCATAGAACGGGTAGAGGAGAACCTAGCCCGAACCAGGGAGACACGGTGGACGATAATCAAGGGCATGATCGACGAAATGTTCAAAGAAGTTCACGACAATTGGTGGACGGCTGTGAGACCAGATATACATAATTTCAATGAATTTAAAAAACTATTCAAGGACAAATACTGGTCGGAGGCGACGCAGCACGTTGTCAGAAATAACATCAGCAACGGCCGATTCGACCCTTACCTGGGACAATCTCCAATCGCCTACTTCTTAGGTAAGGTTAGTATAGCTAGGAATCTAGAGTCTAACATGCCTGAAGAGTGCTTGGTGACCCAATTGGCATACCATTACGATGGAGAAATCACCAAAAGCCGTTTGAGTGGAAGAATCAAGACGATTCAAGAGATGGCCGAATTATTGGGGGAATATGAGCGGGAAAAACATTATGTGTTGAACAGGCAGAAGAACACCCCGAACTACAGAACTTACGATAACAGAAATCATCCAAGTGGGCCGCAAGGAAATCATACACTGGCTAATCATCCGCCAGCCAACCCCAATAATTATCGAGGTTTTAATAACAACCAAGAAAATCAAAGGGACTTACAACCAGTCTTCTTTGAAAAAATATTATGAGACAGTGTCAGAAAGTTAAAAAGAATTTGGAGAATAACCATTGTCAAAATTCAAAAATTAAAGTAAGCACAACTTACAATAAGTATTTGATTGAAATTATTATATGAATGAAAAGGAATTTAGAAGAAAGATAAGCTAAATTCAAAATAAAGTAAGTACAACCTTACAACCAAGTGTGAAACAAAATGTGTAAACCCATATAATTTTGAAAAGTATATATAATGAAATATCATAAAAAATTGATATAAAATAATAAAATGTTACACAAATAATGATGACGCTACATAACATCATTAACTAACCCTATCACAAAATGGAATAATAAAAAATTAACGTTTCACAAAAGAAAAGACAAGACAATCAAATAAAAAATGACACTGACATATTAACTGAACAATCAATGAAAAAATATAAGTGAGCCAGAAACCAGCTACAATGTTAATTTTGAATATAAATGAGCAATAAAGTGATAACAAATAAAATCACTACCATATGAAGTAAGCTAATGAAACAATGCAAAATACCTATTAAATATCGCCATAAGCTTAAACAAAGGAATCCAAACAAGTCACTGAGATGAAAAGGTCATGAGATGTATAAAAGAGAGAATAATTAATCCCAAAAGTGTTTTATTGTATTGATATTATATGAGTCAAAATAAACGACTATTATTATAATTATTATGAATATTATTATGTGATGATTTTATGTTGAGATACGTCCAACAATTATTTATGTTATTGAGCAGATAGGCAAGGCCTCTGAACTCAAAATGTGTATAAATGGATAGCAGAGTAATAGAGCCACACGTGCCCACTGGCTAGTACCAATTTATATGAATGGGAGAGAAGAAAAATTTTAGGGAAATAGAACATACAAGGGATAACACTCGTAATAAAATAATACCAAATACCATATCATGAACCATGACTTAATAAAAATGAATAAAAAAGAAAGTAGCGATTGATGAATTCCTGAATGATAACAACTTGATGAAATTAACTATATTGATGATTTCAGAAAAAACAATGATTTTTGTTTCGAAATAATAAATTTTGGTGACGATGCATTATGTAACATGACATAAGGTAGTGAAGATCCAATGATAATTAATTATAAAATAAAGAAGCTGAAGACAAGAATAAAAGGCAAGAACTTATAAACTCAGAGGTTAATAACCCAATAACCAAGTGACAAATGACTGATAAACTGACAATGACTTGACACAATAGATCGGATAAATACAAAAAGAACAACGGAACAAGGAAGAAGGAACCAAGAACTAAATGTAATCAAGAATTCGACAACAAACATTGTAAATCCCTAATAATGACCATTAAAATGTATGTTAATAAGTGCACTAATGTAATTAGAATATAGATGATATGTACCTAGGGTAATAATGTTAATGAAAGATAGTAATGTTATGTATATCTTATTAATGAAGGAATGTACTCATAAATATAAGTTAGGGAATTAATAATACACACACCCTAATAAATAGTGATAAATATAATCAAAACTAGTAAACAATACCCTGAGGCAAATAAAGGCCACAGTTAAGTACCAAAAGTGATCATTAGTGAAGGGAAAATAAAATAAACACTTATAACCAGTAACCCCATGATGACCTTAACATAAATAAACAACCCAGTGATTAATCAAGTGAGTGGAAGGAGGAGTATATTAATACAAAAGTGGTGACATGTAGTGATAGCATGTTGCATACAATAAGTGAAAGTGAATAAATCAAAAACCTTCTATGAAGGAAAAAGTGTAGTGTGTGAACTTAAAAAAGTATTTTAGTTAGTAAACTGTATTAGAATAACTGAAAGACCTGTGATAACTTTGTACTAGCAAGTAAGAGGAACTCATTATAATGTGATTAAGTTGAGCAATAGTTAATAAGAATTATAAAATAAGGTAGAAATTAAGTCATTGGAATGAAAGGCAAACAAGAAAGATAGACACTGTTTTATAGTGAAGGAATGAGGGAATAGAACATATTGTGTAAAGTATAGTTTAATAGTAGTATAATAAAAGTGTTATTATTGTTTAAAAAACCAATACAATATAATGAATCATCAGTTGAACCAGATAGTAGTAAGGAATAGAAAGGGTAGTTAGAAGTTTTATTTCAGGCTTGAACTTGTCAAGAAATTGTTTATTATTATAATAAGAGGTGTAGTTAAAAACACCAATGTTTATTACTTGTTTCTGTTAAAAAATTGTTTTAAAGTACCAAATATAAAGGTAAGAAGTTTCAAAGAAATATTAGATAGAAGTATTGGAAAATCTAGGCTCTAGGCCTAACTGTTAATGATGAATTCTGTAAATTAAAGAACAAACAATAGCCCAATATCAAAGCAGAATATACCAAATGTTTAAACAAGTTAAGTGGGTATTCCCGATACCAAAATATATAAATAACATCCAATTTTGGATAAAATATATATAAAATATAAATAAGGAAAATAACAAAAATGTGATTAGCTACCCAAAAGTAACCATGAGGGGTATCAAAATGATCCTTATCAAAAATTATGAACAATGGTATTCATGTAATAAACCTAGCTATTAAAATAAGAAAGAAATCTTCATTTGAAGATATTTTGTAGTTTTAAACTAAAATAAAACGTTAGAATATAACAATGACATAAATTAACGACCAATGAGAATTAGCATAATTTATTAGGTAACCATAGCAACCGAAATTTATTGCCAAAAAACCATTGAATTTTCTTTAATCCATTATTGACCGACGCTGAGGGCGGATGAATGTAGCTCTCAACTCAAATTTTACCCTAAATAAGTGAATTTTGACTAAAATCGTAAGAAAAGAAGATAGTATTAGCAGTCCAGGGAACACTTGATAATATATTTATTATTAAAATTTTCACCAACCAAAATTATCCGTGGAAATCAAGAAGACGTCTGAAATAATAGCTGACGACTCATCCCGAAGGAAGACCAGAGTGACCTACTTCAACCCAAGAAGACGGACGATTGCAGAACGAGTACGAAGCCGAACTTTATGGAAAAACCCGTCTGAACGAGATTGCCGAATATCCGAAGAATAGAAGACGACCAGATCCATCCGGAAGAAGCAGACGGCATCGCGGAAGCCCCATCGAGAATTGATGAGTATAAACAATAATCTCACTAAAAACGAATTCCCAATTTTTCAATCCATAATAACTAATCACAATTTTCACTTCACTGATCACTATTCTGAACTAGAACTGAAAGTATTTATAATATCACTATTGTTGAACTTTAATCAATTGATAATTATTTAAACTGAGCTATAATAAATAATTAATAAACATAACTTATTAACAAAATCCTAACCAAAAATTTTGACTAAATCTCATTGTTGGTTACTTACTTGAATGTATTAAAATATAAAATATTGTGTACCTAGTTTTAAGAATTATTATAAATTTGTGCATTTTAGCCGTAATCCAATACTTCTGTAGCCAAAAGGACTTATTGACACCCCCTGGGTAAAACATTTTATTGTAAACAAACGGTATCCGCCAAGCGGTGTGTACAAGACACACTTAAAACTGAGCATGCCAACTGAGCAACTGTAAAAGCCGGTGCTAAGATAAAATAATGCACTACTAACTAACTGAAACTGTTAAAGAGTTAATAAATATTATTATTGTGCAACGCTGTATGTTTGATTCGTACAATTTAAGATAATACATAGAAAATCATTGAAGTGAAAACAACAAAACAAGACGTTAGCGAAGTCGACACTGAAAGACGGCGTGCGCCAATCAGGTGGCGAGGTAGCAATATTCAAACCAAACGCCGAGAGATACGGTATGCCCGTAAATGGTAAGAAAAGGCACAGCTCGACTCGCTACACGCAAATAACATTGACAGAACTTATTTAAATAATTAATAACATCAATTATACACCCATACTATACCACAAACCCAACGAGCGAGTTAAAAAACGCTCGTCAAGCACACATTTACTATACGAGTAATAGAATAATTATAGAAACACTAATTACTAATTACACCCCAGTATAAAAAAAGTTTTATTACAAAGTGGCGCTCACAACAGTGGGGCATCATCATCTTCTATTTGCAGTCTACGTTACAAAGTGGCGCGCCAACTAGTAGGGTTAGGATAACTAAGAAAACATACCTTTAAACCTTACAAATTCTAGCGGCGACTACAGAAATGGAACCGGCAAAGCACGATACGAGATACCAGACTAAGATACGCGAGAAGGAGGCGGAAAAGGGAGCAAAGAGATCAGAAACGGAGATCGAGAAAGGCACCGGAATGGAAGAAAGAGAAATAACTTCAGTGGAAGGTATGGAAGAATTGTTAACCCCAGCAGAGGCAACCAGGACCACGGAAGGAACGAAATTAGACAATCTGATGAGAATTATGATGGAACAGTTCGGAACAATGAATGAGAAAATGGACAGAACTAAGGAAGAAATTAATGAGGACAGTGAGAGAAGGAGAAGAGAAGACAAAGAAGAATTGAATAAGAAGTTTGAGTCAATTAATAACAACTTTAAGAAGCAGGAGGAGAAAATAGATGAAAAACTAGACAAGAAGTTTGAGTCATTAAATGAAACCCTGACACAGAAAATGAAGGAGGAAAATAAACTGATCAGTGAAAAGATAGAGAGAAGTAATGAGAAAACCAGCGAAACCTTGAGACTAATGAAAGAGGATATTGAAACGCTGAACGATAAAATTGAATATAACCAGGATACATTACAGCAACAGTTGACGGAGTACAGAGAAGAACTGAAACAGACTGTAATGGAAACGGAAGAGAAGATAGAGAAAACCAGTGAAGTAGTGTTACAAGTCCGAGAAGAAATTTAATCAAGGTG
The DNA here is from genome assembly GCA_034769895.1 of Magicicada septendecula. Classification (NCBI taxonomy): domain Eukaryota; kingdom Metazoa; phylum Arthropoda; class Insecta; order Hemiptera; family Cicadidae; genus Magicicada; species Magicicada septendecula. The sequence goes on from CM068367.1 coordinate 778,761,044, forward strand.
AATGAAGTTGAAGCCGAAGGTAAAAGGAGGGCTGAAGGACTCCAAAAAGAAACAAACAACAAATTAGAACAAATACAGACCAGAGTGGAAGAGAATTATAGCAAATTGGATGCATCGGTAAGTGAGGTGAAGGACACCACAACCGCCCAAGAAGGGAGAATAGCAGAATTTAGGGCAAGAGAACTACGCCTCCAGGAAGAGATCAATGCGTTGAAGGACCGACCAATGATGAGCTCACACATATCATGTAGTGAGAATAGAGAAACAATAAACTTCAAAAATTACAAACGAAACCCAATTGAATTCATAGAACGGGTAGAGGAGAACCTAGCCCGAACCAGGGAGACACGGTGGACGATAATCAAGGGCATGATCGACGAAATGTTCAAAGAAGTTCACGACAATTGGTGGACGGCTGTGAGACCAGATATACATAATTTCAATGAATTTAAAAAACTATTCAAGGACAAATACTGGTCGGAGGCGACGCAGCACGTTGTCAGAAATAACATCAGCAACGGCCGATTCGACCCTTACCTGGGACAATCTCCAATCGCCTACTTCTTAGGTAAGGTTAGTATAGCTAGGAATCTAGAGTCTAACATGCCTGAAGAGTGCTTGGTGACCCAATTGGCATACCATTACGATGGAGAAATCACCAAAAGCCGTTTGAGTGGAAGAATCAAGACGATTCAAGAGATGGCCGCATTATTGGGGGAATATGAGCGGGAAAAACATTATGTGTTGAACAGGCAGAAGAACACCCCGAACTACAGAACTTACGATAACAGAAATCATCCAAGTGGGCCGCAAGGAAACCATACACTGGCTAATCATCCGCCAGCCAACCCCAATAATTATCGAGGTTTTAATAACAACCAAGAAAATCAAAGGGACTTACAACCAGTCTTCTTTGAAAAAATATTATGAGACAGTGTCAGAAAGTTAAAAAGAATTTGGAGAATAACCATTGTCAAAATTCAAAAATTAAAGTAAGCACAACTTACAATAAGTATTTGATTGAAATTATTATATGAATGAAAAGGAATTTAGAAGAAAGATAAGCTAAATTCAAAATAAAGTAAGTACAACCTTACAACCAAGTGTGAAACAAAATGTGTAAACCCATATAATTTTGAAAAGTATATATAATGAAATATCATAAAAAATTGATATAAAATAATAAAATGTTACACAAATAATGATGACGCTACATAACATCATTAACTAACACTATCACAAAATGGAATAATAAAAAATTAACGTTTCACAAAAGAAAAGACAAGACAATCAAATAAAAAATGACACTGACATATTAACTGAACAATCAATGAAAAAATATAAGTGAGCCAGAAACCAGCTACAATGTTAATTTTGAATATAAATGAGCAATAAAGTGATAACAAATAAAATCACTACCATATGAAGTAAGCTAATGAAACAATGCAAAATACCTATTAAATATCGCCATAAGCTTAAACAAAGGAATCCAAACAAGTCACTGAGATGAAAAGGTCATGAGATGTATAAAAGAGAGAATAATTAATCCCAAAAGTGTTTTATTGTATTGATATTATATGAGTCAAAATAAACGACTATTATTATAATTATTATGAATATTATTATGTGATGATTTTATGTTGAGATACGTCCAACAATTATTTATGTTATTGAGCAGATAGGCAAGGCCTCTGAACTCAAAATGTGTATAAATGGATAGCAGAGTAATAGAGCCACACGTGCCCACTGGCTAGTACCAATTTATATGAATGGGAGAGAAGAAAAATTTTAGGGAAATAGAACATACAAGGGATAACACTCGTAATAAAATAATACCAAATACCATATCATGAACCATGACTTAATAAAAATGAATAAAAAAGAAAGTAGCGATTGATGAATTCCTGAATGATAACAACTTGATGAAATTAACTATATTGATGATTTCAGAAAAAACAATGATTTTTGTTTCGAAATAATAAATTTTGGTGACGATGCATTATGTAACATGACATAAGGTAGTGAAGATCCAATGATAATTAATTATAAAATAAAGAAGCTGAAGACAAGAATAAAAGGCAAGAACTTATAAACTCAGAGGTTAATAACCCAATAACCAAGTGACAAATGACTGATAAACTGACAATGACTTGACACAATAGATCGGATAAATACAAAAAGAACAACGGAACAAGGAAGAAGGAACCAAGAACTAAATGTAATCAAGAATTCGACAACGAACATTGTAAATCCCTAATAATGACCATTAAAATGTATGTTAATAAGTGCACTAATGTAATTAGAATATAGATGATATGTACCTAGGGTAATAATGTTAATGAAAGATAGTAATGTTATGTATATCTTATTAATGAAGGAATGTACTCATAAATATAAGTTAGGGAATTAATAATACACACACCCTAATAAATAGTGATAAATATAATCAAAACTAGTAAACAATACCCTGAGGCAAATAAAGGCCACAGTTAAGTACCAAAAGTGATCATTAGTGAAGGGAAAATAAAATAAACACTTATAACCAGTAACCCCATGATGACCTTAACATAAATAAACAACCCAGTGATTAATCAAGTGAGTGGAAGGAGGAGTATATTAATACAAAAGTGGTGACATGTAGTGATAGCATGTTGCATACAATAAGTGAAAGTGAATAAATCAAAAACCTTCTATGAAGGAAAAAGTGTAGTGTGTGAACTTAAAAAAGTATTTTAGTTAGTAAACTGTATTAGAATAACTGAAAGACCTGTGACAACTTTGTACTAGCAAGTAAGAGGAACTCATTATAATGTGATTAAGTTAAGCAATAGTTAATAAGAATTATAAACTAAGGTAGAAATTAAGTCATTGGAATGAAAGGCAAACAAGAAAGATAGACACTGTTTTATAGTGAAGGAATGAGGGAATAGAACATATTGTGTAAAGTATAGTTTAATAGTAGTATAATAAGAGTGTTATTATTGTTTAAAAAACCAATACAATATAATGAATCATCAGTTGAACCAGATAGTAGTAAGGAATAGAAAGGGTAGTTAGAAGTTTTATTTCAGGCTTGAACTTGTCAAGAAATTGTTTATTATTATAATAAGAGGTGTAGTTAAAAACACCAATGTTTATTACTTGTTTCTGTTAAAAAATTGTTTTAAAGTACCAAATATAAAGGTAAGAAGTTTCAAAGAAATATTAGATAGAAGGAAAATCTAGGCTCTAGGCCTAACTGTTAATGATGAATTCTGTAAATTAAAGAACAAACAATAGCCCAATATCAAAGCAGAATATACCAAATGTTTAAACAAGTTAAGTGGGTATTCCCGATACCAAAATATATAAATAACATCCAATTTTGGATAAAATATATATAAAATATAAATAAGGAAAATAACAAAAATGGGATTAGCTACACAAAAGTAACCATGAGGGGTATCAAAATGATCCTTATCAAAAATTATGAACAATGGTATTCATGTAATAAACCTAGCTATTAAAATAAGAAAGAAATCTTCATTTGAAGATATTTTGTAGTTTTAAATTAAAATAAAACATTAGAATATAACAATGACATAAATTAACGACCAATGAGAATTAGCATAATTTATTAGGTAACCATAGCAACCGAAATTTATTGCCAAAAAACCGTTGAATTTTCTTTAATCCATTATTGACCGACGCTGAGGGCGGATGAATGTAGCTCTCAACTCAAATTTTACCCTAAATAAGTGAATTTTGACTAAAATCGTAAGAAAAGAAGATAGTATTAGCAGTCCAGGGAACACTTGATAATATATTTATTATTAAAATTTTCACCAACCAAAATTATCCGTGGAAATCAAGAAGACTTCTGAAATAATAGCTGACGACTCATCCCGAAGGAAGACCAGAGTGACCTACTTCAACCCAAGAAGACGGACGATTGCAGAACGAGTACGAAGCCGAACTTTATGGAAAAACCCGTCTGAACGAAATTGCCGAATATCCGAAGAATAGAAGACGACCAGATCCATCCGGAAGAAGCAGACGGCATCGCGGAAGCCCCATCGAGAATTGATGAGTATAAACAATAATCTCACTAAAAACGAATTCCCAATTTTTCAATCCATAATAACTAATCACAATTTTCACTTCACTGATCACTATTCTGAACTAGAACTGAAAGTATTTATAATATCACTATTGTTGAACTTTAATCAATTGATAATTATTTAAACTGAGCTATAATAAATAATTAATAAACATAACTTATTAACAAAATCCTAACCAAAAATTTTGACTAAATCTCATTGTTGGTTACTTACTTGAATGTATTAAAATATAAAATATTGTGTACCTAGTTTTAAGAATTATTATAAATTTGTGCATTTTAGCCGTAATCCAATACTTCTGTAGCCAAAAGGACTTATTGACACCCCCTGGGTAAAACATTTTATTGTAAACAAACGGTATCCGCCAAGCGGTGTGTACAAGACACACTTAAAACTGAGCATGCCAACTGAGCAACAGTAAAAGCCGGTGCTAAGATAAAATAATGCACTACTAACTAACTGAAACTGTTAAAGAGTTAATAAATATTATTATTGTGCAACGCTGTATGTTTGATTCGTACAAATTAAGATAATACATAGAAAATCATTGAAGTGAAAACAACAAAACAAGATGTTAGCGAAGTCGACACTGAAAGACGGCGTGCGCCAATCAGGTGGCGAGGTGGCAATATTCAAACCAAACGCCGAGAGATACGGTTTGCCCGTAAATGGTAAGAAAAGGTACAGCTCGACTCGCTACACGCAAATAAAATTGACAGAACTAATTTAAATAATTAATAACATCAATTATACACCCATACTATACCACAAACCCAACGAGCGAGATAAAAAACGCTCGTCAAGCACACATTTACTATACGAGTAATAGAATAATTATAGAAACACTAATTACTAATTACACCCCAGTATAAAAAAAGTTTTATTACAAAGTGGCGCTCACAACAGTGGGGCATCATCATCTTCTATTTGCAGTCTACGTTACAAAGTGGCGCGCCAACTAGTAGGGTTAGGATAACTAAGAAAACATACCTTTAAACCTTACAAATTCTAGCGGCGACTACAGAAATGGAACCGGCAAAGCACGATACGAGATACCAGACTAAGATACGCGAGAAGGAGGCGGAAAAGGGAGCAAAGAGATCAGAAACGGAGGTCGAGAAAGGCGCCGGAATGGAAGAAAGAGAAATAACTTCAGTGGAAGGTATGGAAGAATTGTTAACCCCAGCAGAGGCAACCAGGACCACGGAAGGAACGAAATTAGACAATCTGATGAGAATTATGATGGAACAGTTCGTAACAATGAATGAGAAAATGGACAGAACTAAGGAAGAAATTAATGAGGGCAGTGAGAGAAGGAGAAGAGAAGACAAAGAAGAATTGAATAAGAAGTTTGCGTCAATTAATAACAACTTTAAGAAGCAGGAGGAGAAAATAGATGAAAAACTAGACAAGAAGTTTGAGTCATTAAATGAAACCCTGACACAGAAAATGAAGGAGGAAAATAAACTGATCAGTGAAAAGATAGAGAGAAGTAATGAGAAAACCAGCGAAACCTTGAGACTAATGAAAGAGGATATTGAAACGCTGAACGATAAAATTGAATATAACCAGGATACATTACAGCAACAGTTGATGGAGTACAGAGAAGCACTGAAACAGACTGTAATGGAAACGGAAGAGAAGATAGAGAAAACCAGTGAAGTAGTGTTACAAGTCCGAGAAGAAATTTAATCAAGGTGAATGAAGTTGAAGCCGAAGGTAAAAGGAGGGCTGAAGGACTCCATAAAGAAACAAACAACAAATTAGAACAAATACAGACCAGAGTGGAAGAGAATTATAGCAAATTGGATGCATCGGTAAGTGAGGTGAAGGACACCACAACCGCCCAAGAAGGGAGAATAGCAGAATTTAGGGCAAGAGAACTACGCCTCCAGGAAGAGATCAATGCGTTGAAGGACCGACCAATGACGAGCTCACACATATCATGTAGTGAGAATAGAGAAACAATAAACTTCAAAAATTACAAACGAAACCCAATTGAATTCATAGAACGGGTAGAGGAGAACCTAGCCCGAACCAGGGAGACACGGTGGACGATAATCAAGGGCATGATCGACGAAATGTTCAAAGAAGTTCACGACAATTGGTGGACGGCTGTGAGACCAGATATACATAATTTCAATGAATTTAAAAAACTATTCAAGGACAAATACTGGTCGGAGGCGACGCAGCACGTTGTCAGAAATAACATCAGCAACGGCCGATTCGACCCTTACCTGGGACAATCTCCAATCGCCTACTTCTTAGGTAAGGTTAGTATAGCTAGGAATCTAGAGTCTAACATGCCTGAAGAGTGCTTGGTGACCCAATTGGCATACCATTACGATGGAGAAATCACCAAAAGCCGTTTGAGTGGAAGAATCAAGACGATTCAAGAGATGGCCGCATTATTGGGGGAATATGAGCGGGAAAAACATTATGTGTTGAACAGGCAGAAGAACACCCCGAACTACAGAACTTACGATAACAGAAATCATCCAAGTGGGCCGCAAGGAAACCATACACTGGCTAATCATCCGCCAGCCAACCCCAATAATTATCGAGGTTTTAATAACAACCAAGAAAATCAAAGGGACTTACAACCAGTCTTCTTTGAAAAAATATTATGAGACAGTGTCAGAAAGTTAAAAAGAATTTGGAGAATAACCATTGTCAAAATTCAAAAATTAAAGTAAGCACAACTTACAATAAGTATTTGATTGAAATTATTATATGAATGAAAAGGAATTTAGAAGAAAGATAAGCTAAATTCAAAATAAAGTAAGTACAACCTTACAACCAAGTGTGAAACAAAATGTGTAAACCCATATAATTTTGAAAAGTATATATAATGAAATATCATAAAAAATTGATATAAAATAATAAAATGTTACACAAATAATGATGACGCTACATAACATCATTAACTAACCCTATCACAAAATGGAATAATAAAAAATTAACGTTTCACAAAAGAAAAGACAAGACAATCAAATAAAAAATGACACTGACATATTAACTGAACAATCAATGAAAAAATATAAGTGAGCCAGAAACCAGCTACAATGTTAATTTTGAATATAAATGAGCAATAAAGTGATAACAAATAAAATCACTACCATATGAAGTAAGCTAATGAAACAATGCAAAATACCTATTAAATATCGCCATAAGCTTAAACAAAGGAATCCAAACAAGTCACTGAGATGAAAAGGTCATGAGATGTATAAAAGAGAGAATAATTAATCCCAAAAGTGTTTTATTGTATTGATATTATATGAGTCAAAATAAACGACTATTATTATAATTATTATGAATATTATTATGTGATGATTTTATGTTGAGATACGTCCAACAATTATTTATGTTATTGAGCAGATAGGCAAGGCCTCTGAACTCAAAATGTGTATAAATGGATAGCAGAGTAATAGAGCCACACGTGCCCACTGGCTAGTACCAATTTATATGAATGGGAGAGAAGAAAAATTTTAGGGAAATAGAACATACAAGGGATAACACTCGTAATAAAATAATACCAAATACCATATCATGAACCATGACTTAATAAAAATGAATAAAAAAGAAAGTAGCGATTGATGAATTCCTGAATGATAACAACTTGATGAAATTAACTATATTGATGATTTCAGAAAAAACAATGATTTTTGTTTCGAAATAATAAATTTTGGTGACGATGCATTATGTAACATGACATAAGGTAGTGAAGATCCAATGATAATTAATTATAAAATAAAGAAGCTGAAGACAAGAATAAAAGGCAAGAACTTATAAACTCAGAGGTTAATAACCCAATAACCAAGTGACAAATGACTGATAAACTGACAATGACTTGACACAATAGATCGGATAAATACAAAAAGAACAACGGAACAAGGAAGAAGGAACCAAGAACTAAATGTAATCAAGAATTCGACAATGAACATTGTAAATCCCTAATAATGACCATTAAAATGTATGTTAATAAGTGCACTACTGTAATTAGAATATAGATGATATGTACCTAGGGTAATAATGTTAATGAAAGATAGTAATGTTATGTATATCTTATTAATGAAGGAATGTACTCATAAATATAAGTTAGGGAATTAATAATACACACACCCTAATAAATAGTGATAAATATAATCAAAACTAGTAAACAATACCCTGAGGCAAATAAAGGCCACAGTTAAGTACCAAAAGTGATCATTAGTGAAGGGAAAATAAAATAAATACTTATAACCAGTAACCCCATGATGACCTTAACATAAATAAACAACCCAGTGAATAATCAAGTGAGTGGAAGGAGGAGTATATTAATACAAAAGTGGTGACATGTAGTGACAGCATGTTGCATACAATAAGTGAAAGTGAATAAATCAAAAACCTTCTATGAAGGAAAAATTGTAGTGTGTGAACTTAAAAAAGTATTTTAGTTAGTAAACTGTATTAGATAACTGAAAGACCTGTGATAACTTTGTACTAGCAAGTAAGAGGAACTCATTATAATGTGATTAAGTTAAGCAATAGTTAATAAGAATTATAAAATAAGGTAGAAATTAAGTCATTGGAATGAAAGGCAAACAAGAAAGATAGACACTGTTTTATAGTGAAGGAATGAGGGAATAGAACATATTGTGTAAAGTATAGTTTAATAGTAGTATAATAAGAGTGTTATTATTGTTTAAAAAACCAATACAATATAATGAATCATCCGTTGAACCAGATAGTAGTAAGGAATAGAAAGGGTAGTTAGAAGTTTTATTTCAGGCTTGAACTTGTCAAGAAATTGTTTATTATTATAATAAGAGGTGTAGTTAAAAACACCAATGTTTATTACTTGTTTCTGTTAAAAAATTGTTTTAAAGTACCAAATATAAAGGTAAGAAGTTACAAAGAAATGTTAGGTAGAAGTATTGGAAAATCTAGGCTCTAGGCCTAACTGTTAATGATGAATTCTGTAAATTAAAGAACAAACAATAGCCCAATATCAAAGCAGAATATACCAAATGTTTAAACAAGTTAAGTGGGTATTCCCGATACCAAAATATATAAATAACATCCAATTTTGGATAAAATATATATAAAATATAAATAAGGAAAATAACAAAAATGTGATTAGCTACCCAAAAGTAACCATGAGGGGTATCAAAATGATCCTTATCAAAAATTATGAACAATGGTATTCATGTAATAAACCTAGCTATTAAAATAAGAAAGAAATCTTCATTTGAAGATATTTTGTAGTTTTAAACTAAAATAAAACGTTAGAATATAACAATGACATAAATTAACGACCAATGAGAATTAGCATAATTTATTAGGTAACCATAGCAACCGAAATTTATTGCCAAAAAACCGTTGAATTTTCTTTAATCCATTATTGACCGACGCCGAGGGCAGATGAATGTAGCTCTCAACTCAAATTTTACCCTAAATAAGTGAATTTTGACTAAAATCGTAAGAAAAGAAGATAGTATTAGCAGTCCAGGGAACACTTGATAATATATTTATTATTAAAATTTTCACCAACCAAAATTATCCGTGGAAATCAAGAAGACTTCTGAAATAATAGCTGACGACTCATCCCGAAGGAAGACCAGAGTGACCTACTTCAACCCAAGAAGACGGACGATTGCAGAACGAGTACGAAGCCGAACTTTATGGAAAAACCCGTCTGAACGAGATTGCCGAATATCCGAAGAATAGAAGACGACAAGATCCATCCGGAAGAAGCAGACGGCATCGCGGAAGCCCCATCGAGAATTGATGAGCATAAACAATAATCTCACTAAAAACGAATTCCCAATTTTTCAATCCATAATAACTAATCACAATTTTCACTTCACTGATCACTATTCTGAACTAGAACTGAAAGTATTTATAATATCACTATTGTTGAACTTTAATCAATTGATAATTATTTAAACTGAGCTATAATAAATAATTAATAAACATAACTTATTAACAAAATCCTAACCAAAAATTTTGACTAAATCTCATTGTTGGTTACTTACTTGAATGTATTAAAATATAAAATATTGTGTACCTAGTTTTAAGAATTATTATAAATTTGTGCATTTTAGCCGTAATCCAATACTTCTGTAGCCAAAAGGACTTATTGACACCCCCTGGGTAAAACATTTTATTGTAAACAAACGGTATCCGCCAAGCGGTGTGTACAAGACACACTTAAAACTGAGCATGCCAACTGAGCAACTGTAAAAGCCGGTGCTAAGATAAAATAATGCACTACTAACTAACTGAAACTGTTAAAGAGTTCACAAATATTATTATTGTGCAACGCTGTATGTTTGATTCGTAAAAATTAAGATAATACATAGAAAATCAGTGAAGTGAAAACAACAAAACAAGACGTTAGCGAAGTCGACACTGAAAGACGGCGTGCGCCAATCAGGTGGCGAGGTGGCAATATTCAAACCAAACGCCGAGAGATACGGTTTGCCCGTAAATGGTAAGAAAAGGTACAGCTCGACTCGCTACACGCAAATAACATTGACAGAACTTATTTAAATAATTAATAACATCAATTATACACCCATACTATACCACAAACCCAACGAGCGAGTTAAAAAACGCTCGTCAAGCACACATTTACTATACGAGTAATAGAATAATTATAGAAACACTAATTACTAATTACACCCCAGTATAAAAAAAGTTTTATTACAAAGTGGCGCTCACAACAGTGGGGCATCATCATCTTCTATTTGCAGTCTACGTTACAAAGTGGCGCGCCAACTAGTAGGGCTAGGATAACTAAGAAAACATACCTTTAAACCTTACAAATTCTAGCGGCGACTACAGAAATGGAACCGGCAAAGCACGATACGATATACCAGACTAAGATACGCGAGAAGGAGGTGGAAAAGGGAGCAAAGAGACCTGAAACGGAGATCGAGAAAGGCGCCGGAATGGAAGAAAGAGAAATAACTTCAGTGGAAGGAATGGAAGAATTGTTAACCCCAGCAGAGGCAACCAGGACCACGGAAGGAACGAAATTAGACAATCTGATGAGAATTATGATGGAACAGGTCGGAACAATTAATGAGAAAATGGACAGAACTAAGGAAGAAATTAATGAGGACAGTGAGAGAAGGAGAAGAGAAGACAAAGAAGAATTGAATAAGAAGTTTGCGTCAATTAATAACAACTTTAAGAAGCAGGAGGAGAAAATAGATGAAAAACTAGACAAGAAGTTTGAGTCATTAAATGAAACCCTGACACAGAAAATGAAGGAGGAAAATAAACTGATCAGTGAAAAGATAGAGAGAAGTAATGAGAAAACCAGCGAAACCTTGAGACTAATGAAAGAGGATATTGAAACGCTGAACGATAAAATTGAATATAACCAGGATACATTACAGCAACAGTTGACGGAGTACAGAGAAGAACTGAAACAGACTGTAATGGAAACGGAAGAGAAGATAGAGAAAACCAGTGAAGTAGTGTTACAAGTCCGAGAAGAAATTTAATCAAGGTGAATGAAGTTGAAGCCGAAGGTAAAAGGAGGGCTGAAGGACTCCATAAAGAAACAAACAACAAATTAGAACAAATACAGACCAGAGTGGAAGAGAATTATAGCAAATTGGATGCATCGGTAAGTGAGGTGAAGGACACCACAACCGCCCAAGAAGGGAGAATAGCAGAATTTAGGGCAAGAGAACTACGCCTCCAGGAAGAGATCAATGCGTTGAAGGACCGACCAATGACGAGCTCACACATATCATGTAGTGAGAATAGAGAAACAATAAACTTCAAAAATTACAAACGAAACCCAATTGAATTCATAGAACGGGTAGAGGAGAACCTAGCCCGAACCAGGGAGACACGGTGGACGATAATCAAGGGCATGATCGATGAAATGTTCAAAGAAGTTCACGACAATTGGTGGACGGCTGTGAGACCAGATATACATAATTTCAATGAATTTAAAAAACTATTCAAGGACAAATACTGGTCGGAGGCGACGCAGCACGTTGTCAGAAATAACATCAGCAACGGCCGATTCGACCCTTACCTGGGACCATCTCCAATCGCCTACTTCTTAGGTAAGGTTAGTATAGCTAGGAATCTAGAGTCTAACATGCCTGAAGAGTGCTTGGTGACCCAATTGGCATACCATTACGATGGAGAAATCACCAAAAGCCGTTTGAGTGGAAGAATCAAGACGATTCAAGAGATGGATGCATTATTGGGGGAATATGAGCGGGAAAAACATTATGTGTTGAACAGGCAGAAGAACACCCCGAACTACAGAACTTACGATAACAGAAATCATCCAAGTGGGCCGCAAGGAAACCATACACTGGCTAATCATCCGCCAGCCAACCCCAATAATTATCGAGGTTTTAATAACAACCAAGAAAATCAAAGGGACTTACAACCAGTCTTCTTTGAAAAAATATTATGAGACAGTGTCAGAAAGTTAAAAAGAATTTGGAGAATAACCATTGTCAAAATTCAAAAATTAAAGTAAGCACAACTTACAATAAGTATTTGATTGAAATTATTATATGAATGAAAAGGAATTTAGAAGAAAGATAAGCTAAATTCAAAATAAAGTAAGTACAACCTTACAACCAAGTGTGAAACAAAATGTGTAAACCCATATAATTTTGAAAAGTATATATAATGAAATATCATAAAAAATTGATATAAAATAATAAAATGTTACACAAATAATGATGACGCTACATAACATCATTAACTAACCCTATCACAAAATGGAATAATAAAAAATTAACGTTTCACAAAAGAAAAGACAAGACAATCAAATAAAAAATGACACTGACATATTAACTGAACAATCAATGAAAAAATATAAGTGAGCCAGAAACCAGCTACAATGTTAATTTTGAATATAAATGAGCAATAAAGTGATAACAAATAAAATCACTACCATATGAAGTAAGCTAATGAAACAATGCAAAATACCTATTAAATATCGCCATAAGCTTAAACAAAGGAATCCAAACAAGTCACTGAGATGAAAAGGTCATGAGATGTATAAAAGAGAGAATAATTAATCCCAAAAGTGTTTTATTGTATTGATATTATATGAGTCAAAATAAACGACTATTATTATAATTATTATGAATATTGTTATGTGATGATTTTATGTTGAGATACGTCCAACAATTATTTATGTTATTGAGCAGATAGGCAAGGCCTCTGAACTCAAAATGTGTATAAATGGATAGCAGAGTAATAGAGCCACACGTGCCCACTGGCTAGTACCAATTTATATGAATGGGAGAGAAGAAAAATTTTAGGGAAATAGAACATACAAGGGATAACACTCGTAATAAAATAATACCAAATACCATATCATGAACCATGACTTAATAAAAATGAATAAAAAAGAAAGTAGCGATTGATGAATTCCTGAATGATAACAACTTGATGAAATGAACTATATTGATGATTTCAGAAAAAACAATGATTTTTGTTTCGAAATAATAAATTTTGGTGACGATGCATTATGTAACATGACATAAGGTAGTGAAGATCCAATGATAATTAATTATAAAATAAAGAAGCTGAAGACAAGAATAAAAGGCAAGAACTTATAAACTCAGAGGTTAATAACCCAATAACCAAGTGACAAATGACTGATAAACTGACAATGACTTGACACAATAGATCGGATAAATACAAAAAGAACAACGGAACAAGGAAGAAGGAACCAAGAACTAAATGTAATCAAGAATTCGACAACGAACATTGTAAATCCCTAATAATGACCATTAAAATGTATGTTAATAAGTGCACTACTGTAATTAGAATATAGATGATATGTACCTAGGGTAATAATGTTAATGAAAGATAGTAATGTTATGTATATCTTATTAATGAAGGAATGTACTCATAAATATAAGTTAGGGAATTAATAATACACACACCCTAATAAATAGTGATAAATATAATCAAAACTAGTAAACAATACCCTGAGGCAAATAAAGGCCACAGTTAAGTACCAAAAGTGATCATTAGTGAAGGGAAAATAAAATAAATACTTATAACCAGTAACCCCATGATGACCTTAACATAAATAAACAACCCAGTGAATAATCAAGTGAGTGGAAGGAGGAGTATATTAATACAAAAGTGGTGACATGTAGTGACAGCATGTTGCATACAATAAGTGAAAGTGAATAAATCAAAAACCTTCTATGAAGGAAAAATTGTAGTGTGTGAACTTAAAAAAGTATTTTAGTTAGTAAACTGTATTAGATAACTGAAAGACCTGTGATAACTTTGTACTAGCAAGTAAGAGGAACTCATTATAATGTGATTAAGTTAAGCAATAGTTAATAAGAATTATAAAATAAGGTAGAAATTAAGTCATTGGAATGAAAGGCAAACAAGAAAGATAGACACTGTTTTATAGTGAAGGAATGAGGGAATAGAACATATTGTGTAAAGTATAGTTTAATAGTAGTATAATAAGAGTGTTATTATTGTTTAAAAAACCAATACAATATAATGAATCATCCGTTGAACCAGATAGTAGTAAGGAATAGAAAGGGTAGTTAGAAGTTTTATTTCAGGCTTGAACTTGTCAAGAAATTGTTTATTATTATAATAAGAGGTGTAGTTAAAAACACCAATGTTTATTACTTGTTTCTGTTAAAAAATTGTTTTAAAGTACCAAATATAAAGGTAAGAAGTTTCAAAGAAATGTTAGGTAGAAGTATTGGAAAATCTAGGCTCTAGGCCTAACTGTTAATGATGAATTCTGTAAATTAAAGAACAAACAATAGCCCAATATCAAAGCAGAATATACCAAATGTTTAAACAAGTTAAGTGGGTATTCCCGATACCAAAATATATAAATAACATCCAATTTTGGATAAAATATATATAAAATATAAATAAGGAAAATAACAAAAATGTGATTAGCTACCCAAAAGTAACCATGAGGGGTATCAAAATGATCCTTATCAAAAATTATGAACAATGGTATTCATGTAATAAACCTAGCTATTAAAATAAGAAAGAAATCTTCATTTGAAGATATTTTGTAGTTTTAAACTAAAATAAAACGTTAGAATATAACAATGACATAAATTAACGACCAATGAGAATTAGCATAATTTATTAGGTAACCATAGCAACCGAAATTTATTGCCAAAAAACCGTTGAATTTTCTTTAATCCATTATTGACCGACGCCGAGGGCGGATGAATGTAGCTCTCAACTCAAATTTTACCCTAAATAAGTGAATTTTGACTAAAATCGTAAGAAAAGAAGATAGTATTAGCAGTCCAGGGAACACTTGATAATATATTTATTATTAAAATTTTCACCAACCAAAATTATCCGTGGAAATCAAGAAGACTTCTGAAATAATAGCTGACGACTCATCCCGAAGGAAGACCAGAGTGACCTACTTCAACCCAAGAAGACGGACGATTGCAGAACGAGTACGAAGCCGAACTTTATGGAAAAACCCGTCTGAACGAGATTGCCGAATATCCGAAGAATAGAAGACGACAAGATCCATCCGGAAGAAGCAGACGGCATCGCGGAAGCCCCATCGAGAATTGATGAGCATAAACAATAATCTCACTAAAAACGAATTCCCAATTTTTCAATCCATAATAACTAATCACAATTTTCACTTCACTGATCACTATTCTGAACTAGAACTGAAAGTATTTATAATATCACTATTGTTGAACTTTAATCAATTGATAATTATTTAAACTGAGCTATAATAAATAATTAATAAACATAACTTATTAACAAAATCCTAACCAAAAATTTTGACTAAATCTCATTGTTGGTTACTTACTTGAATGTATTAAAATATAAAATATTGTGTACCTAGTTTTAAGAATTATTATAAATTTGTGCATTTTAGCCGTAATCCAATACTTCTGTAGCCAAAAGGACTTATTGACACCCCCTGGGTAAAACATTTTATTGTAAACAAACGGTATCCGCCAAGCGGTGTGTACAAGACACACTTAAAACTGAGCATGCCAACTGAGCAACTGTAAAAGCCGGTGCTAAGATAAAATAATGCACTACTAACTAACTGAAACTGTTAAAGAGTTCATAAATATTATTATTGTGCAACGCTGTATGTTTGATTCGTAAAAATTAAGATAATACATAGAAAATCATTGAAGTGAAAACAACAAAACAAGACGTTAGCGAAGTCGACACTGAAAGACGGCGTGCGCCAATCAGGTGGCGAGGTGGCAATATTCAAACCAAACGCCGAGAGATACGGTTTGCCCGTAAATGGTAAGAAAAGGTACAGCTCGACTCGCTACACGCAAATAACATTGACAGAACTTATTTAAATAATTAATAACATCAATTATACACCCATACTATACCACAAACCCAACGAGCGAGTTAAAAAACGCTCGTCAAGCACACATTTACTATACGAGTAATAGAATAATTATAGAAACACTAATTACTAATTACACCCCAGTATAAAAAAAGTTTTATTACAAAGTGGCGCTCACAACAGTGGGGCATCATCATCTTCTATTTGCAGTCTACGTTACAAAGTGGCGCGCCAACTAGTAGGGCTAGGATAACTAAGAAAACATACCTTTAAACCTTACAAATTCTAGCGGCGACTACAGAAATGGAACCGGCAAAGCACGATACGATATACCAGACTAAGATACGCGAGAAGGAGGCGGAAAAGGGAGCAAAGAGATCTGAAACGGAGATCGAGAAAGGCGCCGGAATGGAAGAAAGAGAAATAACTTCAGTGGAAGGAATGGAAGAATTGTTAACCCCAGCAGAGGCAACCAGGACCACGGAAGGAACGAAATTAGACAATCTGATGAGAATTATGATGGAACAGTTCGGAACAATTAATGAGAAAATGGACAGAACTAAGGAAGAAATTAATGAGGACAGTGAGAGAAGGAGAAGAGAAGACAAAGAAGAATTGAATAAGAAGTTTGCGTCAATTAATAACAACTTTAAGAAGCAGGAGGAGAAAATAGATGAAAAACTAGACAAGAAGTTTGAGTCATTAAATGAAACCCTGACACAGAAAATGAAGGAGGAAAATAAACTGATCAGTGAAAAGATAGAGAGAAGTAATGAGAAAACCAGCGAAACCTTGAGACTAATGAAAGAGGATATTGAAACGCTGAACGATAAAATTGAATATAACCAGGATACATTACAGCAACAGTTGACGGAGTACAGAGAAGAACTGAAACAGACTGTAATGGAAACGGAAGAGAAGATAGAGAAAACCAGTGAAGTAGTGTTACAAGTCCGAGAAGAAATTTAATCAAGGTGAATGAAGTTGAAGCCGAAGGTAAAAGGAGGGCTGAAGGACTCCATAAAGAAACAAACAACAAATTAGAACAAATACAGACCAGAGTGGAAGAGAATTATAGCAAATTGGATGCATTGGTAAGTGAGGTGAAGGACACCACAACCGCCCAAGAAGGGAGAATAGCAGAATTTAGGGCAAGAGAACTACGCCTCCAGGAAGAGATCAATGCGTTGAAGGACCGACCAATGACGAGCTCACACATATCATGTAGTGAGAATAGAGAAACAATAAACTTCAAAAATTACAAACGAAACCCAATTGAATTCATAGAACGGGTAGAGGAGAACCTAGCCCGAACCAGGGAGACACGGTGGACGATAATCAAGGGCATGATCGACGAAATGTTCAAAGAAGTTCACGACAATTGGTGGACGGCTGTGAGACCAGATATACATAATTTCAATGAATTTAAAAAACTATTCAAGGACAAATACTGGTCGGAGGCGACGCAGCACGTTGTCAGAAATAACATTAGCAACGGCCGATTCGACCCTTACCTGGGACCATCTCCAACCGCCTACTTCTTAGGTAAGGTTAGTATAGCTAGGAATCTAGAGTCTAACATCCCTGAAGAGTGCTTGGTGACCCAATTGGCATACCATTACGATGGAGAAATCACCAAAAGCCGTTTGAGTGGAAGAATCAAGACGATTCAAGAGATGGCCGCATTATTGGGGGAATATGAGCGGGAAAAACATTATGTGTTGAACAGGCAGAAGAACACCCCGAACTACAGAACTTACGATAACAGAAATCATCCAAGTGGGCCGCAAGGAAACCATACACTGGCTAATCATCTGCCAGCCAACCCCAATAATTATAGAGGTTTTAATAACAACCAAGAAAATCAAAGGGACTTACAACCAGTCTTCTTTGAAAAAATATTATGAGACAGTGTCAGAAAGTTAAAAAGAATTTGGAGAATAACCATTGTCAAAATTCAAAAATTAAAGTAAGCACAACTTACAATAAGTATTTGATTGAAATTATTATATGAATGAAAAGGAATTTAGAAGAAAGATAAGCTAAATTCAAAATAAAGTAAGTACAACCTTACAACCAAGTGTGAAACAAAATGTGTAAACCCATATAATTTTTAAAAGTATATATAATGAAATATCATAAAAAATTGATATAAAATAATAAAATGTTACACAAATAATGATGACGCTACATAACATCATTAACTAACCCTATCACAAAATGGAATAATAAAAAATTAACGTTTCACAAAAGAAAGACAAGACAATCAAATAAAAAATGACACTGACATATTAACTGAACAATCAATGAAAAAATATAAGTGAGCCAGAAACCAGCTACAATGTTAATTTTGAATATAAATGAGCAATAAAGTGATAACAAATAAAATCACTACCATATGAAGTAAGCTAATGAAACAATGCAAAATACATATTAAATATCGCCATAAGCTTAAACAAAGGAATCCAAACAAGTCACTGAGATGAAAAGGTCATGAGATGTATAAAAGAGAGAATAATTAATCCCAAAAGTGTTTTATTGTATTGATATTATATGAGTCAAAATAAACGACTATTATTATAATTATTATGAATATTATTATGTGATGATTTTATGTTGAGATACGTCCAACAATTATTTATGTTATTGAGCAGATAGGCAAGGCCTCTGAACTCAAAATGTGTATAAATGGATAGCAGAGTAATAGAGCCACACGTGCCCACTGGCTAGTACCAATTTATATGAATGGGAGAGAAGAAAAATTTTAGGGAAATAGAACATACAAGGGATAACACTCGTAATAAAATAATACCAAATACCATATCATGAACCATGACTTAATAAAAATGAATAAAAAAGAAAGTAGCGATTGATGAATTCCTGAATGATAACAACTTGATGAAATGAACTATATTGATGATTTCAGAAAAAACAATGATTTTTGTTTCGAAATAATAAATTTTGGTGACGATGCATTATGTAACATGACATAAGGTAGTGAAGATCCAATGATAATTAATTATAAAATAAAGAAGCTGAAGACAAGAATAAAAGGCAAGAACTTATAAACTCAGAGGTTAATAACCCAATAACCAAGTGACAAATGACTGATAAACTGACAATGACTTGACACAATAGATCGGATAAATACAAAAAGAACAACGGAACAAGGAAGAAGGAACCAAGAACTAAATGTAATCAAGAATTCGACAACGAACATTGTAAATCCCTAATAATGACCATTAAAATGTATGTTAATAAGTGCACTAATGTAATTAGAATATAGATGATATGTACCTAGGGTAGTAATGTTAATGAAAGATAGTAATGTTATGTATATCTTATTAATGAAGGAATGTACTCATAAATATAAGTTAGGGAATTAATAATACACACACCCTAATAAATAGTGATAAATATAATCAAAACTAGTAAACAATACCCTGAGGCAAATAAAGGCCACAGTTAAGTACCAAAAGTGATCATTAGTGAAGGGAAAATAAAATAAACACTTATAACCAGTAACCCCATGATGACCTTAACATAAATAAACAACCCAGTGAATAATCAAGTGAGTGGAAGGAGGAGTATATTAATACAAAAGTGGTGACATGTAGTGACAGCATGTTGCATACAATAAGTGAAAGTGAATAAATCAAAAACCTTCTATGAAGGAAAAATTGTAGTGTGTGAACTTAAAAAAGTATTTTAGTTAGTAAACTGTATTAGAATAACTGAAAGACCTGTGATAACTTTGTACTAGCAAGTAAGAGGAACTCATTATAATGTGATTAAGTTAAGCAATAGTTAATAAGAATTATAAAATAAGGTAGAAATTAAGTCATTGGAATGAAAGGCAAACAAGAAAGATAGACACTGTTTTATAGTGAAGGAATGAGGGAATAGAACATATTGTGTAAAGTATAGTTTAATAGTAGTATAATAAGAGTGTTATTATTGTTTAAAAAACCAATACAATATAATGAATCATCAGTTGAACCAGATAGTAGTAAGGAATAGAAAGGGTAGTTAGAAGTTTTATTTCAGGCTTGAACTTGTCAAGAAATTGTTTATTATTATAATAAGAGGTGTAGTTAAAAACACCAATGTTTATTACTTGTTTCTGTTAAAAAATTGTTTTAAAGTACCAAATATAAAGGTAAGAAGTTACAAAGAAATGTTATATAGAAGTATTGGAAAATCTAGGCTCTAGGCCTAACTGTTAATGATGAATTCTGTAAATTAAAGAACAAACAATAGCCCAATATCAAAGCAGAATATACCAAATGTTTAAACAAGTTAAGTGGGTATTCCCGATACCAAAATATATAAATAACATCCAATTTTGGATAAAATATATATAAAATATAAATAAGGAAAATAACAAAAATGTGATTAGCTACCCAAAAGTAACCATGAGGGGTATCAAAATGATCCTTATCAAAAATTATGAACAATGGTATTCATGTAATAAACCTAGCTATTAAAATAAGAAAGAAATCTTCATTTGAAGATATTTTGTAGTTTTAAACTAAAATAAAACGTTAGAATATAACAATGACATAAATTAACGACCAATGAGAATTAGCATAATTTATTAGGTAACCATAGCAACCGAAATTTATTGCCAAAAAACCGTTGAATTTTCTTTAATCCATTATTGACCGACGCCGAGGGCGGATGAATGTAGCTCTCAACTCAAATTTTACCCTAAATAAGTGAATTTTGACTAAAATCGTAAGAAAAGAAGATAGTATTAGCAGTCCAGGGAACACTTGATAATATATTTATTATTAAAATTTTCACCAACCAAAATTATCCGTGGAAATCAAGAAGACTTCTGAAATAATAGCTGACGACTCATCCCGAAGGAAGACCAGAGTGACCTACTTCAACCCAAGAAGACGGACGATTGCAGAACGAGTACGAAGCCGAACTTTATGGAAAAACCCGTCTGAACGAGATTGCCGAATATCCGAAGAATAGAAGACGACCAGATCCATCCGTAAGAAGCAGACGGCATCGCGGAAGCCCCATCGAGAATTGATGAGTATAAACAATAATCTCACTAACAACGAATTCCCAATTTTTCAATCCATAATAACTAATCACAATTTTCACTTCACTGATCACTATTCTGAACTAGAACTGATAGTATTTATAATATCACTATTGTTGAACTTTAATCAATTGATAATTATTTAAACTGAGCTATAATAAATAATTAATAAACATAACTTATTAACAAAATCCTAACCAAAAATTTTGACTAAATCTCATTGTTGGTTACTTACTTGAATGTATTAAAATATAAAATATTGTGTACCTAGTTTTAAGAATTATTATAAATTTGTGCATTTTAGCCGTAATCCAATACTTCTGTAGCCAAAAGGACTTATTGACACCCCCTGGGTAAAACATTTTATTGTAAACAAACGGTATCCGCCAAGCGGTGTGTACAAGACACACTTAAAACTGAGCATGCCAACTGAGCAACTGTAAAAGCCGGTGCTAAGATAAAATAATGCACTACTAACTAACTGAAACTGTTAAAGAGTTAATAAATATTATTATTGTGCAACGCTGTATGATTGATTCGTACAAATTATGATAATACATACAAAATCATTGAAGTGAAAACAACAAAACAAGACGTTAGCGAAATCGACATTGAAAGACGGCGTGCGCCAATCAGGTGGCGAGTTGGCAATATTCAAACCAAACGCCGAGAGATACGGTTTGCCCGTAAATGGTAAGAAAAGGTACAGCTCGACTCGCTACACGCAAATAAAATTGACAGAACTTATTTAAATAATTAATAACATCAATTATACACCCATACTATACCACAAACCCAACGAGCGAGTTAAAAAACGCTCGTCAAGCACACATTTACTATACGAGTAATAGAATAATTATAGAAACACTAATTACTAATTACACCCCAGTATAAAAAAAGTTTTATTACAAAGTGGCGCTCACAACAGTGGGGCATCATCATCTTCTATTTGCAGTCTACGTTACAAAGTGGCGCGCCAACTAGTAGGGCTAGGATAACTAAGAAAACATACCTTTAAACCTTACAAATTCTAGCGGCGACTACAGAAATGGAACCGGCAAAGCACGATACGAGATACCAGACTAAGATACGCGAGAAGGAGGCGGAAAAGGGAGCAAAGAGATCAGAAACGGAGATCGAGAAAGGCGCCGGAATGGAAGAAAGAGAAATAACTTCAGTGGAAGGTATGGAAGAATTGTTAACCCCAGCAGAGGCAACCAGGACCACGGAAGGAACGAAATTAGACAATCTGATGAGAATTATGATGGAACAGTTCGGAACAATGAATGAGAAAATGGACAGAACTAAGGAAGAAATTAATGAGGACAGTGAGAGAAGGAGAAGAGAAGACAAAGAAGAATTGAATAAGAAGTTTGAGTCAATTAATAACAACTTTAAGAAGCAGGAGGAGAAAATAGATGAAAAACTAGACAAGAAGTTTGAGTCATTAAATGAAACCCTGACACAGAAAATGAAGGAGGAAAATAAACTGATCAGTGAAAAGATAGAGAGAAGTAATGAGAAAACCAGCGAAACCTTGAGACTAATGAAAGAGGATATTGAAACGCTGAACGATAAAATTGAATATAACCAGGATACATTACAGCAACAGTTGACGGAGTACAGAGAAGAACTGAAACAGACTGTAATGGAAACGGAAGAGAAGATAGAGAAAACCAGTGAAGTACTGTTACAAGTCCGAGAAGAAATTTAATCAAGGTGAATGAAGTTGAAGCCGAAGGTAAAAGGAGGGCTGAAGGACTCCAAAAAGAAACAAACAACAAATTAGAACAAATACAGACCAGAGTGGAAGAGAATTATAGCAAATTGGATGCATCGGTAAGTGAGGTGAAGGACACCACAACCGCCCAAGAAGGGAGAATAGCAGAATTTAGGGCAAGAGAACTACGCCTCCAGGAAGAGATCAATGCGTTGAAGGACCGACCAATGACGAGCTCACACATATCATGTAGTGAGAATAGAGAAACAATAAACTTCAAAAATTACAAACGAAACCCAATTGAATTCATAGAACGGGTAGAGGAGAACCTAGCCCGAACCAGGGAGACACGGTGGACGATAATCAAGGGCATGATCGACGAAATGTTCAAAGAAGTTCACGACAATTGGTGGACGGCTGTGAGACCAGATATACATAATTTCAATGAATTTAAAAAACTATTCAAGGACAAATACTGGTCGGAGGCGACGCAGCACGTTGTCAGAAATAACATCAGCAACGGCCGATTCGACCCTTACCTGGGACAATCTCCAACCGCCTACTTCTTAGGTAAGGTTAGTATAGCTAGGAATCTAGAGTCTAACATCCCTGAAGAGTGCTTGGTGACCCAATTGGCATACCATTACGATGGAGAAATCACCAAAAGCCGTTTGAGTGGAAGAATCAAGACGATTCAAGAGATGGCCGCATTATTGGGGGAATATGAGCGGGAAAAACATTATGTGTTGAACAGGCAGAAGAACACCCCGAACTACAGAACTTACGATAACAGAAATCATCCAAGTGGGCCGCAAGGAAACCATACACTGGCTAATCATCCGCCAGCCAACCCCAATAATTATCGAGGTTTTAATAACAACCAAGAAAATCAAAGGGACTTACAACCAGTCTTCTTTGAAAAAATATTATGAGACAGTGTCAGAAAGTTAAAAAGAATTTGGAGAATAACCATTGTCAAAATTCAAAAATTAAAGTAAGCACAACTTACAATAAGTATTTGATTGAAATTATTATATGAATGAAAAGGAATTTAGAAGAAAGATAAGCTAAATTCAAAATAAAGTAAGTACAACCTTACAACCAAGTGTGAAACAAAATGTGTAAACCCATATTATTTTTAAAAGTATATATAATGAAATATCATAAAAAATTGATATAAAATAATAAAATGTTACACAAATAATGATGACGCTACATAACATCATTAACTAACCCTATCACAAAATGGAATAATAAAAAATTAACGTTTCACAAAAGAAAAGACAAGACAATCAAATAAAAAATGACACTGACATATTAACTGAACAATCAATGAAAAAATATAAGTGAGCCAGAAACCAGCTACAATGTTAATTTTGAATATAAATGAGCAATAAAGTGATAACAAATAAAATCACTACCATATGAAGTAAGCTAATGAAACAATGCAAAATACCTATTAAATATCGCCATAAGCTTAAACAAAGGAATCCAAACAAGTCACTGAGATGAAAAGGTCATGAGATGTATAAAAGAGAGAATAATTAATCCCAAAAGTGTTTTATTGTATTGATATTATATGAGTCAAAATAAACGACTATTATTATAATTATTATGAATATTATTATGTGATGATTTTATGTTGAGATACGTCCAACAATTATTTATGTTATTGAGCAGATAGGCAAGGCCTCTGAACTCAAAATGTGTATAAATGGATAGCAGAGTAATAGAGCCACACGTGCCCACTGGCTAGTACCAATTTATATGAATGGGAGAGAAGAAAAATTTTAGGGAAATAGAACATACAAGGGATAACACTCGTAATAAAATAATACCAAATACCATATCATGAACCATGACTTAATAAAAATGAATAAAAAAGAAAGTAGCGATTGATGAATTCCTGAATGATAACAACTTGATGAAATGAACTATATTGATGATTTCAGAAAAAACAATGATTTTTGTTTCGAAATAATAAATTTTGGTGACGATGCATTATGTAACATGACATAAGGTAGTGAAGATCCAATGATAATTAATTATAAAATAAAGAAGCTGAAGACAAGAATAAAAGGCAAGAACTTATAAACTCAGAGGTTAATAACCCAATAACCAAGTGACAAATGACTGATAAACTGACAATGACAATAGATCGGATAAATACAAAAAGAACAACGGAACAAGGAAGAAGGAACCAAGAACTAAATGTAATCAAGAATTCGACAACGAACATTGTAAATCCCTAATAATGACCATTAAAATGTATGTTAATAAGTGCACTAATGTAATTAGAATATAGATGATATGTACCTAGGGTAATAATGTTAATGAAAGATAGTAATGTTATGTATATCTTATTAATGAAGGAATGTACTCATAAATATAAGTTAGGGAATTAATAATACACACACCCTAATAAATAATGATAAATATAATCAAAACTAGTAAACAATACCCTGAGGCAAATAAAGGCCACAGTTAAGTACCAAAAGTGATCATTAGTGAAGGGAAAATAAAATAAACACTTATAACCAGTAACCCCATGATGACCTTAACATAAATAAACAACCCAGTGATTAATCAAGTGAGTGGAAAGAGGAGTATATTAATACAAAAGTGGTGACATGTAGTGATAGCATGTTGCATACAATAAGTGAAAGTGAATAAATCAAAAACCTTCTATGAAGGAAAAAGTGTAGTGTGTGAACTTAAAAAAGTATTTTAGTTAGTAAACTGTATTAGAATAACTGAAAGACCTGTGATAACTTTGTACTAGCAAGTAAGAGGAACTCATTATAATGTGATTAAGTTGAGCAATAGTTAATAAGAATTATAAAATAAGGTAGATATTAAGTCGTTGGAATGAAAGGCAAACAAGAAAGCTAGACACTGTTTTATAGTGAAGGAATAGAACATATTGTGTAAAGTATAGTTTAATAGTAGTATAATAAGAGTGTTATTATTGTTTAAAAAACCAATACAATATAATGAATCATCAGTTGAACCAGATAGTAGTAAGGAATAGAAAGGGTAGTTAGAAGTTTTATTTCAGGCTTGAACTTGTCAAGAAATTGTTTATTATTATAATAAGAGGTGTAGTTAAAAACACCAATGTTTATTACTTGTTTCTGTTAAAAAATTGTTTTAAAGTACCAAATATAAAGGTAAGAAGTTTCAAAGAAATATTAGATAGAAGTATTGGAAAATCTAGGCTCTAGGCCTAACTGTTAATGATGAATTCTGTAAATTAAAGAACAAACAATAGCCCAATATCAAAGCAGAATATACCAAATGTTTAAACAAGTTAAGTGGGTATTCCCGATACCAAAATATATAAATAACATCCAATTTTGGATAAAATATATATAAAATATAAATAAGGAAAATAACAAAAATGTGATTAGCTACCCAAAAGTAACCATGAGGGGTATCAAAATGATCCTTATCAAAAATTATGAACAATGGTATTCATGTAATAAACCTAGCTATTAAAATAAGAAAGAAATCTTCATTTGAAGATATTTTGTAGTTTTAAACTAAAATAAAACGTTAGAATATAACAATGACATAAATTAACGACCAATGAGAATTAGCATAATTTATTAGGTAACCATAGCAACCGAAATTTATTGCCAAAAAACCATTGAATTTTCTTTAATCCATTATTGACCGACGCTGAGGGCGGATGAATGTAGCTCTCAACTCAAATTTTACCCTAAATAAGTGAATTTTGACTAAAATCGTAAGAAAAGAAGATAGTATTAGCAGTCCAGGGAACACTTGATAATATATTTATTATTAAAATTTTCACCAACCAAAATTATCCGTGGAAATCAAGAAGACGTCTGAAATAATAGCTGACGACTCATCCCGAAGGAAGACCAGAGTGACCTACTTCAACCCAAGAAGACGGACGATTGCAGAACGAGTACGAAGCCGAACTTTATGGAAAAACCCGTCTGAACGAGATTGCCGAATATCCGAAGAATAGAAGACGACCAGATCCATCCGGAAGAAGCAGACGGCATCGCGGAAGCCCCATCGAGAATTGATGAGTATAAACAATAATCTCACTAAAAACGAATTCCCAATTTTTCAATCCATAATAACTAATCACAATTTTCACTTCACTGATCACTATTCTGAACTAGAACTGAAAGTATTTATAATATCACTATTGTTGAACTTTAATCAATTGATAATTATTTAAACTGAGCTATAATAAATAATTAATAAACATAACTTATTAACAAAACCCTAACCAAAAATTTTGACTAAATCTCATTGTTGGTTACTTACTTGAATGTATTAAAATATAAAATATTGTGTACCTAGTTTTAAGAATTATTATAAATTTGTGCATTTTAGCCGTAATCCAATACTTCTGTAGCCAAAAGGACTTATTGACACCCCCTGGGTAAAACATTTTATTGTAAACAAACGGTATCCGCCAAGCGGTGTGTACAAGACACACTTAAAACTGAGCATGCCAACTGAGCAACTGTAAAAGCCGGTGCTAAGATAAAATAATGCACTACTAACTAACTGAAACTGTTAAAGAGTTAATAAATATTATTATTGTGCAACGCTGTATGTTTGATTCGTACAATTTAAGATAATACATAGAAAATCATTGAAGTGAAAACAACAAAACAAGACGTTAGCGAAGTCGACACTGAAAGACGGCGTGCGCCAATCAGGTGGCGAGGTGGCAATATTCAAACCAAACGCCGAGAGATACGGTATGCTCGTAAATGGTAAGAAAAGGCACAGCTCGACTCGCTACACGCAAATAACATTGACAGAACTTATTTAAATAATTAATAACATCAATTATACACCCATACTATACCACAAACCCAACGAGCGAGTTAAAAAACGCTCGTCAAGCACACATTTACTATACGAGTAATAGAATAATTATAGAAACACTAATTACTAATTACACCCCAGTATAAAAAAAGTTTTATTACAAAGTGGCGCTCACAACAGTGGGGCATCATCATCTTCTATTTGCAGTCTACGTTACAAAGTGGCGCGCCAACTAGTAGGGCTAGGATAACTAAGAAAACATACCTTTAAACCTTACAAATTCTAGCGGCGACTACAGAAATGGAACCGGCAAAGCACGATACGAGATACCAGACTAAGATACGCGAGAAGGAGGCGGAAAAGGGAGCAAAGAGATCAGAAACGGAGATCGAGAAAGGCGCCGGAATGGAAGAAAGAGAAATAACTTCAGTGGAAGGTATGGAAGAATTGTTAACCCCAGCAGAGGCAACCAGGACCACGGAAGGAACGAAATTAGACAATCTGATGAGAATTATGATGGAACAGTTCGGAACAATGAATGAGAAAATGGACAGAACTAAGGAAGAAATTAATGAGGACAGTGAGTGAAGGAGAAGAGAAGACAAAGAAGAATTGAATAAGAAGTTTGAGTCAATTAATAACAACTTTAAGAAGCAGGAGGAGAAAATAGATGAAAAACTAGACAAGAAGTTTGAGTCATTAAATGAAACCCTGACACAGAAAATGAAGGAGGAAAATAAACTGATCAGCGAAAAGATAGAGAGAAGTAATGAGAAAACCAGCGAAACCTTGAGACTAATGAAAGAGGATATTGAAACGCTGAACGATAAAATTGAATATAACCAGGATACATTACAGCAACATAATTCATTTTTAAAGTATCCAAGTCACTGTATTAAATAAATAATTGCTTATCTAATCCGTCGAGTGACTTACTTGTAATTCCGCTTGACGCGTTTCAGGGCATATGCCCCATCTTCAGAATAATTCCTCTTCACAGAACGTCAGACATTAAGATTAAAATGTAATAAATTAAAATTAAAATCCATGGTTAAAATATTAACTCGTCAAAATATTAAAATATACTAAATGCACAGAGGAGCACGCACTATCACAATATGAGTTCACTTCGCGTTATAGTCGGTGTACACCGCCGCGATGTTACTCGCGCACTGACTGTCTGAGTAAACTGTTATCTGCGCAACGCATCTTGTATCCTAATGGCCGTGTCGTACAAGGGATTTGACTTGAAGTTAAGTTGGTCGTTTAATATGAATCCGCCGTCTTGTGAGTTGTTCGTCTTTTTAATTTGTTTAAAGGCCTTGTAAATTTCGAATTCTTCTAATGTGTCCATATATCTGCCTTTTTTGCAAAAGTGTAATGGTTTAAAGTTGGTGTCAAAATTGGTGTAGTTATGATTATTATTTACGAGGTGACGTGCAAAGTTGGATTTGAGAATGTGGGTGTCGTTTTTTGGTAAATGTTCTTGGAAGCGTTTTTTGAACGCTCTGCCGGTTTGTCCAATATAGAAGCTGTTGCAATCGTCACATTGGATTTTATAGACACCTGTCCTCTGTTTTATTGGTTTTGCAGCTTTATGGTGAAGAATTTTCTTAATGTTGTTATCAGTCCGGAAAGTTAAAGTTATATTCAATTTTCTAAAAATGTTGGTTAATGTATGGGGTAAAGTTCGGCCGTAAATAGAAGTCACGTACGTGCTGTCTCGGTTACTACTCGGTTTTGTTTTCTTGTTATGTAACTTTTTCCGGTGTTTTTAGATCAAAGCATCGATCATAGAGCACGTATATCCATTGGCCTTGGCACGTATATCCAGAATCGCATCTTTCGACATAGTAGACCTTTATACAAATATACCCGTCCAGGATACAATAAATATTCTCAAGTATAATCTTATTGTAGCTAACATACGCAGTCCTGATGAAATTAATGAGATAACCGCTCTATTGGAAGTTGTTTTAAATCAAAACTATTTTATATTTGATGGAAAATACTATATACAAAAGAAAGGTTTAGCGATGGGATCCCCACTCTCTGGATTATTGGCGGACATATACCTGAACCACTACGAAAACACACATATGTTCAGCAGCGCAAACAAATGGCATAACAAGATAGTATCATATACACGTTATGTAGATGACACCTTCATCATTTTTAACGGTACCATAAGACAGATCAATAATTTAAAAAACTATTTAAATAATATAAACAAGAACATACAATTTACCCTCGAGGTTGAAATAGAAAATAAACTTAATTTCCTCGATTTAACAATAACAAGGTTTGACAATAGTTTCCAATACCAAATATATAGAAAACCTACCACCACCGACGCCACGATACACGCGGATTCCCATCACCCTCTTCCGCAAAAAATGGCCGCCTATAACAGTTTCATTCATAGATTACTCACCATACCGTTAGAAATCAGTGACTTTCAGGAGGAAGTCAACACCATTAAATACATAGCTAAGGCCAATGGATATACGTGCTCTATGATCGATGCTTTGATCAAAAAACACCGGAAAAAGTTACATAACAAGAAAACAAAACCGAGTAGTAACCGAGACAGCACGTACGTGACTTCTATTTACGGCCGAACTTTACCCCATACATTAACCAACATTTTTAGAAAATTGAATATAACTTTAACTTTCCGGACTGATAACAACATTAAGAAAATTCTTCACCATAAAGCTGCAAAACCAATAAAACAGAGGACAGGTGTCTATAAAATCCAATGTGACGATTGCAACAGCTTCTATATTGGACAAACCGGCAGAGCGTTCAAAAAACGCTTCCAAGAACATTTACCAAAAAACGACACCCACATTCTCAAATCCAACTTTGCACGTCACCTCGTAAATAATAATCATAACTACACCAATTTTGACACCAACTTTAAACCATTACACTTTTGCAAAAAAGGCAGATATATGGACACATTAGAAGAATTCGAAATTTACAAGGCCTTTAAACAAATTAAAAAGACGAACAACTCACAAGACGGCGGATTCATATTAAACGACCAACTTAACTTCAAGTCAAATCCCTTGTACGACACGGCCATTAGGATACAAGATGCGTTGCGCAGATAACAGTTTACTCAGACAGTCAGTGCGCGAGTAACATCGCGGCGGTGTACACCGACTATAACGCGAAGTGAACTCATATTGTGATAGTGCGTGCTCCTCTGTGCATTTAGTATATTTTAATATTTTGACGAGTTAATATTTTAACCATGGATTTTAATTTTAATTTATTACATTTTAATCTTAATGTCTGACGTTCTGTGAAGAGGAATTATTCTGAAGATGGGGCATATGCCCTGAAACGCGTCAAGCGGAATTACAAGTAAGTCACTCGACGGATTAGATAAGCAATAATTTATTACAGCAACAGTTGACGGAGTACAGAGAAGAACTGAAACAGACTGTAATGGAAACGGAAGAGAAGATAGAGAAAACCAGTGAAGTAGTGTTACAAGTCCGAGAAGAAATTTAATCAAGGTGAATGAAGTTGAAGCCGAAGGTAAAATGAGGGCTGAAGGACTCCAAAAAGAAACAAACAACAAATTAGAACAAATACAGACCAGAGTTGAAGAGAATTATAGCAAATTGGATGCATCGGTAAGTGAGGTGAAGGACACCACAACCGCCCAAGAAGGGAGAATAGCAGAATTTAGGGCAAGAGAACTACGCCTCCAGGAAGAGATCAATGCGTTGAAGGACCGACCAATGACGAGCTCACACATATCATGTAGTGAGAATAGAGAAACAATAAACTTCAAAAATTACAAACGAAACCCAATTGAATTCATAGAACGGGTAGAGGAGAACCTAGCCCGAACCAGGGAGACACGGTGGACGATAATCAAGGGCATGATCGACGAAATGTTCAAAGAAGTTCACGACAATTGGTGGACGGCTGTGAGACCAGATATACATAATTTCAATGAATTTAAAAAACTATTCAAGGACAAATACTGGTCGGAGGCGATGCAGCACGTTGTCAGAAATAACATCAGCAACGGCCGATTCGACCCTTACCTGGGACAATCTCCAATCGCCTACTTCTTAGGTAAGGTTAGTATAGCTAGGAATCTAGAGTCTAACATCCCTGAAGAGTGCTTGGTGACCCAATTGGCATACCATTACGATGGAGAAATCACCAAAAGCCGTTTGAGTGGAAGAATCAAGACGATTCAAGAGATGGCCGCATTATTGGGGGAATATGAGCGGGAAAAACATTATGTGTTGAACAGGCAGAAGAACACCCTGAACTACAGAACTTACGATAACAGAAATCATCCAAGTGGGCTGCAAGGAAACCATACACTGGCTAATCATCCGCCAGCCAACCCCAATAATTATCGAGGTTTTAATAACAACCAAGAAAATCAAAGGGACTTACAACCAGTCTTCTTTGAAAAAATATTATGAGACAGTGTCAGAAAGTTAAAAAGAATTTGGAGAATAACCATTGTCAAAATTCAAAAATTAAAGTAAGCACAACTTACAATAAGTATTTGATTGAAATTATTATATGAATGAAAAGGAATTTAGAAGAAAGATAAGCTAAATTCAAAATAAAGTAAGTACAACCTTACAACCAAGTGTGAAACAAAATGTGTAAACCCATATAATTTTGAAAAGTATATATAATGAAATATCATAAAAAATTGATATAAAATAATAAAATGTTACACAAATAATGATGACGCTACATAACATCATTAACTAACCCTATCACAAAATGGAATAATAAAAAATTAACGTTTCACAAAAGAAAAGACAAGACAATCAAATAAAAAATGACACTGACATATTAACTGAACAATCAATGAAAAAATATAAGTGAGCCAGAAACCAGCTACAATGTTAATTTTGAATATAAATGAGCAATAAAGTGATAACAAATAAAATCACTACCATATGAAGTAAGCTAATGAAACAATGCAAAATACCTATTAAATATCGCCATAAGCTTAAACAAAGGAATCCAAACAAGTCACTGAGATGAAAAGGTCATGAGATGTATAAAAGAGAGAATAATTAATCCCAAAAGTGTTTTATTGTATTGATATTATATGAGTCAAAATAAACGACTATTATTATAATTATTATGAATATAATTATGTGATGATTTTATGTTGAGATACGTCCAACAATTATTTATGTTATTGAGCAGATAGGCAAGGCCTCTGAACTCAAAATGTGTATAAATGGATAGCAGAGTAATAGAGCCACACGTGCCCACTGGCTAGTACCAATTTATATGAATGGGAGAGAAGAAAAATTTTAGGGAAATAGAACATACAAGGGATAACACTCGTAATAAAATAATACCAAATACCATATCATGAACCATGACTTAATAAAAATGAATAAAAAAGAAAGTAGCGATTGATGAATTCCTGAATGATAACAACTTGATGAAATGAACTATATTGATGATTTCAGAAAAAACAATGATTTTTGTTTCGAAATAATAAATTTTGGTGACGATGCATTATGTAACATGACATAAGGTAGTGAAGATCCAATGACAATTAATTATAAAATAAAGAAGCTGAAGACAAGAATAAAAGGCAAGAACTTATAAACTCAGAGGTTAATAACCCAATAACCAAGTGACAAATGACTGATAAACTGACAATGACTTGACACAATAGATCGGATAAATACAAAAAGAACAACGGAACAAGGAAGAAGGAACCAAGAACTAAATGTAATCAAGAATTCGACAACGAACATTGTAAATCCCTAATAATGACCATTAAAATGTATGTTAATAAGTGCACTAATGTAATTAGAATATAGATGATATGTACCTAGGGTAATAATGTTAATGAAAGATAGTAATGTTATGTATATCTTATTAATGAAGGAATGTACTCATAAATATAAGTTAGGGAATTAATAATACACACACCCTAATAAATAGTGATAAATATAATCAAAACTAGTAAACAATACCCTGAGGCAAATAAAGGCCACAGTTAAGTACCAAAAGTGATCATTAGTGAAGGGAAAATAAAATAAACACTTATAACCAGTAACCCCATGATGACCTTAACATAAATAAACAACCCAGTGATTAATCAAGTGAGTGGAAGGAGGAGTATATTAATACAAAAGTGGTGACATGTAGTGATAGCATGTTGCATACAATAAGTGAAAGTGAATAAATCAAAAACCTTCTATGAAGGAAAAAGTGTAGTGTGTGAACTTAAAAAAGTATTTTAGTTAGTAAACTGTATTAGAATAACTGAAAGACCTGTGATAACTTTGTACTAGCAAGTAAGAGGAACTCATTATAATGTGATTAAGTTAAGCAATAGTTAATAAGAATTATAAAATAAGGTAGAAATTAAGTCATTGGAATGAAAGGCAAACAAGAAAGATAGACACTGTTTTATAGTGAAGGAATGAGGGAATAGAACATATTGTGTAAAGTATAGTTTAATAGTAGTATAATAAGAGTGTTATTATTGTTTAAAAAACCAATACAATATAATGAATCATCAGTTGAACCAGATAGTAGTAAGGAATAGAAAGGGTAGTTAGAAGTTTTATTTCAGGCTTGAACTTGTCAAGAAATTGTTTATTATTATAATAAGAGGTGTAGTTAAAAACACCAATGTTTATTACTTGTTTCTGTTAAAAAATTGTTTTAAAGTACCAAATATAAAGGTAAGAAGTTTCAAAGAAATATTAGATAGAAGTATTGGAAAATCTAGGCTCTAGGCCTAACTGTTAATGATGAATTCTGTAAATTAAAGAACAAACAATAGCCCAATATCAAAGCAGAATATACCAAATGTTTAAACAAGTTAAGTGGGTATTCCCGATACCAAAATATATAAATAACATCCAATTTTGGATAAAATATATATAAAATATAAATAAGGAAAATAACAAAAATGTGATTAGCTACCCAAAAGTAACCATGAGGGGTATCAAAATGATCCTTATCAAAAATTATGAACAATGGTATTCATGTAATAAACCTAGCTATTAAAATAAGAAAGAAATCTTCATTTGAAGATATTTTGTAGTTTTAAACTAAAATAAAACGTTAGAATATAACAATGACATAAATTAACGACCAATGAGAATTAGCATAATTTATTAGGTAACCATAGCAACCGAAATTTATTGCCAAAAAACCATTGAATTTTCTTTAATCCATTATTGACCGACGCTGAGGGCGGATGAATGTAGCTCTCAACTCAAATTTTACCCTAAATAAGTGAATTTTGACTAAAATCGTAAGAAAAGAAGATAGTATTAGCAGTCCAGGGAACACTTGATAATATATTTATTATTAAAATTTTCACCAACCAAAATTATCCGTGGAAATCAAGAAGACTTCTGAAATAATAGCTGACGACTCATCCCGAAGGAAGACCAGAGTGACCTACTTCAACCCAAGAAGACGGACGATTGCAGAACGAGTACGAAGCCGAACTTTATGGAAAAACCCGTCTGAACGAGATTGCCGAATATCCGAAGAATAGAAGACGACCAGATCCATCCGGAAGAAGCAGACGGCATCGCGGAAGCCCCATCGAGAATTGATGAGTATAAACAATAATCTCACTAAAAACGAATTCCCAATTTTTCAATCCATAATAACTAATCACAATTTTCACTTCACTGATCACTATTATGAACTAGAACTGAAAGTATTTATAATATCACTATTGTTGAACTTTAATCAATTGATAATTATTTAAACTGAGCTATAATAAATAATTAATAAACATAACTTATTAACAAAATCCTAACCAAAAATTTTGACTAAATCTCATTGTTGGTTACTTACTTGAATGTATTAAAATATAAAATATTGTGTACCTAGTTTTAAGAATTATTATAAATTTGTGCATTTTAGCCGTAATCCAATACTTCTGTAGCCAAAAGGACTTATTGACACCCCCTGGGTAAAACATTTTATTGTAAACAAACGGTATCCGCCATGCGGTGTGTACAAGACACACTTAAAACTGAGCATGCCAACTGAGCAACTGTAAAAGCCGGTGCTAAGATAAAATAATGCACTACTAACTAACTGAAACTGTTAAAGAGTTAATAAATATTATTATTGTGCAACGCTGTATGTTTGATTCGTACAAATTAAGATAATACATAGAAAATCATTGAAGTGAAAACAACAAAACAAGATGTTAGCGAAGTCGACACTGAAAGACGGCGTGCGCCAATCAGGTGGCGAGGTGGCAATATTCAAACCAAACGCCGAGAGATACGGTTTGCCCGTAAGTGGTAAGAAAAGGTACAGCTCGACTCGCTACACGCAAATAACATTGACAGAACTTATTTAAATAATTAATAACATCAATTATACACCCATACTATACCACAAACCCAACGAGCGAGTTAAAAAACGCTCGTCAAGCACACATTTACTATACGAGTAATAGAATAATTATAGAAACACTAATTACTAATTACACCCCAGTATAAAAAAAGTTTTATTACAAAGTGGCGCTCACAACAGTGGGGCATCATCATCTTCTATTTGCAGTCTACGTTACAAAGTGGCGCGCCAACTAGTAGGGCTAGGATAACTAAGAAAACATACCTTTAAACCTTACAAATTCTAGCGGCGACTACAGAAATGGAACCGGCAAAGCACGATACGAGATACCAGACTAAGATACGCGAGAAGGAGGCGGAAAAGGGAGCAAAGAGATCAGAAACGGAGATCGAGAAAGGCGCCGGAATGGAAGAAAGAGAAATAACTTCAGTGGAAGGTATGGAAGAATTGTTAACCCCAGCAGAGGCAACCAGGACCATGGAAGGAACGAAATTAGACAATCTGATGAGAATTATGATGGAACAGTTCGGAACAATGAATGAGAAAATGGACAGAACTAAGGAAGAAATTAATGAGGGCAGTGAGAGAAGGAGAAGAGAAGACAAAGAAGAATTGAATAAGAAGTTTGAGTCAATTAATAACAACTTTAAGAAGCAGGAGGAGAAAATAGATGAAAAACTAGACAAGAAGTTTGAGTCAATAAATGAAACCCTGACACAGAAAATGAAGGAGGAAAATAAACTGATCAGTGGAAAGATAGAGAGAAGTAATGAGAAAACCAGTGAAACCTTGAGACTAATGAAAGAGGATATTGAAACGCTGAACGATAAAATTGAATATAACCAGGATACATTACAGCAACAGTTGACGGAGTACAGAGAAGAACTGAAACAGACTGTAATGGAAACGGAAGAGAAGATAGAGAAAACCAGTGAAGTAGTGTTACAAGTCCGAGAAGAAATTTAATCAAGGTGAATGAAGTTGAAGCCGAAGGTAAAAGGAGGGCTGAAGGACTCCAAAAAGAAACAAACAACAAATTAGAACAAATACAGACCAGAGTGGAAGAGAATTATAGCAAATTGGATGCATCGGTAAGTGAGGTGAAGGACACCACAACCGCCCAAGAAGGGAGAATAGCAGAATTTAGGGCAAGAGAACTACGCCTCCAGGAAGAGATCAATGCGTTGAAGGACCGACCAATGACGAGCTCACACATATCATGTAGTGAGAATAGAGAAACAATAAACTTCAAAAATTACAAACGAAACCCAATTGAATTCATAGAACGGGTAGAGGAGAACCTAGCCCGAACCAGGGAGACACGGTGGACGATAATCAAGGGCATGATCGACGAAATGTTCAAAGAAGTTCACGACAATTGGTGGACGGCTGTGAGACCAGATATACATAATTTCAATGAATTTAAAAAACTATTCAAGGACAAATACTGGTCGGAGGCGATGCAGCACGTTGTCAGAAATAACATCAGCAACGGCCGATTCGACCCTTACCTGGGACAATCTCCAATCGCCTACTTCTTAGGTAAGGTTAGTATAGCTAGGAATCTAGAGTCTAACATCCCTGAAGAGTGCTTGGTGACCCAATTGGCATACCATTACGATGGAGAAATCACCAAAAGCCGTTTGAGTGGAAGAATCAAGACGATTCAAGAGATGGCCGCATTATTGGGGGAATATGAGCGGGAAAAACATTATGTGTTGAACAGGCAGAAGAACACCCTGAACTACAGAACTTACGATAACAGAAATCATCCAAGTGGGCTGCAAGGAA
Source organism: Magicicada septendecula (assembly GCA_034769895.1). Taxonomy (NCBI): domain Eukaryota; kingdom Metazoa; phylum Arthropoda; class Insecta; order Hemiptera; family Cicadidae; genus Magicicada; species Magicicada septendecula. The sequence continues at coordinate 778,799,227 of CM068367.1, forward strand.
ACCATACACTGGCTAATCATCCGCCAGCCAACCCCAATAATTATCGAGGTTTTAATAACAACCAAGAAAATCAAAGGGACTTACAACCAGTCTTCTTTGAAAAAATATTATGAGACAGTGTCAGAAAGTTAAAAAGAATTTGGAGAATAACCATTGTCAAAATTCAAAAATTAAAGTAAGCACAACTTACAATAAGTATTTGATTGAAATTATTATATGAATGAAAAGGAATTTAGAAGAAAGATAAGCTAAATTCAAAATAAAGTAAGTACAACCTTACAACCAAGTGTGAAACAAAATGTGTAAACCCATATAATTTTGAAAAGTATATATAATGAAATATCATAAAAAATTGATATAAAATAATAAAATGTTACACAAATAATGATGACGCTACATAACATCATTAACTAACCCTATCACAAAATGGAATAATAAAAAATTAACGTTTCACAAAAGAAAAGACAAGACAATCAAATAAAAAATGACACTGACATATTAACTGAACAATCAATGAAAAAATATAAGTGAGCCAGAAACCAGCTACAATGTTAATTTTGAATATAAATGAGCAATAAAGTGATAACAAATAAAATCACTACCATATGAAGTAAGCTAATGAAACAATGCAAAATACCTATTAAATATCGCCATAAGCTTAAACAAAGGAATCCAAACAAGTCACTGAGATGAAAAGGTCATGAGATGTATAAAAGAGAGAATAATTAATCCCAAAAGTGTTTTATTGTATTGATATTATATGAGTCAAAATAAACGACTATTATTATAATTATTATGAATATAATTATGTGATGATTTTATGTTGAGATACGTCCAACAATTATTTATGTTATTGAGCAGATAGGCAAGGCCTCTGAACTCAAAATGTGTATAAATGGATAGCAGAGTAATAGAGCCACACGTGCCCACTGGCTAGTACCAATTTATATGAATGGGAGAGAAGAAAAATTTTAGGGAAATAGAACATACAAGGGATAACACTCGTAATAAAATAATACCAAATACCATATCATGAACCATGACTTAATAAAAATGAATAAAAAAGAAAGTAGCGATTGATGAATTCCTGAATGATAACAACTTGATGAAATGAACTATATTGATGATTTCAGAAAAAACAATGATTTTTGTTTCGAAATAATAAATTTTGGTGACGATGCATTATGTAACATGACATAAGGTAGTGAAGATCCAATGACAATTAATTATAAAATAAAGAAGCTGAAGACAAGAATAAAAGGCAAGAACTTATAAACTCAGAGGTTAATAACCCAATAACCAAGTGACAAATGACTGATAAACTGACAATGACTTGACACAATAGATCGGATAAATACAAAAAGAACAACGGAACAAGGAAGAAGGAACCAAGAACTAAATGTAATCAAGAATTCGACAACGAACATTGTAAATCCCTAATAATGACCATTAAAATGTATGTTAATAAGTGCACTAATGTAATTAGAATATAGATGATATGTACCTAGGGTAATAATGTTAATGAAAGATAGTAATGTTATGTATATCTTATTAATGAAGGAATGTACTCATAAATATAAGTTAGGGAATTAATAATACACACACCCTAATAAATAGTGATAAATATAATCAAAACTAGTAAACAATACCCTGAGGCAAATAAAGGCCACAGTTAAGTACCAAAAGTGATCATTAGTGAAGGGAAAATAAAATAAACACTTATAACCAGTAACCCCATGATGACCTTAACATAAATAAACAACCCAGTGATTAATCAAGTGAGTGGAAGGAGGAGTATATTAATACAAAAGTGGTGACATGTAGTGATAGCATGTTGCATACAATAAGTGAAAGTGAATAAATCAAAAACCTTCTATGAAGGAAAAAGTGTAGTGTGTGAACTTAAAAAAGTATTTTAGTTAGTAAACTGTATTAGAATAACTGAAAGACCTGTGATAACTTTGTACTAGCAAGTAAGAGGAACTCATTATAATGTGATTAAGTTAAGCAATAGTTAATAAGAATTATAAAATAAGGTAGAAATTAAGTCATTGGAATGAAAGGCAAACAAGAAAGATAGACACTGTTTTATAGTGAAGGAATGAGGGAATAGAACATATTGTGTAAAGTATAGTTTAATAGTAGTATAATAAGAGTGTTATTATTGTTTAAAAAACCAATACAATATAATGAATCATCAGTTGAACCAGATAGTAGTAAGGAATAGAAAGGGTAGTTAGAAGTTTTATTTCAGGCTTGAACTTGTCAAGAAATTGTTTATTATTATAATAAGAGGTGTAGTTAAAAACACCAATGTTTATTACTTGTTTCTGTTAAAAAATTGTTTTAAAGTACCAAATATAAAGGTAAGAAGTTTCAAAGAAATATTAGATAGAAGTATTGGAAAATCTAGGCTCTAGGCCTAACTGTTAATGATGAATTCTGTAAATTAAAGAACAAACAATAGCCCAATATCAAAGCAGAATATACCAAATGTTTAAACAAGTTAAGTGGGTATTCCCGATACCAAAATATATAAATAACATCCAATTTTGGATAAAATATATATAAAATATAAATAAGGAAAATAACAAAAATGTGATTAGCTACCCAAAAGTAACCATGAGGGGTATCAAAATGATCCTTATCAAAAATTATGAACAATGGTATTCATGTAATAAACCTAGCTATTAAAATAAGAAAGAAATCTTCATTTGAAGATATTTTGTAGTTTTAAACTAAAATAAAACGTTAGAATATAACAATGACATAAATTAACGACCAATGAGAATTAGCATAATTTATTAGGTAACCATAGCAACCGAAATTTATTGCCAAAAAACCATTGAATTTTCTTTAATCCATTATTGACCGACGCTGAGGGCGGATGAATGTAGCTCTCAACTCAAATTTTACCCTAAATAAGTGAATTTTGACTAAAATCGTAAGAAAAGAAGATAGTATTAGCAGTCCAGGGAACACTTGATAATATATTTATTATTAAAATTTTCACCAACCAAAATTATCCGTGGAAATCAAGAAGACTTCTGAAATAATAGCTGACGACTCATCCCGAAGGAAGACCAGAGTGACCTACTTCAACCCAAGAAGACGGACGATTGCAGAACGAGTACGAAGCCGAACTTTATGGAAAAACCCGTCTGAACGAGATTGCCGAATATCCGAAGAATAGAAGACGACCAGATCCATCCGGAAGAAGCAGACGGCATCGCGGAAGCCCCATCGAGAATTGATGAGTATAAACAATAATCTCACTAAAAACGAATTCCCAATTTTTCAATCCATAATAACTAATCACAATTTTCACTTCACTGATCACTATTATGAACTAGAACTGAAAGTATTTATAATATCACTATTGTTGAACTTTAATCAATTGATAATTATTTAAACTGAGCTATAATAAATAATTAATAAACATAACTTATTAACAAAATCCTAACCAAAAATTTTGACTAAATCTCATTGTTGGTTACTTACTTGAATGTATTAAAATATAAAATATTGTGTACCTAGTTTTAAGAATTATTATAAATTTGTGCATTTTAGCCGTAATCCAATACTTCTGTAGCCAAAAGGACTTATTGACACCCCCTGGGTAAAACATTTTATTGTAAACAAACGGTATCCGCCATGCGGTGTGTACAAGACACACTTAAAACTGAGCATGCCAACTGAGCAACTGTAAAAGCCGGTGCTAAGATAAAATAATGCACTACTAACTAACTGAAACTGTTAAAGAGTTAATAAATATTATTATTGTGCAACGCTGTATGTTTGATTCGTACAAATTAAGATAATACATAGAAAATCATTGAAGTGAAAACAACAAAACAAGATGTTAGCGAAGTCGACACTGAAAGACGGCGTGCGCCAATCAGGTGGCGAGGTGGCAATATTCAAACCAAACGCCGAGAGATACGGTTTGCCCGTAAGTGGTAAGAAAAGGTACAGCTCGACTCGCTACACGCAAATAACATTGACAGAACTTATTTAAATAATTAATAACATCAATTATACACCCATACTATACCACAAACCCAACGAGCGAGTTAAAAAACGCTCGTCAAGCACACATTTACTATACGAGTAATAGAATAATTATAGAAACACTAATTACTAATTACACCCCAGTATAAAAAAAGTTTTATTACAAAGTGGCGCTCACAACAGTGGGGCATCATCATCTTCTATTTGCAGTCTACGTTACAAAGTGGCGCGCCAACTAGTAGGGCTAGGATAACTAAGAAAACATACCTTTAAACCTTACAAATTCTAGCGGCGACTACAGAAATGGAACCGGCAAAGCACGATACGAGATACCAGACTAAGATACGCGAGAAGGAGGCGGAAAAGGGAGCAAAGAGATCAGAAACGGAGATCGAGAAAGGCGCCGGAATGGAAGAAAGAGAAATAACTTCAGTGGAAGGTATGGAAGAATTGTTAACCCCAGCAGAGGCAACCAGGACCATGGAAGGAACGAAATTAGACAATCTGATGAGAATTATGATGGAACAGTTCGGAACAATGAATGAGAAAATGGACAGAACTAAGGAAGAAATTAATGAGGGCAGTGAGAGAAGGAGAAGAGAAGACAAAGAAGAATTGAATAAGAAGTTTGAGTCAATTAATAACAACTTTAAGAAGCAGGAGGAGAAAATAGATGAAAAACTAGACAAGAAGTTTGAGTCAATAAATGAAACCCTGACACAGAAAATGAAGGAGGAAAATAAACTGATCAGTGGAAAGATAGAGAGAAGTAATGAGAAAACCAGTGAAACCTTGAGACTAATGAAAGAGGATATTGAAACGCTGAACGATAAAATTGAATATAACCAGGATACATTACAGCAACAGTTGACGGAGTACAGAGAAGAACTGAAACAGACTGTAATGGAAACGGAAGAGAAGATAGAGAAAACCAGTGAAGTAGTGTTACAAGTCCGAGAAGAAATTTAATCAAGGTGAATGAAGTTGAAGCCGAAGGTAAAAGGAGGGCTGAAGGACTCCAAAAAGAAACAAACAACAAATTAGAACAAATACAGACCAGAGTGGAAGAGAATTATAGCAAATTGGATGCATCGGTAAGTGAGGTGAAGGACACCACAACCGCCCAAGAAGGGAGAATAGCAGAATTTAGGGCAAGAGAACTACGCCTCCAGGAAGAGATCAATGCGTTGAAGGACCGACCAATGACGAGCTCACACATATCATGTAGTGAGAATAGAGAAACAATAAACTTCAAAAATTACAAACGAAACCCAATTGAATTCATAGAACGGGTAGAGGAGAACCTAGCCCGAACCAGGGAGACACGGTGGACGATAATCAAGGGCATGATCGACGAAATGTTCAAAGAAGTTCACGACAATTGGTGGACGGCTGTGAGACCAGATATACATAATTTCAATGAATTTAAAAAACTATTCAAGGACAAATACTGGTCGGAGGCGATGCAGCACGTTGTCAGAAATAACATCAGCAACGGCCGATTCGACCCTTACCTGGGACAATCTCCAACCGCCTACTTCTTAGGTAAGGTTAGTATAGCTAGGAATCTAGAGTCTAACATCCCTGAAGAGTGCTTGGTGACCCAATTGGCATACCATTACGATGGAGAAATCACCAAAAGCCGTTTGAGTGGAAGAATCAAGACGATTCAAGAGATGGCCGCATTATTGGGGGAATATGAGCGGGAAAAACATTATGTGTTGAACAGGCAGAAGAACACCCCGAACTACAGAACTTACGATAACAGAAATCATCCAAGTGGGCTGCAAGGAAACCATACACTGGCTAATCATCCGCCAGCCAACCCCAATAATTATCGAGGTTTTAATAACAACCAAGAAAATCAAAGGGACTTACAACCAGTCTTCTTTGAAAAAATATTATGAGACAGTGTCAGAAAGTTAAAAAGAATTTGGAGAATAACCATTGTCAAAATTCAAAAATTAAAGTAAGCACAACTTACAATAAGTATTTGATTGAAATTATTATATGAATGAAAAGGAATTTAGAAGAAAGATAAGCTAAATTCAAAATAAAGTAAGTACAACCTTACAACCAAGTGTGAAACAAAATGTGTAAACCCATATAATTTTGAAAAGTATATATAATGAAATATCATAAAAAATTGATATAAAATAATAAAATGTTACACAAATAATGATGACGCTACATAACATCATTAACTAACCCTATCACAAAATGGAATAATAAAAAATTAACGTTTCACAAAAGAAAAGACAAGACAATCAAATAAAAAATGACACTGACATATTAACTGAACAATCAATGAAAAAATATAAGTGAGCCAGAAACCAGCTACAATGTTAATTTTGAATATAAATGAGCAATAAAGTGATAACAAATAAAATCACTACCATATGAAGTAAGCTAATGAAACAATGCAAAATACCTATTAAATATCGCCATAAGCTTAAACAAAGGAATCCAAACAAGTCACTGAGATGAAAAGGTCATGAGATGTATAAAAGAGAGAATAATTAATCCCAAAAGTGTTTTATTGTATTGATATTATATGAGTCAAAATAAACGACTATTATTATAATTATTATGAATATTATTATGTGATGATTTTATGTTGAGTACGTCCAACAATTATTTATGTTATTGAGCAGATAGGCAAGGCCTCTGAACTCAAAATGTGTATAAATGGATAGCAGAGTAATAGAGCCACACGTGCCCACTGGCTAGTACCAATTTATATGAGTGGGAGAGAAGAAAAATTTTAGGGAAATAGAACATACAAGGGATAACACTCGTAATAAAATAATACCAAATACCATATCATGAACCATGACTTAATAAAAATGAATAAAAAAGAAAGTAGCGATTGATGAATTCCTGAATGATAACAACTTGATGAAATGAACTATATTGATGATTTCAGAAAAAACAATGATTTTTGTTTCGAAATAATAAATTTTGGTGACGATGCATTATGTAACATGACATAAGGTAGTGAAGATCCAATGATAATTAATTATAAAATAAAGAAGCTGAAGACAAGAATAAAAGGCAAGAACTTATAAACTCAGAGGTTAATAACCCAATAACCAAGTGACAAATGACTGATAAACTGACAATGACTTGACACAATAGATCGGATAAATACATAAAGAACAACGGAACAAGGAAGAAGGAACCAAGAACTAAATGTAATCAAGAATTCGACAACGAACATTGTAAATCCCTAATAATGACCATTACAATGTATGTTAATAAGTGCACTAATGTAATTAGAATATAGATGATATGTACCTAGGGTAATAATGTTAATGAAAGATAGTAATGTTATGTATATCTTATTAATGAAGGAATGTACTCATAAATATAAGTTAGGGAATTAATAATACACACACCCTAATAAATAGTGATAAATATAATCAAAACTAGTAAACATTACCCTGAGGCAAATAAAGGCCACAGTTAAGTACCAAAAGTGATCATTAGTGAAGGGAAAATAAAATAAACACTTATAACCAGTAACCCCATGATGACCTTAACATAAATAAACAACCCAGTGATTAATCAAGTGAGTGGAAGGAGGAGTATATTAATACAAAAGTGGTGACATGTAGTGATAGCATGTTGCATACAATAAGTGAAAGTGAATAAATCAAAAACCTTCTATGAAGGAAAAAGTGTAGTGTGTGAACTTAAAAAAGTATTTTAGTTAGTAAAATGTATTAGAATAACTGAAAGACCTGTGATAACTTTGTACTAGCAAGTAAGAGGAACTCATTATAATGTGATTAAGTTAAGCAATAGTTAATAAGAATTATAAAATAAGGTAGAAATTAAGTCATTGGAATGAAAGGCAAACAAGAAAGATAGACACTGTTTTATAGTGAAGGAATGAGGGAATAGAACATATTGTGTAAAGTATAGTTTAATAGTAGTATAATAAGAGTGTTATTATTGTTTAAAAAACCAATACAATATAATGAATCATCAGTTGAACCAGATAGTAGTAAGGAATAGAAAGGGTAGTTAGAAGTTTTATTTCAGGCTTGAACTTGTCAAGAAATTGTTTATTATTATAATAAGAGGTGTAGTTAAAAACACCAATGTTTATTACTTGTTTCTGTTAAAAAATTGTTTTAAAGTACCAAATATAAAGGTAAGAAGTTTCAAAGAAATATTAGATAGAAGTATTGGAAAATCTAGGCTCTAGGCCTAACTGTTAATGATGAATTCTGTAAATTAAAGAACAAACAATAGCCCAATATCAAAGCAGAATATACCAAATGTTTAAACAAGTTAAGTGGGTATTCCCGATACCAAAATATATAAATAACATCCAATTTTGGATAAAATATATATAAAATATAAATAAGGAAAATAACAAAAATTTGATTAGCTACCCAAAAGTAACCATGAGGGGTATCCAAATTATCCTTATCAAAAATTATGAACAATGGTATTCATGTAATAAACCTAGCTATTAAAATAAGAAAGAAATCTTCATTTGAAGATATTTTGTAGTTTTAAACTAAAATAAAACGTTAGAATATAACAATGACATAAATTAACGACCAATGAGAATTAGCATAATTTATTAGGTAACCATAGCAACCGAAATTTATTGCCAAAAAACCATTGAATTTTCTTTAATCCATTATTGACCGACGCTGAGGGCGGATGAATGTACCTCTCAACTCAAATTTTACCCTAAATAAGTGAATTTTGACTAAAATCGTAAGAAAAGAAGATAGTATTAGCAGTCCAGGGAACACTTGATAATATATTTATTATTAAAATTTTCACCAACCAAAATTATCCGTGGAAATCAAGAAGACTTCTGAAATAATAGCTGACGACTCATCCCGAAGGAAGACCAGAGTGACCTACTTCAACCCAAGAAGACGGACGATTGCAGAACGAGTACGAAGCCGAACTTTATGGAAAAACCCGTCTGAACGAGATTGCCGAATATCCGAAGAATAGAAGACGACCAGATCCATCCGGAAGAAGCAGACGGCATCGAGGAAGCCCCATCGAGAATTGATGAGTATAAACAATAATCTCACTAAAAACGAATTCCCAATTTTTCAATCCATAATAACTAATCACAATTTTCACTTCACTGATCACTATTCTGAACTAGAACTGAAAGTATTTATAATATCACTATTGTTGAACTTTAATCAATTGATAATTATTTAAACTGAGCTATAATAAATAATTAATAAACATAACTTATTAACAAAATCCTAACCAAAAATTTTGACTAAATCTCATTGTTGGTTACTTACTTGAATGTATTAAAATATAAAATATTGTGTACTTAGTTTTAAGAATTATTATAAATTTGTGCATTTTAGCCGTAATCCAATACTTCTGTAGCCAAAAGGATTTATTGACACCCCATGGGTAAAACATTTTATTGTAAACAAACTGTATCCGCCATGCGGTGTGTACAAGACACACTTAAAACTGAGCATGCCAACTGAGCAACTGTAAAAGCCGGTGCTAAGATAAAATAATGCACTACTAACTAACTGAAACTGTTAAAGAGTTAATAAATATTATTATTGTGCAACGCTGTATGTTTGATTCGTACAAATTAAGATAATACATAGAAAATCATTGAAGTGAAAACAACAAAACAAGATGTTAGCGAAGTCGACACTGAAAGACGGCGTGCGCCAATCAGGTGGCGAGGTGGCAATATTCAAACCAAACGCCGAGAGATACGGTTTGCCCGTAAGTGGTAAGAAAAGGTACAGCTCGACTCGCTACACGCAAATAACATTGACAGAACTTATTTAAATAATTAATAACATCAATTATACACCCATACTATACCACAAACCCAACGAGCGAGTTAAAAAACGCTCGTCAAGCACACATTTACTATACGAGTAATAGAATAATTATAGAAACACTAATTACTAATTACACCCCAGTATAAAAAAAGTTTTATTACAAAGTGGCGCTCACAACAGTGGGGCATCATCATCTTCTATTTGCAGTCTACGTTACAAAGTGGCGCGCCAACTAGTAGGGCTAGGATAACTAAGAAAACATACCTTTAAACCTTACAAATTCTAGCGGCGACTACAGAAATGGAACCGGCAAAGTACGATACGAGATACCAGACTAAGACACGCGAGAAGGAGGCGGAAAAGGGAGCAAAGAGATCAGAAACGGAGATCGAGAAAGGCGCCGGAATGGAAGAAAGAGAAATAACTTCAGTGGAAGGTATGGAAGAATTGTTAACCCCAGCAGAGGCAACCAGGACCATGGAAGGAACGAAATTAGACAATCTGATGAGAATTATGATGGAACAGTTCGGAACAATGAATGAGAAAATGGACAGAACTAAGGAAGAAATTAATGAGGGCAGTGAGAGAAGGAGAAGAGAAGACAAAGAAGAATTGAATAAGAAGTTTGAGTCAATTAATAACAACTTTAAGAAGCAGGAGGAGAAAATAGATGAAAAACTAGACAAGAAGTTTGAGTCAATAAATGAAACCCTGACACAGAAAATGAAGGAGGAAAATAAACTGATCAGTGGAAAGATAGAGAGAAGTAATGAGAAAACCAGCGAAACCTTGAGACTAATGAAAGAGGATATTGAAACGCTGAACGATAAAATTGAATATAACCAGGATACATTACAGCAACAGTTGACGGAGTACAGAGAAGAACTGAAACAGACTGTAATGGAAACGGAAGAGAAGATAGAGAAAACCAGTGAAGTAGTGTTACAAGTCCGAGAAGAAATTTAATCAAGGTGAATGAAGTTGAAGCCGAAGGTAAAAGGAGGGCTGAAGGACTCCAAAAAGAAACAAACAACAAATTAGAACAAATACAGACCAGAGTGGAAGAGAATTATAGCAAATTGGATGCATCGGTAAGTGAGGTGAAGGACACCACAACCGCCCAAGAAGGGAGAATAGCAGAATTTAGGGCAAGAGAACTACGCCTCCAGGAAGAGATCAATGCGTTGAAGGACCGACCAATGACGAGCTCACACATATCATGTAGTGAGAATAGAGAAACAATAAACTTCAAAAATTACAAACGAAACCCAATTGAATTCATAGAACGGGTAGAGGAGAACCTAGCCCGAACCAGGGAGACACGGTGGACGATAATCAAGGGCATGATCGACGAAATGTTCAAAGAAGTTCACGACAATTGGTGGACGGCTGTGAGACCAGATATACATAATTTCAATGAATTTAAAAAACTATTAAAGGACAAATACTGGTCGGAGGCGATGCAGCACGTTGTCAGAAATAACATCAGCAACGGCCGATTCGACCCTTACCTGGGACAATCTCCAACCGCCTACTTCTTAGGTAAGGTTAGTATAGCTAGGAATCTAGAGTCTAACATCCCTGAAGAGTGCTTGGTGACCCAATTGGCATACCATTACGATGGAGAAATCACCAAAAGCCGTTTGAGTGGAAGAATCAAGACGATTCAAGAGATGGCCGCATTATTGGGGGAATATGAGCGGGAAAAACATTATGTGTTGAACAGGCAGAAGAACACCCCGAACTACAGAACTTACGATAACAGAAATCATCCAAGTGGGCTGCAAGGAAACCATACACTGGCTAATCATCCGCCAGCCAACCCCAATAATTATCGAGGTTTTAATAACAACCAAGAAAATCAAAGGGACTTACAACCAGTCTTCTTTGAAAAAATATTATGAGACAGTGTCAGAAAGTTAAAAAGAATTTGGAGAATAACCATTGTCAAAATTCAAAAATTAAAGTAAGCACAACTTACAATAAGTATTTGATTGAAATTATTATATGAATGAAAAGGAATTTAGAAGAAAGATAAGCTAAATTCAAAATAAAGTAAGTACAACCTTACAACCAAGTGTGAAACAAAATGTGTAAACCCATATAATTTTGAAAAGTATATATAATGAAATATCATAAAAAATTGATATAAAATAATAAAATGTTACACAAATAATGATGACGCTACATAACATCATTAACTAACCCTATCACAAAATGGAATAATAAAAAATTAACGTTTCACAAAAGAAAAGACGAGACAATCAAATAAAAAATGACACTGACATATTAACTGAACAATCAATGAAAAAATATAAGTGAGCCAGAAACCAGCTACAATGTTAATTTTGAATATAAATGAGCAATAAAGTGATAACAAATAAAATCACTACCATATGAAGTAAGCTAATGAAACAATGCAAAATACCTATTAAATATCGCCATAAGCTTAAACAAAGGAATCCAAACAAGTCACTGAGATGAAAAGGTCATGAGATGTATAAAAGAGAGAATAATTAATCCCAAAAGTGTTTTATTGTATTGATATTATATGAGTCAAAATAAACGACTATTATTATAATTATTATGAATATTATTATGTGATGATTTTATGTTGAGATACGTCCAACAATTATTTATGTTATTGAGCAGATAGGCAAGGCCTCTGAACTCAAAATGTGTATAAATGGATAGCAGAGTAATAGAGCCACACGTGCCCACTGGCTAGTACCAATTTATATGAATGGGAGAGAAGAAAAATTTTAGGGAAATAGAACATACAAGGGATAACACTCGTAATAAAATAATACCAAATACCATATCATGAACCATGACTTAATAAAAATGAATAAAAAAGAAAGTAGCGATTGATGAATTCCTGAATGATAACAACTTGATGAAATGAACTATATTGATGATTTCAGAAAAAACAATGATTTTTGTTTCGAAATAATAAATTTTGGTGACGATGCATTATGTAACATGACATAAGGTAGTGAAGATCCAATGATAATTAATTATAAAATAAAGAAGCTGAAGACAAGAATAAAAGGCAAGAACTTATAAACTCAGAGGTTAATAACCCAATAACCAAGTGACAAATGACTGATAAACTGACAATGACTTGACACAATAGATCGGATAAATACAAAAAGAACAACGGAACAAGGAAGAAGGAACCAAGAACTAAATGTAATCAAGAATTCGACAACGAACATTGTAAATCCCTAATAATGACCATTAAAATGTATGTTAATAAGTGCACTAATGTAATTAGAATATAGATGATATGTACCTAGGGTAATAATGTTAATGAAAGATAGTAATGTTATGTATATCTTATTAATGAAGGAATGTACTCATAAATATAAGTTAGGGAATTAATAATACACACACCCTAATAAATAGTGATAAATATAATCAAAACTAGTAAACATTACCCTGAGGCAAATAAAGGCCACAGTTAAGTACCAAAAGTGATCATTAGTGAAGGGAAAATAAAATAAACACTTATAACCAGTAACCCCATGATGACCTTAACATAAATAAACAACCCAGTGATTAATCAAGTGAGTGGAAGGAGGAGTATATTAATACAAAAGTGGTGACATGTAGTGATAGCATGTTGCATACAATAAATGAAAGTGAATAAATCAAAAACCTTCTATGAAGGAAAAAGTGTAGTGTGTGAACTTAAAAAAGTATTTTAGTTAGTAAAATGTATTAGAATAACTGAAAGACCTGTGATAACTTTGTACTAGCAAGTAAGAGGAACTCATTATAATGTGATTAAGTTAAGCAATAGTTAATAAGAATTATAAAATAAGGTAGAAATTAAGTCATTGGAATGAAAGGCAAACAAGAAAGATAGACACTGTTTTATAGTGAAGGAATGAGGGAATAGAACATATTGTGTAAAGTATAGTTTAATAGTAGTATAATAAGAGTGTTATTATTGTTTAAAAAACCAATACAATATAATGAATCATCAGTTGAACCAGATAGTAGTAAGGAATAGAAAGGGTAGTTAGAAGTTTTATTTCAGGCTTGAACTTGTCAAGAAATTGTTTATTATTATAATAAGAGGTGTAGTTAAAAACACCAATGTTTATTACTTGTTTCTGTTAAAAAATTGTTTTAAAGTACCAAATATAAAGGTAAGAAGTTTCAAAGAAATATTAGATAGAAGTATTGGAAAATCTAGGCTCTAGGCCTAACTGTTAATGATGAATTCTGTAAATTAAAGAACAAACAATAGCCCAATATCAAAGCAGAATATACCAAATGTTTAAACAAGTTAAGTGGGTATTCCCGATACCAAAATATATAAATAACATCCAATTTTGGATAAAATATATATAAAATATAAATAAGGAAAATAACAAAAATTTGATTAGCTACCCAAAAGTAACCATGAGGGGTATCCAAATTATCCTTATCAAAAATTATGAACAATGGTATTCATGTAATAAACCTAGCTATTAAAATAAGAAAGAAATCTTCATTTGAAGATATTTTGTAGTTTTAAACTAAAATAAAACGTTAGAATATAACAATGACATAAATTAACGACCAATGAGAATTAGCATAATTTATTAGGTAACCATAGCAACCGAAATTTATTGCCAAAAAACCATTGAATTTTCTTTAATCCATTATTGACCGACGCTGAGGGCGGATGAATGTACCTCTCAACTCAAATTTTACCCTAAATAAGTGAATTTTGACTAAAATCGTAAGAAAAGAAGATAGTATTAGCAGTCCAGGGAACACTTGATAATATATTTATTATTAAAATTTTCACCAACCAAAATTATCCGTGGAAATCAAGAAGACTTCTGAAATAATAGCTGACGACTCATCCCGAAGGAAGACCAGAGTGACCTACTTCAACCCAAGAAGACGGACGATTGCAGAACGAGTACGAAGCCGAACTTTATGGAAAAACCCGTCTGAACGAGATTGCCGAATATCCGAAGAATAGAAGACGACCAGATCCATCCGGAAGAAGCAGACGGCATCGAGGAAGCCCCATCGAGAATTGATGAGTATAAACAATAATCTCACTAAAAACGAATTCCCAATTTTTCAATCCATAATAACTAATCACAATTTTCACTTCACTGATCACTATTCTGAACTAGAACTGAAAGTATTTATAATATCACTATTGTTGAACTTTAATCAATTGATAATTATTTAAACTGAGCTATAATAAATAATTAATAAACATAACTTATTAACAAAATCCTAACCAAAAATTTTGACTAAATCTCATTGTTGGTTACTTACTTGAATGTATTAAAATATAAAATATTGTGTACCTAGTTTTAAGAATTATTATAAATTTGTGCATTTTAGCCGTAATCCAATACTTCTGTAGCCAAAAGGATTTATTGACACCCCATGGGTAAAACATTTTATTGTAAACAAACTGTATCCGCCATGCGGTGTGTACAAGACACACTTAAAACTGAGCATGCCAACTGAGCAACTGTAAAAGCCGGTGCTAAGATAAAATAATGCACTACTAACTAACTGAAACTGTTAAAGAGTTAATAAATATTATTATTGTGCAACGCTGTATGTTTGATTCGTACAAATTAAGATAATACATAGAAAATCATTGAAGTGAAAACAACAAAACAAGATGTTAGCGAAGTCGACACTGAAAGACGGCGTGCGCCAATCAGGTGGCGAGGTGGCAATATTCAAACCAAACGCCGAGAGATACGGTTTGCCCGTAAGTGGTAAGAAAAGGTACAGCTCGACTCGCTACACGCAAATAACATTGACAGAACTTATTTAAATAATTAATAACATCAATTATACACCCATACTATACCACAAACCCAACGAGCGAGTTAAAAAACGCTCGTCAAGCACACATTTACTATACGAGTAATAGAATAATTATAGAAACACTAATTACTAATTACACCCCAGTATAAAAAAGTTTTATTACAAAGTGGCGCTCACAACAGTGGGGCATCATCATCTTCTATTTGCAGTCTACGTTACAAAGTGGCGCGCCAACTAGTAGGGCTAGGATAACTAAGAAAACATACCTTTAAACCTTACAAATTCTAGCGGCGACTACAGAAATGGAACCGGCAAAGCACGATACGAGATACCAGACTAAGATACGCGAGAAGGAGGCGGAAAAGGGAGCAAAGAGATCAGAAACGGAGATCGAGAAAGGCGCCGGAATGGAAGAAAGAGAAATAACTTCAGTGGAAGGTATGGAAGAATTGTTAACCCCAGCAGAGGCAACCAGGACCATGGAAGGAACGAAATTAGACAATCTGATGAGAATTATGATGGAACAGTTCGGAACAATGAATGAGAAAATGGACAGAACTAAGGAAGAAATTAATGAGGGCAGTGAGAGAAGGAGAAGAGAAGACAAAGAAGAATTGAATAAGAAGTTTGAGTCAATTAATAACAACTTTAAGAAGCAGGAGGAGAAAATAGATGAAAAACTAGACAAGAAGTTTGAGTCAATAAATGAAACCCTGACACAGAAAATGAAGGAGGAAAATAAACTGATCAGTGGAAAGATAGAGAGAAGTAATGAGAAAACCAGCGAAACCTTGAGACTAATGAAAGAGGATATTGAAACGCTGAACGATAAAATTGAATATAACCAGGATACATTACAGCAACAGTTGACGGAGTACAGAGAAGAACTGAAACAGACTGTAATGGAAACGGAAGAGAAGATAGAGAAAACCAGTGAAGTAGTGTTACAAGTCCGAGAAGAAATTTAATCAAGGTGAATGAAGTTGAAGCCGAAGGTAAAAGGAGGGCTGAAGGACTCCAAAAAGAAACAAACAACAAATTAGAACAAATACAGACCAGAGTGGAAGAGAATTATAGCAAATTGGATGCATCGGTAAGTGAGGTGAAGGACACCACAACCGCCCAAGAAGGGAGAATAGCAGAATTTAGGGCAAGAGAACTACGCCTCCAGGAAGAGATCAATGCGTTGAAGGACCGACCAATGACGAGCTCACACATATCATGTAGTGAGAATAGAGAAACAATAAACTTCAAAAATTACAAACGAAACCCAATTGAATTCATAGAACGGGTAGAGGAGAACCTAGCCCGAACCAGGGAGACACGGTGGACGATAATCAAGGGCATGATCGACGAAATGTTCAAAGAAGTTCACGACAATTGGTGGACGGCTGTGAGACCAGATATACATAATTTCAATGAATTTAAAAAACTATTAAAGGACAAATACTGGTCGGAGGCGATGCAGCACGTTGTCAGAAATAACATCAGCAACGGCCGATTCGACCCTTACCTGGGACAATCTCCAACCGCCTACTTCTTAGGTAAGGTTAGTATAGCTAGGAATCTAGAGTCTAACATCCCTGAAGAGTGCTTGGTGACCCAATTGGCATACCATTACGATGGAGAAATCACCAAAAGCCGTTTGAGTGGAAGAATCAAGACGATTCAAGAGATGGCCGCATTATTGGGGGAATATGAGCGGGAAAAACATTATGTGTTGAACAGGCAGAAGAACACCCCGAACTACAGAACTTACGATAACAGAAATCATCCAAGTGGGCTGCAAGGAAACCATACACTGGCTAATCATCCGCCAGCCAACCCCAATAATTATCGAGGTTTTAATAACAACCAAGAAAATCAAAGGGACTTACAACCAGTCTTCTTTGAAAAAATATTATGAGACAGTGTCAGAAAGTTAAAAAGAATTTGGAGAATAACCATTGTCAAAATTCAAAAATTAAAGTAAGCACAACTTACAATAAGTATTTGATTGAAATTATTATATGAATGAAAAGGAATTTAGAAGAAAGATAAGCTAAATTCAAAATAAAGTAAGTACAACCTTACAACCAAGTGTGAAACAAAATGTGTAAACCCATATAATTTTGAAAAGTATATATAATGAAATATCATAAAAAATTGATATAAAATAATAAAATGTTACACAAATAATGATGACGCTACATAACATCATTAACTAACCCTATCACAAAATGGAATAATAAAAAATTAACGTTTCACAAAAGAAAAGACGAGACAATCAAATAAAAAATGACACTGACATATTAACTGAACAATCAATGAAAAAATATAAGTGAGCCAGAAACCAGCTACAATGTTAATTTTGAATATAAATGAGCAATAAAGTGATAACAAATAAAATCACTACCATATGAAGTAAGCTAATGAAACAATGCAAAATACCTATTAAATATCGCCATAAGCTTAAACAAAGGAATCCAAACAAGTCACTGAGATGAAAAGGTCATGAGATGTATAAAAGAGAGAATAATTAATCCCAAAAGTGTTTTATTGTATTGATATTATATGAGTCAAAATAAACGACTATTATTATAATTATTATGAATATTATTATGTGATGATTTTATGTTGAGATACGTCCAACAATTATTTATGTTATTGAGCAGATAGGCAAGGCCTCTGAACTCAAAATGTGTATAAATGGATAGCAGAGTAATAGAGCCACACGTGCCCACTGGCTAGTACCAATTTATATGAATGGGAGAGAAGAAAAATTTTAGGGAAATAGAACATACAAGGGATAACACTCGTAATAAAATAATACCAAATACCATATCATGAACCATGACTTAATAAAAATGAATAAAAAAGAAAGTAGCGATTGATGAATTCCTGAATGATAACAACTTGATGAAATGAACTATATTGATGATTTCAGAAAAAACAATGATTTTTGTTTCGAAATAATAAATTTTGGTGACGATGCATTATGTAACATGACATAAGGTAGTGAAGATCCAATGATAATTAATTATAAAATAAAGAAGCTGAAGACAAGAATAAAAGGCAAGAACTTATAAACTCAGAGGTTAATAACCCAATAACCAAGTGACAAATGACTGATAAACTGACAATGACTTGACACAATAGATCGGATAAATACAAAAAGAACAACGGAACAAGGAAGAAGGAACCAAGAACTAAATGTAATCAAGAATTCGACAACGAACATTGTAAATCCCTAATAATGACCATTAAAATGTATGTTAATAAGTGCACTAATGTAATTAGAATATAGATGATATGTACCTAGGGTAATAATGTTAATGAAAGATAGTAATGTTATGTATATCTTATTAATGAAGGAATGTACTCATAAATATAAGTTAGGGAATTAATAATACACACACCCTAATAAATAGTGATAAATATAATCAAAACTAGTAAACATTACCCTGAGGCAAATAAAGGCCACAGTTAAGTACCAAAAGTGATCATTAGTGAAGGGAAAATAAAATAAACACTTATAACCAGTAACCCCATGATGACCTTAACATAAATAAACAACCCAGTGATTAATCAAGTGAGTGGAAGGAGGAGTATATTAATACAAAAGTGGTGACATGTAGTGATAGCATGTTGCATACAATAAGTGAAAGTGAATAAATCAAAAACCTTCTATGAAGGAAAAAGTGTAGTGTGTGAACTTAAAAAAGTATTTTAGTTAGTAAAATGTATTAGAATAACTGAAAGACCTGTGATAACTTTGTACTAGCAAGTAAGAGGAACTCATTATAATGTGATTAAGTTAAGCAATAGTTAATAAGAATTATAAAATAAGGTAGAAATTAAGTCATTGGAATGAAAGGCAAACAAGAAAGATAGACACTGTTTTATAGTGAAGGAATGAGGGAATAGAACATATTGTGTAAAGTATAGTTTAATAGTAGTATAATAAGAGTGTTATTATTGTTTAAAAAACCAATACAATATAATGAATCATCAGTTGAACCAGATAGTAGTAAGGAATAGAAAGGGTAGTTAGAAGTTTTATTTCAGGCTTGAACTTGTCAAGAAATTGTTTATTATTATAATAAGAGGTGTAGTTAAAAACACCAATGTTTATTACTTGTTTCTGTTAAAAAATTGTTTTAAAGTACCAAATATAAAGGTAAGAAGTTTCAAAGAAATATTAGATAGAAGTATTGGAAAATCTAGGCTCTAGGCCTAACTGTTAATGATGAATTCTGTAAATTAAAGAACAAACAATAGCCCAATATCAAAGCAGAATATACCAAATGTTTAAACAAGTTAAGTGGGTATTCCCGATACCAAAATATATAAATAACATCCAATTTTGGATAAAATATATATAAAATATAAATAAGGAAAATAACAAAAATGTGATTAGCTACCCAAAAGTAACCATGAGGGGTATCAAAATGATCCTTATCAAAAATTATGAACAATGGTATTCATGTAATAAACCTAGCTATTAAAATAAGAAAGAAATCTTCATTTGAAGATATTTTGTAGTTTTAAACTAAAATAAAACGTTAGAATATAACAATGACATAAATTAACGACCAATGAGAATTAGCATAATTTATTAGGTAACCATAGCAACCGAAATTTATTGCCAAAAAACCATTGAATTTTCGTTAATCCATTATTGACCGACGCTGAGGGCGGATGAATGTACCTCTCAACTCAAATTTTACCCTAAATAAGTGAATTTTGACTAAAATCGTAAGAAAAGAAGATAGTATTAGCAGTCCAGGGAACACTTGATAATATATTTATTATTAAAATTTTCACCAACCAAAATTATCCGTGGAAATCAAGAAGACTTCTGAAATACTAGCTGACGACTCATCCCGAAGGAAGACCAGAGTGACCTACTTCAACCCAAGAAGACGGACGATTGCAGAACGAGTACGAAGCCGAACTTTATGGAAAAACCCGTCTGAACGAGATTGCCGAATATCCGAAGAATAGAAGACGACCAGATCCATCCGGAAGAAGCAGACGGCATCGAGGAAGCCCCATCGAGAATTGATGAGTATAAACAATAATCTCACTAAAAACGAATTCCCAATTTTTCAATCCATAATAACTAATCACAATTTTCACTTCACTGATCACTATTCTGAACTAGAACTGAAAGTATTTATAATATCACTATTGTTGAACTTTAATCAATTGATAATTATTTAAACTGAGCTATAATAAATAATTAATAAACATAACTTATTAACAAAATCCTAACCAAAAATTTTGACTAAATCTCATTGTTGGTTACTTACTTGAATGTATTAAAATATAAAATATTGTGTACCTAGTTTTAAGAATTATTATAAATTTGTGCATTTTAGCCGTAATCCAATACTTCTGTAGCCAAAAGGACTTATTGACACCCCCTGGGTAAAACATTTTATTGTAAACAAACGGTATCCGCCACGCGGTGTGTACAAGACACACTTAAAACTGAGCATGCCAACTGAGCAACTGTAAAAGCCGGTGCTAAGATAAAATAATGCACTACTAACTAACTGAAACTGTTAAAGAGTTAATAAATATTATTATTGTGCAACGCTGTATGTTTGATTCGTACAAATTAAGATAATACATAGAAAATCATTGAAGTGAAAACAACAAAACAAGATGTTAGCGAAGTCGACACTGAAAGACGGCGTGCGCCAATCAGGTGGCGAGGTGGCAATATTCAAACCAAACCCCGAGAGATACGGTTTGCCCGTAAATGGTAAGAAAAGGTACAGCTCGACTCGCTACACGCAAATAACATTGACAGAACTTATTTAAATAATTAATAACATCAATTATACACCCATACTATACCACAAACCCAACGAGCGAGTTAAAAAACGCTCGTCAAGCACACATTTACTATACGAGTAATAGAATAATTATAGAAACACTAATTACTAATTACACCCCAGTATAAAAAAAGTTTTATTACAAAGTGGCGCTCACAACAGTGGGGCATCATCATCTTCTATTTGCAGTCTACGTTACAAAGTGGCGCGCCAACTAGTAGGGCTAGGATAACTAAGAAAACATACCTTTAAACCTTACAAATTCTAGCGGCGACTACAGAAATGGAACCGGCAAAGCACGATACGAGATACCAGACTAAGATACGCGAGAAGGAGGCGGAAAAGGGAGCAAAGAGATCAGAAACGGAGATCGAGAAAGGCGCCGGAATGGAAGAAAGAGAAATAACTTCAGTGGAAGGTATGGAAGAATTGTTAACCCCAGCAGAGGCAACCAGGACCATGGAAGGAACGAAATTAGACAATCTGATGAGAATTATGATGGAACAGTTCGGAACAATGAATGAGAAAATGGACAGAACTAAGGAAGAAATTAATGAGGACAGTGAGAGAAGGAGAAGAGAAGACAAAGAAGAATTGAATAAGAAGTTTGAGTCAATTAATAACAACTTTAAGAAGCAGGAGGAGAAAATAGATGAAAAACTAGACAAGAAGTTTGAGTCATTAAATGAAACCCTGACACAGAAAATGAAGGAGGAAAATAAACTGATCAGTGAAAAGATAGAGAGAAGTAATGAGAAAACCAGCGAAACCTTGAGACTAATGAAAGAGGATATTGAAACGCTGAACGATAAAATTGAATATAACCAGGATACATTACAGCAACAGTTGACGGAGTACAGAGAAGAACTGAAACAGACTGTAATGGAAACGGAAGAGAAGATAGAGAAAACCAGTGAAGTAGTGTTACAAGTCCGAGAAGAAATTTAATCAAGGTGAATGAAGTTGAAGCCGAAGGTAAAAGGAGGGCTGAAGGACTCCAAAAAGAAACAAACAACAAATTAGAACAAATACAGACCAGAGTGGAAGAGAATTATAGCAAATTGGATGCATCGGTAAGTGAGGTGAAGGACACCACAACCGCCCAAGAAGGGAGAATAGCAGAATTTAGGGCAAGAGAACTACGCCTCCAGGAAGAGATCAATGCGTTGAAGGACCGACCAATGACGAGCTCACACATATCATGTAGTGAGAATAGAGAAACAATAAACTTCAAAAATTACAAACGAAACCCAATTGAATTCATAGAACGGGTAGAGGAGAACCTAGCCCGAACCAGGGAGACACGGTGGACGATAATCAAGGGCATGATCGACGAAATGTTCAAAGAAGTTCACGACAATTGGTGGACGGCTGTGAGACCAGATATACATAATTTCAATGAATTTAAAAAACTATTCAAGGACAAATACTGGTCGGAGGCGATGCAGCACGTTGTCAGAAATAACATCAGCAACGGCCGATTCGACCCTTACCTGGGACAATCTCCAACTGCCTACTTCTTAGGTAAGGTTAGTATAGCTAGGAATCTAGAGTCTAACATCCCTGAAGAGTGCTTGGTGACCCAATTGGCATACCATTACGATGGAGAAATCACCAAAAGCCGTTTGAGTGGAAGAATCAAGACGATTCAAGAGATGGCCGCATTATTGGGGGAATATGAGCGGGAAAAACATTATGTGTTGAACAGGCAGAAGAACACCCTGAACTACAGAACTTACGATAACAGAAATCATCCAAGTGGGCTGCAAGGAAACCATACACTGGCTAATCATCCGCCAGCCAACCCCAATAATTATCGAGGTTTTAATAACAACCAAGAAAATCAAAGGGACTTACAACCAGTCTTCTTTGAAAAAATATTATGAGACAGTGTCAGAAAGTTAAAAAGAATTTGGAGAATAACCATTGTCAAAATTCAAAAATTAAAGTAAGCACAACTTACAATAAGTATTTGATTGAAATTATTATATGAATGAAAAGGAATTTAGAAGAAAGATAAGCTAAATTCAAAATAAAGTAAGTACAACCTTACAACCAAGTGTGAAACAAAATGTGTAAACCCATATAATTTTTAAAAGTATATATAATGAAATATCATAAAAAATTGATATATAATAATAAAATGTTACACAAATAATGATGACGCTACATAACATCATTAACTAACCCTATCACAAAATGGAATAATAAAAAATTAACGTTTCACAAAAGAAAAGACAAGACAATCAAATAAAAAATGACACTGACATATTAACTGAACAATCAATGAAAAAATATAAGTGAGCCAGAAACCAGCTACAATGTTAATTTTGAATATAAATGAGCAATAAAGTGATAACAAATAAAATCACTACCATATGAAGTAAGCTAATGAAACAATGCAAAATACCTATTAAATATCGCCATAAGCTTAAACAAAGGAATCCAAACAAGTCACTGAGATGAAAAGGTCATGAGATGTATAAAAGAGAGAATAATTAATCCCAAAAGTGTTTTATTGTATTGATATTATATGAGTCAAAATAAACGACTATTATTATAATTATTATGAATATTATTATGTGATGATTTTATGTTGAGATACGTCCAACAATTATTTATGTTATTGAGCAGATAGGCAAGGCCTCTGAACTCAAAATGTGTATAAATGGATAGCAGAGTAATAGAGCCACACGTGCCCACTGGCTAGTACCAATTTATATGAATGGGAGAGAAGAAAAATTTTAGGGAAATAGAACATACAAGGGATAACACTCGTAATAAAATAATACCAAATACCATATCATGAACCATGACTTAATAAAAATGAATAAAAAAGAAAGTAGCGATTGATGAATTCCTGAATGATAACAACTTGATGAAATGAACTATATTGATGATTTCAGAAAAAACAATGATTTTTGTTTCGAAATAATAAATTTTGGTGACGATGCATTATGTAACATGACATAAGGTAGTGAAGATCCAATGATAATTAATTATAAAATAAAGAAGCTGAAGACAAGAATAAAAGGCAAGAACTTATAAACTCAGAGGTTAATAACCCAATAACCAAGTGACAAATGACTGATAAACTGACAATGACTTGACACAATAGATCGGATAAATACAAAAAGAACAACGGAACAAGGAAGAAGGAACCAAGAACTAAATGTAATCAAGAATTCGACAACGAACATTGTAAATCCCTAATAATGACCATTAAAATGTATGTTAATAAGTGCACTAATGTAATTAGAATATAGATGATATGTACCTAGGGTAATAATGTTAATGAAAGATAGTAATGTTATGTATATCTTATTAATGAAGGAATGTACTCATAAATATAAGTTAGGGAATTAATAATACACACACCCTAATAAATAGTGATAAATATAATCAAAACTAGTAAACAATACCCTGAGGCAAATAAAGGCCACAGTTAAGTACCAAAAGTGATCATTAGTGAAGGGAAAATAAAATAAACACTTATAACCAGTAACCCCATGATGACCTTAACATAAATAAACAACCCAGTGATTAATCAAGTGAGTGGAAGGAGGAGTATATTAATACAAAAGTGGTGACATGTAGTGATAGCATGTTGCATACAATAAGTGAAAGTGAATAAATCAAAAACCTTCTATGAAGGAAAAAGTGTAGTGTGTGAACTTAAAAAAGTATTTTAGTTAGTAAACTGTATTAGAATAACTGAAAG
Organism: Magicicada septendecula; assembly: GCA_034769895.1. Lineage (NCBI taxonomy): Eukaryota > Metazoa > Arthropoda > Insecta > Hemiptera > Cicadidae > Magicicada > Magicicada septendecula. Next base: position 778,824,393 of record CM068367.1, read on the forward strand.
ACCTGTGATAACTTTGTACTAGCAAGTAAGAGGAACTCATTATAATGTGATTAAGTTAAGCAATAGTTAATAAGAATTATAAAATAAGGTAGAAATTAAGTCATTGGAATGAAAGGCAAACAAGAAAGCTAGACACTGTTTTATAGTGAAGGAATAGAACATATTGTGTAAAGTATAGTTTAATAGTAGTATAATAAGAGTGTTATTATTGTTTAAAAAACCAATACAATATAATGAATCATCAGTTGAACCAGATAGTAGTAAGGAATAGAAAGGGTAGTTAGAAGTTTTATTTCAGGCTTGAACTTGTCAAGAAATTGTTTATTATTATAATAAGAGGTGTAGTTAAAAACACCAATGTTTATTACTTGTTTCTGTTAAAAAATTGTTTTAAAGTACCAAATATAAAGGCAAGAAGTTTCAAAGAAATATTAGATAGAAGTATTGGAAAATCTAGGCTCTAGGCCTAACTGTTAATGATGAATTCTGTAAATTAAAGAACAAACAATAGCCCAATATCAAAGCAGAATATACCAAATGTTTAAACAAGTTAAGTGGGTATTCCCGATACCAAAATATATAAATAACATCCAATTTTGGATAAAATATATATAAAATATAAATAAGGAAAATAACAAAAATGTGATTAGCTACCCAAAAGTAACCATGAGGGGTATCAAAATGATCCTTATCAAAAATTATGAACAATGGTATTCATGTAATAAACCTAGCTATTAAAATAAGAAAGAAATCTTCATTTGAAGATAATTTGTAGTTTTAAACTAAAATAAAACGTTAGAATATAACAATGACATAAATTAACGACCAATGAGAATTAGCATAATTTATTAGGTAACCATAGCAACCGAAATTTATTGCCAAAAAACCATTGAATTTTCTTTAATCCATTATTGACCGACGCTGAGGGCGGATGAATGTAGCTCTCAACTCAAATTTTACCCTAAATAAGTGAATTTTGACTAAAATCGTAAGAAAAGAAGATAAATATCACTATAATATTGACGACTCGGAACACAAAATTTTTTATAAGTAAAAACGTAAAGTTTTACCTTACAGCCTAAACCGGCTTTCACCTATAGAAGGCTTCATCAGAGGCTGTCATTAGTAGCGCTGCTCGTCTTGTTGTTGGCGACGAGAAAGTGTTTCGAAAGATTGAAGCTGTGTGTGTGTGGTGAGATGTGTTCGAATAATGCGTGCGATTTGAATTGTGTCTGTTCGTTTAGGATGTCGTTTTTATTTGTTTTTGTGTGTTTGTATATTTCTAATTGTTCTAGAGTGTCTAGTTTTCGGCCTTTTGTGTGTACGTGTAGTATGTTCATGTTATTGTCGATGTTTTTATATGTGTGGTTTGCTTCAATGAGGTGGTTTGCGAAGGTAGATTCTGTAGTGGTGTGGAGTGCTTTTGTGTGTTCAATGTATCTCTGTTTGAAGCTACGTCCTGTCTGGCCTATGTACATGCGACATATGTATATGTACATAGGCCAGACAGGACGTAGCTTCAAACAGAGATACATTGAACACACAAAAGCACTCCACACCACTACAGAATCTACCTTCGCAAACCACCTCATTGAAGCAAACCACACATATAAAAACATCGACAATAACATGAACATACTACACGTACACACAAAAGGCCGAAAACTAGACACTCTAGAACAATTAGAAATATACAAACACACAAAAACAAATAAAAACGACATCCTAAACGAACAGACACAATTCAAATCGCACGCATTATTCGAACACATCTCACCACACACACACAGCTTCAATCTTTCGAAACACTTTCTCGTCGCCAACAACAAGACGAGCAGCGCTACTAACGACAGCCTCTGATGAAGCCTTCTATAGGTGAAAGCCGGTTTAGGCTGTAAGGTAAAACTTTACGTTTTTACTTATAAAAAACTTTGTGTTCCGAGTCGTCAATATTATAGTGATATTTAGTTAAGTAACGGACACGTCATGGACAACGAAATCCAAGAAAAGAAGATAGTATTAGCAGTCCAGGGAACACTTGATAATATATTTATTATTAAAATTTTCACCAACCAAAATTATCCGTGGAAATCAAGAAGACTTCTGGAATAATAGCTGACGACTCACCCCGAAGGAAGACCAGAGTGACCTACTTCAACCCAAGAAGACGGACGATTGCAGAACGAGTACGAAGCCGAACTTTATGGAAAACCCCGTCTGAACGAGATTGCCGAATATCCGAAGAATAGAAGACGACCAGATCCATCCGGAAGAAGCAGACGGCATCGCGGAAGCCCCATCGAGAATTGATGAGTATAAACAATAATCTCACTAAAAACGAATTCCCAATTTTTCAATCTATAATAACTAATCACAATTTTCACTTCACTGATCACTATTCTGAACTAGAACTGAAAGTATTTATAATATCACTATTGTTGAATTTTAATCAATTGATAATTATTTAAACTGAGCTATAATAAATAATTAATAAACATAACTTATTAACAAAATCCTAACCAAAAATTTTGACTAAATCTCATTGTTGGTTACTTACTTGAATGTATTAAAATATAAAATATTGTGTACCTAGTTTTACGAATTATTATAAATTTGTGCATTTTAGCCGTAATCCAATACTTCTGTAGCGAAAAGGACTTATTGACACCCCCTGGGTAAAACATTTATTGTAAACAAACGGTATCCGCCAAGCGGCGTGTACAAGACACATTTAAAACTGAGCATGCCAACTGAGCAACTGTAAAAGCCGGTGCTAATATAAAATAATGTACTACTAACTAACTGAAACTGTTAAAGAGTTAATAAATATTATTATTGTGCAACGCTGTATGTTTGATTCGTACAAATTAAGATAATACATAGAAAATCATTGAAGTGAAAACAACAAAACAAGACGTTAGCGAAGTCGACACTGAAAGACGGCATGCGCCAATCAGGTGGCGAGGCGGCAATATTCAAACCAAACGCCGAGAGATACGGTTTGCCCGTAAATGGTATGAAAAGGTACAGCTCGACTCGCTACACGCAAATAACATTGACAGAACTTATTTAAATAATTAATAACATCAATTATACACCCATACTATACCACGAACCCAACGAGCGAGTTAAAAAACGCTCGTCAAGCACACATTTACTATACGAGTAATAGAATAATTATAGAAACACTAATTACTAATTACACCCCAGTATAAAAAAAGTTTTATTACAAAGTGGCGCTCACAACAGTGGGGCATCATCATCTTCTATTTGCAGTCTACGTTACACACTTGATAACACTTTGAGTAACTTCGAGTAATTAGGTTAGAACGCAATTAGGTTATTTACATTTGAAACCCGCACTGCATTGTGGGTGAATCTCACGTAAACCTAGCACAGAGCTGTCCATCTGTAAGGCTTTGAATCTGAAGAACTGTCAAATGTTTTTTCATCGCTTCTCGCTGTTCCCAAAACGTTGGCCCGTAAATCTCGCTGTAGGTGATCTGATTGGCCAAAATTGATGACATTCCTTTGTGGACGCATCCTCCCCGCTTTATTAAAACTATTTAATTTTGTTTAAAGCGTGGGTCTTCGGGTTTGAGAGTTCAAAAGTGATGCCAAACATTTTACACAAATATATTAAAATTATTTATAACTGATATTACTCCCTTATGCTACTTATGAATGCTTATATATTATTACCATGGTCTGGCATTTGTTTTGATACACTTTTTGATATCCCACAATACATAATTCGGTTTACAATTAACAAAGGTAGTCTTTCTTACTTATTCCCTATTACAATATTTTGATTAAAATCTTTCTTACCACTATTATATTAACATTTTGATGTGACATAAACTGAATATACTTATCACAGAGTCCTTAGCTGTGATAATTTAACAACATAAACATACAATTTTGACATAAATATAGAATACTTGGCTAGGCTTCATAAGGCCTATATTATCATGAGTTAGTTTAACTAATTATATTATACTGGTTGTATGTTAATGGTTTATTACATTTTATACACAATTTGAGTTGACTCTATCAACTTTTGGTTAACTTTTCTTACTTAAAACATGCCTTGTTTCTTGTATATTATCAATTAAATTGCATGAGTTCTTGTACAAGCAGGCAGCTTATTATTTCTACTTATTTCTATTTAATACACTTGTTATATTACAAACATCTGATTTCTGATTCATCATTTGAGTTTCTTGTAAGTTTTACAATGGTTTATTACATCTACTTATTCTTATTTGTTTGTTAATTTATACATTATGAACCCTGTATCTAGGTGTATCAGGTCATTTTCATTAAAAACTATTAATTGATTATTCCTTTGATATTTATTGGTTGATATTTTGACCAGTAGTTAGTTTAACTATCGCTGATTGTTTCAACACTAGTTACATGTATTAATTCTTGGCGTTTCTATGGTTTTTTAATGTGTCATGTGAGTTCTGCATTCCTTCTCACATTTCATTATGTTGTTTCACCTTAATTATAATAATTACAATATTGTGGTGATGTAGTATCTGTCTTAGAATCATCCTTAGGTGATCTAGTTACTTCTAGGTATAACCCTTCACAGTTTTGCATTCCTTTTACTATATATTTTGGTATTTATAAGTGTAAATTCCCAGCTACTTTGGTTAGGTTGTCTACCTACTGTACCTCTTTACTGAATATTTGGTTTACATGCTTTGTCTTATCTAGTCATTTTACTCATTTCTTAACAGTTTGAAACATTTCACATATACTTGTAAATAATCATATCAACTTGTTTTGATTTGTTTTGTCTTGTATAATCATAGTTTTGATTAATAGATGTCCGTTTCATCTTAGTATGATACATCATAGCATTATGTCCTTTTTAACATCTCTTTTCTTATTTATCAGTATAAATTTACAAATGTTTAGGTTAAGTTGACCCCCTTTTCTTTCATTGACTACATTTATTTCACCTACTTGATTTTTATTAGTTACGTTACTCACTTCTTTTATTTATGAATAGTATTTTCTACCATTTATTGTTCTAATCACCATTATTTAGCTTTTCTTATATTCTATTTACATTTTATTTATTAATCAGTTCTTTCTGATATACGTTCAGTTACAATAATTATTTTGTTTAATGATATGATACAATCTTATTGTTTTTCCTTATATATTATTATACATTTTATTTTTACATGGTTGTTACCTCTCTCCTAATCTTGTTGGGTATTTGTATAGCCACTGTTGGTCTAGTCTTTAAGTCAGTTTGTCTTGATTATTATACCATTTATGGTCATGGACAATTAAATTATATCTTATTCCAAATCATTATCTTCCTAGTTAACTCTTTTCTACCTCTGGGTGTTATACCTTATTGTCTCTTATGGTAATTTACTGTTTTATATAGTTCATCTGTGTTTTGTGATCTTGTGACATTTTGTAACGTTACAATATATATATACACACAGTCAACTCCCGATTATCCGGCCACCAGCAGGGTGATCACGGATAAGTCAAAATCCCGGTTAAAGCAAAAATTGTAACCTGGTACTTAAATGAAGCTCTTAGTTAAAAATAAAATATGTGCATACAATAAAGTAGTGCATACCTTTTACTACACAATAAAAATTAGTCAAATGGCGTGTTTGTCAATTAAAATAGTATATTTACAAGCAGAACAATATGTACAGAGTCAGTGTTTATACACGCTGAAAATAATCTTTTAATCATTTTTGCTTCTTAGCACTTGCTGTTTTCTTTATTATAGATGACCTTATTTTGCGTAAAACCAACTTGTCGCACAAGAAACTGTCTTCTTGTCCTTCTACTTACTCAAGAAGCCCCTCCACGTAATTGAGCACTGTCCCGTCCCGTGTGTGACTTTGCGCTCGGAAACACATTCGTCACACCCCTCCCCCTTGTCGACACTACCACTCTCACTTTCTGTTGGATTACCTGAAATGACCTGCACGCGCATCGATATTTTGTCGTCTGTCAAAACCTCAAACACTGGCATGTTAGCGTCGACTTCAAACCATTTGTTTATGTTATCTTGATCAACGTTTTTACCACCTGGGACAGTATTTGCTAACTGGGCCAAGTCAGCTGAGGTTGCAACGTCATCCTCAAAATCCTCATCCTCCGATGTCGGCAAATATTTTTTCCATGACTTTGTCATCGTAGTGGGGTTAACTTTGTCCCACGCAGCTGCAGTCTCGTAGATCGTGTCCAGAACACTTAGTTCCTTAAAAAAGGTCTTCAAATCGTTCCCTTCCTCTATAAACTTTCTCAAAATACTTGACCGATAGTTACGTTTTCCAGAAGCTATTACCCCTTGATCCATTGGCTGAATCAAGGGTGTAACATTGGCCGGCAGGTATTTAACAACGATCTGTCCATTGTTGGATATGAGCAACATTTCACTTGGATGTGATTTAGCATTGTCTAATACTAACACTGGTTTTTGGGGAAGTCCTTGTGATTTTAAAAACTCTCGAACTTGTGGACATAACTTATTGTGGAACCAATCATAAAAAATGTCTTTATTCATCCAACCTTTCTTTTGATCGTAGTAAATTACAGGCATGTTAACTCCTCGTGTTTCTTTAAATGATCGTGGTTTTTTTGATTTTCCTATCATTAGGAGCTTAAGTTTATGTGTTCCAGTTGCGTTAAAGCAACACATTACTGTTATTCGTTCCTTACTAACTTTGTGTACCAGCGCACTTTTTTCATTTTCAGACGCTAAAATTTTCGTTGGTAAGCACTTCCAAAATAATCATGTCTCGTCGGAATTATAAATTTCTGCTGGTTGTAAATTTTCATCCAAAACAAACTGATTAAAGTCTTTCAAAACTGTTCTGCTGCCGTTTGATCACCACTCAATTTTTCTCCACGAATTTCCAACTCTTATGCCATGACGTTGCTTGAAACGTGTCAGCCAGCCAGATGATGTGTCAAAATTTCCTTCTAGGCCTAAAGCTTCAAAAAAGAAACTTAGCTTTTTCGGCGCATATTTGTCCACTTACAGGATTCCCTTGTGCTCGTTGATTATTGAACCACTCGAGTAAAGCTCGGTCCAAGTCTTTGTATGTCGACTTCTTCATAGTTTTCCGTTTCTTCATGCCAGATGATGAGTCAGAAGAACACGGAAATTTTAAAAGTTCCAACTTTTTATTAACCAAATTACGAACCGTTTAATCACCAATTCCATATTCGTCCTTTAATGATTTAACAGTTTGTCCTTTTTCAAATTTTTCTATAATCTCTAGTTTTTTCTAAATTGATAAAACAATCCTTTTACGGTTTTTATCCATTTTGAAACTCGAATCACAAACAAAACATGCGAACAAAACTAAACACCACATGATGGTAAACAATGTGCAGAATTCGGTCAAACTCGGCACACGCTGCTACACTCTGTCTACGCCAAATGCCAGTTCGTGCTAAGATGAGCCGTGCGATTTGATGCAGTGCGTTGCGTCTTTTAATCGCGCACGCACACAGTGTTAAGAGGCCGTCAAATTGTATCGTAACACATTAAACAGACTCATTTGCTTATAATAATTGCAACTAGTGGTTTATTTGCTACAGTACTACACTGAAAATAATATACTGTAATAAATTAAAGTCATATAAGCGTAGTATGTATCAATATTTTTGCTAAAACTAGAATTTTTTAAATCATATATTTTTCCCGGTTGACCCGATCCCAGAAAATTGGGAGTTGACTGTATATTGTTATGCCATTACACAACGTTCTACACGTTTCTCAGCTACCCCAGCAGAGCTCAGCTGAAATATGTGTGTACATATTGCTGCTACTTTGAGATGAAAGAAAATTACGTGACACTTCTCTCACATGTGCAAAGCATCGAGGCTGTTCTAGACTTCACCAGTCTGCGCCCACTATTTTCAAAGCCGCAAGCAATTATGCTCTAGTGTGTCTCGTAGTGTTGATACGTATTATGGGTTATTCTGGAATCTCAACAGGGTATAAATATAAGCATTCAGTGACGCTTAGGTTCAGTTTACGTGGCGATTTATTCAAGTGAGTTTGACTTATGTCAGGCGATTTACACAGTGCGTTCCAAGTGGTGTATTAGTAAAAAGTGATTATAGTGCGGAATACTTTATAGTTGACATTATTATTTGTGTGGACAGATTAACTTGAATTGTTGTACGAGAATCATCTTGTTAAATAACTTGTTGATTACAAACTGTTAACTATGATAATTAAAGCTGGTTTTTAGTGACTTTATTGGTGTCTTGTATTGTTTTCCACTGTACTATACGGCAATCAGTTCAACCGTCATATATTATATAATATTGCAATGTTACAACAATTATACAAATATATTATCATGTACTCAACACAACTATAAAGTGTATTACACCGGCCAGGTCGCAGGATTTTGTTTCTCGTTGCGTCAAGTATATGTGGTTGCAGAATAATTAAATAATTTTTAAAGAGGAGTGAGATGTTGTTGACATGAAATAATCAATTAAACCCGTTTAAAAATAATCATTCTAAGATTTATTAATTACTAGAAAAATATTTAAATATTAAAATTTCAAACATTAGACAAATAAATATTCACCTTCATGAACTTTACAAATACTGTAACCTACTATGCTATTCATAACATACAACAAAAATAAACACCCATATAATCTTACTAACTAAACAAACATGTTAAACAAGTTATTTAAATTCTTTTTATTTTTGTGTGTCTGAAATTAACTCAAATTTTAAATAACGCTAGCAACTCATTTACAAACAAAATAATATTAAGATTTAAGAATGAATTTATTGTTGCTATACGCAAATAAAAAAATGGTATTACATTTACTTCCAATCTATTATTGATTTATACTGACACACCCAAAACATACAACAAAAGATTAGTATTTCTTTTCTAGATTTTCTTGTTAAATTAAATTCTCTTATCTAACTACTATTAACTTTAAAACTCTAATTATTATCTGTTCATATTTAAGTTCTGTTCGAGAGCTCTCTTCACAATAAAAAATATAATTGTTTTTTATCACCTGCGTATATCTTCCGTTACCATTGCGTGTGTGTGTGTCCAGAATCCTGAGAGTATGATGATGACTATGCTGATGTGGTGTCTGTTGTCTCTATGGGTTGTTGCTGTTGGTGATGCTCCAGAGTTCCTCCATACGTCTTAGTGTGCGTGTGGTACAGTGTGTGTCCTGGTCAATCTGCAATCAGGCAGCGTGACGTCGTGTGTAGATTTCTTGAGTCTGAGTGTGTGATCGCCCAAAATTGCCAGTGGTATTTATACTGGTGGCGATTTGACAGGCACAGGCCTGTTTTCGACATGTTAAAGATTGTCAGTTCGCGCCAAATCGTCCTTTTTATTACCCTCACTTTTTGGTTAATTATCGTGAACTCATGAACATACTCGTCACATGAGTGATATCATTGTTTGCATAATTTTTTTCTGGTCACTCACATATACCACACATATTAATTACTCTTCAATTACACTAGTAATTAATATTAATTAGTTAGCATCTTTAATATTACACCTTTGGCAATAAATTTTATATCACCATATTCATAAAAAATTCCTTTATGTAATGGTGTCTTTAAAATTGGCATAAGTCTTTGCTTACAGGTTTAAAATGTATAATTAGTTTATTTTAATCCTGTTAAAACCTGATTAATTGACAACAAAGAATTCGTACGCATCACCCCATATTCTTGTCACAGCTGGCGTTACACACACATGCCGTATTTTTAACTATCGAAGCAGGTGCACTCTCGACAGGCCAGAGCCTGCTTTTTCCTGCACAAAATTGTATAAAACTGTTCCTTATTCTATTTACACTAATTACAATATAAAACGTACCGCCCTGGGCAAATATCTGTATTGTTGCAATATATAATATCAGTTAAACCGTCATATGTCATAACAATATATTGTACTGCTGTAAAATACATCAGTACATACTAAGGCCTAAGTCCTAGTACAATTGAATTATTTATAATTTGCAAAATAATATTGTCAGTCATCGTGAATGTATGTGAAAGGCCTAGGCCCAAGCTTTAGCTGGATATAGGCATTTAATGTGTAAAAAACTAATTAAAACCCCCAAAATTATTGTAATTGTTTATAAAACTCATTAATAAGTTGAAATTAAGAAGAAATTGTTATAAATAATTTGAAATTAGTTTAGTTACAAATTGTATTTTGATAGAAGGTCATAGAACATATTTGTGAATAACTAATCGAGTTTACCTAGAGTTTATGAACAAATTTTGTATTATAACAAATTGATAAATCACTCAATATGTGAAAATTAAAAGTAAAAGGATTATAACTATATAAAATTCAGTGAGATTATGGATATTTAGTAAATCAAGGAGCTTACTAATAGCTAAATGTGTGAAATTATAAAAAGTAATTGTTGGTAAGGAAAAATGTTTCCTGTTAGGTTAGGAACTGCTTTCTGTTTCCGGGATGCTGAAATTCATGCTTGAGGTTTTGGGTTGAATTGATGGTCCCAAACAATTGGCTGGCAAGGATGTCTAATACACTTACAAGTTCATCTGAACCTCTGATAGTGTCCCTCGTTCCTTTAATTCAAGATTTTTGACCAACACTAGGTTCTCATCAGAACTAGACTATTTTGCTTTATTGTATGACAAGAACAGTACCATTATCCTGGCTCTCTTTTGCTAATTACAGTTAGCAACTCAATGTTATTACCAATTGTAGAACATTAATTCACATATATTACAGGGTAGAACAGGGTACATATATTACCCTCCCGAAACATAATTAAAATATGTAAAGTTTATTTGTAATTTGAATGGGATACGAAAATAATGTACACAATGTGGACTCATGGCCAATGGATTAACCGCTGGAGGCAGTTATTTTTAGCCATCTGACCTCTGAACTATGCATGTTAAACAAAGCAACATAAGACGTCAGAAGCCAAACCCAGTATACGTCACACAGGAATGCGAGGAGTGTCCCGCTAACTGCAGGACGACGCCAACAAGCTGCGCTTGGCATAGAAATTCAGTCGTCAACCACCATCTAACGACGGCGGACGCTGGCCGTGTGCTCGCCCGTTTATAATAAACCCAGTTGAAATTACACCTTTGTGCCGAGCGGTCACAACACAAGTTCTGGAACAAATTTACGGGCGCCCGTACTAAAATGTAACTATACCGTAACAACTAAATGTAAAATGTGAACTCAAAATATTAGGTTATTAATTAAAATGAAGCGACAGTTTCGGAGATATAAACAAAAGTGAAAAAAGAAATGTGCGGAGTGATGAAAACTACGCCAGGACGTTGGACTCTTTCGGACATATAACAGCTAAGTAACCAGTTAGGGTATAGTTGAAATTCAAAATTATGTCCTTTTAAAAGGCTTCATTTTACCATTAAATAATAACAAAATCGAGATCTCATAAAAGGTGCATGTGTGTGTGTGTGTGTGTGTGTGTGTGTGTGTGTGTGTGTGTGTGTGTGTGTGTGTGTGTGTGTGTGTGTGTGTGTGTGTGAAAATTATGTTATACAAAGACGTGCTGATTTGCGATAGATAAATTTAAGTTTGTGTCACAATATCTGTCTTTTAACCAATGTAGTATTATCAACATACATGTATAAGTAAGGGAGAAAAAATATTTGTTTCTTTTATGAGGGCAATTAAACGAAGTGCAGTGTTCTGGAACAGATGAAATTAATTTGATTTATGATGGTTTCATTAACTAATAAAAGTATTAAATGTTAAACTGAAACTGGGCTAGATTCATTATTTATTTCAAAATAACCATTCTGTTCTCTAAATACGTCTAAACAAATCCTGGGCCTGGGTAAGTATTTGATTATATGCAGTTGGCAGTATAGTAAGATGGCGTCCGGAATGCGGACATAAACAAAATAAGGTAAATAGTTGAGAAAAGTAATTAACGTTACAAATGGCGCTGTCGAACAGGGACATTTGCATAAAAGTTAGTTATGCAAATGTGGGCTTGTTTTAGAGAGCAAAATGGTTGTTTAAGGTAAATAAAGAAAAATTTTTTATTCAAGTATAAATAGATGCAAGTTATGGGGTTATGTTTTGGTAATGTTTGGTGAATTATTTGCTTACTGTAATATATTGGTGTTGATGTTTTGTAGTGGGTATTATGAGTTAATATGTGTAACTAGTGTGTATGAGGAGGGTTGTAGTTTGTTAAGGGATATAATATAAAAAATTTTGTTTAAAATGGCTGAGGCACAAGTAACCGAAATGGATTTCGCATGGGACGAATTCAGAAGTATTGTGAATAAAATGACGGATGATAAGTGGTGTAAACTGGATGATAATTCGAGACGAATGGAAGAACAAGAAGAGGGAATATTTGCTGAAATAGAAAAGCATAGTGATACGAGTAGTAAAGGTAAAATAGTTGAAGTGATAGTGTTAGAGAATAAGACAGTGAATAATGATAATTGTGCTGATAGTGTAGGGGTGGTAGAAAATGGTAGAGAGACAGATCAATTTAACGAGAATAAAGACGATCAGGTAGCAGATAATAATGTAAGTAATGATAATATGAGTAAGGCGGATCAAGAGCTGATGAAAATGTTCCAAGTAATGTTAGACAAAATGTTTAGTAAACAAAACGCAAAATTAGATGACATATTTAAAAAAACAATGAAAGGTGGAAACAAGAGACAGATAAATTAAAAGAAAATAAAGAAAGTGACCTAAACCAGGTAAGCGATCCTGATAGTGGACGAGATAGTGCTATTAGTTTAAGTACAGATAAAATAATAGACATGGGTAAGTGTAATGAGAATAAAAAAAGGAAAGAAGTGATAGATGTCAATACAGGTGATAATTATAATGGTGATAAGATGACAAATAATGACGAGGTTGTAGATAACAAGGTAAGTAATGGGGTTAATTATAATGATGAATATAATAATGAGTTAACAAGTAGTAGTGGTATGATAGTTGAAACAGGGGTATCTAAAGGTGATACAGAGAAAATTTATGGCGATGATGAGAATATAGAGATAGTAGGGGGTAGTAATGGAGTAGTGATAAGTACAGATGTGTTTGAGAGAGAATATGAGGAGAGTTTAAGTAGAAATATGGGGCAGAGGGTAAATTTTCCCCGGGTTTATTGTGAAACAAGGTGTTCACAGGTGTTTTTGAAGGGCAAGAGTCCCTTAAAGGAAGATGAGGTGTCTTCAAGTAGTCCCTTAATTTTTTGTAGTTGTCCTGGAAGAGCCAGGAGATGTTTTTATGATGTAGTAGTGCCTTCTGCATGGAATGAGAGAGAGAAAGTAAGATGGGGTTGTGTAAGCGATTTTGAGAGAGTGAGAGAGATAGAGTTGTTCAAGTTGAGGAGAAGTTATAAAGAATTATTAGAGAGAATAAATAGTGACAGAGTGAATAAAATAAAAAACTTACCTTGTTGTGAGAATAGTGCAGCAATAGATGATGATAACGTTGATAATTATATTGAATACTTACCTGTGCGTAGAAGTGGGATATTAATAGCAGCAGACTCTGATAATAAGGAGATGAGAAAATGCTTAATTGCGACAGATAATAATCCTGACGGTGACAGTGTAACGGGTCAAATAAAAGGATTTTTTATTTTTATTAATTTTTGGGGTTTCATTTTATTAAATTCTAAATTCATTTTCCATCTGTGTATATGGCCACGTGTTTGAATAAAAGCATTGTGCGAACAAAGAAACAGTACGCAGTAGCTGTGGTGAAATAATTACAAAGGAATGTCGTGTTGTCAGCTGTAGCACAATTCTAAGAACTTAACATTTGTGTGACGTCTACGCCCAAACGCACTACACCAGCATGTGCACAGACGATGCCACGGTAGTAAAGCAACATGGCTTGATGACAATATTTCTGTTCGCCTCGTGGTCTGAGCTGGAGGAAATAAAGTTTAAGCCCAGCCTCTTTTGTGACGTCAACCAGTGCTCACCAAATGTCATCCACGTCTACAACACAAAAAACACATGTGTTGAATGTGCCCCAGCAGTGACGATCAAATAGAAGGCATTGCTTTCCGTCTTCTTCATCAAAGATATCGAGGAGAGGGGATATCGACGCTCTTCCCAGTTCATAACCGAATTCAACCTGCGCAGGTTGCCTGGCAACTCGGGCTTAAAAAAGTAACTTTTAACATCAAATAAATGTGAGTGAAACTTGGCAAAAAATCCTAGAGTGAGTACCGTCTTTCAAAAAATGAACTCAAGAATCGTTTTCGGACATACCGGAAAAAATTTATAAGTGATTCAACGCGAAGTTGGGATAACGCCACGTGGCCGGCAAAGGGGTATCTGATCAATTATTCTGAAGAAATGGGGTTTTTATTAAATTAGTGTGAATGTGTGAATGCTAGCAGGCTGGGCTGTCTGTCTTAAAATAAGGTAAGATGTTAGAGTAAGATTAAAATTGTAATTGCCGTAGTCATGGAGTGAATAACAGAAAAAATATTATGCATTTATTTCATTTTCTAATTTTGGAGAAATAGTCTGACATGAAGTTTTAAAAGTTAAAAAATAAAATTTAATTAATTTCTCTTCACCAAAAAAAAAAAAATGAGTTGTGTAAGTTATTCACATAACCTGTAAACCATGCTTGCATTCTAACGTTCGTGTGTCGGATCCTGGGTTCTTGGGCAAAATACAAGGTAGGTAAAAAATAATTTTATGTATTTATATTTGTATTAATAAATTCAGAACAGAAGAGTGATTCTGACAGAAAATTTGAGGTACAAAATAATAAATTCGACGAATTAAAAAACCAAATTAACGAAATTAATGAGCGTTTTGAGAATACTAATGAAATAATAGAAACTAGCTTTAACAAATTAGAACAGAATATAGAGAAAATGGTAGAGTCAGTAAAAAAACAAATGTATAAAAATGTGGTATTAGAGAATAAGGTAACAAATGATAACAAGGATGTTGAAAATGATAATATAATTAAGAATGTAAGATTAGAGAGTGATACGTTGAAAATAAATAGTGAGAGTACTGATGAAGTTGTAGAATGTAATAATGGAATGTTAATGTGTGTTTATGAGTCAGAGAGAAAGTGGAAAGATAGTATAGAGGTAGAATGGTGGCAGAGGGTAAATTTTCCCCAGGTTTACTGTGAACCAAGGTGTTCACAAATATTGTTTTTGAAGGGCAAGAGTCCCTTATTAGTGAAAGATTTGAGTTGTTTCCCCTTTTTGTATAAGTTAGTACCCTCTGTATGGAATGGTGTTGAAAGTGTGAGATGGTGTTATGATGAGAGAGATTTAGATAGAGAATTGTGTGTTGATAGAGAGATAGAATTATATAAGTTGCAGAGGAGTTATAATGAGGTGAAAGAAATGTTAGAAGTGATAAAGATAATTGATATTAAATACTTACCTGTTAAAATAGAGAATGAGAATTATTTTGATGATACATGTTTAAGTAATAATAATTTACCTTATGTAGTAATGAATGAGAAAATAACTGACTTGATAATGAATATAACTACTAATGGAGACTGGACAGAAATAAATAATGTTGACTTGGTATATGGTTATTGTGGTAAAATGAATAAACTAAAATTTTATGGTTATTACACACAGAATAGCCATATGAGGTATGTAAATAAAATTGAAAATTGTTATGTGAAACCCAGACTAATTTTTGACGATGGAGGCTGAACATAAATTGATATAATACATAAAATTCATAAATGGACAATTTTAAGTATTTTGTTTTATGGTTCTGACCTGGCAGACTTGGACAATGAAGTGTGATATAACTGAATAATCAATGATGAAGAATTGTAAATAAATTAATAGTGAAATTAATTGTGTATATTGTAAAATGTTAGGTAAACAATGTGTGTGTGTAATGGAAATAATGTTAATATTTTGCAGCCTAAATAAATAACAAAAATAATTTGGAATAAGATAATAAATGAATTGTAGTCATTGTAATTGGTGAAAGTAATTAAAAATGTTGGTTTCAATAATTAGTTAATTAAAATAATTTGAGATGTTTTAAATATTTTGATTGATGTAAATGTTATATAATCGAGGTTTTCTAATGGATTTAAATTATCTTACGAGATTTGAATTTGATAATGATTAATCAATAGATAAATGTTAAATTGTTTGGTATGAAATAACACTGTTGTTAAATGTTTCAGAGGTTACGTGGAGGTATTGGTGTGTATATTTTGTATTTATGTCAGTAGGTGAATAAGGTACTGTAAGTATAAAATTTTATAATACAAGTCAGATAGAATAAAATGTTTCCAGGTATGAAAAGATTTTGATTCAATAACGAAAATAATTGGAGATAATTGTGTTAAATAGAAACTATAATTAAAAAATAATAATAACTGAAAGGTAATGTAAAATAAATGTTAATAATAATTTTGAAATCTTGAGGAATCTAATTCCAGACAGGGATAAATAATTAAATGATGATGGATGAAAGAGTTAATGAAAATTTCACCTTATAATGTTTTATAGGAAGATTTAATTTAGCTATTAGTGTGCTATCGCTGTGGTGGCATGTGCCACAGTAGATAGCGGAAAGTGTTGGGGGTAATAGAGAGTGCTACCCCCATCGGAGGCCAAAATGGCGAAAATGCACGGCACACCCTTTTATACAACTTTATATTGTATACTGATAGATTTTTGGTGCCGTGCAGATAATGACGATTGTAACATGCTTGAAGGTAAAGATGATTTCCCCGACTTTTCGGGCGATTACTGCCTTACCAGCACTAATCGTGGTTTTGGCTAGCGGTCAGCTATGGCCATAAATTAAGTCCCTTGACCATAGCTGGCTTGAAATTGGTCTATATTAGAAATTAATGGGGGGTGAAACTAGGGGAAATCCCGGAAACTATGGAACAGCGGCTGCCACTCTGTTCGAGGAAGAACAGCAAAGCCAGGTGGTAGACCCGCATTAAGGGCGCATAATTATATAACAAAGATATGTTGATATCTAAATCTTTCAAATGTAATGCCGAAGCAAGGACAAGGAGATGGTCAATTCCTCCACCTATGCCGTCCTTGTGGAGGCCAATGGGCACCACAGTCCAACAGAAAAAACAATAGTGTGTGTGGCTAGGGGGTTGCTCAGGTGAGCAACGAATTCAAATTTTATAACTTAAAGATGATAACTCATTTTTGCACTAATTAAACGCTTGTATTATGATTTGATAAATAGGTGTTCATATGTTTATCATACTGTGTTTATTCTGTTTTGTAAATGTATTATTTTATTGTGTTAGAGATAAGGATTGATAAAAATAGGTATTTCATATAATTTGTATAATTTTGAAATGTGTTTGTAGTAAGGTCATTCACCTTGCTAAGAAAATCAGCTGATCCGCTGTAGAGTGTCACTTACGAGTTATTTGCCAACTTTCAATGCAACTAATGTTTGAATAATGATTTTAATGTGTTAAAGATTTTATTTTAAATGATGAGGAAAGTAATTTGATAAAGTTAAGATTTTAATGATTTGCGATAGATAGTAAAAGATAGATTTTGGGTGATTAATATTTTGTTGGGACATGTAGATCAGTCCAAGTTGAGTTTAAAGTGGTAATAGAGAGAATAATGTTGTTGTGAATTAATGTAATGTAGAATTTGAGAAGTATTGATAGTGACACAGTAGATATGGGGAATATATGTAGAGTTTTGATTGATATATTGATGTAATAAGTAAATGTTGATATTTTGTTGTAATTGAAGGGAGGTAATGAGAATGGTAATTAGAGTTGAGGGGAATTTTGTAAGAGGGGGTGGTGTGATAAGAGTCCGCAACAAAAGTGGTTGGGACGGGAAGGGACCGTTTAGCGCCGGAGAGGGTTGCCTTAGGTAAAGTCCAGGAACCAACATAAGGGAAGGAGCTTTTTGGGGGGGGGGGAAACACATCCTGAGTACAAAGGGGTAGAGAGTATTTTTTTATAAGAGTAGAATGATGCGAATTGAGTTGAGTGGTAAGTTGGGTTTGGAGAGTGTTTGATAGATGTTTTTGATAGAGATGGGTGTCATGTTAGTTAAAGCTGTTAATGAGTATTAGAGTCAGAGGGGTAAAGATTATAAATGTAGACATGCCAAGTGGTAAATTAAATTGTTATGAATAATTAGATCACCCAAACTAATGGAGAATGAGATTATTAAATAAAGAGAGTCATAGGAAAAATATAAAATTTTGATTGAAACAAGTGACAATTTTAATAGAATTTGAAAAAATGTAAAGTTGTAAAAGGTGTAATCTTGAGTAATTTAAATATCAATTTTAGTGTTAATTATAACAATACTATTTTAATTTTTAATGTCTTATTTTATTATGTTTTATTGTGTTTGAAGATGGAATTTTGAAGATGTTCAGTGTATGTTATGATGTAACTTGTGTATAACTTATGTAGGTCAAGGTTGTGGACTTGACCAGTTTGATCAGCTGATGGGCGATGTTCTATACTAGACCCGTTTTGGTAATGAAGTAATGCCAATTTTGTTTATTCATTAATTTAACTAAATCTAAATAACTTTAACATTGAGAAAAAATATATTTTAAAAAATTTAGATTTTGTGCCTGCGATCTAATTGATGCTTTGAATTTTGATTATATTATTGTTTGTGTGTATTAATAGTGTTATTGAATTATATTGTTTAGGATATATGTATAATCAAATGTTAGGATAAGGAAGTTCATGTTTTAATAAATGTTCAATTTATTTGTTTTCTAATTATCAATAATAACGAAGAGAATTAATCAATTAAGATAAAAGATTTTATTTTTGATTTTAAAGAAAATAGCTGTTTGATTTTAACTTAAATGAATTTTTGAAGGTAAGAATGAAATTTTGGTTAGGATGTAGTTGTGTGTGTACAAGCCCAGTAACTGCTAAAGGCAGCCCAGTGTGCATGATAAGGGGGAACATATCGGTGGAGGATCTGGCATGATATAAGACCAGGGGTTTGGATTTTGGGGTGGCATGATAGGAGGTGAGGTGCGCTGTGGTGCGTGTCTGTTCGATTTTATGGTGTTGGGATCTCGTATAGAGAAGTCCAGTGATCTCGTTCAGATGCGGCCATAGTCGCCGAGCCAGGGGGGTCGTTTACCCATGATGTATAAGAACAAATGGGGGTTTGTTGGCACCATATCCTCACCGGTCCGACAGAAGACCTCTCATTGGGGAGGGGGGTATTGTAACGGGTCAAATAAAAGGATTTTTTATTTTTATTAATTTTTGGTGTTTCATTTTATTAAATTCATTTTCCATCTGTGTATACGGCCACGTGTTTGAATAAAAGCATTGTGCGAACAAAGAAACAGTACGCAGTAGCTGTGGTGAAATAATTACAAAGGAATGTCGTGTTGTCAACATTGTCAGCTGTAGCACAATTCTAAGAACTTAACGTTTGTGTGACGTCTACGCCCAAACGCACTACACCAGCATGTGCGCAGACGACGCCACGGTAGTAAAGCAACATGGCTTGACGACAATATTTCTGTTCGCCTCGTGGTCTGAGCTGGAGGAAATAAAGTTTAAGCCCAGCCTCTTTTGTGACGTCAACCAGTGCTCACCAAATGTCATCCACATCTACAACACAAAAAACACATGTGTTGAATGTGCCCCAGCAGTGACGATCAAATAGAAGGCATTGCTTTCCGTCTTCTTCATCAAAGATATCGATGAGAGGGGATATTGACGCTTCTTCCCAGTTCATAACCGAATTCAACCTGCGCAGGTTGCCCGGCAACTCGGGCTTAAAAAAGTAACTTTTAACATCAAATAAATGTGCGAGTGAAACTTGGCAAAAAATCCTAGAGTGAGTACCGTCTTTCAAAAAATGAACTCAAGAATCGTTTTCGGACATACCGGAAAAAATTTATAAGTGATTCAACGCGAAGTTGGGATGACGCCACGTGGCCGGCAAAGGGGTATCTGATCAATTATTCTGAAGAAATGGGGTTTTTATTAAATTAGTGTGAATGTGTGAATGCTAGCAGGCTGGGCTGTCTGTCTTAAAATAAGGTAAGATGTTAGAGTAAGATTAAAATTGTAATTGCCGTAGTCATGGAGTGAATAACAGAAAAAATATTATGCATTTATTTCATTTTCTAATTTTGGAGAAATAGTCTGACATGAAGTTTTAAAAGTTAAAAAATAAAATTTAATTAATTTCTCTTCACCAAAAAAAAAAAAAATGAGTTGTGTAAGTTATTCACATAACCTGTAAACCATGCTTGCATTCTAACGTTCGTGTGTCGGATCCTGGGTTCTTGGGCAAAATACAAGGTAGGTAAAAAATAATTTTATGTATTTATATTTGTATTAATAGATTCAAAACTTCACAACAAGACCAGAATTACTGATGTAGACAGGTTATATGATAGAATAATAATGTGGGATACCCCAGTAAATTATTATGTGGATATAACGGAACAATGTAAAATATTGAATAGTTATAATAATAATAATACAGTAGAACTTGGCTAATTCGAAGCTGAAGGGACCAGTAAAAAATTCGAATTATCCAAAAATTCGAATTAGGAAAGTTTTAATAAGGGTAGAAAAATCAAATCAAAAACCGAAATTCAGTAAAGCAATATGTTATTTTATTAAACAATTTCCTTGTATTACAAACGTATAAACACGTTTCAGTACAAAATATAGCATTTAGTTTTTTTGAAAAAGCTAGAAACTTTTGATTGCATTTTGCAGTTAATACACTGAGTTGTAGTAAACTCTTCAAGTTTATTAAATGCTTGGAAAATAGCGTCACTTACGTTCTGCTGTCCTTCAACAAACTGTCTCAAGTCTTGAATGTAATTTGATGCCTGTGAAGCCGTTGGAATCGGTATCTCTGGAAGTTCTAGCTGGTCCCCTTCTTCATCTGAAGATGCACCATCATTTCTTTTGTTCATAACATCAGCCACGATCTCCGCATCTGTCTGTTCACCGCACACCGCCAAGTCTTCATCCATGTTTACAAACTCTTCGTAACGAATGCCTGCATCATGTCCAACATCTTCCCAGTTATCCGCAGTGGGTACGACTTCTCTAGCACCTTTATTCTCCTCTTCACCTTCAATGTGGCAGAAACCACCTTTATGAAAGCAATTAGCAATTGTTTTTTGCGTAACTTGGTCCCAGTGATGTTAATCTTGATAGCATTTTCGTGCTCATCTAAATAAGCACTGACAGAATGTTTTGGACCACAAGCCATCTGTAAAAATGCTTAAACTTTTTTATTACACCTTGGGCCATAGGTTGAACTACTGAAGTCATGTTTGGGGGGAAAAACACATCCTTTACATTTTCCATCACAGGAATAGTGTTGTGCGCTGTACAGTTCTCAATAAACAAGACGATTCTTCTGTTTTGATTCCAAAATTTCCTGTTGATTTTCAAAAGCCATCTTTCGAAAATTTCACCTGTCATCCAAGCTTTATTGTTTGATTCATATTCAACTGGTTTTGTTTTTACATTTTTTAAACAATGTGGGTTGGCTGACTTCCCTATCATTAGCAAAGGCAGTTTTTCCGAGCCATCCATGTTTGCTCAGACTAAAAGTGTTATGCGCTCCTTGCTGTTTGCCGCCACTACAACTTTCTCCTTTACAAGCAAATGTTTTGTCGGGGGTGCATTTGAAGAATAAGCCCGTCTCATCTACGTTAAAAATGTTTTTAGCGTCTCTATCAGAAATCATTTGCAACAAATCGTCTTTCCATGAATTTGCAGCTTCAACGTCAACAGATCCACTTGCCCCACAAACAGTTTTGAAAGACATGCCATTCCTTTCTTTAAAACCATCGAGCCAACCAGTGCTGCCTTAAAATCATTTTTCCCTAAGCTAGATGCGAATTCATCAGCTTTGGCTCTGACGAGGGGCCCACTGACTGGAATTTTTTTGTCCCTTGCTTGCTTAAACCACTTCACTACACATTCATCCACGTCAGGATTTTCTGGTCCTCGCGCTCTTTTCCTATCTTTGTCGCTGGCTTTACACACACTATTCAAAATCTTCTCTTTATTTTTTAGATACGTTGATAGTGTATTTGGCGGTATCCCGAATTCCTTAGCAATATCAGATTTCCTTTTCCACTTCCCGAAAATCGGCAACTTTTTCGGCAAATGTCAATGATTTGTATTGGGTCCGTGCTGGTTTTGAAAGAGCCATGATGAACACACAACACAATAAAACTGCACAATAAGCATCACTAAAACACACCAGTCTGTATATACAGTACTGTATAAAGAAAGGAACGGTCTCTCACTACAGGACACAGCTCGCACAGTAGAAACTCAAAAAGACTTAACCCTTCCACGAATGCAGGCAGACTGAACTGAAAGCAACAGTGAGAGTGGCTGACTGACGAGGCGTGGAACAAGGAACAATGGCGAACGGTACCGTTACACGAGCCAGTCACGTGTCATCACGAGATACTGGCGCCAATTCCACGAATGCCTGCTTGTCTGTTTCCAGTTGTGTCTCTATTGTTACCTGGTATAGCCCATACTGCAGGCGATTTTTTGTAGTTTGAGCAAAATTTGTATTTCGAATTAACCAAAATAAGTTCGAATTACAGACGACGTTTTCGCACGGTTTTACATAGGATATTCAAGGGACCATGGTAAAAGTTCGAATTATCCACGAATTCGAATTATGCATGTTCGAATTAGCCAAGTTCTACTGTAATAATAACAAAATCAAAATAATTAAAAATGAACTGTGTTGTAATAAAACAAGATTAATTTTCGATGATGGTGGTTAGATATACAGTGAATGAACATTTAATTATTTTAGTTTATGGTAATTACTTGGCTAACTTATGTAATGAGGTGTGGTAAACACTTAAAGGATATGACAAAAATTGTAAATAAATTTGTGTTGATGTTAAATATAATTAGGTAGTAAGGTTAAGTATACTCAACTTTAATAATTGACAGTTGGTCATTGTGAATTTTGTTACAGTAATTAAAGCACTTTGATAATTAAAGTAATTAAATGTGTTTGATAAAATAGTTGAAATAATTTGAAATGAGCTAATAAATGAAATGTTGTATAATAAATTATACGGAATTTTTCGGAGATTTTAATTGTATAATAAATGATAAATAATTATAGTTTGATTATTAAAAGGTTCAATAGAAGTCAAAGTTGTAATGTTTGTAATTTTGAGGCAATTTTAGAGGTGAGATGTTTATTTTCATGTAATGATGTTAATGTTCAATTTGAGTGTTTATTATGTTGTATTATGTAGGGATATAAAAACATGTATTGTATGTTTTAAAGCGATTCCCCACTTTTGGGCGGTCAAGGCCTTACCAGCCCAGACCGTGGTTTTGGATGACAACCAGTTGTGGGCAGACTTATTGTACACTGACCATGGTTGGTTGCTTTTGAAATTGGTGTAATTTAGAAATTAACTTAAATTTCTAAATCCGGGGAAGCAACATAACTTTGGAACAGCGGCTACCACCAAAGGGGGCGATAGACCGTATTAAGGGCATATGAATCATTTTAGTAGTATTACTGGTGTCCTCGGATACCAGTAATGCCGAATTTTTATATAACGCCGAAGCAAGAACAGTGTAAGCAGCGTTTACACCCTAATAAACTTCAGTTCTTGTGGACGCAAATGGGCGCTACAGTCCAACATCACAAAACAATAGCGTGTGTAGAAAGGAGCTGGCCGTTACAAGCCAGGGACATAAATAATAGAGTATTTATGTAACAAGGTAAATGCCTCGCCTGGTTTACCCGGGAGGTGATTTACCTAATTGTAACTGGGTTAGGGGGGGATATTAGAAGATGATGTGAAGGAGGAAGTTGATGATTATTATAAACGGGATAAGATAACCCGATTAAGTGGAATTATGTTGGTAATAGAGAATGTGTAGTTGATCTTATGATGTAACTAAATGATTTTGTGTTGATTTGAGGAGTATTATGGAGATGATTAACAATTTTGAAAAAAAAATATATATATATAAGTAGATAATTTGTGATTATGCAATTGATTTAAATGTGTTTAAGAGGAATTTTAGTAATGAAGTTAAATATTTTGAGATGTGATTTGGAGAATGAAATATATTTGTAATGATGTAACAGAAAAGTGGTTATTTAAATTCTGATTGGAATCAGGGAAATATTTTGATTTTGGGATAAGAATTAACAAGAAAGGGGCATACAGAATGTTGATAGTAAAATTTAAAATGTAACATGTTATGTTAAATATATATGTATGTTAGAAGTTAAGAAAACCAGTGCTTCTTAACGCAAACCAGCACAGCTAAGAGGAACCAGATCAGTTGGAGATATGGTATAAAGTAAGGCCACTATTTGATGTTTTGATTTAATGTTTCAGTGTCAGGTGATGCTGTGGCGGCAGTCCTGTGCTGGCCTGCGCGTCAGAGCAGGAGCGTCAAGTGCCTATCTGGCCTTGCGGTGTTGGGATCTCGAGAGGGAAGTCCAGTAAGGTCATTCAGGTGCGGCCACAGTCACTGGACCAGGGGGTAAGTTACCCATGAATTTTAATAAAACATAAAGGAGGTTGTGGCGCCAGAGGGGGTATTGTAACGGTACATATATTACCATCCCGAAACAATTAAAATATGTAAAGTTTATTTGTAATTTGAATGGGATATGAAAATAATGTACACAATGTGGACTCAAGGCCAACGGATTAACCACTGGAGGCAGTTATTTTTAGCCATCTGACCTCTGAACTATGCATGTTATAATAAAACGAAAATAGGGGTTCTTTTTAATGTTAAAGCCCCGCGTTATGCGTCTATTTATAATGTAATGTTATTTGGGGTTACTTTAAAATTATTATGTTTATTTGTTTATAGTAATTATATTAAAATAATGTTTAAATTCCGTTTAAATTTCGTTTAAACGCCACACTAGTTGGTCTAACCTATTTGTAATAAAATGAAAACGTGTGTGTTTATAATTAACTTGAAATAAAATAAGCGTTGTTGTTGTTTAAACTTATATTCGTGGTTAAAATATCAAGTCTCGTGAAAGCAAAGTTCAACTATGTGTGAAGTATTCTTTTGAGATAACTCAATGCTGAGAATGGTTGTTTCTAATTGAAGGTTACTAATGTAGTAAAGTAATTTAAAATAAAACATTCAAAGTTACTCACGGTGTTTACAATGGTTTAATTATACTTGTTTAAAAAAAATCCCCTTGTATTAAATCAATAAAATAGTGAAGTTGATTATACTTAAATGCTAGATTAACTTAAGTTAAAACATGAAGTATAGCAGTTGGTTGCTTGATAATAGTTCTCGTCTGGTTGAAACTGGTAGTAAAAACTTCTTCTCCAGATTGCAGGTAGTCTGAGTATGTCACGTCTCGTAAAGTCTGGACAATATCATAAACAAATATCTGCTTTTACGTACCTGATTGTGTTTACTAGAAGTTCACTAAACTGTCAACTCAGCTTACAATCACCAACTCCCTTTGGTTGCAAGGTTAGGTTACCTTGTTTATTAATTAGTGGGCGCCACACGGATTTATTCAGGGAAAATCCCGTGTAAAACCCACACATAAAAATTACTGGATGATTAGAAAATTTAAAATAGTTGAGTACCACCTTTTGGCAATGCTATTCCAATATGTTAAACACAACAGAAGGTTGTTTAAGCTTATTAAAAGAAAATATTCAATTATCCTGGAGAAATAAATCAAAATCAGGTGATGCTGTTAATAATGGGTTTATTTACACCCTTATAGAGAATTCAAAAAAAAAACAAATATAATGCAAACATACAAAGTTGTACAATTAAAAGTCAGTTATTATATGTCTTATACGGCTTGCTCAGAACATGAATTATAAATCTGGTTAAGTCCAGATGCTATTTATTTTTAATATTAAAATTATTATAATCTCAGTAGTACAAAGTTGTACAATCAAAAGTCAGTTATTATATGCCTTATACGGCTTGCTCAGAACATGAATTATAAATCTGGTTAAGTCCAGATGCTATTTATTTTTAATATTAAAATTATTATAATCTCAGTAGTGAATTCTTTGAGACACGAAGAAAAACAATTATGCCTACACAATATCCAATAATCCTTTTGACATAAAATTGATCAACAAAGTTTTAGGTTACTTTCGCAAAGTAATTAAAAAAACGATCTATTGAAAGATCGCGCGTTTCATCAACGCTTGCTTTTTTAGTGACAATATTTATCAAGTGAGAACCCTTACAACTAACATATAGCTTAATTACTAATAACACATTTGTATAATAATTTGAGACGTGGTGTAATCTTAAAAAATATTTTTGTGTTTGCGTCAGTACAGGTTATTGTTGAAAAAAAATACAGGTTATGGCGCTCATATCAAGATTAGTAATGATTGCACTGTTACCTTCTGAGTTTTAATTATTTAATTAAAACTTATTAATCACTTCAGTAATCGGATTATAATGATTACTGGGTTTCGGCACTAAACTCGCACAAGAACAGAATAATGCGATCCTCTTCTGATTAAAATGGATCGTGAATAATAGCAATAAATTATTTTCTGTTCGTTATTCCCGCACAAAATTAAAATGAAACTGCACTTAATCACTGTTGTTTGTTGTGGATGAACTCGAAGTAGTCGTTTCTTGTTGTTGAACTATTGGTTCCAATGTACTATGTAAATGACGCTAAGTGTTATTAAAAAATGTAGAGATGACGGGCACACGTCTGTGCTACACGCTAGTCAGTAAAGGTCTGTCTCAAAATTCGCTGTTTCGTCTTTATATACCCCCTTCTTTGAACGGCCTTAGGTAAAAATGTTAATTACTAACTAATTTTCTGATTGGCTTTGGTAGGTGTGACGTGTCACTTTTTGGCAGTTGATAACGGCTTTTTCTAACCGTCGAATGTTGCGGTGACAGCTCGTTGCCGTTTTTGTTATTATTCTTAAACAGTTTCCCGATGTACATTTTTAGAATGATGCTAACATCTCTCCCGCACTAAATACAGTTGCGATTGGGTTAATATTACTATCAAATTAAAGATTGTTTTTTTTTTTCCTTTAATTTGATATCACTCGTTCTCGAATTACTTTCACTTTGACCGACATTGTTATAAAACCAACGTTCGGGTACATTACTTTTAGTCGTCTGCTATTTCTGAGTCGCCGATTTTACACTTTTGGTTAATATTGCTTGTATTCACATAACATTTTATTAATCAAATGTTTATGTGCGAACACCATTAATGCTGTACTGACATTTTTTGCTGAACATTACTTGTATACCTAAACTCTATACATTGTAATAAATGATCCTACTGACTATGACATTTCGTTTTATGCTAATTCGTTTTAAACTACTACTTAACAATTAAAATTATGATTAAACCTATTGTTTTAATAATATTTTTTGTTATGTCAAGGCATAACCATAGTTCTGTGTATTTTAGTTTACACTTGTGCTAATCCTCAATAGCCAGTTTACTGACTAATGTTTGGTCTAAGCTTGCTAAGACATATCGCCTACATTGAAATTTGGCCTTACTAATGCCTATTGGTTCTCAATTCGGTAAATTGTGGAGACATCTTATTTGTATAAGATTCTCTCTTATAAATAGTTCTCTTTTCTAACAAGTATATTTGATGCTGAAATACATCTTTGTTCTCACTATGTAGCCATTGTTAACATTAGTTTTGGCATTCATAATTTACTGGTCATTGTCACATCTATTATCAGCAAAATGTTAATTCTGCTTTCACAGTATTTAACTGCTCATTAGTTCGTTTTTTGTTTACATATGACATTCGGTTTACATCAACTATTTACTGAATTGACAGCTGAATGTAAATTTATTCTGTCCATCAGTTCGTTTTAGTCTCAGTCTAGTTGTAGTGTCAAACAGCCCTTGGGTTACTGTTTCATGTGGCACTTCTGCTTCATTCTTCTTTCTTGGTTTCTTCTTTCTTGGTTATTTCTACTATTATATACCTATTTACTTGGTTGTTTTGTTTTTATAAAATCTGATAACATACACTTAGGTTAGGTGACATCTTGTGATGTTACATATACACCCTCTTTAAAATTGATCATTTGAAAAAATTTATTTTTTGTAAAATTATCAATTCATGTCAGTTTCTTAGTATACTTCGATAAAAAATTTTTCTCTTGTACTCTTTGATTTTTTAAACATACTATTGGTGTATTACTCTAGGTTGGTTTTTTTTTTTTTTTTTTTTATCCAATGGTACAATTCTTAATTTACTAGTATTTTCAAGTTGCTTACTCTCTAAGTCATTTAACTACAATTGATCTTGTTTCTCAAGTTAACTATTCCCTGTCTTATTCACATTCTACTTTCTCATCACATATCTTTGCATTCGTGATTATCTTAATGGTTATTATAATTCATACCTCACAGATTCTTTCATAATATTCCTTGATACAATAAAACAATATAATTCCCTAACTGCTGTAGAGGTTTCGGAATCAGGGTGGCTCACTATGGCTAACATCCTCTGCCGCTCCTCACTACACATTCTCAGATTCAGAGGCATTACTCTTCTCTGTCTGAGAAAAAAATAAACATTGCACCTGGCAATAGTTGCACTATCACAACTCAAAAAAAATATCACATATCATTCATATTCAATAATATAATATATTCACTATAATATTCAAGGTATCAGAGGTTTTCATTTAAATCACATTTCCATCTTTATACTTGCTAACATACTTTCTTTCTTACAGGTAATTACTTCTTTTAGACTTGATGTTTTTCAGCTATGCTTTTATCAGCTATATAGTTACTTATGTACTAGTTAACAATTTGTTTTGGTTCGTTTAAATATTCTTAAGATTATACACTTGTTTTGATGTTTACAGTACTTATGCATTTGGTTTGTTCTATCTAGAGTCTACAATATTTTTGTTTTCACAATAGTCCAATAGATCCTTCTTAACGAGTTATATTCATCCTGAATTATCAGGGCTTACATTGTTTGTATACTAAATGGTTTTTTTGTTTGATGTTCTCTGACATATTCTGGTGATGTATAATATTTGATAATTGACAAACATTTTTCTTTCCTTTCATTCCATTATAACAATAGTTATCTTTACAATTAACACTCTTTGTTATTTTTCTTCTCTACTCCTTCAAGTGATGGTGGTTTTCACTTATTCTGGATGATTTTATATACTATATACTATGCTGTAATTACAATTTCATTTGACAATATAATAACATACTAATATCTAATTTCATAGACATTCTTGGGGTTTACATGGTTTGTTTCACAAATATTATTTTTTTCTTTCCTTACATTCCATAATAGTGTCCTTCTTTTATTTTACACACTTTGTTATACTGCCTCTCTACTCCTTCAAAGGTTAGTTGGGTGAACCTTTATTCTGGACGATTTAATTTAACATTTGAGTTTTATGAGAGGTATACAATAATCATTTTATAAACATTAAGTTACATAGAATATCCATCTGGATACATATTTTTTCTCTAGGTATAGTACAGTAGTTGTATTTACAAGCCACTACTGGCTCTTTGTGACATAATAGACGTCTTTTCTTATTAAATCATTTGATTGACATTATATAATTAAATATCACTATAATATTGACGACTCGGAACACTAAGTTTTTTATAAGTAAAAACGTAAAGTTTTACCTTACAGCCTAAACCGGCTTTCACCTATAGAAAGCTTCATCAGAGGCTGTCGTTAGTAGCGCTGCTCGTCTTGTTGTTGGCGACGAGATAATGTTACGAAAGATTGAAGCTGTGTGTGTGTGGTGAGATGTGTTCGAATTATATAATTTTCTATCCCTTGGTGTGATAGATCTGGTAAGTTTTCATCAGTAACAAATGGTTTGGGCTTACATCTTAAATCTACACACTTTTGTAACTTGATAAGGCAAATTGACTAGTTATAGTTAATTAGTTACCTTCAACATTTTGTAGCTTAACAACAAATGAGTTTGTTTATAGTAATGTTTTTTTTTTTTTAATATATATATTTTATCTTTTATACCCTAAACGTTCGGGTGAGAAATGTTGCTTACTATTACATATTATCCATCCTTAATATTAAACATTTCTTACTAGTCGATATTCATGGGGTTTTTTGTGCTCTTCCACTCTATTTATGGGTATTGTATTCTGGCGTCTTGGGATGTGCTGGGTCGGCTGCCATCTCCGGGTCTGGACTCTCTAGAGCTGCCTGCTCGGTTGTGCACTATTGTAAAGCCAGGCCTCTCACAGACTGGTACCCAATCTCCTTCGTCATCATTATTCGTGGTGTTTGGCTGTGGTCGGGTATCAGGTCTCCCTGGGTCGGACTGGTCATGGGCTTGTACAAAATTCACTTGTGGCCTGTAGTCGCTATTGCGGTTGTCGCCCTCAATGCTACTACTCCTCCATCGTCCTCCTCTCAGGCTTCCTCTGTCTCCACTGTAGCTGTCTCTACGTTGGTATCGTCTCCTTCTATCGGAGTCGTAATTGGCTTGTACATAATTTGCTCGTCGATATTGCGACGGTTGGTTATTCCCGCCTTGGTTTGGTGGTCGATTGGTGTTGTTATTAAAATTGGGTCGCCGGTTATTGTTATTATTATTGTTATTCGGGTTGCCATTATTATTACTGTTATTGTGATTAGCGTTATTATAATTTTGGTTTGTCTGACCATTATTATTAAAATTATTTCGAGGGTAGTTATTATTATTATTGTTCGTATTACCGCCCATGGTATTAAACTGGTCATTTCGTCGACGACTCCTACGGTAATATCCCTCGTGCTCCTGATCTTCGAGCAGCGCTGACATAGCTGCTATTGTCTTAATCTGTCCCCACTGACGTGTTTTTGCGACACCCTCTTCAAAGTGATAAGACAATTTTGTGACAAGACATTCCTCCGGTATCTTTGTTTCTAGGTTTCTTGCGAGACATACTTGACCTAAGAAGTATGAAGTCATGGTTCCTCCTCGGTTCGCATCGTATCTTCCGTGACATATATGGTCTCGTACAATGTTTTGCGTCGCCTCGGACCAATATTTTGCGCGGAATTGAGTTTTGAATTCATCGTAACTATGAACCTCGTGGCGCGTTGCGGTCCACCAATTGTCGTAGATTTCTTTAAAGTATTCGTCGATCAAACTTTTTATGTTATTCCACCTAGTTTCTCTAATCCGCGCCAAGTGTTCTTCCACACGCGCTAAAAATTCGATGGGATTACGTCGATAATTTCTAAAATTGATAGCGTCGCGGTTATCACTCGGTAGTAAGTACTGACCTGGTATTGGACGGTTGCGGATAATCTCAATCTCCTCCCGCATTTGCACTATTTCCTGCTGTCCAAGTTCTTCAATCCTCTCTCGATTTGCGACAGTTAAATTCCTCACTGCATCTACAGAGGTACTCACTTCTTCGCAGCGCTCACCTACGTCTAACCTTACCCTTTTAATCTCATCTTGATTTGTCCTTCTTAAAGACTCTATCCTTGCTTCGGTCACCTCCTCCATGGTACTGAGTCTCCCGTCGACCTCTTCTCTGGTTCGCTGCAAGTCCTGGTCGTGTTGTTCGCACCTTTTATTTATTTCGACGATTTCCTCCCTCACAACGGCAATCTCCACGTCTATTCTTGTGTTTATTTTATCACTGCCTTCTTCCATCCTCCTGCTAATTTCGATCAAGGTGGTGTTCAATTCTTCTCTAATGGCTTGACGGTTATCGTCGATTTTACTGTTCAGCGCATCTATAGACTTATGAGTATTGTCAATCCTTTTATTTAGGTCCTCCTTTATCGACTCTATATTTCTATTCAACACCTCGACATTCCTTTGATTTTCTTCCCGGGATTTCCTACCCTCTTCTTTTAGAGATCGACTATCTTCCTTAACCTGTCCGAATTGTTCCATTATTATTCTCATCATGTGATCCCATCTTGCCTCTTCGGATGGCCTGTTTGGTTGTGGGAGTTCTTCAGGCCGTCTGGGTTGGTTGTCGACAGTCACTGCTACCTCTGGTTCTATGTGAGGTGTTTCGTCGGTACTAGTTTCGATATTATTGATTGTAATAACCTCCATCTCGTCTGTGGGTTGCGCTTCGTATGTATCTACATCCCGTTGCATCTCTCCTACCCTACTGTCCTTATATCTTGTATCGTATTGGTGGGTGTGCGGCATGTTAATTTTTTCGTGTCTACCGGACTAATATAAAATATAAAAAATATATTTATTTAATATTTTTTAAGCCACACAAGTTGGTGCGCCAATTTATAATAAAACGAAAATAGGGGTTCTTTTTAATGTTAAAGCCCCGCGTTATGCGTCTATTTATAACGTAATGTTATTTGGGGTTACTTTAAAATTATTATGTTTATTTGTTTATAGTAATTATATTAAAATAATGTTTAAATTCCGTTTAAACGCCACACTAGTTGGTCTAACCTATTTGTAATAAAATGAAAACGTGTGTGTTTATAATTAACTTGAAATAAAATAAGCGTTGTTGTTGTTTAAACTTATATTCGTGGTTAAAATATCAAGTCTCGTGAAAGCAAAGTTCAACTATGTGTGAAGTATTCTTTTGAGATAACTCAATGCTGAGAATGGTTGTTTCTAATTGAAGGTTACTAATGTAGTAAAGTAATTTAAAATAAAACATTCAAAGTTACTCACGGTGTTTACAATGGTTTAATTATACTTGTTTAAAAAAAATCCCCTTGTATTAAATCAATAAAATAGTGAAGTTGATTATACTTAAATACTAGATTAACTTAAGTTAAAACATTAGATTAACTTAAGTTAAAACATGAAGTATAGCAGTTGGTTGCTTGATAATAGTTCTCGTCTGGTTGAAACTGGTAGTAAAAACTTCTTCTCCAGATTGCAGGTAGTCTGAGTATGTCACGTCTCGTAAAGTCTGGACAATATCATAAACAAATATCTGCTTTTACGTACCTGATTGTGTTTACTAGAAGTTCACTAAACTGTCAACTCAGCTTACAATCACCAACTCCCTTTGGTTGCAAGGTTAGGTTACCTTGTTTATTAATTAGTGGGCGCCACACGGATTTATTCAGGGAAAATCCCGTGTAAAACCCACACATAAAAATTACTGGATGATTAGAAAATTTAAAATAGTTGAGTACCACCTTTTGGCAATGCTATTCCAATATGTTAAACACAACAGAAGGTTGTTTAAGCTTATTAAAAGAAAATATTCAATTATCCTGGAGAAATAAATCAAAATCAGGTGATGCTGTTAATAATGGGTTTATTTACACCCTTATAGAGAATTCAAAAAAAAAACAAATATAATGCAAACATACAAAGTTGTACAATTAAAAGTCAGTTATTATATGTCTTATACGGCTTGCTCAGAACATGAATTATAAATCTGGTTAAGTCCAGATGCTATTTATTTTTAATATTAAAATTATTATAATCTCAGTAGTGAATTCTTTGAGACACGAAGAAAAACAATTATGCCTACACAATATCCAATAATCCTTTTGACATAAAATTGATCAACAAAGTTTTAGGTTACTTTCGCAAAGTAATTAAAAAAACGATCTATTGAAAGATCGCGCGTTTCATCAACGCTTGCTTTTTTAGTGACAATATTTATCAAGTGAGAACCCTTACAACTAACATATAGCTTAATTACTAATAACACATTTGTATAATAATTTGAGACGTGGTGTAATCTTAAAAAATGTTTTTGTGTTTTGCGTCAGTACAGGTTATTGTTGAAAAAAAATACAGGTTATGGCGCTCAGATCAAGATTAGTAATGATTGCACTGTTACCTTCTGAGTTTTAATTATTTAATTAAAACTTATTAATCACTTCAGTAATCGGATTATAATGATTACTGGGTTTCGGCACTAAACTCGCACAAGAACAGAATAATGCGATCCTCTTCTGATTAAAATGGATCGTGAATAATAGCAATAAATTATTTTCTGTTCGTTATTCCCGCACAAAATTAAAATGAAACTGCACTTAATCACTGTTGTTTGTTGTGGATGAACTCGAAGTAGTCGTTTCTTGTTGTTGAACTATTGGTTCCAATGTACTATGTAAATGACGCTAAGTGTTATTAAAAAATGTAGAGATGACGGGCACACGTCTGTGCTACACGCTAGTCAGTAAAGGTCTGTCTCAAAATTCGCTGTTTCGTCTTTATATACCCCCTTCTTTGAACGGCCTTAGGTAAAAATGTTAATTACTAACTAATTTTCTGATTGGCTTTGGTAGGTGTGACGTGTCACTTTTTGGCAGTTGATAACGGCTTTTTCTAACCGTCGAATGTTGCGGTGACAGCTCGTTGCCGTTTTTGTTATTATTCTTAAACAGTTTCCCGATGTACATTTTTAGAATGATGCTAACATCTCTCCCGCACTAAATACAGTTGCGATTGGGTTAATATTACTATCAAATTAAAGATTGTTTTTTTCCTTTAATTTGATATCACTCGTTCTCGAATTACTTTCACTTTGACCGACATTGTTATAAAACCAACGTTCGGGTACATTACTTTTACTGTCGTCTGCTATTTCTGAGTCGCCGATTTTACACTTTTGGTTAATATTGCTTGTATTCACATAACATTTTATTAATCAAATGTTTATGTGCGAACACCATTAATGCTGTACTGACATTTTTTGCTGAACATTACTTGTATACCTAAACTCTATACATTGTAATAAATGATCCTACTGACTATGACATTTCGTTTTATGCTAATTCGTTGTAACTACTACTTAACAATTAAAATTATGATTAAACCTATTGTTTTAATAATATTTTTTGTTATGTCAAGGCATAACCATAGTTCTGTGTATTTTAGTTTACACTTGTGCTAATCCTCAATAGCCAATTTACTGACTAATGTTTGGTCTAAGCTTGCTAAGACATATCGCCTACATTGAAATTTGGCCTTAATAATGCCTATTGGTTCTCAATTCGGTAAATTGTGGAGACATCTTATTTGTATAAGATACTCTCTTATAAATAGTTCTCTTTTCTAACAAGTATATTTGATGCTGAAATACATCTTTGTTCTCACTATGTAGCCATTGTTAACATTAGTTTTGGCATTCATAATTTACTGGTCATTGTCACATCTATTATCAGCAAAATGTTAATTCTGCTTTCACAGTATTTAACTGCTCATTAGTTCGTTTTTTGTTTACATATGACATTCGGTTTACATCAACTATTTACTGAATTGACAGCTGAATGTAAATTTATTCTGTCCATCAGTTCGTTTTAGTCTCAGTCTAGTTGTAGTGTCAAACAGCCCTTGGGTTACTGTTTCATGTGGCACTTCTGCTTCATTCTTCTTTCTTGGTTTCTTCTTTCTTGGTTATTTCTACTATTATATACCTATTTACTTGGTTGTTTTGTTTTTATAAAATCTGATAACATACACTTAGGTTAGGTGACATCTTGTGATGTTACAATGTTAAACAAAGCAACATACGACGTCAGAAGCCAACCCCAGTATACGTCACACAGGAATGCGAGGAGTGTCCCGCTAACTGCAGGACGACGCCAACAAGCTGCGCTTGGCGTAGAAATTCAGTCATCAACCACCATCTAGCAACGGCGGACGCCGGCCGTGTGCTCGCCCGTTTATAATAAACCCAGTTGAAATTACACCTTTGTGCCGAGCGGTCACAACACAAGTTCTGGAACAAATTTACGGGCGCCCGTACTAAAATGTAACTATACCGTAACAACTAAATGTAAAATGTGAACTCAAAATATTAGGTTATTAATTAAAATGAAGCGACAGTTTCGGAGATATAAACAAAAGTGAAAAAGAAAAAAAAGAAATGTGCGGAGTGATGAAAACTACGCCAGGACGTTGGACTCTTTCGGGCATATAACAGCTAAGTAACCAGTTAGGGTATAGTTGAAATTCAAAATTATGTCCTTTTAAAAGGCTTCATTTTACCATTAAATAATAACAAAATCGAGAACTCATAAAAGGTGCGTGTGTTGTGTGTGTGAGTGAAAATTATGTTATACAAAGAAGCGCTGGTTTGCGATAGATAAATTTAAATTTGTGTCTCAATATCTGTCTTTTAACCAATGTAGTGTAGTATTATCAACATACATGTATAAGTAAGGGAGAAAAAATATTTGTTTCTTTTATGAGGGCAATTAAACGAAGTGCAGTGTTCTGGAACAGATGAAATTAATTTGATTTATGATGGTTTCATTAACTAATAAAAGTATTAAATGTTAAACTAAAACTGGGCTAGATTCATTATTTATTTCAAAATAACCATGCTGTTCTCTAAATACGTCTAAACGAATCCTGGGGCTGGGTAAGTATTTGATTATCGCAGTTGGCAGTATTGCAAGATGGCGTCCGAGTTAGTAAACAAACAAAGGTAAATTGAAAGTGTAAATATAAGAGTAGCAATTAATTAACGTTACAATTAGTATATCCACTCTCAAAGCTAACATCACACTAACAAATGGGAATTGGAGATGTTTGAATCAAAATGGGAGTACACTGGCTCAAATACTGTAAGGACACAACAGATACACTATTCAAACTGCAAACAGAAGATTCTGAATAATTAAATTTAGCAGTTGTAAATAATATAACTTCTCCATTATAACTTCTGTGAGTTTTTTCATTGTTATACATTTTCATTTATAGCAAAAACTCTCGTTACATCAGACTTATTACGAACACTATTTGTTTGTTCAGGGGCTATCTCTGCCTACTCTGGTTACAAAAATGGGTTTTAAATTGTATACATTCACACCTCATGTAATGCATCTCTACGATTTTTGTCTACAGAAAATGTGGAGTTCTACAATAGTGTTCTTTGAAGAAACATCCCAGCCCCGTATTTCATACATTTCCTCAATTCTACAATAATTATTATTTTTGTTTACACTGAACAATTTTTACTTGTCACTGTATACACAGAATTTTTCATGGGTAGTAAAGAGTACTGATATTTCAGCAAATGTACTGGAGAACTTATGAGGGCATGGACATGCTTTCATAACAGAAAAAAAGGTCACATTAAAAAAAACATGAACTTACATTATATTATTTTTATTTGCTACTACATCTATACAGTGTCACAATATTAAATGAGATGCATTTAAAATGACAGAACAATTATTTTCTTTAAATTTCCACCAAAGCTGCCTCTTCACAAATTCATGACCACAAAGTCTCGCGCCACCAAGACTTAGTTGAAAACATCCATCAATCATACCAATGTAGTTATATACTTGATTAAAAACATAACCCCAAATATAAACCACAAGTAAAGCACCCAACAATTAATAATATAATCACCATAAAAATTAGTTTAAAAAGCAACAGAACCCCACAAACATATCAAAAGAAACTTACGTTAAAATACATAGGCCTACTGCAATCTGTTATTTAAGACAATAAATGGCAATGCACACTAGTCATTACAAAACTAAATTACCTGTAAATAAAAGATACCAGATTTACACAATCTTCATTTCTAAACTACCCATATAGTATAAAAACTTTTGTGTAAACTTCCAGATATAGAAAATTATTTTTATAACAGTTACTGATCTGATATATAAAAGACGTTTTATAAAACTTATTAGGTTGCCACAAAATGTAAAACAAATTGTATTATAATTATATTTTAAATGCATTTAACTAAATTATGCGTTAATGCTAGAAAGACCACTGAACACAACATGACAGCATAAAAGCAATGCTGCATACAGCAGAAAAGCATACTATACTTATATAGTATAAGTATTCTAGGTTTAGGTACAGAAATTTTTGGAATGGTTAATCATGTGGAATTCACGATGATCAAAAACATCTAAAACAAATTACAATACAAAAAGCCACCCCAATATGTTTGTTGTATGTTTGGAAATCTTTTAACAGTAGATGTTTTGTAAAAGCATTTTTTAAACACATTCTATTACAATGTGTTATTGTTACATTAGTGTAAATGGGAATGAAGAAGGGGATGTATTATAACTTTAAAGGTTTAGTTAGCTGAGCCACAAACTTCAACAAGTTCAAGATTGAAGGTGAACGTTTCTTGCAAAGGTGATGGGCATCTCTGAATAGAAGTTATGTCATCCCAGTTGCTTTCTTCATCAGAATCCATTGCTAATGTAAAATGGTTCTCAGTTAAAGGAAAAGAGTCCTTGAGTAGTAACCTGTATTCCAAAACATAAGAACAAACGTATATTATTAATTATTACATTCAATTGTTATTATATTTAAGGTGCCCATATTTGATTATATGTGTTATATTCTTTAGACAAAAATATTTGTTGACTTATCAGAACAACAGTAACTATACCGTTGTGATCTACATGTGATCAATAGCACTGTTACAATGGTTCTGCAGCAGACCAGAGGCTGCATGGCTCATGGCGCAAATCCTCATAGCCAAGTCTCAGAAAGGACTCATTCCACAGGAGTGGCAAATGTGGTCGCTGCTTCAATGAGTCATAGCTCAATTGCTTGCTCAGTCCAGAGGTAAGTGGTTTGTGGTTTGCATAGAATTTATGCACCACGCATCTCATGGTGTCATCTACGGAACAGACACCATGTCCTGCTATCTTCAGTTTGCAATCGAATATACTATGGAGCGTGGTTTGATAGCAGGTGGGCTACATAGGCCAACATGGAGATTTGTACATGATCACTGGCAACAAGGCATTGACTGACCTTCCAAGTATTGGTCTAATCAACGTATGTATTCAGTTGGGACTGTACCTTGATGACCACACAATCTGTATTGTATCAAGTGGCAAAAGCTGCCATGACATCAGCAAATAGACACAGCCTTATTCTATAGCTATATGGTGTATCACTGACAAACTTTGAGAACAGGTGAGAGGGTATAGAATGCTACCATGCGGGAATTAATCACTCTAAAGAAAGAATGTTACCTGCGCTCACTTGCAAGCAAGAGTCTTACTTTTGAACAGTAAAGCTAGTTATCAGTTGAACATACAGTACACTCTGTTTAAAGAAAGGAAAGTCATAACTTAATTTTCATAATATCTGAGACAAAAATTAAATAAACAAACCATGAAATCCTCACTTATTTCTGTACTGGACTGTGCACTTGCATATCTTTTGCATTTTTCTATTAATTGAACGAGCAAAGTAAGTTCTCAGTTTTAACTCACCTGTTTGGTGTTTGTCTATTTGAGGTATGTCTCATGATAACTTTTGAACCATCAACCGAGTTTTGACAAACATGGCATGCATGTCCACATTTTTGCCCTACAGAACCCTACTGTTTTTGAGACTGGTCCCCCAAAAATAGGGGGTGGGAGGTAAAGATGTGAGGGCTACAAAATTGTGAAAAAATCGCAAAAGCTCACGTGGGGTATCAAATTGAAAGGAATTTAAACTACAATCTGAATACAGTGTTCATTTTTTTTTAATTTCAAAATTTTGAATGTCAGTGCCAAAAACTGGGTGAAAATCTTGACAAAATTGCAAAAATTCATGTGGGGCATCAAAGTTTTAACTAACATCTGAATGTAGGGTTGACTTTTGGAAATTTCAAAATTTTTGGACCTACGGCCCAAAAGAGATCGAAAATTTGAAAAAATTGCAAAAATCCAACAGGGTGACAGACTAAATGGAACTGTAACCAAGTCCGTATGTTTCAGATTTTTAGTGTTTATTGCACGATTGTGTGTTCTAGAAATGTTATGTTACTAAAGAAATTGTATAGAGTAATCGCGATTTTTGTTATTTTTCCCATAACTGAAAGACTATTTACCATCAAAATTTATGTAATAATAAATGTACTTCATTCAAAGTAGTAAGTTCTGCAAGTAATTTACACCTAAGCAAAATGTGTCCGAAGTTACTTTTTTTTGCTCTTCTCCCGCAAGCATCGACTTTGTCTAACCTTTGTGGAAAAAGCTGTCATCATAAATTACTTTCCTGCCAAGCAGTTGTTTAGCAAAAATTGTGTTCAATGCAACATATCAAATTTTTACTTTTCAGTATTTAATCTCTTAGAAGTTACTGATTACTTTGTTAAAATGTTTGTTAATTCTATAATGGCTACACTTCAAGAAGTATTTATTACACTATAATTGGCAAAACGTTGTGCTAATGTCGCCGTGTTTAACTTTATTATGTTACTGTATACTAAATACATATTAATATTTAGATTTACTTCTTACAGAGAAATAGTTATTTAAACAAGAACACTTAATTAATACTTAATTGGCACAAGATCTTGATAGAAAATACACGCACACACACACACAAAATAGGAATCTACCATATATCTAAGCAAGAGCATGTGTGTACGTGGAAAACACACACACATTAATTTACATATGAATATATGAAAAGAAATTATTGTTCATCAGTCTTTTAAAGGTCTGTGAAAATGTAAGATGTTCAAGACACTAACAATTCATACAGAAATAATAAAGTGTAAACCCATTTGTCATTAATTATTTTTCTGGGTAAAAAAATGCCACAAACTTAATAAATGAATTTGTTCATGTTATTCAGAAACACTGATTAGACATTATGCTTAGGCATATGCAATGTGTATGTCCATGGTAGAAAAAAACCCTCTATGATATACTTCAGACTTACGCCTACTTAATTCTTTCTGTAGTAAGAAGCTGAGTTTGATGACATCTGGCGTTCTGGTTCAGTTACTCCTTGTGCGTCCTTGCCAACTTTTGTGCGAATTGTGTTTTGTGAGTAGTTTCATTTGAGCTTTTAATAACTGTAAATTAATAACTTTTTAAAATTATTTATTCAAGTTATAAAAATGTTCAGCAAAAAAGTACACGTAGTCAAGATAAATCATGTGGATCTTCCGAGAAGACATGTTTTTGTAAATGTTCCACAATTAAAAATCATGGGAGAGACAATAAGGTAATAAATGAGGATTACAATGATGTATATATTTTTTATCTCAGATGCTGTTAAAGGTACAAAGTTCTAAAGTTACGGCTCTCTTATATTTGAACAGAATTAGACAGTCTTAAAGGCAATTTTTTGACATACTTTTGATAGATAGTTTACTAACTACTTGTTGCATTACTATTTTATATCTGTTATAACTATTTAATTTTTTAAAATCATGTGTTCATTATGATGGTTATCCAAAACAGTATACTTAATTTTACATATGGTTTTGTAAATAAGTTAGCTGTTGCTGACTGATGTTATTAATTTGTCAATTTAAACTAATTATTTCTTCTTGGTATTTTAAATGTTACACCAAACAATCAATTGTGATTATTTTTTATTATACGTGTAAATACATGCTTAATTTGTTTATAGATATAAATAACTGAAGCAGTGAAATAATATATATTTTCTTACCAGACACCTTCATCTATGACCGCATAAACCTTGGGAACTGGAAATCCATTAAATGGACTTGCAACCGGAAGTGTATATGCACCCATATCAGGAAAAATAATCCAATCTCCAATGTCCAACTGAGGAAGGAAACAGCTGTTAACAACCTGATCTAGACCATCACAAGTAGGTCCCCATACTGAGCTTGGATACATTTTGCCAAATGGTTGTTGCTGAAACATTGTATGAACATTTTATAAGGATGTAATTGTCTTTATAAGACAGTAAGAAAACACAATATAAAAGGAAAACAATACATACTGATATAACACTACAGACATTAGTATAAACATTCATTTATACAAATTACTAGAAAAAGGAACTGTTGCTAGTACAAAGCAAACAGTATAACTGATTAACACACGAAAGAGATAATGAGAAAAACTGGATCACTTTTGGGGCAGTGATGAAACAATAAGTGAATATACTA
This sequence comes from Magicicada septendecula, assembly GCA_034769895.1. Classification (NCBI taxonomy): domain Eukaryota; kingdom Metazoa; phylum Arthropoda; class Insecta; order Hemiptera; family Cicadidae; genus Magicicada; species Magicicada septendecula. The sequence continues at coordinate 778,866,276 of CM068367.1, forward strand.
TATTACATGGGCCTTTAAAAATATTGTTACGGCATCACAGAACAATCTATGTGTTTGTCGAATGTGCCAGAAGAATCTCGCTCTATGTGTGTGGCATACATGATTCTAGACGCATTCCTGAGAGTTTTCTCAAAGCCGCCGGCTGCACGGACTGTGTCAAGACTACAGTTAATTACGTAGTTCACACTGGCGCTACGACGCAATTTCGAACGTTCTGGTCTCTGAGTGGAGGTATAAATACATGGCGGCAGCGGCCTTAGTTTTCAGTATAGTGGTTATATATGTACAGTGCAGTTCGAGTTATTATCGGGCGATATTACTGTGCGCGTTCAAGTGGTTATTAGTTAAGTGTTGTGTTTTATAATCGGACGGTATATTGTAATACAATTGTGTTTTAATATTAGTTGACATTTGCTGTATTTGCGTGTGAACAATTTTTTTATTTGATTTGTTATAAGAGACTGTGTTGTTAATTACGAACTGTTATCTGTGAAAATTAAAGCTGGTGATTAGTGACTTAATTGGTGTCTTGTACTTATTTTGTTTTCCACTGCACCTACGATGATCAAGTAGACCGTCGTAACAATATTAAACAACTGTAAACCTTAGTTTACACATACTGCTTCGATTACTAAGAAGTTGATGTTATGTAGTCAAATTAAATGATTATTAGTATTACGGCCTGTGAAATTGCAATAATGTTGTTTGCTATACAGGTACAATAGGAATCTCAAACAAAAAATATTTTTCTTCTTTATTTGAAGAATTATGCCTTTTAAAATGTCTATTTTCAAAAGCTCCCAATTACTTCCCTTTCAGGCTAGCTTTCAGCATTCTTCTGACATTTTAGTATTTTGTTATCTAAACTATATTACTTATACTATGTTATCTATACTACTGACTTCCAGTTCTTCTCATCTTACATAACAATGAGGTATGATATTTGTTTATGCATGTTCTCCAAGTGGTACTTTTGTTTATATATCTAGTTCATACTAGATATGTTACCATTAAAATTTACAATCCATTAAAAACTCAATTTAAGACCAACTAATTACTCAATGATATAATCAATCAAAGACAGTTAAAGCATAAAATGAAAATCTTTATTTATACCTATCCCCAACACTCATATCCCAATTACCTAAATCTGCTTTTAGCTTTTTCTAATGTAAGTCAAAATGCACTGTTTCACTTCCTATTTGTTGAGAAAAAATATCGGTATGGAGAACCATACATGACTTCCATGTTCTAAGAAGTATATTTAAAATCATTTTTGAAATGAAATATTTCCATAGAAACTACTTCTTTCTACTTACTGCTTCAGCCTTAACCACAGTACTGTGGTCACTAATGTATACCACTTCATGTTATCGCACTCGATTTTCACTGATGATGGAAGTTGATGGCACTGCCGAAACGTCTGGTTTTGCAGAAAACATTGGACTACGGCCAAACAGCCCGGGAAGGAAGTTTAACAACAAACTACTACTTTGTTGCCGATAACGTAGTACACATATAAAAATTATCCCCTCCCCCTTCAACTACAATTTTCATTTATAGAAAATTACCTCCACCCCGTTCAACTAGCCTCTTCATTTATAGATATTTCATCTACGTTTCTACAGTGGATTATTAAGATCTTCTTATCAGAATACTTTATTTATCAAAATTAAGTACTTTACAATTGTTACAACAAAAAATGTTTCAGGTTAAACTGCCCTTTCCCCGTAACCGATCTTCACCAAAATCAATAGGCCTTGAGTCTGTTACAACTCAGGCACATATGTAAAAAAAATTTGATTCTGTTTTAATTTACGGCAGTTATCGTTCATCATAAAAAAATTTCTCTTGTTACAACATAAAATGTTGCAGGTAAACTACCCCTTTCCCTTAACCGATCTTCACCAAAATCAACAGGCCTTGAGTTCTCTATAATTTAGGGATGTATGCAAAAACTTATTTGATTACGTTTGAATGTACGGCAGTTATCGTTCGTCATAGAAAAAATTAACCTTATCACATAAAACCTTGCAGGTAAACTACCCCTTAACCGATCTTCACCAAAATCAATAGGCCTTGAGTCCTCTACAACTCAGGCACATATGTAAAAAATTATTTGATTCTGCTTGAATTTACGGCAGTTATCGTTCTTCATGAACAACGTTCTCTTGTTACAACATAAAATGTTGCAGGTAAACTACCCCTTTCCCTTAACCGATCTTCAACAAAATCAACAGACCTTGAGTTATCCATAATTGAGGAAGGTATGCACAAAATTATTTGATTCTGTTTAAATGTGCGACAGTTATCGTTCATCATAGAAACAATTACTCTTGTTAAAACATAAAATGTGGCAGGTAAACTACCCCTCTCCCTTAACCGATCTTCACCAAAATCAACAGGCCTTCAGTCTTTTACAATTGAGGAACGTATGCAAAAAAAATATTTCATTCTGTTTGAATGTGCGGCAGTTATCGTTCGTCATAGAAAAAATTACCGTTGTTAAAACCTAAACCGATCTTCACCAAAATCAACAGACATTGAGTTCACTATCGCTCAGGAACATTATTATAGGCAAAACATTATTTGATTATGTTTGAATTTGCGGCTGTTATCGTTTGCCATAGAAAATAGCCTTCTTAAAACATAAAACGTTGCAGGTAAACTACCCCTTTCCCTTAACCGATCTTCACCAAAAACAATAGGTCTTGAGAACTCTGCAATTTAGGGCTGTATGCAAAACATTATATGATTCTGTTTGAATTTGCGGCTGTTATCGTTTGCCATAGAAAAAAATTACTCTTGATTTAAAAAAAAACGTTGTTGGTAAACTACCCCTTTCCCTTAACCGATCTTCACCAAAATCAACAGGCCTTGAGTTCCCTACAATTTATGAATGTATGCAAAAACTTATTTGATTATGTTTGAATTTACGGCAGTTATCATTCGTCAAAGAAAAAATTAACCTTGTTTTCACATAAAACGTTGCACTTAAACTACCCCTTTCTCTTAACTGATCTTCACCAAAATCAATAGGTCTTGACAACTCTACAATTCAGAGTTGCATGCAAAAAATTATTTGATTCTATTTGAATTTGCAGCTCTTTTCGTTTGCCATAGGAAAAAATTACCCTTGATAAAAAAAAACATTGCTGGTAAACTACCCCTTTCCCTTAACCGATCTTCACCAAAAACAATAGGTCTTGAGAACTCTACAATTCAGGGCTGTATGCAAAACATTCTTTGATTCTGTTTGAATTTGCGGCTGCTATCGTTTGCCATGGAAAAAAAATCTACAGACACAACAGACACACACACAGACACTTTTTGAAAAATTACTTTTTTCATGTTTTGAGTGTAGTACAATCAGAATCTGCAATAATCTCGAACACGATTTTTTTTGCCATCACCATACTTCCATTTCCTTAAGGAACATGGAAGTAAAAAATCTACAGACAGACACACACACACACACACACTTTTCGAAAAATGACTTTTTTTTCATGTTTTGAGGGTAGTACAATCAGAATCTGCAATAATCTCGACCACGATTTTTTTGCCATCACCATAATAATTACATATAATATTAATTTAGTGTCACTATTTAGATATTTTAAAATGTTATTTTTAAGTGTTAATTGTGTAAATGATTGTGTTAACAAACATGAAGTACCAATAGAAATCATGAATCTATTATCATATTAAGCAAAACAAAATAAAAAAGGCTGGTAGTCAATTGTACTGATAAATTTTTCAATTCAAGTAATCTGATAAATATCTCATATTGTATTTAGTACATTTTTACAAAAAATATCAATTATTTATCCCTGTGTTATGGAATACATTAGTTATCATTCTGTACTATTAACAGATGTGTTTCTGCTTGGCCATGTGTGTGTGTGTAAATCTGATATACCAGTAACAACCTTTCTTATAACAGGGCTAAAACATATTGTGATAAACAGAAAAAGTTAATTTTTAATAGAATGAGAACATTTCTAAAACTGTAAGGGGATCATGTAATTTACTCTTGACCTAGAATTTATTACTAGAATGGGAAATGAGCTGGGCAATATGAATAATTCAAAGCTAGATTTATGCTTCTGTTTTAAGGAAAATATAGCACATACAACTGTGCTTCCTTGCAGTTCATTTGATAGTTACATTATTTTTTTGCTTATGTTTATAAAAGTTGTATTCATATCTAAACAAAAAATAAATAAATAAAAATAAAAATGATGCTTAATTTTAATTCACTTCTGTGGCCTTTACTGCTGGTTTTATTTTTTCTAGGTATTTTTTATTAAAAAAATTATATGAATCTAACATACTAACATATATTTTACTACCGACAAGTATTTTACTTTAATACAGTTATATCTGGTTTCACTTCGGTGACTTTCTTCATTTCTTTTTTCAATATTGCCTATTTCTCACATGGTAAGCCTATATTTAAATAGTGTGTTCTGTTATTACACTGTATAGTTATAAACATCCAGAACTATAAAAAAGTAACCAATTCAAATTGAGCACATAAACTTACATTGAGGGGTTGCGGATTAACAACAGCATGGTCATAAAGGACGCAATTAAATGATCCATAGACCCCATCATTAATATAATACATTGTGTGGGATGGAGCAACACGTTTGGAATGAACATTAGCAGCTAGGGTGTATGCAGCAGCTACGTAGAAGCGTCCTGGTTCTGCAATAACTTGCACTCCTTCTGACACAGGGAAGAATTCATCTAATGCATCATTTACCACCTGAGCTATCTGTACAAAAAAAAAGATTTAATATGTTATATTCTTTACAAACAAACAAATAAATATACAGGTATATACAATCTCTCTCTACTGCCTAAATATGTCCAATACGAAATTCGTCTACACTGCACAATTATGACATACATTCAAATACAAAACTAGTTCACCGAGTACCAGTCTAGACAAGATGGAGTGCCATTAATATCAACCTACTATTGCAACTGGCAAGTTATACTCTTCTAAGAATTATAAAAAATTCAGACAAATTCATTAATTAGTTGAGTGTATTAGTGGTTAACACAAATACACTTGGATCTTTAAAGAAAGGAATATGTTGAGTGTCATCAGAGGTCAGGAGAAAAAGTAATGAAGAGATGAAAAGTAGAATTATATTCTGTTTGTGGTGACTCTGCACAATCAATATTGATACTACATATTGGATACTGAATTCACACGTTGTCATAACAATTTTTTTATAGATTATCTTGAATACTGGTTGAGGTTACAATTCTGGATATGGCTAAAAATCCAGAAAATTGTTTTTACTGAAACAAGAATGGAAGTACATGAAACGGCTAAAGTCACAAGCATTATTTACTGGTGCTCTTTTAAACTTTTACGTAGACATTTATATAGGAAAAAAATATCTGTCACAGAAGGTACCCTTCGTGTTCTTAAGAAGGCTTATCGTCAGGAGAAAATCAGAAACAGGACTCAGGACAAACAGACAATCACCCCATGCCCTGATGATCATAAAGGTGAGATAGCAAACTAACCTGAGGAAATCAACTTGTTCTTAGTAATGCTCACCTTGTGTGTCAACATTTCATTATTTTTTAATAAAGTCATTTTTCTGTAATAAAAAACAGGTTACATCTCCAATGAGGATGGGTTCAAACACCCTATTCCTTTCATTTAAAAAAATGTATATGATAAAGCCAAATGTTAAGCTTGTGTGTATCAGACAACAATTTTTTACGACCAAGTTTTTCTGTCACAATGTAGTATACTATTGATCTTACAAGGTTATTAAAAGAATACACAATCCCAAAACATAATTCACGAATTTTTCCCTTCACTCGTCCCACATCCCACTTTACTTTTTTCATCATCAATATTCATTTGTCCTTCCCTAAACAAAGACACCATCGCCTCATTTCACTATCACACATAATGTTTGATCTATAAAAATCACAAAAAAATTATCTGTTTCAGCAGCACTCTTTTTTTTTTTGAACAGGGTGAAGCTCACATTTGGTGGGATTCTCTTTCAAACCACTAACTGTAAATCGCTGACACATCACCACAATCGCATACCTGATCGATCAGCAATAAAATGCTGAGAGCTGAGTAGTATGTCATATTACAATATAGTGCAAGGGTGAACTATTGCTGATATCAAAATAGCCCTTACTTAAAAAGTGTGCCTTGTATTTGACCTGCCCTGTTGTAAACTGAGTTCATAAGTTTTATGTAAAATGAGACAAGGTAAATCCTCCAACCAAAACTGATTCAGGCATCACAACATTTAAAAAAATCTACAATTCACTGAAATACCGCAGAACTTGTTATCTATTCAATTAAGTATTATGTACCTCTATTAACTACTAATTGAGGTCTTATACCTGTAATCCAGTTCATTTCAGTTCTATGAACAGCTTGAAGAACCTTGCCTCACTGTGATCATGATAATCACTAAAAGTCCATAACTCTATGGATTTTCAATATTTTTTATATAATGTTGTGTGGTAGATAATACAGAGGTATGAAACAAACCAAGAAAAGTTTCCACCATCAGGACTATTTGCTATACATGTTATTATAATCTTCCCCCACCATAATGGGGCTCTATTTCTTGTTAACCACATAAAATATATACTGAACATTTCTCTGACATTTTTACAGGAAATTGTCCTATCCTGTAGTATGCTTCTCATGAATAATACGCTTGGCAATTTATTTTGTCTAGAAATCAACCTAGCATAAGTGACTAACTGAGCAATATTAATGTTGCCTGTAGAATCATCAAGAATTCAACTCAACTCGGCAGAAATCTGCACAGATTTTATGGCAATACTATTATCTGTATAAACTAAGTTGGCATCTGGGATTACCCGGGCCAGCCCCAGGTAGTCGCCGGCCCAGATGCCAACTTAGTGTATACAGATAATAACTGAATTTCATAAAAATTCCTGTCCTTGTGGAAGGTTTTTTTTAATCATTAACTTCTGATTGATGTCTAGATAACTGACATTTAGTTGTCTCATTTTCTTTTCTTCCAGTACAATGTGAAGGGAAACATTTTTGCCATCTGAATGAACAGGTTCATAGCACTCCTCAGTGTTTCCTTTCGATGATACTCTGCTGTTAGTCAACAAACTGCAACTTTCACTTCTGTAAAAAAAGATACTTTTCCATGGCTTTAGTTTTTTTTTACATACTTTCCGATACTAAAGCTCACATGAAAAACTAACAGGTTTACTGTAAATAAATCACAATCTGCTTCCTCATAATCTTGTGACTCCAGTTATACAGTAGTATGCATTAAGCATTAACAGACACACAGTTCAGGCACTCTCAGCAGTTTCTGAATGTTTAATCTGTTTTAGCCAACAGCTCTGTATTTCAAGCACTTTAGGAAGAGATATGGTGATACACTGTTATAGCCAACCTTTCATTAGAAAATATCCCTGTAAGCTACTGGGAGCTTGGGATCAACGGGTTTGTGACCATTGCACTAGATAATATAACACATATATTTTTACGCACAGAACAATTGACACACTGACAGGAATAATTCTACAATAAATTTTTCTACTACCCTACCAAAAACATAATTTTAGATTACATTCACGCTCAACATTTTGTGGTACACTTAGAGCTATTGTTTAATTACATCACACCTTGTCAATAGAACTGCCCTTGTTGCCTGGATATCCTCCACCAATATCTAACAGGTTCATGTTAAAGCCAATCTCAACACCATAATCAAATAACTTCCTTGCAGCTGCAATTGCACGTTTAAATACAGGTGGATCACCACAGCCTGAACCAACATGGAAGCTTATTCCAATGACATTGAGACCAACAGATGCTGCTACTCGCAGTAAATGAGGACCCTCTATGGTCGGTTCACATCCAAACTTCATCCCCAGAGGACATTGGGACACTTCTGCATCACATCGTATTCGCAGTACCAATCTGAACAATCATATACCAAATTAATAAACAAAAATATCATAATCTCAATTAAGATTCTTCACAACAGACAATATTACCAGAGACAAAAATTAATTAACATTATAAAATCATTAACTTAAACAAGTGGAGCTACTACATACCACAAGTCACCTATTTTACAGTACAGACACAATCAGATATTAAACAATTTACTAATTTTTATTTGCATCTACCAGATTACAATGATCTGTCCCTTTGTCCAACACAAAAAACAAATTAATAAAATATACTCTCTATCAAAAATATTTATATTTAAGCACTATATAACTCCACAACAGTGAAGCATCTGTTTTGCTCACTGGAGGAAATGGAGAATACACACTTACCTTGCATCGGGATAGAGAGCTTTGATTTTATGTATCTCACACTCATTATCAAAAGTCATTGTATCCACAGATACATCCTTAGCATGACGAATATGTGATGCTGGTTTAGCAGGATTTGCAAATATAATTCGATCTGCATCAACACCAATGTTTAGTACTTTGTTTATCTCAGCCTTCAAAACAAAACAAAACTAAATAAGTTTCTGTAACAACAATTACTGCAAAAACTGTTTTCCACTAAATACAGAATCTTATTTTTAATTAAGAAAGAATTAACAGATGTTATTTAATATATGTGGCCAATATATTTTTCAGTTCAAGTCTATGATTAACCATAAGAAAAAGTGTACAGACACTGCCTTTAAGCAATTATGCAGCCTATTTTAGTCTAGTTTCTGTTGCTTGAAATCCAATTATGTCTCTCGTAATCACTTATCAAACCTCACAAATAATTATACAGTTTGATGTGCATCATCATAGCAACAGCATGCAAATTTAACCCCCCTCCCACACACACACACACACACACACACACACACACACACACACACACACACACACACACACACACACACACACACACACACACACACACACACACACACACACACACACACACACTGACTTAGCTTTTCTGCTAACTTACTTACTAATTCTGTCTATATTACTGACATCTTTGAAAGAAACCTCTACCCATTTGTATCACATCTGACCTAATAAGCTTCTTTTATAGAATTCAGATTGTGTATTGTCTGTAGGTATTCAGAGAATATAATTTGAGGAGCATGTAAATTTGAAAATGAATAGTGTACATTGTTCTCATAGATAGTATTGTAAAGATGTATATACAGTGGAACCCTGGCACTAAAACTTAATCTGTTCCTCAGATCTGGCTGAATACTGATTTTTGTCAACTAGCAAATCAATTTGCCTGTATAAATTACTTTTACTGAATTACACTTCTGAATCACTTGACAGTTTTTTTATGGTCATTTTTTCTGTATTTCTTCATCATTTTTTCTATATCCTCATTGTCCATTTTAAGTCATATGGGCTACCCCACTGAAACAATTTTGAAATAGCCCACTGATACCCCACTGAAATAGCCACTTTAGGAAAACCCTGAAAATTGTAACTGGCTGCAAACACCATTTCTTCCAGACACAGTTCATGGTCCTTAGAGAAACTTCTCCCTAGCTTCTGTCTCTTAACCTCAAGCAATGAAGGATTTTAATGTACCTCTGGAACAGAGCTTTTGCATAGTTTCTAAAAATTTGAATTCATCTACTGATATACATCAGCTGAATTAGCAGGGTGGTATTCAGTATTAAATCATTAATTTTTATGGAGACAGAATCATCCACTATTTTCTCCAAAGTCTGGGAATGTGTAGGAGCATTGTAGTAGCCATTACTAACAATGCCTTTAAAAGTAAATTGTTCTTCTCACAGTAGTCTTTCACACTTATCTCATAACCACTTTACAAAACTGCCTTAAGCCTTATTAAGAATTGATTTAAACTGATCTTGAACTATAATAATATATTATATTCTCCTTAACATAGCAATGAAGTATTAGTCTATTACACCAAATTAGAAAATGTCTATTTTCACTAAATATTAAAATTTCATATATCTTAATGTGTATGTGTTTTGGCACTATCATATTATATATTATGGCACTTTTATTAACCTGCAACTTTTTAATTCCTTAGTTATGTAAAGTGGTTATTCAACTTTTATCAGTTATATATTTAATAAATTAAATGTTTATTGCGACGTATCACTGCTGCCTTTATAAACTGTCTTGTTTATGTAATGCATGTTTGAGTGGGATTCACAGCAATCATTACAAAGCAAATACTGCATGGTCTTGTGAATTCACACATATGCGCGTGCGCACACATGCACACACACTGCAAAGTGAAAAACAGCAATTATGAGCAATTCACAAAGTGTATGATAAGCAGAGGATAAATTATACATTATGCATCTGGTGCTGTTTAATTGTAAATTGTAACTGTCTTGTGATATTTTATAGCAGTTAATATGAAAAAAGTAATAAAAAAAGTATAAGAGTAAATGGCTGAGCCGAGATATGTACAGGAAGGTGAATGATATGAGACAGGAATTTCAGCCTAGAACAAATGCCTGTAGGGATAATAATGGTGGCCTTGTGAGTGATACTGCTGGCATAATCAGGAGATGGACAGAACACTTCGAAGAGTTGCTAGGCTCAGTTGGGGAGGCTTCGATGGAGGCATCTGAGAATGAAGAGGAAGCAGGAGAATTCGAGGATGATAGAGAGGAGTTGGTGCCAACCTATGATGAGGTGTATGAAGCTCTAGAAAAGCTTAAAAATAACAAGGCAGCAGGTTCTGATGGTTTACCAGGTGAACTATTAAAGAGCGCAGGAGGAGATTTCATAAAGGAATTTTCCCATCTCATAGAGCGAATATGGCTGGAGGAGGTAATGCCTGATGAGTGGAACAATGGGGTGGTGTGTTTAATACATAAAAAGGGTGATCCGCTCATATGTACAAATTATAGGGGCATCTCTCTACTTAATACAGCATATAACGTATTGTCCAACATCATATTTTCTAGGCTGCTTCCCTACGCTGAGGAAAACATAAAAGAATATCAATGTGGATTCACTAGGAATAGGTCAACAACAGACCAAATATTTACACTAAGGCAAATCCTAGAAAAAACGGAATATGGAGTGGCCACTCACCATCTCTTTGTGGATTTCCAGTCGGCATATGATTCAATCAACCGGAAAATGCTATATAGAGCTATGAAGGAGTTGAATATACCATCTAAGTTGGTGCGTATGGTTGGAGTAGTTATGTCCAATTCTAAGTACCAAATCAGAATACAATCAAATCTATCTAACTCCTTAAAAACATTGAATGGGTTGAAACAATGAGATGCCTTAGCGTGTCTGTTGTTCAACATAGCTCTAGAAAAGGTCATCAGGGATTCAAACTAGCGGACACATATTTCACAAGGAGGTACAGCTTCTGGCCTATGCCGATGACACTGACGTCACTAAATAGGTCTGAATCTGGCTTAAAGGAAGCCTTTCAGGAACTGGAGTTGTCCGCTAAGGCTATGGGCTTGGTTATAAACCAAAGCAAAACCAAATATATTGTTGCAGGTGCCAACACTCGTGCCCTGTCCCTGCGCATTAATGATTATGAATTTGAAAAGGTTCAGGGTTTTCCATATCTCGGGTCATATGTGGACTCTGGAAATGACTCCTCTAGAGACATTGAAAAACGGATATTATCTGCTAATAGGTGTTACTACGGACTGGTGAAACATTTTAAGTCAAAATTAATAAGTAAAGATACAAAAGCCACCCTATACAAGACCTTGATCAGACCAGTCCTGATGTATGGCTCGGAATGCTGGGTGCTAAAAAAACTAGATGAGCAGAAACTATCCGTTTTTGAGAGGAGGGTACTGAGGAGAATCTATGGCCCTGTGAAGGAAAACGACATTTGGAGGCGACTGCATAATCGAGAGTTGTACGAAAGGTTTAAAGATCTTCCGATAGTGCAACTCATACAAATTAACAGATTGCGTTGGGCTGGTCATGTGCAGAGAATGGCGGAGGATAGAATCCCAAAAAAAGTTATGAATTATTTGCCGATGGGAAGGAAAGGAAGACCGCATACAAGATGGCTGGACCAGGATGGTAAGGAGGCAGAGGCTGGGTGCAGCAAACTGGTGGACATTGGCCAGGAGTAGAGACCAGTGGGGAAGATTTCTTTTGGAGGCCAGGGCCTGGACTGGGCTGTAGCGCCGAAGATGTATGTATGTAATATGAAAAAAACTATGGGCTAAACAAATTTGATCCAAACAAACCTGGTCCAATTTGGTTCAAAGTTACAACAAACCTGAAATGTTGTGGGATTTTCACATAACAACAGAGACATCATATATACTATTTTGGGATAATAAGTGGTTAAAAATAAAATGAACAATAAATACATTTAACTATAACAAACCAATAAAAATGATAAATCTGAGTACGCAGCTGAGAAAGTAAATCAAACATTAAATTGTTACATACAATATTTTAATTTCAGTTACTTTAATTGTCTTACATAGGCATTTTTAATATAAAATGCTGAGGTTAATACATATTAAGACTGGGTTTAGAGCAAGACAACTTGGCGAAAGCATCTGTTTGATATAAGGACATTCTAACATATTTAAATTTAATATTGTTTACTAAAAACACTACTATAACATCATCACACTCAGTAACATACAGTTACAGACTCAATGCCCTCAATAAGCAGGCGTCAAATGAATACTAAATTCTAGCAGCAGAAGAAACATAATGCTTCTCAACACAAAGTAGGTTTAAAAATAATTAAATTTCCAGAACACAAATAAACATACAGTTCCACAACATAATACATTATAAAGCTCTATAAATTATTATGAAAACTAAAACTATTATAATCTATAGAAACTGTAGTGCAGAAGCTACTGTACAACCTATTCACATGCACATTTTTAAAATTATTTGCCTAAGCAACAAAAACACCAAAAGGAAACAAATGCCTTAAAATGTTTTATGGCTTTCATAGTAAATGTTCATTAATAAACAAGTTCTATTATTTATTCGTTTCTTCATTATGTCTACTACATATAATTTTAAGTAAGCATGTTAAGTATAGCATGTGTACATCTATTTACCTATTCATTATTGCAACCCTCCATACACACATATGTTCTGATCTTTATTTATACAGATACTTTTCTTTGTTCTTAACTAACATAAATTAGTACCTTTGAGGCGCAGTCAAATCCAGTCCCAAGTGCAGCTAATACTTCAAGTACAATCTGGCAGTCATTACATTTCACAGCTGTAAACAGAAAGCAAATGTATATTCTATACAAATAATAACAATGTGGCTGAATGTACTTGCAACTGTGTTTACATATTTATCAACAAAACTTCTCAATTAATCCATACAGTCTTTTAACACTAACCACAGGATCTGTTTTGCTCACTTAATGTTTTCTTCAGATAAATCAATTTTACATTTTAATATATTATTTCCAAATAAAATCTGTTATATTTCAAATTTCAAAACTGTTCCTAATATAACAAAGGAAGGACTCAATACAGTGGCTACACTTCCACAAGGAATGTAAAGCCTAAACACACGAAAAAAATAATATTCTAATCTAATTCCAGTCCTGTTGAGTCATGTTTGTCTTGACTTACTTTATATTTATCATTTTATTACATCATATATCATAATATGTTATTTATATTTAATCCTATTAATTTCTAATTTTAGCTTTTATTATTTTTGTCACATGTTGAATCGAGGTTGAATTTTTTTATTATTTGTAATACAAATTTCACTACACTCTTTTCATTTTTACTTCCATATTCCTTAAGGAATGGAAGTATGGTGATGGCAAAAAAAATCGTGTTCGAGATTATTGCAGATTCTGATTCTACTACACTCAAAACATGAAAAAAAGTCGTTTTCCGAAAAGCGTCTGTGTGTGGGTCTGTCTGTGTGTCTGTCTGTCTGTGTGTAGATTTTTTTTCTATGGCAAACGATAACTGCCGCAAATTCAAACAGAATCAAATAATTTTTTGCATACAGCCCTGATTTGTAGAGTACTCACGACCTATTGTTTTTGGTGAAGATCAGTTGAGGGAAAGGGGTAGTTTACCTGCAACGGTTTTTTTTATCAAGGGAAATTTTTTTTTTTGGCAAACGATAACAGCCGCAAATTCAAACAGAATCAAATAATATTTCGCATACAGCCCTGAATTGTAGAGTTCTCAAGACCTATTGTTTTTGGTGAAGATCGGTTAAGGGAAAGGGGTAGTTTACCAGTAACGTTTTATGTTTTAACAAGGGTATTTCCTATGGCAAACGATAACAGCCGCAAATTCAAACAGAATCAAAAGATTATTTGCATACAGCCCTAAATTGTAGAGTTCTCAAGACCTATTGTTTTTGGTGAAGATCGGTTGAGGGGAAGGGGTAGTTTACCTGCAACCTTTTACGTTTTAACAAGAGTAAAGTACTTGAAAATTTATTTAAACTTTTTGAAACAATGGTAATTGTTGAAAATAAAATAATTTTGTTGCCAGGTAACAAAAATAAAGTCATTTTGATTATAAAATATAAATATTTACAACAAGAAAAGAATTTTCAGTTTTCAAAATTTAAATATATTTTTATAAAACAATGGGTTCTTCATTGAGGTGGGGACCATGTCACTCACTCCATCTCAAGCCTCTCCCATTTTGCAGAAAAAGAGGACCCTGTCAAGGCTGATACTTTGACGACAGTGACGGGGCTTTCCACCAAATTCAGCAGTGACAGGTAGGCCCAACTCTGATTGGCTCCTCAGATTTCCCCAGCGTTAGTAGGTTCTATAAAAATATTTTATTTCAAAAATGATTTTAAATATAAATCTTAGATATGTTTTATAAATCTCATGTTTTATGTTTTAACATGGGTAATTTTTTATATGACGAACCATAACTGCCGTAAATTCAAACAGAATCAAATAATTTTTTACATATGTGCCTGAGCTATAGAGAACTCAATGTCTGTTGATTTTGGTGAAGATCGGTTAGGGGGAAAGGGCAGTTTACCGGAAACATTTTTTGTTGTAACATGAGTAAAGTACTTAATTTTGATAAAGTATCCTGATAAGATCTTAATAATCCACTGTAGAAACGTAGATGAAATATCTATAAATGAAGAGGCTAGTTGAACGGGCTGGGGGTAATTTTCTATAAATCAAAATTATAGTTGAAGGGGGAGGGGATAATTTTTTTTTATATGTGTACTACGTTATTGGCAACAAAGAAGTATTTTTTTGTTAAAATTCCTTCCCTGGCTGTTTGGCTGAAAATGATTTTAAATATAAATCTTAGAATATGGAAGTCATGTATGGTTCTCCATACCGATATTTTACTTAGTTTTTTATTTTTTCTTATATAACCTTATATATATTTTCTTTGTTGTCTTATTAACTGTACTTTTTTTATATCTAATTTCATCGTTACTTTCAGTGTTGAGCATTATTTTAAATGACAACTAACAATTACCAAATACAACTGGGAGAAACATATAAAGTCTTGAAATGACATAACTACACTTATATATTGTAAGAACTAATCATTTTAGAAAAAATGATATGGAGACCACAGACGGCTTATCAAAAATAACAAAAAATTCTAATGTTTTGAGGCACATGTTATTGTCATTAAAAAATAATACAAAAATACTGTAAGGTAAGTCAAAAATATTAAGGCAAACAAACATAAAAACAAAAATTTCCAAATGTTTGTTTAAATTCAATTGTAACCTTATGAACCAATATGACGAACAATATTGGGAATAGACTAAACTAGTCACTTTTCATAGCATGAATTCATTTCTACAGTCAACAATTGTAAAGAAGCTATTTTATAAATAAGCAGTAGTACTTTCAAATATAGTATTTGTAGTAATGAAACATAAAATGTCACCCTCTGAATAATCTGATCAACCCTCGAAAATTGTTGGCGTTTCCCACTCGCCAGATACCGTTTCCCGGGGGGGATAAAACTTTATTATTTAATATTTAGCATGTACCGCTACATTATTCATTAGCCCAGTTTATATTCTGATAGTCCCTTATCGAGTTGAAGATGAAAAATAATTGATTAAAAATAATCAAGCTGGACTAGGCTGAGTGTTTCCTCTTGTGGCCACTAACATGGCGAAGTCCTGACGAGAAATACCATTTGTCTATTGCTACACCAGGGTTGAAATCTTCTAAGGGTGGTCCGTTTACTGCCAGCTGCATTAGATCTCCTAATGAAGTGATGTCCAGGGAAAGTCTCTGTTTCACTTTTATCCTGTTAACGAAGCTAAATCCCCGTTCACAAGATGCTGTTGTTACTGCCATGCATGCAACGCCGTAAAATACTTTTCTTTAGCTCACCAAAACGCTCAGGAAAATTGTACAGAGTTTTTAATAGCTCACCCAGTCCTTTTGAAGTTATTTGCTCTTCTTTAACCATCATTTTTAATTGAAGCCATTCCGATAGCAAAACATCCTCATTTATATCACCAGTAATAAAAACATGCGCCAATTGAAGAATCTCCTCATTGCCATATGCAGTTAGGGTGTCATCTTGAGGAAGGCACAAGAAATCCAGAACGTGGCACTTGGTGCCTACTACAGTCTCAAGTGTATCAAGACGGCACTTCAAGTAATGAACTGTGCTTTCGATCAGCTTATTACGGATTGATTTGTATTCTTCCTTCCCTTGAGACGTGTTTGTGAGAACAATTCCTTGGTCGCCTTTGTATTTTGAGCAATTCAGTTTCTCTGAGTCTGAAGTATCAGAAAGGAATTGTTTCACACTGGATCCTTCAGATGAAAGCAAGAACTGAACCATTTCCACAGTTACCATCATTGACGATCGTACCTGTGAGACCAGTAACTGTTTCAACTGTAAAACTTTCAAAATGGCTCTAGTTTCCCATACAGGTCAATCAAAAAGTTTAATCTTTTTACAAACTTGTATGATGTAAGGATTTTTAGATAGCCTTTTGCTACATCCGTAGATTCTAGCTGCATCCGTAGCTTCTCCTGTTGTAGCTTTCTGGTTCGTTATATCCTCAAGATGGATGACCAGAGGTACGAGATCATGCCGCAAAGCTTTCAAAGCGTCACATTTACTACATAGCCACCGTACATTGTGAATATTTCTGAGTTTTACTATCTCACTTTCTAAAGTTTTCGCGGTGTTTTTAAGCTCATGGAGGCGTTTTGAGGATCGTTTGTAAAATGTGTATATGTTCTTCACAGTTCCGTCAAGCTTTTCTAGGTAAGGGATGGAATTGGCAGCATCAAGTATGGCCAATTGTAGACGATGCGCGGCGCAGTGAATGCTAATTAAATGCGGAGCTTCTTCTTTCAAACGAAGTACGAAACCTGACTATGAGCCAATCATAGACAACGCCCCGTCAGTTCCCACACTAACCATGTACTTTTCTCTTCTCCAATCAAGCCCTAAGTTATTCAAGAGCCCAGTAACAGCAGTGAAATACGACTCTGCCCTACCGCTCTCGAGAGGCACAAGGCCTAAAAGGTCTTCTCTTATCTCCCCTTCACACACATAACGAGCATAAACAATCACATGTTCCTCAGCACTTCGGTCCGTGGAACCATCAATCAAAATACTGAAACACTGAGCATTTTTTAATTTTTGAACCACATCTTCTTGTAACTGTTTAGCAATAAAATTAATGAAAACTTGGCAGTTTTTATCGTTTACATATTGTTTTGTCTCCACAGTTACACCTAATTTAGTTGCACGGGCAACTTGCTTAGGGAAGTTGGTAAATGGTTTTTCATTTATGCCTATAAAATACGCTATGTTGAATAAAGTTGTTAGATGCTCAAACATAGAAGACTCTATTTTCTTAATACATTTGGCAAGAGGAGCTTTTCCTGGTTCTGACTCTACTTCAAACCGCGTTAAATTGTCCATATGTACTAGGCTTTTACCATGAAACACAAGTTTCCTTTTTCATGGAATCAGAAAATCCTGCTACCCATTTTGGGTCACTATTTTGAGGGTATTTAGCGCATATAGTAAATTTTGCGCGGTCGGAATCGTAAGCTAGCCAGGAGAAGATATCCAGCCAAGCTCTTTGAAATTTTAATTTTCCAGAGGAACCGTGAGTAGGCCCCGTGTAGGTCCACTAGAACGGGCGGCCGGCGGCCCGTGCAGAACGGCATGAAATTTCCGCTCCCCTCTCTCAGCAACACTATTTTGTTCGACATGTTTTAAGATGTTTATATCCAACAGAGCAGTTTTGTTTATAAAATTCACACGGTGACAGCTAACTGACGGCCTATGACTTCAACACGCGCCTTTACTAAAACAAAAACATGACGTGTTTTGGTTTAATAGACGTCCTTCTTTCTTCCATTTTTCATTCTTTCTCTCCTCTTTTCTCCTTTTTTTCACAGTCAAAACCCACTCGCCACTGGCGAGTGGGCGAGTGCAATTTTCGAGGGTTGATCTGATGTATGTACAAAGTGTGTTTCAAATAGTAAGGGGTGGTCAGTTGAGCAAGTCAAAAATATACAAACTGAATGAGCCAAAGATGCCCATAATGTGAGCAAAACATGTTCTATGTTGAATCATAAAAAGATTAAATGGAGATTATTTTAAAACTGACAACTATAAGCAGACAAAAATGTAGATAATATACATACATGTGTGTTAAATTCATTAAACACACATTCATTAAAAGTTTTATTTACCATAGAATGGCTGAACCCGAGGCAGTTTCATCTTCCATTCTTTATGTTTTTGAACAATTTCACCAACATTGAAAACATAGAAAGGATCTTCTTGTAACTATAAACAAAAATAAGGAAATTATTAAAATAGTAGTTTTTACAATACTTAACATGTTTAGCACCTTCATGACATAACTCACTAGTAATTTATTTTCAACTATCACAGCCCAAATGATACCTTTGCTTTGTTTGAAATTTTGTGTGTGGAAGGTCGTAGTCCATTATCTTAAGTCACTTCTTCACCAAGACATTTTATGTACACCTGTGGTAATTTCTTCAGTGTTTTCTACACTATTCCTTGAGCTATCTACAGTGAACTTTCTCTTAACCAACCCAAAAATTTAAATTAAAAAAGTTGATAAAATAAAGGAACTTATTTTTATTGTGTTTAATACACAATTCACTAAGTAAATTATGTTGATTTTGAGATATTACAAATAGAAAACTACTATTTTAAAACAATGTTGAATATTTGAAGGTCACAAAAAATCTACAAAGTCTCTAGCTTCAAATTTATATAACATGCAGTGCAATATGGAAGCAACATCCACAAAAATTATTAAAAGTGAGACTTTTTTGCTCACATAAAATGTTTTTCCACAGACTAAGATGATTCTTGTTTCAAGCTAGTATCTTTAAAAATAAAAAAGTTAAATCTGATCTTCTAAAACAAAGTGGCTGCCAAGGAAACTCATTAATTATTAAAAAAATATTGTTTTAAAGTCCCTGAAGGATATAGGAAGCAAAGGCATAATATTAGTAGAAAAAAGTGTCAGCAATAATTTTATTTTTAATTGGTTGATCTGAGGTGGATTGACACCCACCCTGTAATATTGTTATGCTCAGATCAGATAAAGGTATCAATGCAGCTCAGAAGTGTAAACACTGCATAATTAATAAACAAATACTGTGCTGATTTCATTAAATGTAATGACATTTGCTTATGTCTCAAATTTAAACTGCAGTTATGAGCGATAAAAAGAAAACTGGTTGTTGTTTTCATTACAAAAATTTACAGGAACTGGAAAGTTTAGAAAGAGAGAATCAACATGTACTCATTCTATCAATTTGTGGAGAAACGTTATCTGTTAATATATTAGCTGCAGGTAATTTTCCTGGTCAGTTAGTAAGAATTGTAATGATGAAAACATCGTGAAACAGGCCTTGATGATTAAATGCTTCTACAACACAGTTTTTCTCAAAAACAGAACTATGTACACCTGGTCCTATGATGTCTGAAGACAGAGTAACAATTTCTGGTTGCTACAATACTTTAGTCACATAAATTGTCACTTTTTATTGAATGAAAATCTAAAACATACAGGCTTTAAAGATCTAAATTCTCATCTATCCTACTTACTGTCATGCTAAAAAATCCGCTTTCATGAACTTTTTTTATTATGGTACTTGGTTTTGTAATAAATTTATTCCAAAGTGAAACACAGTTCTCAAATCAAAAAAATCTGCAAAGACATTCTTCACTTACATAATGCACAAACACCCTAGAAAGAATACTATAAAACCGAAGGCAGATAAGAAACAAGCAGTTAAGATGTAAACAATAATTAACTTTCTTCCAACACAAGCACAAAATGGGAAATGAAAAATTATAATATACTAACCAATCATTCTAAGATCTTCTGTCACATCTTGTTATGTACCAAAACAAATTATTATATTTCAAATAAACTAGAATTAAAATACACACATTCTGATCCTAAAATAGTAACAATCCTGAAATATAAATTATAATAACAGATATTATTGTCAAGTTATTTTAGTATGTACCACTGAAGTATCCGAGAACACTGGCTGACAGAAAAATATGTGGCAAGCTGATTTTATGTTATATAAAATAGCTGATTTTATATAACATAAAATCATAACAAACAAAATTCTTTGGGAAACGTAATGTATAAGAATAGGTTTAATTAACAGAAAAATCTAGATAAACACACCGGTTACACTATTTCAAATTAATTAAAACAAAAAATAAAACATTCATGCTATGATATCAATTTGTTATTTGTATTGTACATAGGTGTAGCTCATACTATACAAACAGTAATGTCATCATAAACACACTCCGTCAGAGGAGTTTCTCCACCATAGTGGTGTGTATCCTTCTCACACATTACTGTATGCATTTATAATTCATACTAAAATGATTTCACAACATGAAATCTTATATTCACTTTAATGCCTCTATTTCAATGCGTTTGCTGAATTTATTACAGACTGAATTTAAGAATAACTTCACAAACAAACAAGATAAAAAAATAAGATGTCACTGTGATGTGTTTATGTTCTAACTTATTCTTTTTACATTATAGTGCTGTTTATAGGTGTACACTATAGATGTTTATTTCACAGAAACGGCTAAAAATGTAAGAGATAAAATGTTTGTAATGATAAATAATAACTATATATACCATTTGAAATTCAGTAACACAAAAATGATAAAAATCTCAGGAATCAGAAAGATTTTGTACACTGTTATAAAGGTACACATCTGCGTTTCTTATAAAGCTCCTCACAAAATGCTAATTTAGCTGACTTGTTTAAAAGCAAAGAAAATTCATATATATTATTCATAACTTAAATTACATAAAAGCATTAAAATATTTATATGTATATCTAAATTATTCTGTAGACAAATTTGAAACCAGTACACAAAAGAAAATTAAGGAATATATTACAAGGACATGATATCCATATCATGGTTTTAACTTATTTAAGTTTTGGAAAATTCTATAAAAGTTTACTTACTTGTAATAAAAGTGTAGAAATATTTTTGTAGGTTTGTTACTATTAGGTCACAAGAAGCTTAAATTAGACAATTTCTCAACTTCTGTTTATATATTGGCATTAGATGTTAACTGAACAAAGTTAAATTATAGTATGTTAAATTAACTGTAGACCTTCATGTTTAAATACTTACACCAGACTCAGTAAAATGGTGAATTACGTCTTCTGGGTTTGTTTTTCCATCAAGGATGTGAATCAAATCAGTATTTGGCACATTCTTCATTGTGGCAAGGTTCAAAATATAACTACAGTGGTTGATTGAAATGGATGCTAATGGCCCGAAAAAGCGAACTGTCACAGAGATACATATTTATTACAGACATACAGGTTAACTCATGTAAGCAACTTAAAAAGACAATTTTTATTTTATGTCATTAGTTTACTATACTATTTTCTTTAAACAGTTTGTTGGTATATATGTGCACTGCACAGATGTAGATTGCACATTGCTTAGATCCGAGGTAGGTAACAAATAATGATTCAAGTTGGATAAGGTACCCTATAGAAAACAATTGTGATTTATTTCTTAAGTAATACGTCCTTTCCACTTTAGGTCACTTTATTATAACATCGTTGTCAACTGATGACCATGCCTCGTTTAAAGTTCCGTATGTTTCGCTATTATGTAGTTCACGCCTCGGATTTTAGCATCAGCATGAGCTTTGCTGGGAAAGGGAAATCACATCACTGGACACATTCCATACAACTCAGTATAGCTTTGCCTACTGTTTGTAGGTTTTCAGTTGCATGTTATTAGTTTAGAAAAGTATTTTTTTATAGTGTACTCGCACAGTACAGTATAAATGTATCACACTTCATTCATTAAAATGGCTCATTCTGGTCATGTGAAAAAAATTAAGAAAATCAATTAGTCCTACAGATAAAATGAAAGTGATCAGTAACTTTGAGTTGGGATAGCAAGCTGTGGATACAGCATGAACTTAAAACCACCGAAGATTGGGTGATGTTGATGGGGGGGGGGGTACACCTCAGGAGGCTAAAAAATAAACTTCTAGTTCATTGGTCGAAAATTCAAGAGCCTTAAAGATATACTCTAAAACACATCTTCCTGTAATTTATACTTTACACACAAAGGCATGGATAACTAGTGCTCTTTTTACACAAAGGTTGAGTGTCTATCCTATATACCAGAATGGGAGTATTGTGCAATGCAAAATTTAGAATTAAAAATTCTTCTCTTAACTGACACCAGCTCATCCATCCAATCTCAATGATTTCGGAAATAAAAATAATATTAAAGTTGTTTTTCTCCTGCCCAATATTGACAATGGCTTTGTTGCAATTGATGGACCAAGGCACAACTGCAGCATTCAAGATCTATTATTTATGTCATATCTTTAGCCAAGTTTTGACAGCAAGAGATACAGAGCGTAAGCCCACAGTACAAAAATACTGGCAGAGCTTTAATATATTTGGCAAGCAATTGATAAAATTTCAACTGCATAGAAGAGAGTTAGTGAAAAATGTGCTAATAGGGTTTGGTGTAATTTGTGGCCAGTTTGTACAAAAGATGGTATTGCAGGTACTGGCTTTAACAGTACTGTTCCCAATGTAAACAAGAGAACGCTAAACATAGCTCAAGAAGTAGGCTTTATAAATATAACTTCTGAAGATATTGAAGAAATTACAGCTTTGTATATGGTGGAATCAACAAATGACAATTGCAAGAGCTGGTGCAAATTCATGAAAAAGATGATGAAGGGCTGCCTGAAAGAATGCTTACTAAAAAGGTATGTCTATAGCATTTCGCCTCATTGATGAAACATTACATATCTTAGCAGATCTTATTCGAGAATAGAACTCAACAGCACAAAGAGCTGGTCAGAGAAGGCTTAAGCTGTTACTATGAACTTCAAAAAAGAAAAAGTTAAGAAAACACTATACACACAACACTACATAGTTATTTCAAAAACTCTGCAGAATAATTATTTTTCCAATGGATTATTTGTTTTGTTTTACTTGTATGCTTTTTTTACATAATCTATTAATAAAAACATGAAAAATGTGTACAAGATTCTGGAATCTTGTCCACACTGCAGTTTTCTGGAATATAACTATAACATTAATCAAGCACCTGTGTAATCATAAAGTTGCTGATTTTTTTTTCCACAAATATTGTACATTAGTGGAGATACAAATTTTGATAAACAATCTCCAAACTTCTACATACTAATAATACTACTAATGCAATACACTAACAAAAAACTTCCTTAATGAAATCTCAGAACTCGAGAAAAAACGTGCGCGCGCATACACACACCAAATTATACATAGGCACATGAAATATCTACTAAAAAATGGCATGCTAGCCTTCACTATTTAAATGGCATTGTAACAGTAGACCGTCCAAACAAATTTTAAAAACTGGGAGTCTTACAGTTTCTGAACAGATTAGACATTGAAATACAACAGGATATATACATGCATATGTACTGTAATATAAATTATTACAAATATAAATAAAATATAATTGACATAGATAGCAAGAATTATGTTGTCTGAATCTCGGTGTTGAACTCGCCGATGATACAGCTCCACTTTGGATTCACCAATTACAAAGAATAAATTAAATATAAATAATATTTTATAATTAAGTGTGATTGATTGATAATAAAATAAAATTTTGTAAGTTATGAAATTTTTACTGATACTTAGTAAAAATGTTTAATTGGTTAATTTAATTAATTAATAAATAATTAATTAATTGTGTGTGTACTTTTCTCAGATATTTGTTCTAGCACTGTAAATTATTTTTTTGTTTAGAAGAAAAAAATAGTTAACATTCATCATACAAATAAACACAACTCTTGTAACTGAATAATGATGTTCATTTATTGAGATTCAAAATTATGCGCCATTCAAACTGCGCATGGCCAAGGCATTGGCTGATATATGCTCCAGTCGGTAGCGAACAAGATTAACAAATATATTTTTTACAAGGTTAGTAATTATGGTCCTTTTAACGAGTCGAAATGGTCAGAGGGCAAGGAACAAGATACATTCTTACAGGTATTCTTAAACTAAATTATTATGGCTGAAATAAAACAATATTATTATTTAAATTGTCAATTAGGAAAATTAATATCGAACCATTCGACGAAATGACGTCACTCCCTTCAAGCTGGCCATGTCCTCGTGCTGGTCCGGGAATCAAGTATGGCTGCCGTCACCTCGATGTTTAGCTGCTATGCTGCTGGAACTGGCTGAGCTTCTCCCGCAGAAATAAAATGATATTCCCTTCTCTGCGAAGTAGTGTTGGTCCAGGAATATAGTGTAGAGTGTCCTCTCTTCTCCTGCGATGTCGTTTCGTGATGGGTTTCTTGTGAAGTGTCCGGTGTTCAAATATGTGTATACGTGTTCTGCGAATATGGTCCAAAATCGTCTCAGAATGGCCGTTGATTCCTTGTGTTTGAGTTTGATGGTGTTATTACTGTTGTTTGGAATTAGTGAGGTGTTAAATATTAATAGTTAATGTTATTTTCATTTTTAGATAACCTCTGTTACACTCCGCATAACCACACTCGGTTTTACACAAAATTATTCCTTTTCGGTATTCTGTTAATACATTTTCATCTAGTCGTCTTCACGATTAACAATAGACTAAACTCTGAACGTCGTCGTTTTAGGGTAATTTGTGATATGTCTTTTTCCTCTTTATATTGTTCAATTATAAAAATATCTGTCTAAGACTTGGTTCACCATCTAAATATACATAATAAGTTTTCTTATTTTTTACTGTATTTCAAATATTTCTTAATTTTACATAAATCAAACTACTCAGTAATATTGATTAATTAATTTTACATATTTGGATATATAGCTGGGTTTGTTTCAAGTTCATTTAAGCCCAAAAATTACAATTTTTTATAATTATTGTATGCCTCATAAGTTGTACACATTTAGTGTTTAAATGGTTTTTAAGTGTTTTTTCTGATAATATTTCCATGGAATATTCTTAATAACTCCGTGATTATCTTTGTTGTTAATAATTTTGCTGTTAAAACACTTCAATATTGATTAATTTACTGTTTAGTCTGATTTGATTACCATTATAGGCCTAGTATTATTTGTTTCAAAAAGAAGTTAATTTTCTTTCCTTTGTCATTCTATTCGCTATTAATTGTATCTGTATTAATTATATTTTCAATTTCTGTGTTGTATGTATTGAATTCTATTCCCTATTATGTAATTGGATTCCCTGATAGATAGTTTTGGGTTTACTTACTAGTCTGTGTTTTCAAAAGTGGTGTCTTAGCTAGTCTGCTTGTACATTATATATGGTTTACTGTTTTGAATAAAATTATTACATTTCTATTTCCTACTTGCCTCTCTGCCTTACAAACTTGAAAATTAAATAATATGATTTAAAAATATAACAGAATATCTTATATCTACTAACTTCTTTTTTTGTATCACTCAAACATAATAAAAACATCTTATGCCTAATAACACTTTCAGTTATCAACTGTCTCTTGTGTTCCTTATAACTATTTTGGTAATATAATGAAAACAAAAATAAAAACATCTTATAATTAATGACACCTTCAGTTATGAACTGTCTCTAGTGTTCATTATAATTATTTTTGGTAACACAATGAAAAAAAAAAATAAAAACATCTTATAATTAATGACACCTTCAGTTATGAA
The DNA here is from genome assembly GCA_034769895.1 of Magicicada septendecula. Lineage (NCBI taxonomy): Eukaryota > Metazoa > Arthropoda > Insecta > Hemiptera > Cicadidae > Magicicada > Magicicada septendecula. The sequence continues at coordinate 778,892,462 of CM068367.1, forward strand.
CTGCCTCTAGTGTTCATTATAATTATTTTTGGTAACACAATGAAAAAAAAAATAAAAACATCTTATACCTATTATTTTCTTATACTACTTAATTTTTGAAAACACTTTTATTATCAAAATTGACCTCAGTCATTAGACTGTCTTTTATTTTCTATATAATATTTCCCTACACTGATGGTAGTCTTTTTAATAGATTTCTTACACTACACTTCATTATAGTGTGTCACTTATTTTTGTCTACACTAATGGTAGTCTTTTTAATAATTTTTCACATATTATACTTATAACTAGTATACAATTCGGTTTTCTTTGGGATGCATCTTGTAACTTGTTACTGGGTCTAAATGTATTGGTTTTAATTTTGTTCAATGGTATGTATTCCATTATTAACATTTTTTGGAATAACTCTTCTTGTTTCTAGGCCCTTCGTAGGAATCTTGACATATTTTGTCCTTTCTTCATTATTATATTAGTCATTTCTGGTCTTGTGGTTTCTCTGCTTCGTGACCTTGTAAATTTCCATTATTAATATGGTTTTCATCCTTTTATTTCCTTTTTCTTGTCTTTCCCTTTTTACTGCTTCCCCAATCTACTGGGTATACTGCTGGTTTATTGGGTTTTTACATAGTAAGTTATTTTGATCAATGGTTTTCTTTGTTATTTCTTATTCTTATTAACATTTTATTGACTTAATATACAGTTTCTAGTTTAATCCTTAAAACTATTCATTCTTCTCACTCACTATGGAACTTTTCTCCTTTATTTATGTTGCATTAATTAAATGTTTAGCGTGATAATTTTGTTATGCTACATATGCTCTCCTGTAAAAGTGATTAGTTCAGATCATACTTTTAGTATGGATGAAATAATTACTACTAATTCTTTTGTATTTACCATATTTTCTTCGTGATTACATGTTTTCACCTTATATACCTTCTTTTTCCACCGTTGCTTCCTCTCAGATGATGTGTATCTCCTTCATTAGTTTCTTTATTCATTAATAAGTGATCTTCAATCTTGTGTATAACATTATCATTTTATATTCTTTCTTATTTGGTGCTTCCTCACCAGTATGTTTACTCCCTAACATTCCCTAACAAATTAATTGGAACAGTTCAGAGTGGCACTTTTGGCTTCAATCCCTGCTGTCCAATACTTCAATTAATTGAGTCCAGAGGCATTATCATCTCTGCTCAAAATATAAGACTGATGGCATTTTCTACATCCAGTCATAAAAATAAATAAACAGTAAAAGTAGTCTCTTTTGACTAAAATAAACATCTTTAGATTCTTCACTTCATAATACTTTATATTAATTAATACTTTTATACACTTGACTCTTCTTCTCTCTTAAAGCTTATTCCATATTATGTGGTTTAGGTATGTGGTATAATATACATTTCTCATTTCATCAGGTTTACATAGTAATTAGCATTTATATTTATTTTTTCTACCATCTGGTATCCAATGAGTTATTTTTATTGCTCATGGTATAACATGAATTAATTCTTTATCACTTTCACTATAACAGTGGTTATTGCAACAACATTATCATTAATAGTATCAGGGTTTTTGGTTTCTGGTCTCACTATTTGGTCTTTACTGAGTTGGTCCTGTTTCATTGTTCCATTTTTATTAAATTATTTTCTTTGTGAGTTTGGTTAAGTTGTTTCGATTAAGTCATATGATATTCTGGTTTCCTTTCTCCTTTAGAATTTTGTATCTTTCTTACAAAATCTTTTTTCCATATTTATGAGTTATTTCTCATCATTCGTATGAGTAATGATATGAGCTTACTATTTTTTAACTTTAGATATTTTTATTCAACTAGATTCTTTCTTATTCATAGTTGTTTTTCAAATATTTTGGTGTAAGTTGTTCTTATTATTGGTTTTGAATTTTGAAAATTTTTTGTTAATCAAAATTCTTTTTCATCATTCATAACAGTCTTTCAAATGTTCAGTGTAAGTTGTACTTACTAATTTTTTGAATTTTGAAAATCTTTTTTTATTCATCAAAATTCTTTTTCTTCATTCATTCATAAATCTTCGAATGTTTTGTGTAAGTTGTACTTACTGATTTTTTGAATTTTGGAAATACTCTTTTATTCCTCCTCTAAATATTTTTTAATGGATAATTGATTATAAGTTCCTTTTACTTTATTTGAAATGATATCCTTTAGTACATACGTATTGTTATTATTGTTTTTAATAATCAGGTATGGGCCGGTATAAAGCAGTAATAACTTTTTGGTAATGCCTTCCAAAAGTACTGGGTAATTCCCTGTTTTTTAGCAGTACCTTTTCTCCGACTTCATAGCTTATTATTTTCTTAATCGCCTTTTGATACTTGTTCTTGCGCCTTTCCTGGTCTTCTGCCAATTTATTGTAGAATCTGATTCGATTGAATTTGTATTCTTGACTCATGGGGAACTCTATTATGTCTTGTATTTCTCTTGGAGGCGGTTTTTCATACATTGCCGTGTATGGCGTGGTACCTATAGCGTGGTGATATGACAAATTAAGGAATTCTTCAGTAGCTAATAAATATTCTTGCCACTTCTTTTGTTGATTATAGCAATAAGTCCGTAATATTCTTCCGACTTCTCGCAGTACCCTCTCCGCTGGATTGCTGCTGGGGTGGTAGACAGATGTCTTGTATGTCTTAATGCCCAACGTATTTAGAGTGTTTCTCCACCTCCAACCCTTAAATTGCATTCCATGGTCTGTGATTATGGATGCCGGGCTCCCTATCTCTGGAATGTAATGGTTTGTTATTATTCCTAGAGTCTTCAAAGTGGTGGCTCTGTTCACAGGGTACAGTTTTGTGAATTTTGTGAAATGATCCATCATGATAATAATGTATTTGTATCGATGGCGTCCGCCACTGCGGGGAAGTGGACCACATATGTCCAGAAAGACCTTTTCCAGTTTGGCTTGTGAGGTAATTGGTATCATCATACCCTCTTTTCTCTCATTGTTGGTTTTCACCAATTGACATATCAAACAGGTTTTGAGGTAGTTTCTCGTCTTTCTATTTATACTTTTTATATGACAATTCTATTCTATCGCCTTGATCACCTTCATGGCTCCCATGTGACCGTATCGTAGATGATAGTCCAGGATGATATCCTTTTCGATTGTAGTAGGGATCATGATCTTCCATATCTCTTCATCAAGGGATGTTTTGATGAATAATATTCCATTATGTATGCAATAAAATTTGGTTATTGTGTCATCTTGGTTGGAGAGACGAAGTTTAATGTGGTTTAGCTTCGGGTCGGACTGCTGGTGTTTGCTGATGTCCTGCACTATCTTTTCTAAATCGGATCTGTCCTTAATAATATTATAGATTTTCAAGATGCTCTCCTTTTCGCCTTCGAACGTTTGTTCTTCCAGATTTACTCTCGACAATACGTCGGCTACTACATTTTTACTTCCAGGAACATACTCCCACTGTATATCGTATTCCTGCAGGGCGAGTACCCATCTGGTCAATCTACCATGGCTTAACTTGCATCTTCTCAGAAATGATATTGATTTGTGATCTGTTCGAACGGTCACTGGATATCCGAGGATATACGTCCGAAACTTCCCGCAGGCAAAGACTACACTTAGCAGTTCTTTTTCTGTCACATTATAGTTCTTTTCACACTGGTTAAGGGTTCTGCTAGCAAAGCTCACTACTAGATGGTTTCCACTTTCATCTTCTTGGTACAGTGTTGATCCCAAGCTAATATTACTAGCGTCACAGTTTAGAAAGAAGGGTCGGTTAAATCCGGATGGTTGAGCATTACTGCTTCTAAGAACTTCTCCTTAATTGATTTGAAGGTTTCGTCTTGTTCTTGACCCCATCGCCATTTATTCTTGGACGATAACTGGTACTGAAACTGGGCTGTCAGTTCGGAATAATTATTTTGGAACTTCCTATAGTAGTTACACAGGCCTAAAAATGATTGTAGTTGCCTTCTGTTTTTTGGTATAGGGAATCGTTGTATGGCGTCTACCTTTTCTGTTGATGGTGTTATTCCTTGACTGTTTAACTGGAAACCCAAGAATTGTACTTCTTTAGCTATAAGCTTGGACTTGTCTAGTTTAAGGGTAACATTATTTTCAGCAAGCTTCTTCAAGACATGCTCCACACGGTAACAGTGTTCTTCCCAATTGGTTGATGTTATTAGGAGATCATCAACATAGACAGTCGTGAATTGGAGCACTTCTGGTCCGAGTATATGATCCATACAGGCGACAAAAACAGCTACTGAGTTCACCAACCTGAAGGGCAACCTCTTAAACTGATAATTGCGCCCTTCGAAGATGAACGCCATGTATTGCCGGCTTGCTGGGTGCAACTCCACCTGCCAATAGCCGCAGACGGTATCCCACGTGGTAATGAACTTAGTTCCGTGAAATCTCTTCAATATCTCATCAATTTTGCCAGGTGAGGTACGATCGTTATCATTTTATTTATCTCACGTGCGTCAAGGCAAAGCCTTACCTTCCCATTTTTCTTTTGTATAGCCACAATTGGGCTAGTGTATGGCGATTGACTGCTCTCGATAATATCTTTACTGATCATATTCTGGATCTCTGTGCGTACGGCTTCCTTCAAAGATTGTGCTATAGGATACGACTTTCGGTTAAATTCTACCGGTTCTCTGAATCGTATGGAACATTGGTAGTTCCGGATCTTTCCAGGTTCGTCCGAAAATACAGCTCGATATTTTTCATATATGTTGACCAATTGATTCAGCTGGTTTTCTTTTAATTGCTCGGTAGTATTATGGCACTGGAAGTTACGTATCTCCTGAATCTTTTGTTGCCATAGGTCATCCTCCGAATCCTGATGTACTGGCTTGTTGTTTGTCGAGTAGTTTGACAAGTAATTCACCTTATTTTGGTGGTCGAGAAGTTGTCTGGAATCTAACATCTTGTTGTTAGTTAAATTGGCTACCCAGGTCGAACCTTCAGAAAAGAGTGATACCTTTCCTCGGCACAAGTCGATAACTGCAGAGTTTCTGCGCAATATGTCACATCCTATCAAGATGTTGAAAGGTAATCCGGCTGCAACAAGAAATATCATATCCACACTAATGCCCTGACTGTTGACACTTAGGGATACTTGTTTTCTTATGGTCTTGTTCTGTCGGCCGGTAGCTCCTACAAGTACAATATTATTAATAGGTAGTACCGGTAAGTTTTTGTGGCATTCCTGCTGTATCCAGTCCAACTCATTACGATTTATTATAGAGACATTGGCTCCAGTGTCTATCATTATAGGAACAGAAATACCCTCAATTTCTGCAATGATATATATTATTTCATTGTCATTATTATTAATGTTAATTTCGCTTTCTTCTAGCAGGTCCTTACGGATATCTTTCAAATAATTACTGTATATTATTGTAAAATTTTTTCTGTCTTTCTTCAAATTTATTTCTTGGTTAAACCCAGCAGATTGGAGCAGTAAAGGGTTATTGGAGTTTATTACTGCCTCCGTTCGTTTAAATGTTCCGCATCATTACGGATTAGGCCGTTGGAAGCATTAGCTTGGAGTCCTGAAACTGCTTCGTTTGGTTCAGCACGATCGTCCTGTTGGGCTTCTGTTACAGGTAGTCTTCGTTGATTGTCCAGGCTGGAACTACGTCTGGGCTCGTACTCTCTGTAACGATTACTTCCCTGACTTCCTTGAAAGGTCTCGTATTCATAATATCGGCTCCTTCGTTGAGGCTGGTACCTCCTCTGTCCACTGCCTTCCGCTCTGATGTAGTTAATATTGGGTCGATATGTCCTGTAATTATTGTTATTACCTCCATTCGGGTAATTCCTGTTATAATTACTATGATAATTGTTATTAGAGGGGTTGGGGTTCCTCTGACCATTTGGAACATAATTACGGTTATTATTATAATAACCATTATTGTTTTGTGGACGGTTATTATTATTATTATTACTATTATTGTTGTTGTTGCTGTCATTATTATTTATGCGAGGAACATGATTATTATTATTATTATTATTGTTGTTAAATCTAGGTACATTATTGTTATTACGGGTGTTATAATTGTATTCGGCATTATTCCGATTTGCGGAATTATAATTATTGCTGATTTTTTTTTCCACAAATATTGTACATTAGTGGAGATACAAATTTTGATAAACAATCTCCAAACTTCTACATACTATTAATACTACTAATGCAATACACTAACAAAAAACTTCCTTAATGAAATCTCAGAACTCGAGAAAAAACGTGCGCGCGCATACACACACCAAATTATACATAGGCACATGAAATATCTACTAAAAAATGGCATGCTAGCCTTCACTATTTAAATGGCATTGTAACAGTAGACCGTCCAAACAAATTTTAAAAACTGGGAGTCTTACAGTTTCTGAACAGATTAGACATTGAAATACAACAGGATATATACATGCATACGTACTGTAATATAAATTATTACAAATATAAATAAAATATAATTGACATAGATAGCAAGAATTATGTTGTCTGAATCTCGGTGTTGAACTCGCTGATGATACAGCTCCACTTTGGATTCACCAATTACAAAGAATAAATTAAATATAAATAATATTTTATAATTAAGTGTGATTGATTGATAATAAAATAAAATTTTGTAAGTTATGAAATTTTTACTGATACTTAGTAAAAATGTTTAATTGGTTAATTTAATTAATTAATTAATAATTAATTAATTGTGTGTGTACTTTTCTCAGATATTTGTTCTAGCACTGTAAATTATTTTTTTGTTTAGAAGAAAAAAATAGTTAACATTCATCATACAAATAAACACAACTCTTGTAACTGAATAATGATGTTCATTTATTGAGATTCAAAATTATGCGCCATTCAAACTGCGCATGGCCAAGGCATTGGCTGATATATGCTCCAGTCGGTAGCGAACAAGATTAACAAATATATTTTTTACAAGGTTAGTAATTATGGTTCTTTTAACGAGTCGAAATGGTCAGAGGGCAAGGAACAAGATACATTCTTACAGGTATTCTTAAACTAAATTATTATGGCTGAAATAAAACAATATTATTATTTAAATTGTCAATTAGGAAAATTAATATCGAACCATTCGACGAAATGACGTCACTCCCTTCAAGCTGGCCATGTCCTCGTGCTGGTCCGGGAATCAAGTATGGCTGCCGTCACCTCGATGTTTAGCTGCTATGCTGCTGGAACTGGCTGAGCTTCTCCCGCAGAAATAAAATGATATTCCCTTCTCTGCGAAGTAGTGTTGGTCCAGGAATATAGTGTAGAGTGTCCTCTCTTCTCCTGCGATGTCGTTTCGTGATGGGTTTCTTGTGAAGTGTCCGGTGTTCAAATATGTGTATACGTGTTCTGAGAATATGGTCCAAAATCGTCTCAGAATGGCCGTTCATTTCTTGTGTTTGAGTTTGATGGTGTTATTACTGTTGTTTGGAATTAGTGAGGTGTTAAATATTAATAGTTAATGTTATTTTCATTTTTAGATAACCTCTGTTACACTCCGCATAACCACACTCGGTTTTACACAAAATTATTCCTTTTCGGTATTCTGTTAATACATTTTCATCTAGTTGTCTTCACGATTAACAATAGACTAAACTCTGAACGTCGTCGTTTTAGGGTAATTTGTGATATGTCTTTTTCCTCTTTATATTGTTCAATTATAAAAATATCTGTCTAAGACTTGGTTCACCATCTAAATATACATAATAAGTTTTCTTATTTTTTACTGTATTTCAAATATTTCTTAATTTTACATAAATCAAACTACTCAGTAATATTGATTAATTAATTTTACATGTTTGGATATATAGCTGGGTTTGTTTCAAGTTCATTTAAGCCCAAAAATTACAATTTTTTATAATTATTGTATGCCTCATAAGTTGTACACATTTAGTGTTTAAATGGTTTTTAAGTGTTTTTTCTGATAATATTTCCATGGAATATTCTTAATAACTCCGTGATTATCTTTGTTGTTAATAATTTTGCTGTTAAAACACTTCAATATTGATTAATTTACTGTTTAGTCTGATTTGATTACCATTATAGGCCTAGTATTATTTGTTTCAAAAAGAAGTTAATTTTCTTTCCTTTGTCATTCTATTCGCTATTAATTGTATCTGTATTAATTATATTTTCAATTTCTGTGTTGTATGTATTGAATTCTATTCCCTATTATGTAATTGGATTCCCTGATAGATAGTTTTGGGTTTACATTACTAGTCTGTGTTTTCAAAAGTGGTGTCTTAGCTAGTCTGCTTGTACATTATATATGGTTTACTGTTTTGAATAAAATTATTACATTTCTATTTCCTACTTGCCTCTCTGCCTTACAAACTTGAAAATTAAATAATATGATTTAAAAATATAACAGAATATCTTATATCTACTAACTTCTTTTTTTGTATCACTCAAACATAATAAAAACATCTTATGCCTAATAACACTTTCAGTTATCAACTGTCTCTTGTGTTCCTTATAACTATTTTGGTAATATAATGAAAAAAAAATAAATAAAAACATCTTATAATTAATGACACCTTCAGTTATGAATTGTCTCTAGTGTTCATTATAATTATTTTTGGTAACACAATGAAAAAAAAAATAAAAACATCTTATAATTAATGACACCTTCAGTTATGAACTGTCTCTAGTGTTCATTATAATTATTTTTGGTAACACAATGAAAAAAATAAAATAAAAACATATTATACCTATTATTTTCTTGTACTACTTAATTTTTGAAAACACTTTTATTATCAAAATTGACCTCAGTCATTAGACTGTCTTTTATTTTCTATATAATATTTCCCTACACTGATGGTAGTCTTTTTAATAGATTTCTTACACTACACTTCATTATAGTGTGTCACTTATTTTTGTCTACACTAATGGTAGTCTTTTTAATAATTTTTCACATATTATACTTATAACTAGTATACAATTCGGTTTTCTTTGGGATGTATCTTGTAACTTGTTACTGGGTCTAAATGTATTGGTTTTAATTTTGTTCAATGGTATGTATTCCATTATTAACATTTTTTGGAATAACTCTTCTTGTTTCTAGGCCCTTCGTAGGAATTTTGACATATTTTGTCCTTTCCTCATTATTATATTAGTCATTTCTGGTCTTGTGGTTTCTCTGCTTCGTGACCTTGTAAATTTCCATTATTAATATGGTTTTCATCCTTTTATTTCCTTTTTCTTGTCTTTCCCTTTTTACTGCTTCCCCAATCTACTGGGTATACTGCTGGTTTATTGGGTTTTTACATAGTAAGTTATTTTGATCAATGGTTTTCTTTGTTATTTCTTATTCTTATTAACATTTTATTGACTTAATATACAGTTTCTAGTTTAATCCTTAAAACAATTCATTCATCTCACTCACTATGGAACTTTTCTCCTTTATTTATGTTGCATTAAGTTAAATGTTTAGCGTGATAATTTTGTTATGCTACAGTACATACAGTACACATAGTGAAATCGAATATACAAAAGACAAAATAATAATAATAATAATAATAATAATAATAATAATAATGAATAGAGAAATAATATTTTTTTTAAAGTATATGACATAATGTAGAGACACACACACCAACAAACCAAATAACACCTGACATGAAATTACGTGCTGTATTTTATATGCATACCAGTGTTACTAATGAAACAAGATGTTAAAGGCTTCCAAAATTTTAAATAAAAAACCAATACTCAAGACATGATATACAGATGTACGATTAGACTGTTATTGATGTATGGCAGTAAAATATGAATAATGACCAACTGGGACAAGAACTATTCAAGGTTTTGAGATAGTAATAATAAAGAAATGCCCTACTTAGAAATGATAATGGAAGAACTTACCGAATCAGAACAAATGATAATAGCAGCCGCTAATGAAGGAAGAAAATACTGTAAGCCGCATACAATCACTACAGCCTGGTTTGGGTACATAGCATGAATTGAGAAAACAAGAAATGAGCTACAGGAGAAACCAAAAAAAGAGATCAACAGGTGATAAAACCGAAGACCTTAAAGACATGGAAAAACATTGTTAAGACATCTAAAAACTATAGAGGGTGCCGGGCCAAGAACGAAATACCTTTATAGGGACTATATGTACTTATAACATTTCTCTTAGTACGAGTAACACAATAATATAGTGATTATAAGACTATACTAACAATATATTATTATAATGATTACAAAATTTAACACATTAAAGTTGCCTTGGACATTAAGAAACTGGAAAAGTCATGTTACAAGCATAAATAACTTGAAAAATAAATTCATCATCTGTTTTCACGTTCATTTTTTATTAAATTTAATTATGTAGTATGGTTTGAGTCATTTTTTTCATTGAAGATATTATCAATACTAACTCATAGAATAGTCTTATTGATTCATACAAATAATTTGATTGATATTACATACCATTCACCACTTACTGATTCAAAACTCAATACTAACTCAAAAGTTATTGCCTGCTTATCACAGTCAAACTTCTGGCCAAGCACATGAACTAAAGTATCAGAAAGTACAAAGAACATAATGAGAAAAAAAATCATTCCTTTTTTGCCATTTTCACATATTCTATAGTATAACTGCAAGAAATAAAGAGACTATATACTTGAAATAAATATGCTTGGATGATTCCACTGATTCAAAACAGTTCCTCATCATATAAAAAGAGTTCTTTCAGCCATTCCATATAAAAGTTGGAAGGACTAGTATATAAAGGAAATTATGAATTACGAGGATACGTATATAACAAGTCAAAACACAGCACAAGGAATTATAAAAATTAGAGCTTGTAATTGAATAAGGTGCTATGCAGTTTTTTATACAGTTGCCAGAGTTGAAACGAGATTACCACTGTGGCTCACAATATGATATACAACATATCATTAAAATCTATCTCTAAACCTATGAAAATATACCCTCTCCAAGACTGAAGTGAACTTGCTGAGTATATTACCACACAACACACTCATTCATTTAAACATTACATTTTGAAAATAGTTCATTCTTTATTTCAAACCATAGTTGTCTTTGTATCTCAATGTATGAAGAAATGTTTAATGACCTACCAATTTTAACAATGATTAAACTAGAATGAATGTAAACATATGAGTCATGTACAAATTTAATGTCATGTACTAAATGTATATGTTAGTACAATGCATGATACAACTAAATCTGAGATTGTCCCTCTTGTAAAGAATGATTGTTTTTGTTTTACTTCTGACATCACAAAAAATAGTTTATAACATACATACTGCAGTCAGCGGTAATAACAAAGAGATGTCCTTATCCTGTTATGTATATGGAATATCAGTTTTATACTATCTGCAAACAGTATAACAAAATCACAATTCTACTAGGAATTCAGTTAAAATTACTGTTTTCAACTCATTTATAATTTTTATATTTTAAGATTACTAGTAGCATGAAGTACATATGAGTTGACTCAACCTGGCATTTAACAATATTGAAAATAACTTTCCTGCCAACCAAGCAGAAAACAAACTGAAATTTTAAAATATGCTTCACACAACATATTTTAACTAAAAAGTTAAATTTATGAAACAAAGCAGATGGTTAAAATATAACAATCTGCAAACTATGTATATAGTTTGCTTGCTCATATAACAAATACTACAAACATTGCTGTAAACAATGAAGCAATAATATATTCCAATCTATTACAGAACCAAGAATTACTCTATGCTTAATATGTTTTAAGTTATATGAATCCACTGTACATTATACGCTTAGTCTGTGTTTTAAATTTCTTAAGGTGACTGTGTTAAGAGAAAGCAATGATTCTTCCTGTTCTGATTAGTTACAACTAGTATTAATCATAAACAAAACCACTGTACCACAGTTTACAAATTATTACAAAATATTTAATTTAAAGTACACACTGAAACCAGCCATGTAAAAAGCATTCTTTCCATAAACATTATAGATAATGTAACCAGTAATTTAAATTTTATAATACAATTATCAAATACTTACGAGGCAGCCTGTGTCCAGTTTTCAACAGACTTGTGACTTACTAATAACTAAAATGAATTAATTTGTAGAAATTTTCCTCACTACCACGGGGGGTCTCCGTTGAGGAAGTCGCGCCAGTCGACAAAAGTGAAAGGGCTGTCTGCCAGCCGACCCAAACCCTAAAAACAAAATTTTCATTGTTAATAATCACTAACCTGTTAGTTACATATGACGTGCTTAACAATCCATAAGTATTATAACATTTCTCTTACTACTAGAAACACTAGACCTATAATATAGGATTATTATGACTATAGTAACACTTTATTATAATAATGGTTACAAAATTTAACACACAAGTTGCCTGAGACATTTAAGAAACTGAAAAAATCACGTTACTAGCAAAAATAACTTTACAAACAAATTACTCATCTATATTCACATTCATTTTTTACTAAATTTAATTATGTAATACAGTCTTGATGATCATTTTTTTCACTGAACATATTACTCAATACTAACTCAACAGAATAGTCTTATTGATTCATATGATCAATCTGATTGATGTTATATAACATGTGTCAATTACTGATAAATACTTATTATTTACTATAAATACCTGCTCGTAAATTACATATCATTACATATGAATTACACTTCCACACACAAATAAAATGTTATCTAACTTTTACCACAAATTAAGTATCTAACAACAGAGAATAATAATTTTAACCATACAATTAAAAAAAGCAAAACCCTTTCTTAATTTCTAGTTATTGAGAAACTGTTTTGCAGAACACTTCATAAACTTCAGATACAGAATTGTTTTTATGTTTTATATGACATAAAGGAAGGAACATGAGTTTCATTTTTGTCTATAATTATAAAATTACTAAATCCTTGTCATCCTGGTTAAGGAGAAAATACAAAATTACTAAAAACTGACATGTTCTTAACTACCTACTCAATCTTGTAATATGTTCCTCCACAATGATAATTTTAAAATGTCCTTTAAACGATGATTTAAAACTCATTTTATGTATAAAAAAGAAAAAAATATTTTTCAAATACAAATCTGCTGAAAGAAATATAATAATACCATTGTAAAAACATATATTTTAGTAAACTCTTCCCAGGTAGTAAACTGTAAGTGCATACAGTCAATAACGCATACACATACACCAACAAGTTTGTAATAATAACAATGTGTGTATTATATCTAGAGTAAAGTTATTGAATATTCATACTAACTTGCCAGCTGTAGTAAACTCACAAACTCTAGTTTTTGTGTACATAATGCAGTCATCCAAATAAATTAATTTAGTAAATGTAATACTCTATTCAAATTAAAATATGCTGTGTGTTAGATGAAGTGACCCAGAACATTAAACCTCATTTTTTAATGACTTTTTTAGTATGAAACTTGTCACCTAACAATTCATGATAACACTTATATCAGGTTAGTGTGGTGTAGGAATACCTCAAGTTCAGATGATTCAATCTTCACTGAATAAATATATTTATTTTTTGGTAAAATTAACAAAAGCATTATAATGGCTGTTAACTCACATAATGTATACAATTTTGCTATATTCAAACTTCTTGTTGATGTGTCACTAAGGTCCATAACATTTTGTTTATATAAAATTATATCCAATAGGTGCAAAGTTGTTCATTACATTTTACAACTTGTTCACATACACAATCGAACATGTACAGAGATACTTAACTATTCAGATCTTCTTATAATGAAGTCTGTCTTAGAAAAATTATCACTTATGTAATATACAAGGGCTATCCAAAAATTAACGACTAATTAGCTGATATACACAAACTGTTTGCAACATCTATACGGTGCATTCATAGTAGCAAGCAGTAAACTTTTTCATCATTAAATGCAAATCCAAGGTCACTTTGTTTATTTCAGTTTGAGAAGACACCAACAAACCATAGAGCCTGTCATCACCTCTCCTACCATCTGTAAAGTGTATGGTGGTATCATTTGTAACGCTCCATAATGTGCTGGGCATGTTTGCAACTGTATCCAAAATTGCTGGACAGCATCAGATAATGAGGCTCTCAGTCAATGGAAGGGGGAAGAAGTGAAACCATTCGGCTGTTGCTGGTGGCCATGCCTTGAATGGCCTGGCATCCTAACCAATCACCACTGCATCACTTGGTAGTACAGTAGAGTATTGATAGTTCAAGATTTCGTATAGTTCGAGGTACCCTGCTAGAAAAATAATATGTACTTTGAAAATGGCAGGGTATTAGTACAAGAAAAAGATTTATCAACTCAAAAACAAAAAAAACTCTTGATTCGTTTTTTAAAAAGTAAGTTTTAAGCAAGTATTTTGTTTTCAAATATACATACAGTACAGTTTTTAATGATACTGTATGTCATTTTAAATTTTAGTGTGTGCATTTAATAAATAGATCTGTAAGTGTTAATGAAAAACTCTCTGAATTTTTATTTAATCCTCATGAATATAACCTAATTAAATGAATGACAATTCATCATCGATTTTTCATTTTCCTTTCGCTCAAAAATGTTCTTGAAAGCTCGCGCAAATTAGTAAACAAAACCCACATACACAGCACACCAGTTTAGATTTTGTATGACATTTCTTTTAGATAAATTTCCAGCACACACTTTACATTATCATGCAGAGACACCAGTAAACAGAGCCCGTTACAAATTATTAAACAAAACCCACGTACACAGCACACCAGTTTTCATATTTTGTATGACATTTCTTTTAGATAAATTTCCAGCATACGCTTTACATTATCATGCAGAGACACCAGTAAACAGAGCCCGTTACAAATTATTAAACAAAACTCACATACACAGCACACCAGTTTACAGATTTTGTATACATTGCGGATGTCCACAATAGGATTAGTGGGCAATAGTACACTTGCCCTGTAGGGGCAGATTTTAGACTGTTATCCTGCTGAACTGTACATGGGCAAGGGTGTCATCGTATCGCTAAGATATAGTTCTGGCTGGTTACTTAGGGAGCAATGTTTTTCAACAAGGGACTACTAAAGGAGGTACAATGATATTTACAAGTGCATGTACGTTGATGTGATTATGTGGAAATATAGTTTTGTATGCATCTTTTGTATATAATAAAATATTTTTTCTACTTTCATTACCAGCCAATTGGATATTAATTTTGGATAGTCCTCTTATTTAAACACAAACGTTAGCAAACATTCATGAAATAGTTAAAAAACTACATCAAAATAATAAGCAGTCATGCTATATACCTGCCAATAGAAATTTAACACCGACTTCAACATACATAGTGGATAAACACCTCATTGCGAGGCTAACAAAATTTTCATATATTTCGCACATGAGCACAATAGTGTTGTACAGTGTTTCATAGTATGAACATTGGCTGCAACAAGACTGGTGAAAACAATAGAACAATGTTTATGATGTTGAGTGAGCTAGTGTGGAAGTGAGACAGCAAACTATTATTCCGTTGTCTCCCCTCACTCCTCTCTAGACAACTTAGGTATAGTTTTAAGTGGGAGGTAATTGATTTGCTGGGTTGACACAGCTCAGCGACCAAGAAAGGCAGTCATGTTTCTAACAATTATATGAATAGTCCATAAGATGTTCATCCTTGTTCAACATTATGTTACAAACCATAATTCAAAGTAATTTAATTGTAATTTTGTATGTCAGCTGCAGTTTCCATCTCCTTCTAGAACCCTGTTATTGCAGGTTTTTCTGTAGACAGGGGTATAATACACACATGTTATGGGAAAAAACATAAAAAGATGGTTGAATTTCCTACATCATTATATACATACAAATGCAAACTGTCTAACGGAGAAATTTTTAAAGTTAATGTGTAATTATATAAATATATATTAACACTTTTACTGTGAACTTACTTTTAGGTTTTGATTACCCAGTTTCGACGTAGTATTCGTCTTTTTCAATGGGTTTTTAAATACTGAATGTCTGTACAGTAACGGTTATGGGATGTGGGTGTGTGTGGTGGGGGTTGCTGGGGGGAGGGAGTTGGCGCTGGGATTCAGATTTTGTGTAGGTATCAGTGTAACGAAAATTATGTGTGATCTGTAATGTAATTGTTCGTTTAAAATGTTGTTTGGTTGTAGTGTGTGATATCTGTAAATTTCAAATTGTTCTGCTGTGTTTAGTTTTCTACTTTAGGTAAGTAGTGTAGTATTTCTATATTGTGTTCTATGTTTGTGTAACTGTGGTTTTCGTTTTGTAAATGTGTGGCATATGTGGAATGTATGTAGTTTGTGGTGAGGGGTTTTAGATGTTCAGAATATCTAGAGGAAAAAGATCTTCCTGTCTGGCCGATGTAGAATTGGTGACAATCATTGCAGTTTAATTTATAAACCCCTGTTTTGCTGTATGTGTCAATGTCCTTGTTAGTAATATTTATGTGTTTCCTGATGGTGTTGTTGGTTCTGTAGGCTACTTTATAATTATGTTTCCTAAATGTGTTAGCAATTATGTGTGTGTTGGAATTGTAGTATGTGAGTGTGGTGTATTTACTGGGTTTTGTGCTGTTGGTTTCGTGTGTTTTACTTTTTGTGTTTAGGATGCGTTTGTGTAGTTTGCTTATTAAATCAGGATTGTATCCATTTTTGATAGCTATATATTTGATGGTGTTGAGTGCTTCTTGGTAGTCATATGTGTTTAGGGGTATTGAAGTGAGCCTATGGAGCATGTAGTTGAAAGCTGCGTGTTTGTGTTGAGTTGGGTGGTTGGATGAGTTATGTATGACCATGTCTGATGTGGTAGGTTTTCTGTATATTTTGTATGTGTGTGTGTTGTTTGTTTTGGTAATTGTAAGGTCCAAGAAGTTTATGCTATTGTTTTGTTCTAATTCAAGTGTGAATTTTAATTTTTGGTGTATAGTGTTAATGTATTTGTGGAAATTTTCAAGTTGTCTTTTGTTACTGTTGTAAAGGAGTAAAATGTCATCAACATATCTGTGCCAATATATTATTTTGTTGGTGTATTTGTTATTGTTTAATATGTGTTCTAGTTCTATGGTATGTACGAATACTGATATAGGGGAACCCATAGGTAGTCCATCTGTTTGTGTGTAAACCTTGTTATTGTGTGAGAAATAGTTTTGTTCAGTGATAATTTTAGTGAGTTGGATGATCTCTTTAATGTGTGTTTCAGGTGTGTTATTTAGTTTTAGTAACTTTTCTAATATAGTTAAAGTTTCTTTTATGGGTACATTGGTGTATAGGTTTGTTATGTCAAATGAAGCTAGTGTTGAGTTGTGTGGAATGTGGATATGTTGAGTTTTATTCACCAGATCAATATTATTTTTGACGGTGGTGCTGTTTGTTAAATTTATGTTATTTCTGATTAATTTATCTAAGTGTCTAGCTATTTTGTGTGTAGGTGCTTGTGTGTTGTTTATAAGTGGCCTGATAGGGATATTAGGTTTGTGTAATTTTGGTAGTGCATTCAGTGTAGGGAGATTTGGTTTAATTTGTTTCAGATATTTGATGTTGTCAGGTGAGATTATGTGTTTTGTGTTATTTAGGATTTTATTTATTTGTTTGTGATATTTTGGGGTGGGGTCTTTGTTTAATTTAGTTATGTTGTTTTCAGTAAAAAATGTGTCGATTTTGTTATTTAAATCTTGATTTTCTATTATGACATTTATGTTACCTTTGTCAGCTTTGAGTATGGTTAGGTTGTGTTCTTGTAATTTGGTTTTATATTTTTGAATGTTTGGATTTCGTTATTATGGTGTTTCTGTTCATAATGTTGTGTGTGTTGTAATTTACGTTTTGAATACTACGTCGAAACGTCTGGGTAATCAAAACCTAATTTAAGTTCACAGTGAAAGTATTAATATATATTTATATAAATATTAATAAGTGAATGAAGAGGATGTACCAACAAGCTAATTAATGTGTAAGTGCCACATACTGGATTTAAATTTACACAGTGCTTCTACCAAGTGTGTTTTACTTTTATGATGATCCTTGTTTCTGAATTCCTGTAGAATATCCTGCCATGCCTTATTATACAAGCAGGCCCTGCATAAATTTTATTATATTCTTAAAGATATAACAACAGAAAAATTTCCATTTTACTCTACTGCAAAAACTAAGAATTTTTTCATCATTAGACACTCCGTACTAGCAATACAAGAGCTCTCTTATACTCTCCTTCCAGAGATAGGGTTTATATGGCCTCTTTTTCAGAACACACTGCTCTCCTAGTAGGCCCCATTATTTCTTCACGTGTTATCCATCTTTTTTTGTCATCTTAAAAATTTGGAACAACAATGCTAGAGACTTTATATTCTTCATGATGTCATATATTTTTAACAGTGGACAGTGTAGTCTGTTGTACCAGGCAAAAATAATTTCAGCAGATAAAGGCTTGAGTCATAATTCTCCTTCAGAACTTTCTCAAAATGTGTGTCTTCAGGAAATTTGAATTTACTTTTTCTGTTTATTACTTGCAAGTTTTGTTTTGACCCATGATAATATTTAACCATCTTTATAAAAAAAATCTGGCATCTGTCATTATCAACATCTGCTCGTATCACATTTTTGTCTAAAGATGTCTAGTCATTTTTTCTGTCAAAATTAAATCAGAAAATAATTTAATACAGAAAACCTCTTGAATGAATTCCCTCATAATTCTTCAGCAATACCGATATCTGACTAGAAAAAGCAATACTGATACTGGTTGTAAGTTAATATGTTGAAGGACATATTAATTAGATGTTTTTGTGTTTTGTTCTATGTCAGTTCTATGCTGTGTTTTGTTCATTACAGCCCAACCTGTCTATAACTCTATCTGATCTCGCTGATGAGATAAATGAAGTGGTTTACCTTATCTAGTGTTATATTATCTAGTGTTATATTATCATCTATTCTATTTTTTTTCTGATGAAATATTTTAAAAGGGAAATGGGAAACTGGTTAGGACACGTTATACGAGGAAAACAAATTTTAATACCTATTTGGCACCACGGAAGGAGAAAAAGGAAGAGGAAAGCCAAAGGTGATATTTAGATAACTAAAGAACAGGATTGGGGTAGGAGGAACTGAAAAAAAAACAGTGGCGTATCGACCCTAACAACTGGAAGAACATTGGGGGATGATGATTTTCCTTTCAATTTCATCATCTTAGTTTTATGTTTACCTACAATAATTACTGAGTTGAGATGTACTCTGTGGCAATATAACCACATATTTCCTCATACATTAGGCTCAAGGCCAGTACTATATCTTATTATGAGATTTATCTTGACAAGGAATATAAAATCCTTGTCAAGACGTTTTGCCCTTCCAAACTGTACACAAAATAAATAATGCAACAGACAAACAATCCTGACATATTTTCTATTAGCATTTAAATCATAACAATTAAATGGTGTGGGCATCCTTCACTGTCTAAGACTTTTACATCTGCATCTTAGGGCTACAGTTTTTCCCACATTGTGACCGATAAAAAATATGCAGATTTATATTATATCAATGTCACATCAAAAGAATTCAATTTGCTTACTCCACAAGCAAGCAAAGTCAACTACCAAGCATAAGTATGATTGATCACCATTTTCTGGGACTAGAAAGTGTCCTTTTGGAGGATTTTATGAAGACATGAATAACAATCACAGTAAAGATTTACCATGAAATCCTTACAGAACTGAAGTGTTCTACTGAAGGTAAGCAATAAGGGATTCTGACATCAAAAACTTTCTCGTTCATTGTGTAGTCACAAACACATATGATGAGTACTTACTGGATACAACGTATCTGAAGCAATGTTTTGAAAACCCTTTCACAGTACTGGGAATTTCTAAATAAGATTGACCACCACATTTTAATTGATCACTATACTGATAGTAACTGTTAATTCAGAAAAACATACAAACATAAAATTACTAACTCTATTACTGTTGTGCAATTTTGTACATTCAGTTACACTACTAAAATCTCTGGGAATATGAAACTGTAGCTTTATGATAAACTGATTACATGCCAGTTACATTAACAGAACATAATACGAAAGTATCAGCAATTAACTATTAGAAAACTATTAAAAAATAACCAGAAAATTATAAATTGTAATTATAATTTATACAGCGGGCCTGTATCTGAACTTGTGCAATATGTGCAGCTGCACAGGATGGCAAATTTTTTGATATAAAAGCCATATAAGTCTGTCATCACTTGAATCCTTAAATCAACTAGTATATGAATAATATTCAGCATACTTAGTATAGATGATTTATAATCAGACACCACAGATATAAAAACACTGACAACAGACAAATTTTTAACAGAGTTTTAAGGATTACAAAATTGCATATGATACTGATAAATTTTTGTTTTTGGGATAAACAATGATGTTGGTAGAATAAACATGGATGGCAAGACACCATCATACCTGTAAGAAACATTGATTGTAGATTGATATAGCATTCGTACTTCTATGAAGTGAACTATGTTACTGTTAGTGGTGTATGTTACTTGTGTTTAAACTGAGTTTTGTTTTTTAGTGTTTATAACAGTCTTCCTAAAGTTTCAAATGTTTTTGTGAAAGTTCCTAAAGTTCAGTAGTGTTTTTGTGTTTTCTTTCATATGCCCAATGGGAAAAATGTTGTGTTAACAACGGTTTACATATTAGTAAAATTAGTGGGTGATCGCGACTGAGTGGTCGTAAAAAGGTAGAAAAAAAAGACAAAGGAGAGCAAAATTCTTCAAGAAAATAACAGATTACAATTTACTTTATTAGTGCTTGCAAAAGTAAATGCTGCAGTTGTGATGGTGGTGAATGCTCAGAAGTCTTAAAACTTCAGTCTCCACACATAAGTGTTGATTTTCCAAGTGAGTGTGTGAATACAGAATCTATGCAAGAAACCATAGAAACAGCAATTACAGGTAATTATCCATTTTATTAGAAAATTAATGAACAAAGACTACAAAAAGTGATACGAATCAAAACAAAAATGCTGATTTTTGTCAATCTTGTTACGTTAATATGGTGACAGAGTAAAATGATTTTGAAGTAATTTTTTTTTTTTAAAGGGTTTTATTTAATGGAGAGACTATTAATCGAGAATATCTTATTACCCCAGTCAAGGATCACTGTTCTGTGTCCCTTGTAAATTATTTGGTGGTCCATCATTATTTGCAACATCAGATTATAATGAGAGGGTCTGTATCACACAGACGCTACTTACTAAAACTGAAAGATAGGGAATGGAATAAAAAGAATTGATAAAAGGTCAATTAACCAGCACAAACAGGAAGTTGCTTACTAGAAAAGTGTATTAAAAAGAGTAGAGTTTGTGGTGAAAAAAAGCTTCTTGAGGCCTAGCATTCTATGGAGATAAAAATTTGGCTCCATGACAAGTAGGAATTTTTTCATGTACTAGAATTAATTGCAGCATACAGTTCTTTTTTGGCCGGCCGTATTGCACCATATATCATAACCTTCTAAAGGCTTGACTTCTTATCTGTCACAATCAATCTATAAAAAATTGATACGGCTAATACGAAAGTCAATGTGAAAATAGAAGGGACCTATTCAAAATATTTTTCTATCATAGTGGATTCTATACTAGATGTTTCTAGTACACCAGCTGAATACAATTATTTAAATGTATGATTCAAGATGGGCTATCATTTGAGAGGTTCTTATACTCCATAAAATATCCTCGCCGTACAGGTAAACAACTTTCAGAAACAGTCTTGCATACTACAGCAGACTGCGCATGGTCTAAGTATTGATAACTGGAGGAACCAAACATATGAGAATGCAGCGAGCATGTCAAGAATATATTCAGGATTACAAGCTAAAGTTAAGGAAAGAAATCCTCTGGTATTTTTCATTCCATTCTTTGTTCAGCTCATTCACTGAACCTGGTTGGCTCAAAAGAAGTAGGGTTTCACTTAAGTTTTATTCAAAGGATGCACAATCTATATAACTTCATTGCTGTTTCAACAGAATGGTGGAGGATACTGGAAAGATGTTTTGATCCTAATAATCTGACATTGAAATCTTTATCAATTACCCATTGGATTGCACATAATGATGCTTGTAAAAGTTTGAATGATGATTTGGAGCAATGTTTGGTGCTTTGAAATCCATCTCTGCACATGAAAATGTGACATGCATGTCAGATGTGAAGTTACGGAGTTTCTTAGACAGCTAAACTATACTGAGGTAGCTTTTATGTTGTCAGTTTGGGGTTGTATTCTTCACCAGTTTGGGAAAATGACAACAAATTGCAAGATGAAGACATGGACCCTTCCACTGTTGTCGAACTGTATATATCTCTTACATTTTTATTAGAGCTAAATACCTCTTTCCAGATTCAGAAGGATTTGGCAGAAAAGAAGCTTGTTCTAATCATCGATTAGGAGCTTATTCCATCAGGAACAAATGTAAATTTAAAGAAGAGATTTTTTGATGGATCATCAAAGTCAGAAGATGAACCAGAATTCTCACAAAAAGGAAGAGACACAATGACCAGGAGGAGACTGGGGAAGAAGGGAAACAACATATTTTTAACATCTCAAAAAATCTTCAAAATGAGTTGAAGAGAGATCTGATGTCTAAAGAGACTTTAGTTGAAAATTTAGTTTCTTACAAATACAACTGATCCCGATGCTACTCTTTGATGAAGCAGAAAGATCTTCAAACCTTTCATACCGTTAACATAGAAATTTTTTTGCTAAAAATGTGTACTTTAAATGCCATCTACTCACTATAAAGAAAGAATGTTATCAAAAATGAACATCTCTTCCATTTATTTACAAAATTTTAGATAAAACAATCTTAAAGATGTCTACCCAAATGTGTACACTATGCTCAAGATTTACAATTGTACTTCAGCAAAAAACTTGTTCAGCTCTGAAAAGAATTAAAAACTTTCAGTGGACAACTAAAACCATGGAAGATTCATCAATCTTGGAGTGCTTGCCATAGAACCAGACATTTCAAGAGAACTGGATTTCGAGGATATAATATATTTGCACACACAAAAGCAAGAAGCAAACCAGTTCTATAATATACAGATGCAGATTACAAGTAAACCTATTAAACAAAGATCATTTATATAAATTTGGTTGTTTTGTTATATCTTTTTTCATAGTTCGGTTGGATAATACAAATTATTCTTCAACACATTTTAGTAATTATTAACCACTTTTTATTAGTCTTCACAGCCATGTAACTTCTAATTAATCCTACGAGAAATGATGGCGTTTGGAGTATATAGGGGGGGGGGGCATAAAATGAATGACGGTACAGCGGTGTAACATATCTTAAATATGGGTCTGATTATCAGCCTTCTTAAGAAATCAAACCTAGAGCACTCATACATAGATTAATTCGATAATAAATAATATGGAAACACGAATAAACACAATTTTTATAGCTTTTTGACATGAAAACGTCTTTAAAATCGATGCCGGTTATGGAGATATGGGGAGGCAATCGCGCCCAAATGAGCGACAGTTTCTGACTTGCGTCTGTGTATGAGCCATAGCGTCGTGTCGGAGCCTGAAATCTGGTGGCATGGTGGGGCGATGACCGAGCTTAGCTGATTATGGTAGGAATTTTAACGAAGACGTCCGAACATTTTACCGCACTTATTATAGCCTAAACTACTGTGCAAAAGGTAGCCTAAAACACTGTATGCGCTTAAAGGTAAGAATTGTTTTATTTTATTAGCACAAAATAAGTGATATTCAAACGCAGGTAGACTTTCTAAATTTCTGTAGGTAAAAAACGGAACTTGAGTGTTTTATGGCAGCCAATACAATTCCGTATTTTTACTTCTTTAATATCAGGCGAAGCGATCCTTACAAAAAATCGATTTTGAAATTCCAGTAGAAATAATTGTTTTGATGTATTGATATAGTTTTGTTTTAGCATATGTACAGGTGTGTAGCAAACGCGCGTTCGCCTCTCTCCCTCTCCCCCCTCTCTCTCGCATGCGCACACGCACTATAATAAATGTAATTTAGTAAGTGGCTTAGCAGTATAGTAAACATTAGTGAATTAAACATTAAATGTAATATAAAAATAAAAAACAAAAGCAACTAAAAGTA
This sequence comes from Magicicada septendecula, assembly GCA_034769895.1. Taxonomy (NCBI): domain Eukaryota; kingdom Metazoa; phylum Arthropoda; class Insecta; order Hemiptera; family Cicadidae; genus Magicicada; species Magicicada septendecula. The sequence continues at coordinate 778,916,594 of CM068367.1, forward strand.
ACAAAACAATTTAAAGTTATAAGAATAATTTGTTCATAAAAACTTTAAAAGTTAGTTAAGTCAGATCAGAGGTAAGGTTTATATACATGCTGTGTGTGTGTGTGTGTGTGTGTGTGTGTGTGTGTGTGTGTGTGTGTGTGTGTGTGTGTGTGTGTGTGTGTGTGTGTGTGTGTGTGTGTGTGTGTGTGGAGGGGGTACACAATTTAATTTGATAAATGTACTTAGTAATCTAGTTAAAAAATATAGCGAATGAAATATATGAAATGAGTTAGGTTAAGTAAATACAATTTTATAAGCACTGTTTATTTTACTCAGCTGTCATTACAACTGGTATTAATTTTTAAATCTGTCTGAGTACTTTACATGTAAAAATGTAAATTTTACTTTTTCTATGTGTCTTTGATAAATGTAGCATAGCACATCAGGTATTAAAAAGTACCCTCTCACATCAACAATAAATTAATTATCTTATTCATCTAAGTGTCTGCAAGTGAAATTGGTGCAAATGCCGCTGTTCACAACTGGCAGAACAGTGTGTGTGTGTGTGTGCGCACGCGCGCACGCGTGCGTGCGTGTGCTCGCTTGCCCACATGACATTTAAGCAAGAAACGGGATATGTGTAAGTTGCATTTGAGAAAGATTTTGCCAGGCTCCTTTACTACTTATTATAGTGTACTATTTACTATCATTTATGCATTGTACCGGTACCCTATTATACACATTTCACAATTACTCTTGTCAAACACTGTCACTATTCTAAGATCTTTCAAGCAAAGATACACATGTCCATCCAAGTTGAGAATAACTCATTAACCAGTAAACAATTGACAAAATGTTCCAAGTAATTATGTTTTAAATTAAAATCAACAGAGACAAACTGATATTTTAATTCGGTTTGAGTTATCCCTTAGTCACTTAAAAGTAAATTAAATGCCTGGCATCTAGAAACAGTAAAACTGTTTGGACACATAAGCTAAGTCAGATAGTAAAAATTTATTGCAAAATTTCTGAGATTGCCTCTTACAAACTCATAAAGTAAGAAAACTTACAAACTTTCTCCATTTACAATACTATTAGAGATATTCACTGGAAAACAAAATGAGCACAGAAGAAAAGTACAAATCAGTATTTGCAGTATGCCTTTATACGGTATAACATATAGGTCTATGTATATGCCATGTTACTTTATATGGAATATAAATTGTGATTGTTAAATAAAGTTTAGTTGTTACCGTTTTATCTGAAATTTACTTATTAAATTTAAATTCTATGAAAACAATGCTATGTTTATTTTCAGATGAATACTACTGCTGTAAAATGTGATTTTTGCAGCAAAGAGTTCAGTAAGAGTTCTTATTGTAAAGACCATATTAGAATTGTTCACAAAAAAAATGCCAAAGGTGAGCAAATTGAAACAACTAAATTTACTTGCACTTTGTGTAACAAACAGTATTCCCAAAAAAAAGAATTTGTAGCAACACATCAAATCAACCCATTCTTCTGAGCCAAAACAAATTTATAAATGTGATATGTGCACTTACACAACAATTGACCAGAGTAGTTTAAAACGTCACATATTAAAAATACATAAAAGTGACAAGAAATCCTTAGCATGATCTTTCATGTGTACTCTATGTAGTGCAAAATACGAGCGTAAACAGAACCTCATAAAGCATGTAAGAAAATATCATAACATTGGAAAATCTTCACTTTTGGTTGAAAGAAAACGTCCTATTTGTAAAGTCATAACAAGGAGACCAAAGCGACATAATGAAGAGAATATTTACAGTCATTTTGAAAATGTACATGGCATTTTTATGAAGTTTGAACATCACAGTTTTGATTCTGTCGATGAATTTAATGCGTGGAAACAAGAAATTGAAAAAAAAAACAACTTCTTTTGTTAAACAAAAGACAAATGGAAATGTATCTGTTTACCAATGCCACAGAAGTGGTTTTTACAGGAAACGAGGTGTTAACAAATGTCACATAAAAATTATGGGCACATGTAAAATAAATGCCTTTTGTCCAGCAATGATCAAGTGAAAAAATTAAAAAATGATACTTTGAATGTGTCATATCTTTCTACACATGTTGGCCATAAAAATGAGTTAAAACATATTCACTTGACGAAGAAAGAGAGAAACCAAATTGCAACTCACTTAGCAAGTAAAATACCCTATGAGGAAATTTTAAAAGATATCAGGTGTTCGATATCAAATTGTGATCTTCAAAGAATTCACCTAGTGAACAAAAAAGATATCATAAATATTGAGAAAAGCTTTAATCTAAATGATGAAGCTACAAAACATCCATTTGACCCTGTAAGCATCGAGGCTTGGGTTGAAGATCTTAAAACATCAAAGGACACTGCCTTAGTGGTTTATAAACCACAAGGTATAAATAGTTTTGAGTTTCCTCAGCTGAAAGAAGACGATTTTGTTTTATTCTTTATGACTAAATCTCAAAGAACTGTTTTATATAAATATGGTAGTGATGTTGTATGCATCGACGGAACGCATGGTCTCAACAATTATAATTTTCAGTTATACACACTTCTAACTATGGATGAAACCAGGGAGGGATTTCCTGCTGCTTTCATGTTTACGAACAGAGGGGATGAAACCATTCTACGATTTTTTTTTTGGTAAAATAAAGTCTTCATTCGGATGTATTAAAACTCATACATTTATGTCTGATATGGAAGATACATTCTATTCAGCATGGTGTAAAACTATGGGACCTTCAGACAACCGTATTTATTGTGCATGGCATGTTTTAAAGGCTTGGAGAACCAATGTAAATACAAAAATTAAAATAAAAGAAAAGCGAGACGGTGTGTTTAAAATGTTACAGGCTCTGTTGTATGAACTTGATGAAGATGCATTTAAAAAAATGCTCCATGAAGCCTTGAGAAGAACATCCAATGATGAACAAACACATTCATTTTATGAGTATTTTGAAAAACAGTATGTAAATAATGAACAATACAGACTCTGGGCCTACTGTTTTCGAATCCATTTAGGCATAAACACTAACATGTCCATAGAAAATTTTAATAAAATATTAAAATATTGTTATCTTAAAGGAAAACGGATTAAACGACTGGATAAAACAATCTGTGCCATATTACATTTGCTCAGAGATAACATTTTTGATCTGATAATTCAAACGAAAAAAGGAAAACTTGTGAAAAAATTGCAAGTATTAAGAAATCGTCACAAAGCTAGTATGTTGTTGGAAGCAGAGAGAGTTTTGACAACTTTAGATGACAAGTGGCAGGTCCTGTCATCCACACAAACAGAATTTTATACTGTTAAACGGATTAAACACTGCACATCATGTCATTTACAGTGCATACACTGTAACTCTTGCTTTCATGAGTTTGTGTGCAAGTGTATGGACAGTGCCATACGAAACAATATGTGCAAACATATTCACCTTGTTTGTAGAACACTTAACAATAGGATACCTGAGGAAAGGGAGAATGAAGAAGATATGCTTGTTATAGATCTTCCAAAGGACGGAGATATTATGTTAGAAGAAACAGTTTTAAATGAAGTAAGTAAAAGTAAAGACAGAAAAGAGCATATCTTTAAATAATTAAAGAATGAAACTGTTTGAACAATTTCAAGAGATTCAGAAAAACCTACAAACTGTTGAACAGTTTCAATACGCAAAAAAACAGATGGGACACTTACTACTGACAATAAAAGCTATGAAGTCAGCTGCTGAAAGGAGCTTAAAGTTATGTATAATTTTCAGTCAGATTATCCATTTTATTTTGTAGTACAGTCTAATCCAAACTACCTACTCATCAACTTATCTGTCTTCTCCCCCATCTATCCAAATTTTAGCCTATAGCTTTACTTAGGATATCTATCCACCTACTCTCCTATTCAGATATACACTCACATACCTGTTTATCTAATCATCTACTCATGTAGCCTACTTACTGAATTATTTATCTATCTATCCATCTACCCATCCTTTAATTGCTAGTCAGTAATGATTTTGTGTGTGTTTACATTAGATTTATAATTATTAAGTTCACTGAAATAATTCTAAAATCTTATTGTACGTATTTTTTCCAAATTGTTCTTATAGCAATAGATTAAAATAATTAAATAAATTTCTCTTAACATCAGCCACAAAGTTAAATCTGGGCATAAAGATAAATATTTTTTTGATTGTATTTTTACTGTGTCAGTTTTTTGCTTAACAAATTTTGAAAACGTTTTTACTAATTTTATTAATTACAAAAAAATAACAGTTAAGTAAGTATCATTAAGTGAACTCTTGATACCTAAAGTAAATCCACACTTACAGTCGACAAATTCAATACAATTAGTTTTAAGTGTACTACAAGCGGGACATGTTTACTTTAAACTAAGCAACGAGAACTAGATGTAGTTAGATTTTTTTCTTATAGTGTTTGATACTTTTTTTGCGTTGCAGGCCACCGAAAATACTGCACACAACAGAAACATTATAAAACAGAGACAATTCAAAACAAAACCTAAACGGGTACAGGACACTAACTCCAAGGAGCAAATCCAGGCAATTGCTTTGGATTTGCTTCTTAACAATCAAAATTAATTATAAATATATCAGGACTCGGAACACTAATTTTTATAAAATTATACATACCTGTAAGCTCCTTTCAGCAGCTGACTTCATCGCTTTCAGTGTTATTAAAAGATGTCTGATCTGTTTTTTGCGTAGTCAAACTTTTCTACAGTGCCTATGTTTTCCTGAATTTCTGTAAATTCTGCAGACAGGTCAAGATTCAGTTTTTCTTTTTTTGAAGATACGCTCTTTTCTGTTTCTTTAGTTGTACCTATTTCGTTTAAAATTTCTTCTAATATGACTCCGTCATTCAGAATATCTATAACGAGTGTATCTTCATTCTCCCTTTCCTCAGGGAGCCTATTGTTAAGTGTTCTACAAACAAGGTGAATATGTTTGCACATATTGTTTCGTATGGCAACTGTCGTGTATGCACTGTAAATGACATGATGTGCAGTGTTTAATACGTTTAACAAATATAATATGGCACAGATTATTTTATCCAGTCGTTTAATCCGTTTTCCTTTTAGATAACAATATTTTAATATTTTATTAAAATTGTCTATTGACATGTTAAGTGTTTATGCCTAAATGAATCCGATGATAGCAGCAGGCCCATGATCTGTATTGTTTCTTATTAATTTATTGTTTCATAAAATATTCATAAAATGAATGTGTTTCTTCATCATTAAACAGTCTTCTTAAAACTTCATGGAGCATTTATAAAAAATTAGTGTTCCTAGTCAGTAGTGATATGCAGTGAAACTTACTTGGTTATAACGTCATTGAAGGGACCAAAAAAATAATGACGTTATGTCCGAGTGACGTTATAAAAGAGTCGTTATAAAAGACCCTTTTAATCACTAGTAAGGAAGAAGAAATAAAAAAAAGATCTTTGCATTATTAACATTATTCGTGATATTTATTCTAAAGTTTACAAACTGCATTTCATTTATACAAACAGCATGAAGAATATTTCAAAAGATCAAAAAGAAAGTACATGTAACTTACATTTAGGCTTACTGTCGAAAGTAATCCGTAATTTTCTTTTGAACGCTCCTTTCTGAAAAATAAATTCTTTCTGTTGTGCTGTGGAGATGCATTGAACGTGTCGTCAGACGTCTCTCTAAAGCAGTAAAATTGTGAAAGAGTTTCGGCGGCTCTCATTGCTTCCTGTACTGTCGGACAAACGATGTCGGCATCCTCCTCTTGCTCAGCATCTTCTTCAACACTATCTTCTGCTTCTATGTTTTTTACTTCCGCGATAATTTCTGCGTCACTCAACACTTGGAATGTTTCTACTTGGTCATCCACTGATGCATAGGAATCAAGTTCATTTCCAAATTCATTTACGTCGAATTTCTTAATCCACTCCGAGAGCGGCAAATCGTCGTCTTCGTCATCATCGGGTAAATTTTCATGTACGAGTTGTGCTTTACTAAAGCATTTTGCTATCGTCTTCTGTGTTACACTCTTCCAATAGTCGTCTAGGAATTGTATTGCATCTAAGAGTGAAATTGTGGCAGGTTGCGCCGTGTCCATACAGAAAATAATTTTTTTTTTTTAAGTTGCTTGCGGTAGTGACACTTTAGGCTTCTAATGACGCCTTGGTCCATAGGTTGCAGGACACTCATACAGTTGGCCGGTAAGAAGACCAGATTAATGTTTGTCAAATTTAACTTTGGATGGGCTGCACAGTTGTCAACTAGAAGTAGAATTTTTCTGTTTTTCGATGACAGTTCTTTATCCCACTTACTTAGTTCATCTTCAAAAATACTAGAAATCATCCACGCTTTTTGTTGACAGAGTAACTTACAGGAAGTTTTTTGATGTTTTTACAACATCTAGGATGCAAACATTTCCCGATAACTAAAAGTTTCCTTTTTTCGGTTCCCGTCATGTTCGCACAAACAAAAACTGTAACTCTTTGTTAGAGAGCTTCCCACCAACGCACTTTTCATTTTTAAATTTGAAAGTCTTATCTGGAGTTAATTTATAAAAAATTCCGGCTTCATCTCCATTAAAGATGGCTTCATCTTTATATGATCGTCTAATTTCTGGCCAAGTGTTACGCACCCAATCGCCTGTAACGTTCAGATCTACGCATTTTGCCTCACCACAAATTTTTGCAAAGGAAATCGAGTGTCGGGCCTTAAATCGATCTAGCCATCCGTTGGAGCACGTAAAATCAATACCAAACAATTTTCCGAATTCTGTAGCTTTCTCTTTCAGAATTGGTCCACTCACAGGAATATCTGAACATCGACACTGTTTGAACCATTTCAATAATGCTGCATCCACATCACCATGTTCACGTTTCCTAATTTTTTTAATTTTTTCTCCATCTTCCTCAAATTTTTTTAAAATTTTGTCCTCGTTTTTTAAAATTGAAGCTACAGTAGAATTCACTAAACCAAACTCACGGCATACATCAGCTATTTTACGTCCGCTTTCATATGATCTAATTACACGTACTTTCTCTTGAATAGACAGAACCTTTCTTTTTGTACTAGAACGGTGCCATGATTACTGTATAAAAATGTAGACCTACGTATAAAATTCTATAAACAGTGGCTACCGAAACTTAAGTTATAAAACACACAAAAGAAACTGTCACAGTACGAGCAGATACAGAAACAATAACAACCAAAAACAGAGACGAGACTACGTGTAAACAATACTGTACAGTAAATACTGTAACAGCGTGGCGTGAACAATAGCCTCGAGACGCGCAGTGCTACTGACTCGGTGAGAGTGGTGGGGAGACATGTCAGTCGCCAGACACCGGCTGGCGCCGGCGGTCCTGTTACAGTGCTTATCGCTTGCATACAATGTATGTCTGTAGCCATGGGCGTAGCGCGCGCGCACATTTATACGTTTATATGAAATTTAGAGTAAAATATCTGAGAAATTGTTGACGCTATAACAGAGTATTACAATATTTAGTGATGTTAAAACCGGGAATTTTTATGTTAAAGATATCAGTTTGACCGGACTTATGACAAAATAACGCTACACCCGAGTCGACGTACCAGCCGAGGCCGTAATAACCAAGTTCCACTGTATTTATAATCAGTGGACAACAAAATAAAGGAAATCAAATTACATTAAGGTACTACATGAAAATTGAAATTTTTATTATTAAATAGAAAATATAATAAATGTTAAAATATGATTACGTTAAGGTAATATGTATTATTAAGAAAAATTGCTGCATGTGCCAACCAACTAAATTTCTTATAAAACCGCCAACTCAATTTATTACAAAACCGCCAATATCTCGAAAACGAAAAAGCCGATTTTATTGAAACAAAACCAAAATAAAATTTGGAATTTTCTATAATTTTCACTCGCTGACACCATATAGCTATCTCTCATAAAACGAAAGTTTGTCGCATGCCGAAAATTTCACTACATGAAAATTAAAAAAGAAACTTCATGACGTGGAACCGTCTGAAGACTGTTTTTGAAAATTGTTAAAACTATCGGTTAAAATTTATGCCTAAAACCATCCTCAAACTTCAAGAAACACGGTGGTGAAGGAATTTTAAAAATCAGATCAGCTGTTACTGAACTTATGTGGGGCAATGAAACACATTCGCATTCTCTCGCCGCTCCACCATGCCGCCAGATTTCAGGCTCCGACACGACGCTATGGCTCATACACAGACTCAAGTCAGTTTCTGTCGAAGTAATTTCAAACTTCAATAACTCCGCTAAAAATAAACATAGCGCCGCCATCTTAGTCTCGTTTTAAAGAGGAAGGATGAAAGTTTGTGCCAGTATAAGGACATCGTGAACTGCGCACGTGCAAAGTGAGATTTTCGACTTTCCGGATTCGACACGTGTCCATAAACGGGATCATATCTCAAGAGACAAATTATCCGACCCGAGTGAACCAAGTGTTGTTTTGAAGAGGAGTGTATATGTTACAACTCATCCTGGGCTCCAAGTGTGTATCTCAAAAAGATACGAGGCTGTGAATTTGAAAAGTTTGAAAAATTTCCCGATTTTCTTAAAATGTCGCGATATATGAGGGCAAAGTACAACCAGAATTACAAAAATCGGGCACGAATGCGTAGAGCACAAAATTCCAAAGAGAATGACACCGAAAACGCCGGGCCCGGACCCAAAACCAACGCGCAGTACTACCGCCAATATAGGCAACGTAAGCGCGCTCGGACAACTCCGGCGGCATCTGACGAGCCTGGGTCAAGTGTGGATGTGGATTTCGTTGCTGATGAGATGGAGAGTGCAATGGATGTCGACCCAGACTCATCGGACCCACTTGGTATACCCAATATGGCGACGGGAGGCCCAAAATTGGTCTTGTACCGGGGCCGACAACTACTTTAAAAAAACATTCTTAGACAAAGACTTCCATAAATGTGACATTTGCGACCGCCTGTGGTTCAAAAATGATTTGAAGCCTACCAATAGGAGTATCACTGGCGTACTGCTAGAAGAGTTCCCTCCGGAGGACGAGAGTGGTTTCAAGCTCTGTAACAACTGTAAGGCGCAGTGTTCTAAGGGGCGGATTCCAGCGTTGAGTCGGAGTAACGGTTTCGTATATCCGCCGATCCCAGACCCACCTCTGCCAAACTCGATCCCTTGACTGAGCACTTGATTTCACCGCGACTCCCTTACATGCTGATACGCAGGCTGCGAGGATCGAGGTACGGTATCGTCGGCCAAGTGATCAATATCCCAGTGAGTGTCGATACCATGGTATCAAAGTTACTGCGCTCTCTCGACGACGATTACGCCATAAATGTGAATTTGAAGAAGAATATCGTGCACAAGTCTAGCTACCTCAGTGGCTATGTAAAGAAGGCAGTGCTCAAGCGCTGGCTAGGGTACTTGACGGCGCAGCCGCTCTATCGCTACTACAAAATCGAAGTTGATTTCAACAACCTCACTGCGAATGTGTCCGCGGTTGATGACAGTGGACGTGAAGAGGCGAGTGATGCTGACAACATGGAGTTTATGAATGTGGATGGAGTGCCACCCTCAGAGATTGTACAGGCGAGACAACACACTATGCTGTGGAATGAGGACCACTGTCTCAATATTGCTCCCGGTCAACATTCACACCCGCTGAATATAATTTACGATCTACACGCCGAGGAGCTCTTGTTTCCGATGTCGATGTCGAAGATGGAATCGTCAATGGGGCAATCGGAACACTGAGGCACATTGAGATATTCGACAATAGTACAACCGATCAACCATCCACTTCAACTACTGTACCTACCACAGCATCTCCCTCGCTACGGGTGTGGATGGAATTTCCAGATAACATTGGGTGGCGTTTAAAAATTAAAAGCAAGCCCTTGATAATGAGCAAGCCAGGAGTATTAGACGGAGCATGGATACCCATAGCATTACGGACGAGCAATATAAGTCTAGGCGGAACGATCAAATGTAGGCGCATCCAATTTCCACTTACTCCGGCCTGTGCGCCTACCATTCACAAGTCTCAAGGTGGTACATTCGATTCCATTGTATAAGATAACAATAAGAACCAGCAACAACAACTTGTATACGTGGCCATGAGTCAAGTCACGAGTCTCGAGGGCCTTTATCTGACAAATGAGAAGAATGATTACAGATTCTACCACGCCTCTGGGTCGGGGTCGCCGTCAGTCAAAGAAATAAGAGACGAATACGAGCGCCTCGGGAGTCATCGGCTCCATACTGTAACACAAGCGATCAAGAATTTTGCGAATGGTAGCACAGCCTCCCGGGAAAGCCTCCACGCCCTATGTCGACATTCATCATAGTCAATCTAAATGTACAGAGTCTGCAAGCGCATGTGGGGGACCTACAGACAGACGAGTTAATACCGAAGGCGGACATTATCGTTCTCACTGAGACTTGGTTACGAGACCCAGAGTCTATCAACATGGCAGACTTCTCTCGCATTGTATCCAAATGTGAAAGAAACGAGGGGCGAGGTGGTGGCGTAGCAGTGTACATCTCCAGAGTCAACTTAGAATGGTCGTGTATCCCAGTTGAAATCAAAATTTGCCACATTTCGAGGCAGTGTTGCGTGTAAGGTAGCATATTGGAGAAATTGCCATAACAAAGATAACTATACCCAGCAATAATCAAATAATTTTGGCAAGCATCTATATACACCCTGGACTCTCTTATAATGACATCAAGCTGCTCATCATAAGACAATACAGTGAATACGCAGAGACATTCGAACTAGAATATAATAGTGACATACCGCTCATATTGATGGGCGATTTCAACACTAGTGACGAAAATTTAGAACTCTTACGTGCATACCTTCAGAAATTCTTTAAACTTGAACTGGTGAATGATTTGGACAAACCAACCACGCAAGGGAAAACTAGTATAGATTTGACATTTGCACGAGGTATTCAAATAATTTCAAAGCCATATGTATCCTACTTCTCATACCACTACCCTGTATTCAATAAATGTAAGTTGCAAATGAATTAAACGATTCAAAACAAAAATTTTATTTAATTTCAATATACTATATCCGATTGACATTTTCACGAAAATAACTGTGGCAGTGTCCGACACTGCCTATCTTTTTTTTTTAAATAATTTTACCACATTCCTTGTATGAATGAGTTTTTCAAGAATTACTTAATACTATATTTCAGTTAAGTCACATATACACTGACATGGATTTACACTTACAACTTTTCTTTTAACTCACATCATTCACATGGGACACATCACTGCATGCATCAACTGATAATTATTTTTGTGTTACTTTTAGCTTCAGATCTTTTTTGCTTTGGTTTCTCTTCCACGTTTAATTAAACTATTAAAAATTTCTATGATTTAGTTAGTAAGTGATTTAACATTGATAGACCTGTGACAAGCATGCAATATACTGCAATTTCTTGGTTATCATGGAAAATTTCAATATCAGCAATTTCAATGTATTTTTTAGAACACTTCATTACTGAACAGGCATTTCACTTACAGACAGAACATTGCCTACGTCATACTCCAGTGTTATCTAATCACAAGGGTCAATGTTACCAACGGGGACTGTTTTATGAGATTAAAACTGTTCTTAAATTCTTCGTGATGTCTACTCATTTTATTATTTTTTGTCCATACAATAAAAAAATAAATAATCTATAGAATGTGTCACTTTCACATTGATATTTTAATAAGAACCAGTAATGATGACTCATTTGACAAAAAAATCATCTTACTGATTCCTAAAAAGATAAAAACAATATTTTTGTTATATTTTTTTTATGGCCTTCAGATGTTCAAGACAAAACTCATGAGGAATACCTTAGGATATCTGAATGAAGATTAAGGTGTAATGTGTTTTTTAGCTTACATGTATACAAAAATACTTGCAATAAATATTTAAATAACTACAAAATAAAGGGAACGTGTTATTATATAACGAACACTCCACGCAACAAACTAAATGGATTTTTACAACAAATTGACTAATATGAACAACAGATTAAATTTTGAAACTAGATTACTGGTAAACCCTGCCAAAAACTACATTATAACTCACCACTAAATTAAATTGTTGGGATCTTGTATATGAAAATATTAAATAACAAAATACCCAGTGCACCAATTAATTGTTTTTCATTGTTCACACACTGATTAACCAATCAAAAATGCATGTAATCCAGAAAACAAATTTAGTTTAAAAAATATAAAAAATAAGGAGATATTTTTCTTTTTATTACAAAGTATTTTGATTACAGCAGTAAGGCACAGTGGGGTTTGGGAGGTTCAACTCTCCTCGTAATTCCCACTCAGCTAAAAAACCTTTCCAATTTTATTAACCTTTTGAGGTAGTCTAAGTATTGTCTATAACCAATAATAACAATTAATTCTGTGTATATACAGAAGTGTTGTTAGGAGATGGTTCACCATAACACATATCCATCTAACTTTTTATAATGCCTCTGAAATGAAATTCTGCATACACCATAATTGTGATGGATACAACCATAATAAACAAATGTAAATATCTTCATTAAATAACAAAATATCCAGTACAACAATTAATTGTTTTTTCATTGTTCACACACTGATGAACTAATCAAAAATATATGTAATCCAGAAAACAAATTTATGTGTATAGTTTTGTGTATCCAGAAGAGTTTTGTGTATAGTTCAATTACTACATAAATATACACCCAATCTGAATACATTTAAAACTAAACCTACTTTTTAAAGAAATATGCAACCACTCTGTACTAACAATTTGTGAATACAAATTAAATAAAGTAAATATAATACAATACACATTTATTGCAAATATTAGTATTACGGAATATTAGTATTATTAATATTTATATGATACATTTTGGGAAGAAATGTTTTTGGCAGCTATATGAAAAGATAATGTATTGTTGCAAATACGTATCTAATGCCAATAAGTCGTCTTAGTCAGGTATGATATAAAACTTTATAACAGAAAAGTAAACATACATCACTTGACAGTCTTACCTTAATTCAGTACTTTATTAATATATGTCTATAACATATACACTAATAGTAATACACTAGATACACTATAAAAATTATTAAACGTATTCCTACAATTTCTTTTTCTGCTCCTACAAATACTACTACTACTACTACTACTACTATAGTAGAGCTATAATATTCTTGAACAGGGGAACAGACTGTGTAACATAGGCCTACAGTCTTTCTAGTAAATCAAATGAATTATTAACTGTTACTTGGTAATCTTGCAATTTCCTTCCGTTTTCTTAAAAAAAAAGGTTACATCCACACTGTCCCTCTTGGATGTGTGTGCGTGTCTAAGCACGCACGCACACGCACACACACACACACACACACACACACACACACACACCACAGAGCTGTGTTATTACAAATTATCTCAATATGTTATCATAAAACACTTATCAACAGGTACAAAGTACTCATGACACAATCGCTAATATTATAACTGATAGCAAAGAACAAATAAAAAGCACTCTAAACTATTGCTTCTTTGACATTTTTTACCACAAATTAATTCACATTCTTTTTCATTAAGGTTTAAACAAAATTAATAAGTAGCCCATATATTTATTAACTAACATAACCAATTATATAATTTTCATGATGATTTTAGTGTTGACACATTTATTAACTTTTAAAAGAATTCCTGACTACAGATACGTTATGCGTATGTAAAACAGTACATTCAAAGAGTTCATTACACTTTCTGATATAACATGGTCTAATGATTTACTCGCCACTGGTTCCTTCTATCTCAAACTATTATCTTTAAACTGGAAATCCCTTCTTCAATATCACTTGTGCGTTACTACTCTAGTACATTCGTGTAACTTGCAGTTCACAACTGTGTTTGCATTCTTTCTTATTTCTAAAAATAAAAACATTACTTCTTCTAAAACTATAACTATTAAAACTAATTTTTAATACCAACTCCCCTCTTCCCTTTCTTGTTACTGCGTATAGTATACATGAACCGGTCAACAAAATGGTGTATAGGGTTGAGGTGTGGAGGTAAAACAAAAAGAGGGGACGGGGGGGGGGGAGAGAGAGAGAGAGAGAGAGAGAGAGAGAGAGAGAGAGAGAGAGAGAGAGAGAGAGAGAGAGAGAGAGAGAGAGAGAGAGAGAGAGAGAGAGAGAGAGTAAATGCTATCAAGTCAGACAAACATATATGAGATACTAAGAAAAGTAGGAAAGTTGTTAATATCTCAAAACAAATTTCCCCTGTGGCAACACATTTGAAAACGCTTGGGGGTCATAATACAACATTCAAACTAGAATAAACATTTCAACTGCTAATCTTTCAAGGTTATTTTGAAGTTCAGAGAAACAAAATCCATGCACAATGTCTATCAGCATTTACAGCCACAACGTATCAAAGAGCTATGAACAATAAAAATATTATTTAACAATACTAATACTATCATTTTTATAGAGATAAATAAAACTTTATATATAAACTATTCAAAGTAACTATTCATGCTGGCACTATTCTTCCATGGTGGCACTACATTTACTCAATGGAACTATGTTAACCACCATTTATTAAAAAAAAAATTGTTTCCATTCTTTAAAAAAAAACTATTATTTTTACAATTAAAAAAAAATCACTTAATAATATTAACTATTTACACCCACTATAAATCATTTAATACTTATATATTATTTGATGTATAATAATACATCAACAAGGATCCATGAGAGGCTCTATGGCAGACATTAGAAGTAAATAATGTTGAGGCTGGACTTATAAATGCAATTTAAAGCTTCTACAAAACCTGCTGAACTTTAAATGATACTTCAAGTGAGTTCAATACTTCAGCTTGGGTGTGACAGGATGAAACACTTTCACCAAAGACAGCTAACAAAGAAGTAAACAATTTAAGCGTGGGAACTGGAGATTACATCCTCCATTATTAAAAATCTCGCTATTGCTGATGATTTGTTCTGATCAAAAATTCTGAGACAGCTTGAGAACGGAATCTGCAGCACAATCCGAATATGTGGGACAAAGCTATGTGTAAGAAAAACATGACCATTAGTTCCACAAAAATAGAAACAATGGTAATAAGCAGAGAGGCAAGACAGCATAATATAGTTTGCTTACTAAGGATTGCAGGATTGAAAGTGAAGTAGATTATCATATTTCGGCAGCCAGCAGACTCTATGGAGACATAAAACTAGATTAGGGACCTAGACTAGATTTGGGAAACTTAATAAAAATTTTAACTGCTTAAGGGGATGTTACACTGAAAATGGACAAAAATGACAAAATTTTTGAATTTTTTTTTTGCTAATTTTGTTCTACATGTCTTCCTGCACAAGAAAAATACAATATAAGTCATGTTTCACCTGTATTTTTACCAGAAAAAATTGTTTTTCTGAGAAAGCGCACTCTTTCGTGACTGGTAGTTTTCGTGCTGCAGCGGTTACTTTGAGGATCAGTAAATAAGTACACTACATCGTTGTTATTTATGAATAGTTATTCATTTCAGAAAGAACAAATATATATATTGTTACGTGACATTTTTACCATGCCCTAGTAACATAAATATACCATGATTGTATTATTAAAAAGTACCAGGAGACATAATATTTTAAGAAAGACTTAATTGAATATGTTTAATTTTAATTGTTTATTGTATGTTATGTTTATTATAATTAAAGTAAGAACTTACTTATGAAATTTGTTTTTTGTGTGCAGACTGTAAAGTTATAAACACAGTCAGTTAAGGGGAATTATAACATATTACTAATACATAGTAACTGATATTACTGATACTGATATGTATGTTACTGATATGTACTGATAGTACATAGTTACTGATGATTAGTAATCAGTTTTTGTCACATTTATTAATATTATGTATACTCGTGTTAATAACACTAATGTTAGTCTTAACAAGAAAGTACCAAAATCATAGTCAGTCAAATTATATGAATAAGATTTCTATTAAAATAATAAGGAAACAATGTCAGTTTATGTTAAAAGATTACCAAGTGTATAAAATAAATTTAAGAAAGTGAAAGGTACAAAAAGAAATAATAAATAAGTTTGTAACAAAAATAAATAAAAAGTGAATCATTAACTCAGGAAATATAGATCAGAAAACAGTCAAGAGTGATGTCAAAATGATCAGTTTTTTATCAGAAGAACAAAGAAACAAATAAAATGAGGATAAGAGCTCTTATAAAAAAGGTATATCCTTTTAAAAGAAAATGACATAAAATAGTAAAAGGTTTGTTTATATTATTCTTATGATGTCACCAGGGTGATACAAAAATGTTACTTGGAAACCAAGGAGATATCTAAGAGAGGCCTTAGCAACTAATATGTTGAAGAAGAAAATAAAAGGATTCTAAAAAAACTGAATGCAAAAAGGTCGATTTAAATACTTATATTGAAAAATAAATTATAATATATGTGATATCAGTGCATCTCCAGATAAACAATTGAATAATATTATATGTCAAGATTAAAATAGAAGAAACAATTGCTACAAGAATCTACAGAATTAAACCAGGACATCTCTGAAGAAACTGGACAGGGAGAGAAGTATTTTTTGATCTAAAATTAATCTGAAATATTCCCTGTTAAACCTGATCTAAAGGTTTCAAAAAACTTTGAATACGCTTTTTATAAAAACCATAATTAACTTTCACTAAGAACAATAATGATTAATAATATGGACATAAGCATAAGCCACCATTGATGTATAGTGCTAACACAATTTAAAGCTAATTAAGTGTAAAAAACATTTTTATAACTTAACCTATACACTGAACTGTTTTACACTCTTAATATAATCCGTTTAAGATACATTGTGACTATTTCTCATCATATGTATTTTGGTACTTTCCCTGTCAATACTGTTGTTATATCGTAGTCGAAAGGACCTACTGAACATTATAATTGTATTTTATTTATCAAAAAATAAATTATAAAATGTTTTAAAAAGCCTGAGATCTAAGAGTTACTGCTGCCACTCTGAGCTTATAAAAATACAGCTGGCCAAACTTTGTTAAAAATTATGTTTTACATTTAGAACAAATTAAAGAATAAATAAAGGAGTTGAGTTTACAAAAATACAGAAAAAGGTTTATTGGTTTCTTATTTCATGAAAACAAAAAGGGTATGATATTCTGAACAAAATATCTGATACTGTGAGTTGACCTCAGTAATTAGATTAAGTTGGCAACACTCATCAATTGAAAATCTTAGCAGATTTCTTTTAAAAATGTGGTGATGAGCACAAGTTATCATATCCATTGCTGAAAGAAAAGAAAAAAGAGAGTTCATTACAGAATAAAGAGACCATATACTATTTACATAAATTTGAACAAAAATTTATTATTGATATTTCACCAATAAAATTTTATTTGCAAACGGTGATTGCAAATTGGCGCTCAACAAACATCCCCCTGAACAGATACTCATCCTTAATTTAATATTAACAAAAATATATACAAATAATAACAGAGTTAAACAAGACACAAATTCAGATAAATAACCATAGATTCGAGTCTAGATGTAACAAATTGGCTATCCCAATAGTGAGTCTAAATAAAATATAATTTAGAAAGAACGATTATTAGATTTGTATAATAGAATACGAGAGGGTAACACGCTATTACACGTTACAATATGTGTGTGACAGTGTTTTTTTGACAAAACAAAAACAGCTGATTTATTTTGTTGTTCTGCTCACTGCTGTCAGCTGTCATAGTGTAATTGTGGAAAGCTGCTTGTTGTTGTTCAGTGTTTCTTTTTCTAATACTTTTCAAAAATGGGAAGAGTGAAGAAAAGCAAGAAAAATATTGCTATGTGAAACAAAATCAACATTTCCAGAAGGTATGAAATACTTCCTATAGATTTTTTATCAGTTGAAATGGACATTGGTGATGGTGAAAATGAAAGTGAGGTGAGGCCTATGTTACAAGATACAGACATCCCTAGTACTTCTTTTAGCATTAACTTACCAAAAGTTACTAATGATGGTAATAAAGTAGGCACAAGTAGGCCTAGTGAAAAGTTTGAAAAGGCTACTGGCTTTGCCCTTTATGACAGTTATAGGTCTGTAGTGGACGTTGATGACGATGCACCTAAGTATATTTTTGTAGATGCAAATAGGCTTGTAAAGTGTTTAGAAGGTTTTTCATGTCCTGTGTGTGTTAGTACCTTACAGGTTAGTCAGATGCCACCTAAAGGCTATGCCAACTTCTTCGATGTTCAGTGTAAATAAAGACTGTGATTTCCACAAATAGTTCGACACTTCTGACCGAGTTAGGCTAAGTGAAGACGACTCTACATGACCTTCGTATGATGTGAATCGTAGAATGGTTCAGAGCTTTTCTAGCATGGGAAAAGGACACAGAGGTATGGAGTCTTTCAGCATGAGCTTGAATATGAAGCCTATGAACATTACTAGTTATAGTCAGCATATGAATACTATGTATAAGCGATATGTCAAAACTGCAACGGAATCATTACAAAAAGCTAGAAAAGAAGTCTGGAAAGCTTACAGCATTCTAAATAATACCTCTCTTGATGAACCTGGCCCAATCGACTTATCCGTAAGTTACGACGGGACTTGGCAGAAATGGGGATTCACATCAAAGAACGGAGTCGGTTGCTGCATTGATGTAGTTACCGGATTAGTAATCGACTATGAAGTATTATCCAAATACTGCCTAGCTTGCGATAAAAAGGAAAAAAACTTGGAAAAGGCACCGCCAAGTTTAGAGTATGGCAGAAAGCGTAAGCCTAACTGCCAAAAAAACTACGATGGATCTTCTCCGGCCATGGAGATGGAAGCAGCGGAGCGCAGTTGGAAGCAATCAGAAAAAATGGATTTCAATACACTACATTAGTGTCTGATGGTGATTCAAAAACCTTTGCCCACCTAACTGACTTGAATCTCTACAAGGACCAAAAAATTGAAAAGGTTGAGTGTTTGAACCACGTTGCAGAGCATCTCGGTTCAGGTTTGAGGAAAATTGTTGCCAAAAACACCGGCAAAGGCCAACCTCTGGGTGGGAAAGCCTATGGAAGTTTGAAGGGAACAACTATAAACAAGTTGACTAATTACTACAGAAATGGAATACAAAGTAATCTGGGAGATATAAATAAAATGAAAACAGCTATTTTCGCCACACTGACATATTGCTCTTCAACTGACGAGAAACCAAATCACAAAAAATGCCCAACAGGAACAGAGTCGTGGTGTTTTTACAATAGAGCCATTGCTAAAAAAATTAGGCCTGAACCACACAGACAAAAAATCAAAACATCCTTGACTGAAGAAGTTGTTGCAAAAATACTGCCACTGTACCAGAGGTTGGCCAGCGACACTTTGCTTGATAGATGCGTGTCAGGAAAAACGGAAAACGCCAATGAGGCGCTCCATGGCATCATTTGGTCGAAGTGTCCAAAAACTTCTTTCTCTTCAAGACAAACACTAGAAACGGGAGTGTGTTAAGCAGTGTGCCAATACAATACTGGCTACAGGCAAACTCTTTCTGATCTACAAAAAGCACTGGGTGTGAGCCCCGGAAAACTTACGGCAAAGACTGCGAAGGCTTTTGATTCGAAGAAATTGAAACTTGCTCAGATCCGTAAAAAGACGAAGTTTACAGAATATAGAAGAAAATTGAGGCAAGCACAACTTCTGGAAGAAAAAGAGAAGAAAGAAAAAGAAGGCCGAACTTACGGTGCTGGAGAATTTTAATGTTGTGAAGAACAGGACTTGAACTTTTTTATTTTGGCCAATTTTTTTTTTGTAAATTTCACTGTGAAGTTTTTGCTGGTAAATGTAGGCCCTGAATTGTATTATATTTATAGAGGGAATTAAAGGACCTATGTGATATATAAGCATTTTAAACTTTAATTACCCAGTTATTTCTGTGTCAATGCAGTGTACTAGACAAGCGTTACTTCAATCGCAGTTTCCTGAAAGTTTGAATTTCCGTGTTTTTTTAGACAAAAATTGATTTTCTAAATAACCACATGTACTACAAGACTGAAATTTTTACCACTTATTCTACAGATGTTTTTCTTCATATTTAGGTAGATTTATGTTTGTAAGTACACTAGAAGCCAAAAAAAAATTGGTAAAAAAAGCAAAATGTTTGTTAAAAAAACACAAACTTTAAAGTTGACTCATACAAAAACTACACATTGTACCACCATAAATCTACCTAAATATCAAAAAGACATCATACTCTTTAAAATAACACAAACATGAAAAAATCCATCAAGTACTTTTTAAGGAATATCAATTTAAAAACACCTCTGCAAATTTGCCGAAAAACCGACGTTTTAATTTTTTTACCTATGATAAAATTTAAAAAAGTCAAGTTTCTTATTTTGTATTTTTTTACACTATTCCTTACATAAAAAAATTAGTACAACCCTATATAATGCATATTTAAAAAAACGACCCTTTTCAGTGTAACATCCCCTTAAATTTAAATTTAATGCCCCCCAAAACTATGTTAAAATTACAGTTAATGCATATAAAAGTAACTGATTCAAATTAAAATTAAATTAACTACCTACTTAAAAGTTCAAAAATTTTTGTTTTTCTGTTTTTATTGAGTAAACTTCTTTGGTTACTGCAATAATTAAAATCAGATTAAAATATGTAATTAATGAGGTTATACACAGCTTTAATTATCCAATAACAAAATTACGCGGTAAATATTGTTTTGCCAACTAATGCCCCGTAATGTTGTCTCCAAATTCTTAAAGCACCATGGTTCTCATAACTAATGGCTCCTCTTTTTTGCCAGCAGCACTAAAACATAACATAATCTTTAGTCTTTCTTTAGCCATTTTTCCAACACTACACGCTTCATTTTGTAATGATAATAATTTATTTGATACAGGTATAAAATATCTCCAGTCTCATCAACATTGTAAATATCACTTAATTTGTGTTCAGTCACCTCTATATCCAGTTACTGACTTTATTAACAGTGTACCTGCACTTTCAGCCAAAATTATTTTGCCGCTTTCTAAAACACTCCGGCCAACCACTGCTTGCTACAAAATTTTCGACTTTAATTTCAGTAACAATTTTGAGTGCCTTCTCCTATAACATACTTCCACTAACTGGAAATTTGAGCGAACACATTTAAACTACTTGTAAAGAATTTCATTTGCTTGTCAACACTTTGATTCGTGTGTTCCTTTTATGTCCTGATTCATAATGGATTCCCTGTCTTTTAAAATTTTGTCTTTATTTTGGATTATGCTGTTGACTTGTGTCCCTCTGCATTTAACAACTTCGACAAGTTTCCTTGCTGAAACACCCTTATCACTTTGAAAAATAACACTTGCATAGCTTCTAAATTTAAACAGTCTTACTTTGTTACTAATTCTTGAGACACTATTAAATTACACTACAAATTACAAGAACGCTTAAGAACACACAGATCAATATGCCAATTCAACGTTATAACTTCCGCTATAAGTTCCGAACGTTCGCTTATAACTGATCGTTTACTACTGTTTCAACAATATGGAGACCATGCTTCAGTTTATTGCATACTAATAATATTTTATAAATTTAAAATTACACAGGTATATATGGCTAGATCATTTACCTTAGCTTTTAATCAGGTCAGGTATAAACACTACTTGAGTACTGTGAAACTATTCTGTCTACTGTATTGTATTCAAAATGACTGAACATCCTTTAGGAGACTGTTTAAACAAATGAACGAACACGTTATGGGCTGACCACTGGCCGAGAGAGGATGTGACCACTTATTGTAGGGAAATTTACATTGATCTTAGGGAAAGTAAAATCTGGTCCTCAGAAAAGTGGCCGTTCATTAAGGTGACTACTGAATAAAGCTGGCCGTTAGGTCATCAATCAATGAAAATAGTAGTGTTACTGAAGACTAAAAAAAATGTTAAGCTTAAAAAACTATATTTAAAAAACTATTATATAGTTTTCCTTCCTGTTTACTATTATCCTCTTACAGAAATTACCCTTTGTGTGATAAATATCTCCTTAATTTCTTCAGTTACTTTCAAGTTAAAAATTAAAATAGAACTAGTCAAATAAAAGCTATTAATTTTATTAATTCTTTAGGTGGCCACAGGCCTAAACACTGTGTTACAATATTTATAGTCAAAATTATATTCAGACAGCAGCCTCTGGTGTTTTATACTATCACTGCAACTGCTAGACCCCACCTAGCCACTTTGCATTAGATAAGGTGTTTCAGCGACTCCATCGAATTTACCTTCTTGTGATGCACACAGCATCATAACATTCCTCTACATTACTTATGTAAGAACACCATGCATTATAATACTGTAACACTGTCTTTTGGTGTAACACCTCTGAGTCTCAATCAAGTATCATCACAGTATGGGTAAAATGTATGGTTTAGGAGAAATAAAATTACATATGTTACACTAAAAAACAAATTGTTATTAATGAGAATCACAAAAGGTTACGAGCGGAGTCCCTTAAGAGGAGTCCATTTCTTAAGGGGAGTCCCTACTGAAAATGGCAAAAATGTTTATTTTCTAACTTTTTAATTTATTCAGATTTTTTAATTATTTATTGTTGCACTAAATAAAGGGTAACATTTTGTAACTGGAAACAACATTATTTTAGTACTAAAAATTGAATTTTTTAACGTTTCTTAGCAACGTTTTTGGGATATTTTTCAAATTTTTCAAATTGATATTCAAGAAAAACTAGAAGTCCTATGACCTTTTGGGAGATGTCATTTTGAAGGGGATAAAATTATCTAAAAAAACATGTATTTTTATTAGGATGTAATTAAAAACAATTTTTTTGTGAGGAAAATAGTAAAAATATTTTTTAATTTTTACTTTTATAAATAAAAATTTATTACCAAGGAACTATAAGCCCAAATTAAATAAAAAATACGTGTTTTTTTTTAGGTAATTATATCACAAAGACCTGTGCAAAATTTCAGAACAGTAAGTAAGATAGTTTTTAGATATATCAAAAGTATGTATAAAAACATGAAAAATTGAATTTGCGGGAAACGCAGATTTTCTAAAAATATTCTTTTCTGCTGGAAAATTAAATATTTATGGAGTACAAAGGCTTTGTTTTTTTTTTAATTACTGTATGGGTATTCAAATAATAAATTATAATACAATAAATAATAAAATATTTTTTTTTTACATTTTTAATAATTTATAGAAACATATCAATATTCTTCAAGATCAATTGTTGATTTCTTTTACTAATGTTCAGTAAACTTTTCTTCTTCCTTCCCATATTTATTATTGGAAAATAATAACAATTCAAACACAAAACTGTTCCAAATCACATCCACAAAGCTCAACACAGCAGGAAACAAAACAATACGTCAATCAGCTGTTTTACAAGTCTGATTTTTCTTTCTAATAAAATAGCTGATGTTTTATACTTGCAACATTTATTTCCAAATTAGTACTAATATAATATATATGGGTTAAATTATATTGTACAGTATAAATAATAGTGTTTTGTTATACTGTAATACCTAAATGAAACATAAATCGCTTAGGTGCTAGGTTTTCCCAAACAATTTGTTTTTGCCTACAAAATATTTCGGAAAAAATGTTTTAGTGTGTTTTTTATAGAAAGAACTAACCATAGAACAATTTGGAACAAAAAAAAGGTTGCATTTTTGATCAATTTTTGGCCATTTTCAGTAGGGCTCCCCTTATTTTGCAAAATTAACAAATCATTCTTTCAATACTACACTTACAGTACTGAATTTACAGTAAGTCAGACACTTCTATGTGTTAGATGAAGATACTGCATATTAACCCTAAGTTGAAAAATACAAACAACATGGTTTTTAGTAACACTTGTGAGGGACAGATCATGCAAACAATCGATACCACTACTGACTTTGTAGTTTTGTACCATTTCAAAACTACTTTCTGCATTTTAAATCTGTATGCAAAATCAATACAAAAGTCTCCTGTATATGTTTAATTGAATCTTCATTCTCTACTTACAAGTCTGTAAACTGTTAACTGCTATACAAAATTATTATTTAAAATACAATATTGATGTATATTAAAAATATATTTTTGATCAGTTTATAAAAATAAGTTATAACATGAAAATTAATTATGAAAAAAAGTTTCAGGCACACACATTAAATTACATATGAATAGAAGATAAACCTAAACAATGAGGTTCCTGGAAAATCAAGTAGTAACCGTTCCAGAGTTACTTGGGGCATTTAAAGTCATTAAAATTAGTCTTGTATACCCAAACAATTGGACAATCTGTAAAAGAATTTGAAATGTAAAGTGGGTACACACAGACAACACACATGTAAAGTACACACACAATTTAAATCGGTTTGGAAAACAGCCAGCCTGTAATGTCCTTCTACATCAGTATATGGCCTACCACACACTACAATAAAACAGTTTCAGAACTGTTCCTTACGTTTTAAATTCTCATTTACTTATATAAGTGATACACACTACAGGAAGTGTTGAGAAACGGAACAAAACTTGTTTCCAACAGTAGAAACAGCAAGAGAACAGAAGAGTTCCAAAACAACTGCAAATCCTACGGTTTCTTATGGAAGTTCACACATTGGAACAAAACTTTTCATAGTCAGGATAGATGCTACTCCCCCTCTCCATAGTACACAACAGCAATCAAGCATTCTGTGAGCGTGTCGCATGCATTGGAAGTTGTCTAAATTATAGTTGTTTAAATTGGATTATTTTTCAGTTAGTTAAACATATAAATTAATCAGTGTTACAATGACAAAAAATTGGACAATAAATTGATGAAATGGATAAATGACTTACTTCCTTTAAAAAGAACTGGACAAATTGTGGACCTAAATCTAAGGAATAAACTGTAAGAAATGTGTACTCCTATTTTTCAAAACTAGGATGGAATGTCACCAAAATAACGCTCAGATACAGATGCAGGCTTGAGGACCAACTACAAGCAGACCAGGAAAATTCTGCAGTTCCTGTGGCTGGTAAAGGACGCAAGGGATCTGCTCTCGTTGTGTGGTGAGTACGGCGTGCTTTGCTCATGCGGTGAATTTACATTGGCACTACGAAGTGCAGTGTCCGGACCCACATTGGTGAACACAGCCGCTGCTGGCGTTTGAGGCAACCAGAGAAGTCAGTGGTGGCTGAACATACACTCTCCGATGCTAATCATCGCGTTCTTGGCTGCATATGGAGTCCGTTGAGATCTTCAAGCATGGTTCCGCCACAATTAATCAAAGAGGAGAAAGCCTCCTGTTAAATAGGATTTGGCATGCTGTTGTCTTGATCCAATTACATAGCGCTTAATTCTGATTGGCTGATGCTGCTTACCAGGTTACATCATGCTGTGTGTGGAGTTTACTTAAGTGGGCCTGCTAAGGACCAGCACTTAATCTGTACTTCAGTACTGGGATGAATTGGTGAACACCTTGCCAATTAATTGATTGTTCTTTTATACTGAAGATGGCCTCCAATGGTGGGGCAGAAACATCTGTAAACAACGACCTAATAGTCCAGCAGAAAGTAATATCAACAATGTTGATAATATCAACAGTTTCATCATTATCCAATGTGAGGCTCTTATTTATTTCAACAAACACATCTCCTCTTCAGCCATTGTACCAACAAATAATTCGGATATTTAAACTTTTTATCGAAAAAGAGTTCTTTGGTTCAATGTGTCCCATACGGATGACAGCATTTCCCTTCACGAAGAAATTTAGCGTCTTTGATGTGGTATCCTCCATCAAGACAGCCTAAGCAGAAGTTGCTGGTACCACTATTAAGAAGTGTTTTACAAAATGTGGCATTCAAATTAGCGACACAAATCTACAGGCTAAATCATTACATCAGATTCTGCAAGAACTTCACATACTTGCTACAGTTGCTGCACTTCCATATGATGAAAATAGAAACTCTTCAATGCTGTGATGATCTCGAGGACAATTAGGAGGGTCGACTTCAGGAAGATTATACAGGTAGGTCAGAAAAAATTCTGTATTTACAATGAGAACTTGTTGAAATGGTTGATTGAAATCTGTATTATTCGGAGATAGTGTCTTTTACAATACAGTAATTTTTTTGGCTTTTTACAATACAGTAATTTTTTTGGTTTTTGCACAAACGGCTGATGATAACGTACAGAGTGAAGAAGTAGAAATTAAAGAACCTCCGATAAGATGCTTCGTTGTAAATATACTGTAAATAGGAATACAACTGCCAAGTACATAATAAAATAATACAGCTGATCATCCTTACTTGGTATACCGTATAGTTACTACACCCCCAATCCTTCATTACATGGCCACTTTTCTAATTGGCCACATTTTACAGATATCCAAGGGTGGTCGCTTAAGACAGGTTTTACTGTGAATAACAAATATTATCAGTAATTTTTAGTGTCATACAAACGTTTTAACCTATAAATTTATTAAGAAATCTTTTACACCTTGCAATACAGATTTAGATATTCTGGCAGTTTTTGTTTGTGTGGCAACAATATAGTTCCATAACTTTACAGGTGTGCACACGTACACGCACACACGCACGCACGCACGCACACACACACACACACACACACACACACACACACACACACACACACACACACACACACACACACAGAGTACAGAGCCAGAAGGGTTATGTTCCGGAAACTTTTGCATAAGTCAATTTCGCTTTGAGTAATGTGTACTTTTTAATAACTATATCTATTAATTCAATTTTTATCCTTATAACTTGGGCTTACATAAGTCAGAGTTGGACACTGTGTGTGTGTGTGTGTGTGTGTGTGTGTGTGTGTGTGTGTGCGCGCGCGCGCGTGTGCATGAGAGAGAGAGAGAGAGAGAGAGAGAATTAATATTATAACTGTACTCCAAGTGATTGCAGCCCTTTCTTCAGCAGGTATATTTCTCATGTTTGTGTTGTTCTTTTATATATGAAATTCCAGTAAATTAAGAAGCCGACTGAACGTATTTTGTGTAATTCTAAAATATTTATAATTCATTGTCTCCTTTCAGATCACACATTAATGTATAAAACTGTTCCAGTACCAACCGCTCACACTTCATCTGATACATCCAGAATCGACGTTGTCTACAATGGCGACGCCTTTGTATGGGAAGAGCAAGGAGAACTTCTTCACCAGAGTCCATGATTAAACTGATGTAAAAAGTAAATAAAACTATTTTCGATCACTGAGCAAATGGACAGTGGCGTGTCACTGAAGTGACACATTCACACAAGCCACTGAATGGTACCACTGCATGGCACCACAAAGAAGAGAGTATAAGCAACTGAGTAGCACCACAGTGTGGCATCACAGAGTGCCAGTGTGTAAGCGGCCTAAAGCTATGGATAACTATATCTAAGACAGTTTTATACACCACCATTCCAGGGAGACAGAAGGCTGTATCATCAACAATCTCCAGTTACATATTCCTTAGTCGTAGTGACTTAAGTATATTCTCTCCATCTCCTCAATTACAAATTTGTGTGTAAACTAAAATCCCATTAGGGTTAGAACTCCCTGTTTTTCCTGTAATGACGACTTGTACACACAAAAAAAACATACAAAGGGCATGAGAATTATATACACAGCATACAGACTGAACACACACTCATACCAGAATATACAAAACCATGGAGGTAGCAAAATTCAATGGCGATGGATAGAATATTACTAAGTGAGAGACTGGGCATTAATATGAAGGTAATTAGATTGGAGGCCAAGAGACATAAGGAGGTTGCAACATTGGAACTCAGTAAGAAGAATGGATGATTCAGTTAAATACCAGTACTGTACTCAACAAATTAAAAAAGAACTGGGAAAGCATTCAGTTGGCAGTAGGTGAACAAGTGCTAACAAGGATTTTATAAACACACACACACAACCGCGCGCGTGCGCGCACGCACGCACGCGCACATGTGCGAGCGTTAATATTTCTTTAAAAGCTTTAATAATAAAAGCAGTGATAGAAAAAGTCCTTCTCACTAGTAGAACATACATGTAATGTGTTTTGGCAAACTGAAATTCTTTTAGGTTCTTTGTTATTTTCATTAATTATTTTGCAAGTACAGTAGAGCATCAATTATCCGAACCTCTTGGGACGAGGGCCAGTTCAGATAATCGATATTTCAGATAATAGATCATAAATTGAAAACATTATTTCTCTTTACAAAAACAAAGGTTTTTATTACAAAATCATTTCTAACATACTGTTATATGATTACAGCAACCTTATACTGTACTGTAATGTATTACTAAGGCTAAAAATCATTGAATTAAAACTGAGTGTAATTAATAAAAACCAAAAGTTAATTTAAACAAAAGTTTAATGACAAACACAGTACTATAAAATTAATTAAAAGTTAAAAACAAAATAAAACATACAGTACCATGGATTTACACTTTTTTGAAGAATTGTTCTATCACTGTCTGCTTCAAACACCGTTTTCTCACTGCTAAAGACTGAAGTCATTTAAGATTCATAAGCTAAATACAATCTATCTCGTCTTCTGTTTCAGCCCACTTTAGAACAGTCTCAAGTGCATCAAAAGCTTTTGCTGGCGTCGGCGGTTTTGTATTAGTAGCATTCTCACCGTCTTCATCTGAATCTGTTTCGTTTTCTTCACGTTCATTTAATAACTCAAGTATCTCTTCATCGGTTAATAACTGAAAACCGGGATCGGTTTTATCCGCCTTTAGCCGATCATTAACTTCTTCTTTGTTACAGTTTTTAAACTGAGGAATATTCTGTACCATTTGATGAATGATTTCAATATCTGTCTTGATGTTCAGTATCAGATTTATGTTCCTCATTTAACATTTGATTTAACAGTTTTCTCCAAGCTAGTTTAAGACTTTCAGTTTTTACGCTATCCCAGTCATCTGCAATCATATACTCACTTTCCTTTAATTTGAATTCTTTTAACTGTTTGGATCCTTCTTCATTTTTACTAAGTACTAATAGGTACTGGAGAAAAGATTTGTAGTAAAGCCGTTTAAATGTTTCTATAACACTTTGGTCAATGGGTTGTGACATAGGCGTAACTTGGGAGGGGCAAGGAGGGCACTCCCCCCCCCCCAATGTTCCGAGCATTATAAAATTTTGTTTCCAGTTGTTTATAAATAAAAACTAACAAATAGTCAAACAGGAGACAGTTTCTACGCTTGCGAACACAGTAAGCACTATTTATCAATGTCTGTACTGTTATCAGATGACTAGTTGCCATAAATTTATTATTCTTATTTCTTTCGAAGAAACTTGTAAGGGCAATGTTTGACAGATTTGAATTATATATGTGATGTTGATGGCTTTGTTCACGAATCTTAAAAGACGGGGTCATCTGGAACTGTTGTTTGTTAATGATTACTGATACAAGTGCGGTCGGTTATTCGATCGTGTACGTAGTCCGTTAAAGTACACATCGCTTGTCTCTTTCTTAATTTGTTATTGTTTTGGTTTTTTGTGTTGATAAGTGCTGGGAAATGGGAGATAAGAAAAGCAAAGGAGTAACACGGCTTAATTTCTTTGAAAATTGCCTGACTGGAAATTTGAAAATTTCTTTGTGTTGTGCTACTGCTACTACTGCCAAGCATTTTGTGACAGTGTGCCTAAGGGAGAGGATGTGTTTATGAAAACTGGGTATAAGAATTGGAAGAACTGAAATTGTTTATGTTTATAGGCCAACAGTATATTTGTTCTAGATAAACATAACTGGAAGTACAACTTATGAAGAAAGGTTTGTTGATCATTAAAAAATGAAATTGTCCCTCGCTTACTAACTAAGAATTATTACTAAACTTTATAGTTTTGTATATAATATATTTTATTATATAGATGGTCTCACTGCACACTTGAGTTTAAGAAGCTTTACCCTGCCCCCCCCCCAAAGTTAGGCCCCAAGTTACGGCCATGGGTTGTGATATACTTGTCATGTTCGGTGGGATGAACATCACATCAATATCCTCACGCTTAGGGAAAGAATCAGCTGAAGGATGTGCAGGGGCGTTGTCCAATAGCAACAATACAGGACCACTAATTTTATTTTCTGCTTTTTTTTTTACCCCAGGGACAAACACATCATTAAACCATTTAGTAAAATTTTCAAAATGCATCCAAGCGTTTTTTTATTGTAAGTAATTAACTGGGAAATTATTCATATTAACGTCTTTGAAACATCTAGGTTTCTTATATTTCCCAGTCAATTTTAATCTAAGGGAACCACTTACATTTGTGCACGTCATAATTGTAACGCATTCTTTATTAACTTTGAACCCAGAAGCAGATTTTTCGTTTCTTAACACTAACGTCTTTTTTGGAAGAGCTTTCCAGTTAAGCCCGGTCTCATCAGCATTGTAGATATTTTCAGTGTTGTACCCTTTTTCTTTTATATATAAAAGGTATATATGTATATATATATAAGCGAAATACCACTCACTGATTAATCACGAAATCTCAGAAAGTATAAATGCTACAAACTTGAAATTTAGCAGGTAGATTCCTCATAGGGAGTAGGTATCCGCTAAGAAGGGATTTTTGGAAATTCGACTTTTAAAGGGGGAAAAGGTGGGGGGAAAGTTTGCCTGACTGGCTGACATAGAATCAATGTAGAGCAAAAACTACTGAATGGATATCAATGAAACTTTGAACACAGCTTCATCATAGGTCTTAGGTGCTCACTAAGAAACGGTTTTAAAAACTTTCAATCCTAAGGGGCAAACCCCCCCCCCATTGTATGTATGTATGTTCCATATCTCCTCCTAAACCACTGGACCGATTTCAATCAAACTTGGCACAAATATTTTACGCGACGGGAGAACCAACATAGGAGAGGTGCTTTTTTTCGATGGGGTCCTTTGGGGGGTTATTTGAGGTCTTCTACATTAGGGTGGGTCGAAAAAAGCGAATTTTCGAGTATCGAATTCTAATAGTGCGGAAAAGTTGCGTATTCGCATGCTAATAAACGGAAAAATATTGAAAAAATTCCTATGTTTAATCTTCAGTTCGCGCAAAGGGCCTAAATTTTGAAAAAAATGACAAAAAACGCCAAATATTACCTTAACGCTCAAATTTTACAGATTAAGTTTTTCGACTTCTAATAGCGTGAAAGTACTTCATTTTAGTTGCCTGATAATAGAAAAAATATTTAAAAAATCGCGCGTTACATATTGAGTTCGCGCATAAGGCCTAAAGTTTCCGAATTTTGGTGAAAAATTGATATTTTTACAGTTTTACAAACTGACGGACTGTTGTATTAAAAATATATACAAGGCCATTTTTTTTACTAATTGTTCCTATGAGTGATTTTATATATTCAACTTGGATCCGAATACATCACCTTGCAGCTCTTCGCCCATTTCGCAAAATTATTTTTGATAAAATGACCCACAACTCACCACGTGGAGGTGGCTGCAATTCGAGTTCCACCCACGCCCTACCCAACCATCCAACCATTCAGGGCATGGTAAATTATCAAATCAAACAGACTTGTCGCAACACGTCTGTGTCTGAGTCACCGAGTCACCCCCTCCCAAGGCGCGATGACTTCTGTCTGATCAGTTGCTACTCGGCATGCCGCGTGATAACGTCTCGTCGCAGCGTTACTAGTGTGTCTAAACCAGTACCTTACATACAGTCTTGTGGCAAATCAAGCTTAGTTCGCTACATTTGAGTGTTTTCTTGTGACGTTGGTAGTGGTTGTGAAATGACGACTCAGAAAAAAGTGTTGGTGACAAGACAGTCGCACTGCTGTCCTTTGTTCGGTTTGCCCAAAGAACTAAGTGGAACAAACCTACCGACATTCGAGGACGTGCTTTTGTGTTGCTTCGAAGAAAGCAATAAACTTTCAATATCATCGGATTCAAAGAAAAAAATTGCATTTTCAACAATAGCCGATTGTGTTGCTACTCAAATAGAGATGATATATCGTAAAGCCTCCATTCCAGTAGTGACTCATACTCGGACTGTGCAAATGATAAAAGCGTACCATGATGCATATTATAATTTAAGAAAATCGTACAACCGAGACCACGAAAAGGACAGTTATAAGATAAAAATAGATGAATTCATAGCTGAAGCGAAATCAAAACTATTTGATATTGCAGCGTGTAAGTGTGTTATGACATTTTCTTGTGTATGTGGGAAAAAGGCAAGTGCCTGTGACTGTCCTGTAGTTGTGGAATGTATGTGTGGAAAAGACAAAAAGATCCAACCCATTGAGAGAAAGTTTATATACGATCAACGAACAACCAGGATCGGCTGCATTGGCAGTTTGGGTAGAAAAGAAACAGTTAAACTTAAGAAAAGGGACGAAAGAAAACAACTACAATTGTTGCAAGAAACTGTTGCGCCCGACTGTGACACGGAAGCTACTCGGAAATCTTCGCACGAAAGAAGGAGTGAAATCGATTTGTCTTCAGTTCCTTCTACATCTCAAATGAGGTTGAAATTGATGTCTACTGCCTTAGTAAGCGATAGATTTGGTGTTTCTGACAGAGCCACAGCTGCTATCGCTTCTAGTGTTTAACATGATCTTGGAATGATCTTTGAAAAAGATTCGTCGCTAGTGATCGACAAAAGCAAGATAAGAAGAGAAAAACAGAAGACACGAGAGGCCGTAGTACAAGAAATCCACCGGCTTACAGTAACAAAGGGAATATATTTTGATGGTAGAAAAGATAATACTATCGTTCAAGAAAAAATAGGGGCTAAAATGTACCGCAGAGTAAGGAAAGAGGAACACATTAGCGGAAAGAGGAACACATTAGCGTGACTCGTGAGCCTGGTGGGCAATATTTCGTGAGCTGATTGAGTGGACGAAATGTAAGCTGTCGCCCCCTCCAATGATGGAAAGCTTGACAACAGAGAATATTTCATCATTTCTGCAAAATAACACTCTGCCTGAGTTTGAATTTTTAAACTTTCCCTGCCATACCCAAGCAGTTGAAAGATGCATAAAACTTGTGACAGAGTCCGCCGGAAAAGTGTGCGGACAAGATAACAGAGATGGCTACATTAGAGCAACTTTGCACTCAAGATCTTCGATGCCAAAATTAGACCAAAAATCCGATTTCAAGATAACGCCCTTGACTGATAGTGGCGAACCAACATAATTTACCATGCCCTGAATGGTTGGATGGTTGGGTGGGGCATGGGTGGAACTCGAATTGCAGCCACCTCCACGTGGTGAGTTGTGGGTCATTTTATCAAAAATAATTTTGCGAAATGGGCGAAGAGCTGCAAGGTGATGTATTCGGATCCAAGTTGAATATATAAAATCACTCATAGGAACAATTAGTAAAAAAATGGCCTTGTATATATTTTTAATACAACAGTCCATCAGTTTGTAAAACTGTAAAAAAATATCAACTTTTCACCAAAATTCGCAAACTTTAGGCCTTATGCGCGAACTCAATATGTAACGCGCAATTCTTTAAATATTTTTTCTATTATCAGGCAACTAAAATGAAGTACTTTCACGCTATTAGAAGTCGAAAAACTTAATCTGTAAAATTTGAGGGTTAAGGTAATATTTGGTGATTTTTGTCATTTTTTTCAAACTTTAGGCCCTTTGCGCGAACTGAAGATTAAACACAGGAATTTTTTCAAT
The DNA here is from genome assembly GCA_034769895.1 of Magicicada septendecula. Lineage (NCBI taxonomy): Eukaryota > Metazoa > Arthropoda > Insecta > Hemiptera > Cicadidae > Magicicada > Magicicada septendecula. Next base: position 778,950,297 of record CM068367.1, read on the forward strand.
ATTTTTCCGTTTATTAGCATGCGAATACGCAACTTTTCCGCACTATTAGAATTCGATACTCGAAAATTCGCTTTTTTCGACCCACCCTATTCTACATCTCCTCCTAAATCACTTTCAACCAACCTTGGCACAAATATTTTACGCAACGGGAGAACCAACATAGGATAGGTGTTTTTTTGATGGGGTCCTTTGGGGTCTTTCACATCTCCTCCTAAACCACTGGACCGATTTCAACCAAACTTGGCACAAATATTTTACGCAACGGGAGAACCAACATAGGACAGGTTTTTTTTCGATACGATCCTCTGGGGGGTCCTTTGGGTCTTAAAAATCTATTAGATCTGGTTACTATGGCAACCCAATAGAATAGATTCTGGTTACCATAGCATCGGTGGAAGTCTCCCGCGTAGGAAGTAGTGCGGGAGTCGTCCGACGGGCCTTCCAGGGAGTCCATCCACGGAACCCGGGGAGTCTTAGGTCGGATCCCACAAAAGGTGTCGGGGCCAGAGTCCACGGTTCTTATAAATAAAGATATAGGTTATGATATCAAAGGTGGTGTATGGAAAGCAGTGAGAAAATACAATGAAAAGAGGTCACTTATTCCCTGGAAGATAAATATGACTGTAATACTGACTACAACAATGACAAGATTTTATCTATTGGTGATTTTATACAGTGTAAATGGTGTAATGCTAAAAAGTGGAAAGAGGAAAGTCCTGGGTTATGTTGTAGCAACGGAAAAGTCCACCTTCCTCTCATTAAAGAACTACCAGAACCTCTCCACAGCCTTCTGAGGGAAGACTGTTTCTCTCATGGCCAGTTGTACGCTGCCTGTTCAAGAGTTAGCACTCCTGACAGTCTGGTTATTCTTCACCCAGAAGGAAAAACTAAAAACTTTGTGTACAAAGAAGTTCTTTAATAATCCGAGGATTAGTTCTTCATTACAAGTTCATAAATTGAAGAAAAATCTGAAATGTTTTCATACTCAACACAACTTCATATAACAAAAATGTTTAATGTTTATTTTAAATAAAATATATAAGAGGTTTTAATTATTTATTTATAAGAAACCTACTGTAATTGAACTTTATTAATTAAATAAGATTTTCATTATGTACAACGTGAAACTCCGTAGCGAAGCACGGGTATTAAAGAGGTAAAAAAGGGGTTGGAATTTTGTAAGATCAAATTTTGAATCAAGTCATTCAAAGTTTTTGGAAATTTGTCCCCTGAAGGTGAAAAATAGGAGATGATGTTTAAATGGATCGTCGTTTGTAAAGTTACAAACATGAAAATTCATATTAAGGCACTTGATATTAGGCCTATATAAAAAAATCGCATCCACAGTTTTTCGAAATTTTATTATTTACCTGCTGGTGGTAAACATTATATAAAGTTTTTCGATGGCCCGTCATTTTAGTATATAGTTGTAAATAATAAAATAGAAATCTATTTACAAAATTTTATTTAATTAAGTAACTCAAACAGTTAATAAATAAACTTTATGAATTTGAAATAAAATAGCTTCATTCAAATATTTTGGTTAATTCCTATGTAAAACAGGTGATTAAAATTTCATGGGACATAAGCCAGATATTATCCCTACTATATACTCAATATTATAAATGTGATATGTGAGTGTCATTAGTTATTGTAATAATAATAACAATAGTATTTAAGTAAGTAAGTAATAACATTTTCAATAGTCTCATTTTCTTTGACAACAATGCTTTAGTTAGTTGTTCTTGGTTTTCTCAAGGTACCTACATATTTTACTTATGTTCTTATTCAAGTTAATTGCAGTTGTGCTCAATTATTTTCAGGTAGGTATCTACATATTTCTTTTGTTTTCTAGCAGTTATGGAGTTAATGCAAACAAAGCAGCGAGCAAGAGCTAGAACAATTACAGTTACTATCATGTCAATATTGTAATAGCTTTTTGTTCACAGATATAGTATACTTCATAAAAATTATGGGCGAAGAAATTATAACCGCAAACGGGTCAGACATCCTATGCCGAGTAATTACAATACCAGGAGATGGGGCCTGTTTATTTTTGTCTCTGGCTTATTTGGTGCACGGCGACGTGTCAATGGCTGCTCAAATTCGAGCAGACATTGTACGACATGTATCGAACAAATGGCAGAGATTCAAATATTTCAGTATGGATCGTCATGGAGCTGCTTACGGTACTAAGAGGCTGTACATTGCAGAAATGTCTAGACCGTATACCTATGGGACTACGTGTGAACTCAAAGCAGCTGGAGAAATATTTCCGTTTGAGTTTCAACTGTTCCAAGACGGTATACTTATTGCAACATTTGGAGAGGCAGAACAGGAGATAAAAAGAATCCGATTCTCAGGATCTTTTAGCGGAGGACATTTTGATGCTTTGATTCCGTTGGTTGAAACGACAAATACAGATGAGAACGATAATTTCCAGCATACACCGACCATCTCTGAGACAATAAATAGTGAACTAGATTTATCCTCTTCTGCTATTGAGTCGCAACTCACCACTAAAAGAGGAAAAAAGCGTCGAAAAAGGTTCACGGACGTGATTAGAAAAAAACAAGTAAAGGAAACTGTTCAAAAACACACAAAAAATAATCCCAAAAGCCATAGAGTTGCTGTTAAGAAATATACTAAGAATCATCCCGAGGTCAATAGAAAGGCTGTCAAAAAATATTCAACTAATAATCCCCATGTTAATCAGGCATCTGCAACTAAGTATAATAAAAAGAGAACAGAAATGAGGTTGCTGGCTTGGAAAATTAAACATATGTCTGGTTTTGAATACAATCCTAATATTGATTATTCCAAGGACAAAATTGTTGATCTCAGAATATGGTTACCCTGTACCTGGTGTCATGCTTTGAAATGGCGGGAAGAGCCTAATGGAATGTGTTGCAGTGGCGGGAAAGTGCAGCTCGATTCCATTGAACGTTTCCCGGAACCATTACACAGTCTTTTGACGAATCAGCATGTAAAAGGCGAACATTTTCTGTCTTCCATACGAAAATACAACGGATGTTTTCAAATGACATCTTTTGGAGCTAAAAAGGTAAATGAGGGTAACTTTATGCCAATTTTTAAAGTACAAGGCCAGGTATACCACCAGATAGCGAGCATTACGGTTGCCCCTCAACATGAACCTTCGTTTTTACAAATATATTTTGTCAGTGATGATGAAAGTGAGAGGAACATTCGCTGTGGAATTTACTCTGGCGTCAATCGAGAACTGGTTGACCAATTGCAAAAGTTACTGCATGAAAATAATAAATATATTTTAGGTTTTAAAGCCGCTATTGACTCTGTACCTAAGGGTCAAAAGGATTACAAAGTAATTATCAATGCAAATAGAAAGCGTTTGGGGAACACCAAGGTCGTTTCAACGCTCCAACGTGTAAGGAGGTCGCAGTTCTGATTGTAGGTCAGGAGTTTGAAAAGAGACACATCGTTCTCCATAGCAGAAATAACAGAGTGGTACGAATCAGTGAGACACACCGTGTTTATGACGCACTTCAATACCCTCTGATGTTTTGCTGCGGGGAAGATGGCTATCAAATTGATATCCCTCAACGTGACCCAAAGACTAATGCGCCTCTTAAAAAGACCGTGTCTGCTGCTAACTTCTACAGCTACAGATTAATGAAGCGTGACAGCGGAGAAAACTACATACTGTCATTTCGCAACCTACTCGATCAATATTTGGTCGACATGTACGCAAAAATAGAAACGGACCGACTTAATTGGATACGAAACAATCAGGAAAAGCTAAGAAGCGAAGAGTATGTTCATTTAAAGGATGCTATGTCAAGAGCTGACACACAAATTAAAGATTTTGGCAAAATGGTTGTATTACCGTCCTCTTTTACTGGAGGAACTCGGTATATGCACGAACGGACTCAGGACGCGATGACGTATGTCCGCCATTTTGGGCGACCAGATCTATTCATAACGTTTACTTGCAACCCGAAATGGACAGAAATCGTAGAGCTTTTGAAACAAGGCCAAAAATTTCATGACCGACATGTCCTGATAGCGCGTGTTTTCCATCTAAAGGTTAAAAATATTATGAAGCTCCTCACTAAAAGTTGTATATTTGGAAATGTCCACTGCCAAATGTACACCGTAGAGTGGCAGAAACGTGGTCTCCCTCACATTCATATTCTTCTGTGGCTTGAACAAAAAATAAGACCAGAATCAATCGACAAAGTCATAAGCGCAGAAATACCAGATCCTGAGTTAAATCCAGCCCTTCATGAGATTGTTAAGACAACTATGATACATGGCCCATGTGGAACTCTTAACAGGAACTCGCCGTGCATGGTGAATGGTGCATGCTCAAAGAAATACCCACGACCTCTCTTAAAGGAGACACAAACAGGAGATGACGGCTATCCTCAGTATCGTAGGAGGTCTGTGGCAGACGGTGGGTTTACTGCCAAAGTTGGTGGACTTGATCTTGAGAATCGTTGGGTAGTGCCTTATAGTCCCATTCTGTCTCGCATCTTCTCGGCCCATATAAACGTTGAACTATGCAATTCTGTAAAATCAATAAAATACATCTGCAAGTACGTAAACAAAGGTTCTGACCAAGCAACTTTTAAAGTTGGAGATCTAGATGAAGTAACCAGGTACGAGACAGGACGTTACATAAGTAGCTCTGAGGCGGCTTGGCGTATTTTCTGCTTCTCTATACATGAAAGGTACCCTCCTATTGTGCAGCTGGCAGTGCACCTTGAAAATGGCCAAAGAGTTTATTTCACAGAAAGCAACGTTGTTGATAAAATAATTAATCCTTCAAATACCACTCTTCTCGGCTTTTTCGAGCTGTGCCAAGTCGATGCTTTCGCAAGGACGCTTTTTTATTGAGGTTCCGGCTTACTACATTTGGAAAAACCAAAAATTTCATCACAGGAAGCAAGGGCAACCTGTGACAGGTTATCCAGGTGTGAAGAAAGATAACGTATTAGGTCGAGTTTACACTGTACATCCCAACAACTCCGAGTGCTACTACCTATGTCTGCTCTTGCACGAAGTTCGGTGGCCCCACGTCCTTCACTACTCTTAAAACTGTTGCAGGAATTGTTCATCCGACGTTTCATTCGGCATGCAAATCGCTTGGCTTGCTAGATGATGCGAACTGGGACCACACGTTGGAGGAAGCCTCATTGTTTCACTCTCCTAATAGAATTCGTGACCTATTCGCCGTAATATTGGTTTTCTGTCAAGTTGGTGATCCAAAGAATCTGTGGAAGAAACACTGTGGTAGTCTTGCAGAGGACATTAAGAGGCAAATTGAGAGAGAGTGCGGTAACATACAACTGGTACAAGACTATGTTTTTAACCGATGTCTCATTCTTATTGAGGATATTGTAATATCTATGTCAGGAAAAACACTCACGCAATTTGGACTACCGTCACCTTCACGAGAGCAGGAACCTGTTGTCAGCAACCGAATATACCATAGTGAAATATCTTATGACACCGTTCATCTCAACAAAGAAGTGGCAGCAAATCTTCCGAAATTAAATGACGACCAGAAGAAAGTCTACGAAGATATAATGAACAGTGTTACTACTGAATCTGGCAAGTTGTTCTTTCTGGATGCCCCAGGTGGAACTGGCAAAACGTTTTTAATTAATTTGTTGTTGGCTACTATTAGAAGTTGGAGAAATGTTGCCATTGCAGTAGCTTCCTCAGGAATTGCAGCTACTTTAATCGATGGGAGGCAAAACTGCTCACTCTGCTTTCAGATTACCTTTGAATCTAAATTATTCTGAAACTCCATTGTGTAATATATCTAAACAGAGTTACATGGCGGAAGTGCTTCGAAAAACCAAAATTATAGTTTGGGACGAGTGCACAATGGCTCACAAAAAATGTATTGAGGCTTTAGATAGAACGCTCCAAGACATTCGAAGTTGCAACCGATTGATGGGTGGAGTAACAATTTTGTTAGCAGGTGACTTCAGACAAACATTGCCTGTTGTACCACGAGGGACACGTGCAGACGAAGTGAAAGCCTGCTTAAAGTCGTCATTTCTATGGCCGAAAGTTAATATTCTGACATTGAGAGTCAATATGCGCGTCCAACATGATTCAAGGGCAAAACAGTTCTCTAAATTGTTGCTCGATATAGGTAATGGACATGTTTCGGAGGAGGAAGGTAAAATAAACATTCCTAATAATCTGGGCGATGTCGTGGTAGATCTGAACAGTTTAACTGATAGGATTTACCCTAACGTTCACCAAACTGAAGAAAATTGTGCATCATGGCTGCGAGAAAGAGCAATTCTTACTGCAAGAAACGATGACGCCAACAGCATCAACAACATTTTACTTAAAAAGTTGCTCACTGCTGAGATAAAATATGAATCCGTGGACACTGTACTGCAGGTCGATGATGCTGTAAATTATCCCGTAGAGTTCCTTAACACCCTCCACCCACCAGGAATACTGCCTCACATATTGTACCTCAAAGTTGGCGCTCCAATTATTTTATTGCGCAATCTCAACCCTCCGAAACTATGCAACGGCACTAGGCTACAGGTGAAGGCTTTACATAAACACGTAATTGAAACCACCATTTTTACTGGTATTTATCAAGGAGAAACGGTTTTCATTCTGCGAATTCCTTTGATACCTTCGGATTACCAGTTTGAATTTAAACGTTTGCAATATCCAGTTAAGTTATGTTACGCAATGACAATTAATAAAGCGCAAGGTCAAACATTGAAAATAGTTGGTGTTGATCTCAGGAATGATTGTTTTTCACATGGCCAGTTATATGTGGCGTGTTCCAGGGTTACCTCACCTAACGGCTTAGTTATGCTCCAGCCAGAAAAAAAAAAAAACCAAAAATATTGTTTACATGGAAGTTTTAAAATAAATAATTAAAATAAAATAAAATAATTAGTCATTATTTAATACACAAATAACGAACCTCGCGCGTTGTTGAGGCAACTATATTCACTGGCTGTGGTTCTGGAGAAACAGTTTTCATACCTCGCATTCCTTTGATCCCGTCAGACTACCATTTTCAGTTTAAAAGACTACAATTTCCCATCAAAGTCTGTTTTGCAATGACAATCAACAAAGCTCAATGACATTCTTTGAAAATGGCTGGCGTAGATCTGAGGGAAGACTGTTTCTCTCATGGCCAGTTGTACGTTGCCTGTTCAAGAGTTAGCACTTCTGACAGTCTGGTTATTCTTCAGCCAGAAGGAAAACTAATAACTTTGTGTACAAAGAAGTTTTTTAAGGATCCGATGATTAGTTCTTCATTACAAGTTCATAAATTGAAGAAAAATCTGAAATGTTTTCATACTCAACACCCCCAAAGCAGAACAACGGGCGACAGTGCGACATTGTCGCAGAAAGGAAACGAGGCCTGCAGAAAGATCGTCCACCGCGTTAACGAAAAACGTGTAAAAAATTTGCTGCAGTAAAATTTCTAAAAAAAATAAATTGTTGCATAAAAACAGATACGAATAAACGAATCAATTCAATAACAAAATCTATGTTTGTGACTCAATAATATACCGATAAATTTCAGATGAGAGGCCGAGCGATAAAGGTTACATGTAATCTATTGAAGTGAGAGCGCCGGCTACAGCCGGCAGACAAGTCACTCGGCCGCGCTCCGGCGTAGTAATTCACAATTCGGATACTGTAGTTGTGTATTTCTGGACTGATTTTCTATATCAACCTAAAATCAATATCAATATATTTAAATGTAATTTACAAATTTATTAAAATAAATCCTGATAGACCTGATATTTCCGAAAACCTAAATCTAAAACTATCTCAAATTTTGTCTCCTGAAATTTTAAGGATTATTATTTTAATACTTATATAGAATGGAGAGAGCCGTTGCATCAAACAATTTTAACTACGTTACTACTGAAATGCTTGCAGAAAGTATTTGGTTTTCTTAAAATCCGTTGCAGAAAGATGAAAAACATTCTGCTTTTAGGCTCAACACAACTTCATATAACAAAAATGTTTAATGTTTATTTTAAATAAAATACATAAGAGGTTTTAATTATTTATTTATAAGAAACCTACTTTAATTGAACTTTATTAATTAAATAAGATTTTCATTATGTACAACATGAAACTCCGTAGCGAAGCACGGGTATTTTGCTAGTAAATATATAAGTTTATGGGTCATTCCAAATCAAATCATCCAGCCAGAACAACATTTTTCACCCCACCCTCTCAGATTTTCATGAACATTTTTTTACAGCATCTATGGATAAATATAACAACCCGTAATTTTTAATTTTTGTGAAATTCGCTTTATTTTTTTTATGATTTTTTGAAAAAAGTTCAATTTTAGCTGATTTGTTAGTCATGGCGAGCGGTCAAAAGGGCACTTTTCAATAAAAACTCTAGTTGTATGGTAATTATTTAATATTAAGTTATGAAAGTCACAATATTAACTTGAAATTTCACAAGGATTCCAAATATAAGGTCAAAAATAACATTTAGACTCATATAAACCTTATTGTTCCACTTCAAAGTTGGCAATTCTGAATATTTTTCTCCATGCAGGCTTTTACGTAAATGTTTTTTAACTTTTTTCTGTCTGGTCCTATGAGGCTGGAAAAGGTCTCGTTTGAAAGAGAACGAAATGTACTATAATAACATAAAAGTCACGGGTATTTAATGTCATCATTTTATAATTTAAGTACAAAATTTTATGAACTAAAAATACGTGTGAATGAGTGCAAATTGTTTTTGTGAATTAAACTATTGGAAAGTTGTTAAATATCGTGTAATGTGTGAATATTGTCTCAAGACTATAATGAAGTGCATGAAAAGGATTTTAAAAAGTACTGAGGCTGACCTTAGCAGGTGAGAACATTTTCTTTGATCGTACTTAAACAACAAGTTTTTAATATTTATATAATTCTTGTAATAGTATTTAAATATTTAGAATATACTCAAACTCTATAAAATGAGACACTCTGCATAAAGTACATGAATTTGTGGCAGTGGGGATTTCAATGGCAAAGTGGGGAAATTTTGGGTAGCCATGTTGGGAAAAGATGACTGATTGACCTGGCAACACTGCTCAGTTTGCCTTTGCTCTGTGACGCTGCTGTGATAGGAGCAGTAGCATACAAACAGTGCATAAGTAGTTCATTGTAAAAAAGTGTATACATTGTTTAAAGTGATTTGTGTAATTTTTATAATCTATAAATTTATACAGTGTAATAGGGGACAGTAGTGTGAGTGTTTGGACTAAACATACAAACTACAGTGAGTAGTCTGATTAATCTGATTTTGATTCAACAATCATTTTTTCTGATTTTAGTGCTATTAAGTTTCATTGATAACCATTAATGTGCAGTTTAAAACAAAGATTGCCATCTTTATTTCTTCATTACTGTACTATCTATGTATAATCATGAGTTCAGATGAAGAGCTGTTAGTACCTTAAGAACAGTGTAATGTGGGGCTGATCACTCATTCTGTTTGTCATAACACAAATTTTACAGATAAGAAAGAAATACTGTTGGTTTCAAATTTACCAGATGAAGTTACAGAAATTCTTAATTGGAGGTTAGGAAAATCATTGACACCTAGTTCCAATTTATGTTTACATCATTATCTCTACTATACTGAATATTATGAAAATAACAAAAAAAAAGTGTTGCGACCCAAAGAATGTCCACAAAAAGGTCATCAAAGCAGGTTTAAGACCAGTATCTCTTAAATATGCCAAAGAAGTAAAAAGAAAAAAGGAATAATATTAATTCCTGGAAAAAAGATTTGTGACAACCAAATCTTGGTCAAGGCAGAAAACCGTATCAGAATTTACAGTGACTGAATACATGGTTAGAAAGGCACATCAGCTGGTTCAAACAAAAGGGATATTGTCTATGTCTGAGCCAAAAGAAGGAAACAAAATTCTACCAGATGTAATTGAAAATGTTCAAGATTTCTATAAGGATGACGAATTTAGTACGCTCATGCCAGGAATAAAAGATAAAGTTAGTATTGCAAGAAACGTTCACATGCAAAAACGTTTGTTGCTCGGCAATCTTGAGGAACTTTACTCTGCTTTCAAAGAAAAGTATCCCAATGCCAAAATTGGAGTTTCTAAATTTTGTGACCTCAGGCCTGACTGGTGTGTAACAGTTAATCAAAGAGGAGTTTATTCGGTTTGTGTTTGTTACATACATCAAAACCCTGCACTATTTACTAGTCCAATGAACTTGGACAAAAATAAATTGAAAGAATTAACTGCCATGTTAATGTGTAAAGACAGAAAACGTGAATGCATGCTAAGAATGTGCGATAACTGTCCTAATTCTGACAAATTGAAGAATTTTGTACGAACAACACTTGAAGACTATGAAGATAAAGACAAAATAATATTCAAGCAATGGACAAACACTGATCGTAGTGAGCTACAAACAATGATCCTTCCACTCCCTGAGTACATTACACTTTTAAATGAAAAGCTTGAAACATTGATACCTCATTCTTTTATTTAAAAGAAACAATCTGAATACATAAAAAAGAGAAAAGAACATGTATCTGAAAACGAAGTGCTTTGCTTCATGGATTTTTCTGAGAACTATGGATTCATTCTGCAAGATGAGATTCAAAGTTATCATTGGTCTCATTCATCTTGCACAGTTCATCCAGTATTAGTTTATTATAAAGAGAATGACAGCCCTTCTGTTTCACAGCAATCATTTTGTTTTTTACCAGATTACATGAAACATGATGTAAATTTTGTTTATGAAGTTCAAAGCAGAATTTGTCATTACATGAAAGAGAAACAGCCAAAAGCAGCAGCGATAGAATACATCACAGATGGTTGTGCAGCTCAGTACAAAAATTTTAAGAGTTTAATAAATCTTTGTTTTCATGAAGCTTATTTTGGTCTAGAAGCTTCCTGGATTTTTCATGCCACAAGTCATGGAAAATGTGCTTGCGATGGTATAGGGGGCTCAGTAAAACAATCTGTTACAAGAGCTAACCTCCAAAGGCCGTATAAAGACCAAATTTGTACACCAGAAGAAATGTTCAAGTTTGTGACCAGCAATTTTCAAAAAAAACATTTCAATTCATCAATACAGACAATGTAAAAAATGTAGAACCAATGTTAACTCTGCGTTTTAGTGATCATAAAACTGTTCCTGGTACAAGGTCCTTCCATTATTTCCAACCACTGTCCAAAACCGAAATAACAGCGAAACGTATCAGCAGTGACAAAGATTTTTCCTTAAGATATAGCTTTACACAAGAACTGCAACTTCCAAATCTCCAACCAAATACCTATGTAGGCTGTGTCTATGAAGAAAAGTGTTATATTGGACTAATTTTGGAGCTAGATGATGACAACCAAGATGCTTACATCAATTTTAAAACATTTTTTTGGCCAGAACACAGAAATGTTGGAAGAGAGGATAAGTGCTGGGTCCCTTTAACAAACATAATTTGCTGGATAGATGTACCTGAATTAAAGGTTCAGGTGGGCCGAATGCTTTACATACTATCCAAAAAAAGTATTCAAAATATTAATGCTGCCTGGCCAAGGAAAAATTAAGTTTCATATCAACCAAGAAGCACCTGTATATATTGTAAACATCCTGTAATACCATTTAAGACTGAAAAGGTAAGCATACTCAACAAATAAATACCTAAGCAAGTTATTATTTTTAAAATACGGACAAATCTTCTTTAAAATCTATATTTTTTTAGTTTTGACAGGTAGTTAGGCCTTGTTACACTGATAAGCCTAATTTAACTGAAGGTTTTAGTGCAGAAAAATATAAGTATACCTTAAATAAAAAAATCCTCATTGGCCACACAAGATAGGCTACTATGCAAAATATTTCAATGACATATCAAATATAAATTTTGTACTTAAATTATAAATGAAGACATTAAATACCCATGACTTTTATTTTATGTTATTATAGTACATTTCATTCTCTTTCAAACGAGACCTTTTTCAGCCTCATAGGACCAGACAGAAAAAAGTTAAAAAACATTTACGTAAAAGCCTGCACGGAGAAAAAAAATTCAGAATTGCCAACTTTGAAGTGGAACAATAAGATTTATATGAGTCTAAATGTTATTTTTGACATTATATTTGGAATCTTTGTGAAATTTCAAGTTAATATTGTGACTTTCATAACTTAATATTAAATAATAACCATACAACTAGTTTTTATTGAAAAGTGCCCTTTTGACCGCTCGCCATGACTAACAAATCAGCTAAAAATGAACTTTTTTCAAAAAAATCATAAAAAAAAAATAAAACGAATCTGGCAAAAATGAAAAATACAGGCAATATTTATCCATAGGTCTAGATGCTGTAAAACAAATTTCATGAAAATCTGAGAGGGTGGGGTGAACACCCCTGGATGATTTGACTTGGAATGACCCTTATATAAGTTTATCACATATTGCAAAAATTGTTTCTTTAAATTATCAGCACTTTCAAAATTAGTGGAAAGTTTTATGCCTGAAATATATAGCTGTCGTATACCATGTCTCGATTTGAATTTTTGCAACCACCCTGTCGTAGCTTTAAAGTATGGATCGCCTCCGAGTTTTTCATTTATTATAAGTGCCTTCTCACACACGATAGGCCCCAATATAGGTTCACCCTTACTTCTTTGTTGCACAAATCATGTGTACACTGCACAATCTAAGTTGTCATTTTCAGCTGTTTTCATAGTTTTTTCTGGAAGTAACACCTTCCAAAGATTCTAGTTTACCACTGTAAGACATTAACGTAAGTTCACTTTTTTTTAATGTCAGTAATCATTGATTTACCAACGTTAAATTTTGAAGCCAATGCGCTAGCTGTTTCCCCTTTCTTCAGACAATCAATAATTTTAAGTTTATCATTTATTGACAGCACTACTCTCTTTCTTTTTGCAGACATCATAAAGCAGTTAAAGTAAAAAGAACAGCAACGAATGTATGCGCTAACGTAATTCAGCTTACCAACGCTTGCAAACTGAACAAGAGCCGGTGTGGTAGACTGATGTTGAATGATGTCATCGGTGACTCAGACATTCGGTGACAGACTTCCGTTGACACAGTTTGTTTATCAATTGTAAATGTGTTTATCGAAGTTTGTTGATGTAAATGTATTTATCGATTCTTTGTTTATCGATTGTAAGGCTGTACAGCTACAGCGTTTATTTATTACTGTACAGTACTGTAATCATTTATAGTATACAATTTTTTATGTTCAATAAATATGCCATAAGCCTACACATGTCCAATACATTACTGTACAGTACAGTACATAATTGTACTTTTTATTGAGTTTGGATAATAGATCGTTCGGTTAATGGATGTTCGGATAATCGATGCTCTACTGTATTACATTTAATACTTAACAGATATGCTCACAGCCTGCTGAAGACAATTTCTCTATACATTTGTCTTCTTAATTTCTCTACAACATGTGTCTGAGTATTTAAAACTTAATATTTCTATACAAAAAAGTCTCACACACATTTAGGCAGAAATATAATAATGTATTATAGTTGGATCATTATTTTTCAAAGCTTTCTCATCTGTTTGCATTAGTTGTGTCAACTGTAATTTTAGTCATCGTATGCTAACCTATAATAGAAGATCCACCATAATAGTTAGGCTATTATGATTCATCTAACTATTACTGCTTTCATTAATGCTTGCAAATTCTAAAACATACAAGAAGACATTTCCACACATTGTTCAATAACACTGAATATAATTCCAAATATAAGTTCTCTGTGAATGACCATTTTTGACATTAACATATTAACAGTAACCTTTTGTGGACTTTGTTACACATCTTGTATTCATGGACAGCAAAAACAAAACAAAATTATAAATGTAATTTATAAAATTATCAATCTAAAAAACATTACATGTCTATCTTACCTATATAATTCTATATTCAATAGTTGGCAAAATTTGTAGTCTGGGATAAAAAAATGTTAGTTTCTTCAAAAGCAGAAATGGCTTAAGTTTACAAACAATTGTATAACGTCCATTACAACTAAATTTGAAAGTAAAACAAAATGATAGCCATATTGTTTATGAAATTATCATGGTAGCTTTATAAAAATAATCATAAATAAGTGTTCCAGACTTAAGAACCTTAGTTAACATTCTTACAAATACAAATATTTTGTAGTAGGCCTACATAAAAAACTCAATACAAAAATGTCTCTAGTTAATGTGACTTTTAATATCTGGTATACTGATATACGAATAAAGCACCTGCTAATTTACAAGTAGTACTTTACATAAATTTACTAATCAAGAGCAAAGAAAATTCAAAATTTCAGAAATATTGGTGTATAACATTAACTATAGAATTCTTAGCAGGCCTAATAATTTTTTTTTAAAAACTTACACAAATATGATACTTATGCATTATCAGTAAGTATTCTAATGGAGGTTCTTAAAAATAAACAGTTCAATTAAAATTACACAATTACACTTTTATAATAATCGCGTATGATAATTACAGACCCTTTGCGAAATTTAAAGTTATATCCCAGCCTACATGCCAAAAATAAAAATAACAGTTTAAATCATAATGATAAGGATGACAAATAATTTTAACAATTTCCTTGCGACATGTACAAAGATTAAAGTATGCTTATTGCAACAGTGACAATAACTTTCTCCAGTTCTTTTGAAGATGAGATACACAGTTACACAATTATTATTATTATTATTTTATGTTCTAGGCAAGTATGTTACAGGTCTAATTATTAAAAACACAAAAATATATAGTTACATCAGGAAATTGTAGAGCTAAAAATCAAATAACACAGATGACAATAAAATAACCGTTTACAACGCTACTACACATAAATGATCAGCTTTTGTTTTAGAAAATTAATTTTTAATTTCTGGCTCATTAATTGCAAAAATATTTGAATCTTCAACGAGGTTAGGAATGCTGATTTTATTTGAAGTCGCGTATTGCAACATTCATTTTAGCGTTAATTTCTCACCTTATTGGTTGTAAGCCACCCTTTCGGCTGGCTTTTTATTAATTGCGGAATGGTGGAAGGTATTTAGCCACTTTCAAGAAGAAAAAGTACGCCAACTTTGCAGAAACGTTTTCAGCTCACCCTCGAACTATCCTATACTGACACCACACCATGCCACAGTACATGAGAAGAGAGCTCCTATCGGTCAATTTTACAACTATATATGCAATGATAAGAATAAGGAGGGAAGTGAAATCAATATTGTCAAATTGAGTATTGTACACGGTAATTCTGTTTATTAAAAACTACTGTGGTATTTAGTTAACAATAATTAATATATTCAAAATTAAATGTTTGAAAATTAACGCTTTTAATATAGTAACAAGTATTTAATAATGACGTAAAATGAACTACTTTCTGTGACGTAAACACAGTTGAAGGTTCCTTTATCATAAACTTTGAACCTGGTAGTTTGGCTTTAGTTTACGAATTTTTTACGTGACCTATGCGTATTTATTTTGTTTCCGAGAATTCCAAATTATTGAAAAACCAACAGCAAATTAACTATTTACTAATGTTAAATGCGTAAGTTCTGTAAACTACATTTATCATTCATGTTCTACTGATTGTGTTGTATTCAGCTCTTAAAATTAACAGGTATTCACAATATTACCGTATTATTATTAAAGAAAAAAAATATTTTTATTAGATATATCACAATGCTGATTGTGAAACTTGTTCAAGTGTTCTATCAAAAGTTATACCGTCGTTCTACTGTCGTTATTATTTGTTAACTAATTACACCAGAGTTTTTGTTATATTGTTACACCATAGTATATTTGTTATATTGTTGGCATCTACTATTATTATTTTATTTACAGGATTGATAATCACGCATGTTTCTGTCGCAATTTAGTAGCGAAAGTAGTATTTAAAAGATATTATTTATTTAAATTTAGAGTCTAAATTAGACTGATTTTATTTATTAATTTTCATTTGTTAGCAATCATGAACTATTTGTTTGAAATAGGTATGTTAAGAATAAATGAGTTTATTCTACAAAATAAGTTGTTACATTTTTTCTTTGTATACTTTGTTTTAGTAAAGTAGTGTTTCATACTGGTAATATAACCATTGCCATATATTATGATTTTGACTCGACTGTCTTTCTCACGGTACTGATAAAAACATATATAACGTCACACAATAAATAAACAAGAGTTAGGATTTTAATGCTGAATTATGAATCTTATAAAAATATTACTGATTTGAAGTTCTTTCGTCAAGACACATCACACGCCACACACACACACACACCTCGCGTTCATTATCTGTATTAGATAATAACATGTCCTTAAAATATGAGAGGACTGAATCGCTCTTAGTCTTTCTCGACATTTGCAAAGCTTTCAACTCCTGTGGCATAATAGCCTTAGATCCAAGAGCCTTGGATGCCAGTTACCCCCAACATCGATAAATGGCTCTCAAACGTCTTGGATGGCCGCCCTGCGCAAGTCATACTCGGGCAGCATCTCTCGCCATCGGCTGGTGAACCCCCCCTCACCGGCACCGCCATTAGCCAATACTATTATCTTTACGAAAGACACCCCGCCACCCCACCAACAACTGCCCTATCTGACAGCGGGCCTACTCAGTACGCCAATGATATGGCCTACTGGCTCTCTCCACTGGCAACCTCCGGGACATATATCCTACCCTCCCGAAGGTATTACAGTCCTTCTTAGATTTCTGTATTACTGAAGAATAACCGTAAACGCTCGGCAAAACCCAGTTACGTGTCTTCAATTAAACAGGGCGAAAAATGCAACACTTCAAAACTCCAGTCCGAATCGGTCGTTCTACACAAACCCCCAAACGTGTATGCAAATATCTCGGCGTCACGCTAGATTCCATCCTCATTTGCTTTAACCAGATCAATGAAGTCACCGCCCATGCGCGCCGACGTCTCCAAGCGCTCCGGATCCTCGGCAGACGTAACCACTGAGCAGGATCTACACGGCATGCCTTGCATCCAATCATGGTCTACGCACACCCGATACTGATGACTGCCGCATCCGACCGCCTAGAACCCTACAGGCAGCGGCGCCCCAACCCTTTATTAGGATGGAGCGAGAATCCCGTTCGCTGCCCCTGGTCGACACCTTTCGAATCCGTATAATTCAGTTTCTGTTAAGTAAAACACTAACTTTTCAAAAATCAATACGTTAATTGAATCAAAATTAAGTTGCTATTCATATTGCACTCTTGCTGCAACATAAACAAAATTACTATTAATTAGTATTTAACATTTGGATCAGTTAGAATAATTCTAAAACTAAAAACTAATCAGATAAAAAAAAAAAAAAAAAAAACAGGAACATCGGTATTCTATGTGTTATGTACACGACGTGATGCATTCGCTGACTAGACTAGTACTTTCGAGTTTCTTCGACTTCGTTAGATCGGGGGCGCGGTAGCGAGCGGATACCGTGTGGCGCGTGGCATGCTGGCCGAGTCCCGCGCCACCAGTGATACTCATAACATAATTATTTTTCATTATAGGACGTAGGTAGCTAAGAGCGAAATGTAGCAAAAAGGCGCCAACAAAATTTTATTTTTTTCACAATCGGATTTTGACCCTGCTCCTCACCTGGCGCCTAGAGCGGTCGCTCCTCTCGCTCAACCCCAGGGCCGGCCCTGCCTACAGGATCACAGAACAGCGGGATTTTTTCGTCTAATCTACCGCCGCAAACCCCAAACCAAAACGAGCAACACAGTCCTCTATTCCCTCAACAAACTCTTCCCCGACCTTGATTTCTTCCTCCATAAACTCTTAAACCCGTACCCCTGGAGAGCAAGATTCCGTCCCTCAC
Organism: Magicicada septendecula; assembly: GCA_034769895.1. Classification (NCBI taxonomy): domain Eukaryota; kingdom Metazoa; phylum Arthropoda; class Insecta; order Hemiptera; family Cicadidae; genus Magicicada; species Magicicada septendecula. The sequence goes on from CM068367.1 coordinate 778,968,160, forward strand.
TCCAGGCACAGCAGATTCAATCAACTGGCCGACCAGAAACTCCAAACGTACACTTCCTTAACAACTTAGCTTTAGAGACATTTCTGCATTGAGTCTTTTATGTAGGCCTACTTGAAAATATTTGTACTTGTAAGAATGTTAACTATTGTTCTTAAGTCTAGAACACTTATTTATGATTATTTTTATAAATCAACCATGACTTCCTTAAAGCTCCATAAAACTTCCTTAACAACCGCTTGCTGGCACTGATTAACACCGGACACAATGGACTCTATGGTTACGCCCACTCTAGTTACTCCTTACAGTACCCCTCTCTAATTGCTGGCACTCATTAACACCAGACACAATGGACTCTATGGTTACGCCCACTCTAGTTACTCCTTACAGTACCCCTCTCTAATTGCTGGCACTCATTAACACCAGACACAATGGACTCTATGGTTACGCCCACTCTAGTTACTCCTTACAGTACCCCTCTCTAATTGCTGGCACTCATTAACACCAGACACAATGGACTCTATGGTTAAGCCCACTCTAGTTACTCCTTACAATACCCCGCTCTAATTGCTGGCACTCATTAACACCGGACACAATTGACTCTATGGTTAAGCCCACTCTAGTTACTCCTTACAGTACCCCTCTCTAATTGCTGGCACTCATTAACACCGGACACAATTGACTCTATGGTTAAGCCCACTCTAGTTACTCCTTACAATACCCCGCTCTAATTATCCCACTATCTGCTTTTCACCTAGTCGTGACGTCACGCTTAAGCACTTTTTATATTTTGCGTTCCCAGCTGCTCGACACCACCTCTGCTGCACATCGTTCCTACTCCTTACCTCATACGCAATCCGACTATCCTGACTCGTCCTCGGGTGAGCCTCAAATAGCACCAAAATAAATAAGTAAGACTTAGGCTGTTCAACGGCGCAAGGTAGTTGGAACGTGCTTCGTCAGTGACTTGGAACTAGGCAATAACGTAAAGAAGCGGTAGTTACATGGATGCCACAGAAGTCGAAGACGAGAGGGGAGAAGGAAGAAGAGTTTGTAGACGAGTTTGAAACAGACACATGAGTAACAACACTGTGCGTATATTGTCTTTTCCAGCTTCGTTAAGTGCGTAATAATAGGACAAAAAAAAGTTGGCGGGGGCTGTGTCGGAGCCACGGCCGCAAATCTTCAGAGCGTAGAATACGTCTGTGTGCTTTAGGGTTGCTAATGTGTTATGAATAAAATGAACAAACAAAACACATATTTAGTTTTACAAAGTACAAAATTTTATTTGCAAAATCATCACACAAGTTAATTAGTTGGTTCAAGCAAGACTTTATTTATAATGGGTCTATGATAGGAGAAGTAGCTGATATAAGGTAATATATCAACGCTGATGTTTCTGGTGAAAGTCAAATCGATGGTGGTGTTACCCAGCGTAGTCGGTGGCGACGGCACGTGAAGTCGGGCGCCCTTCCTCATCCAACTCGACTTCAGTATTTATTTCCTTGTCTTTTAAGCGTTGTCGGTAAATCCTCTGACGTTCGGCATTGGTCATTTCGGGTTTTTTGAATTCCCCATGATTTTCTCTACTCTCCTGTATGTGTTTACGATACTTTTGAGCACGTTTAGCATCCATATACCGCGACATTTTGTCTGAACACACGATTTTTACAACTTGAATTACGATTATTCAAACCTCTTAATAATATCACCGCTATTACGGTACACTATGTAGATAGTACTCGATGAGACAATTTTAACGACACCTCACTCAACGTTCTATCGCATCGGAAACCGGAGAAATACTAATTTTAGTGCGCGCCGAGCGGCGCAAAACATTTCTATTTCTCCCCCCACTCACCCCGCGCTGGATGATGCAATAGCCCGCTTATATTGTGCTATTTATTATCTTTGTTCCTTTATCTGTCGAATGGTACCTTATATAAGCGTGAATCTTTTGTTGTTTAGATAATATTTCAATTTCAAACGTGACGTGAAAACGTAATGCTCAATTTTCTGGTTGGGGGTGCCTATTGCTGGCCTGAAAGGTAAGACGTATTCTATGTCAAAAGCTCAATGTGAAATCCAAATTGCTCATACCGGGTAGAGATACCAAGAAGAGGGGCAATTTTGGCGTGCAGGAATCACTTGCAATTTTTGAGATAACCTGCAGTAAAGAGATTGAGTGATATTTTCGAGAATCGCAATTTGTGGGGTTTTAAGAGCATAATTATTTTTGCTCTTTTACATAGGCTGGGGAAGTCATGTCACCGGAGATTTTATGGTGTGCCCAGGACTCTAACCCGCGTCCACCGTTTATTTGTCAACTTACGGAAAGGATTGTCCATATACTGCCTATGACCCTCTTTTTCCGCACACCAGACTCAACCTACCCCCATGTACGCGATCTGGCCAGAAACCAAAGGTCTTCTTGTCACATTGTCAATCACCCCGAACTCTGTTGGACGATCCGCCATAGTATTCACCTACGGCCCTTCTCCTGAGGGAACCACTACCAACCCAACACCCTACTGCTTGAAGCATGAAGCAGACACAAACTGCCTTGAAAGGTGATACTAGAGCTCATGGCGGGGGTGTCTCCTGTCAGACATTCAACGCTTTCTTTCCTGAGGTGCCCGCCCTGAATACAGGAGCTGGTGTGGCCCTACCAATGCTAGGAAGTCAGGGGAGTCTAGGGGATGGACTACCTAGACCTAAAAAGGACCAGAAAGTACTTCGCTGTTGCACCGGTCCCATGTCACTCTGGTTTACGGCAACCAGGCATACTTGTTCTTTACATCAAATTAAATAGCGTTAACTAACTAACGCAACGGTTTGATTAATTAATTATTATTTCACGATATTGACTGATGACTCGGATGCTTGGTGAAACATATTAATAAAAAGGTTTTAAAAAACATACAAACACTTGGTAAGTTTCACAGTTTATATTTACCTCTGACAGCTGTTTCAGCTTATTAAGCTATTCTCAAAGAGATCATAAAAACAACTTTTTCTATGTAAGTTTTTTAAAACCTTTGTAATTATTATTTTATTTATGTTAGACATATTTTTCCTTACTTGAAATGAAATAGACTTGAAATGTATGACTTCAAAAATATGATAAACTAAAAAGTTTTGTTTTGTTTTGTTTTTATTTTCATATTTTGCATTTTTATGTTTCCGTCAGCAAGAAAATTGTAGCTTATAATTTGAGTTTAATTACAAACTTGGTAGTTTATCGTCTGCTCTCAGTAATTACAACGTAGCCTATAGTCTGCTCATTATCGTAATCCATAGTAAGCGGTTCTGAAAAAGTACGGCACGGTAAGAACAGCGATGGATGAATTCATTAGCAATTCAAGGGTTGTTGGAACATTTCAGATCTCTTTGGATTCCTGAAGACCATAAAAATTAAATAACATCGTTGCAAACATGTTAAAAATTGAATATCTACCTGATAAAAACTCAAAACAAATTGTGAAACATATATTCCTACTATTTAATTAATAAAGTTTTGTTAGTGGTTATAATCACAAACAGAATTAACACTGTTGCACACTACTATAGAAAAATTATTCCTATTAGTGCTTTCAAGCTTCACAGCTCATCATCAAATCGGAAATCCGACCAGTGTTAATGCTGTTTCCATTCATAATAGTTTACGAATGAATACAATTTTAGTGCTAATGGATTACAAATTAACAGATACAAAATTTAAATTTATGGGTTTAAATTACGTTATTTTTTTTTTGCTTTTTTAGAGTGTTAAGTAAAGTGACAGTGCCAACTGATTTTTATTCTGGATTTAGTGGTGAATGATAAATCGAGTGTCATACATACAAGTGATTAGATTCCTTCAAAAAACAAATAAAAGAAGAACACAACTTAATATTAGAGTAATACAGAAAATAAGAAACAAATTGTCAACAATTAGTAACTAGAACAACAATAATAATAATAATAATTTAGAATTTAATAAGCAAACACTAAATAATAAAATATTACTATAAAATCATCTACTTTTTAAAACCTTAAAAATCTATTATCGCAGTTTCATTCAAGTGATTTATTCTCCTCTCCCTATGACTATCATAAATTTGAACACTTATTAAAATATCAAACAATGATATAAAACTTCATACATACACGTATAAAACTAACAAAAATTAATAGGTCTACTATACATGATACGGGCTTCATACATTTTTGAGAATGAATAACACATTTAAAAATGAACAAGGTTAATAATTCGAATACACGTGAAGGCCTACACCCAAGTAAGATGGTTAAACATTACCAGCATGATATGATCCCTAATATTTTTACAAATATTACAAAAATAAACGTGTTTCAATTCGAGTAAGCTTATGTAACAATTTCTTTAGACCTACACTTGTTAATTATCATCATTATCTACTACAAGGATTAGGCTCCAATGTCTGTTCCACGTCACTTGTCCAGTTCGATCCATCTTGTACTTGGCCGTCCTCTTGCAGCACCTACCTCGCTTTGTTAGTTGACGTGGGCTATCCATTTCAAACTATATTCTTTTATTTTACTACAAAGATTATGTATATATTCAGTTCAGCCCTGGTATTCTATTTTGATAGAATACAAAGCATTTCATGTAGAAACAATATCTATTCTATGGATAGCCCACCTACAGCTCTCCATTTTCCTATACTTATTAATAAAAAGAAAAATAACACATCACTTATGCACATCGTTAATAAAATTTTATTCACTAAGCGGGCGTAACTCTAGAGGCCCCTTCACTTATTCGCTTATCCCGGACTATCATCCTTACTTGCACTCTAGACAACAGATGAAGTGGGTCAGCTGTACAGTGGCATATCTAGAATTTGGTCTACGGGGGAGGGATCGATCGAGTCGGCTTCATACAAAAGAAAAATCAAGTTGTGTTTAAAGTGGTTGAAAAACGTGTGATAGCATCCTAAAATCAATCCCATTGAAGTAAACAGTAATAACACAATAAAATACTCGTAATTTAAACATTGGATGAATTGACGTATACTTACTGACTAAATTGATTTTCCTATAGGCCTATGTACATGTAAATGCTGCGTAATAAACCTGTTTGTAATTTAAAAAAGAGTTTCTACTGTATTAGCATTCACAGATGAAAAAAAATTATAAAACATCCTAAAAATTAAAAGATTAACAAAATTCGTCAACTTTTTTAGACCCTTTGGGGGGGGGTCCGGACTCTTCGTCCCCTCCGTAAACACACCTCTGCAGTTGTAAGATGAAGAACTCGATTTGATCCTAAGGTAATACTCTTCCCATTCCCGTGTAGTGTCTTCTACCTTCTCCACGTGCTTGCAGTTATTCTTTTACTGCCGAGATGTGTTGTCGATAAGTTTCACCATTAATTTTTTATCAAACTTTGTATTGTGAACTGCCACACGTCTTTTTATCTGACTCCAGATAAGTTCAATAGGATTGTGTTCGATGTGGTATGGAGGCAACCTCAGTATTGTACATCCAGGTTCATTTGCATTCTCGTCAACTGGATACGACGAATAAGTGTCATGTTTTCTCCGCTTCAGCCAACAATTCCCTTTCCAAACTGTACTCAGGGACAGGGCCGGATTAATGTATCTTGGCGCCCTAGGCTATTTATATTTTAGCGCCTCCCTTCAACTCCCATAGGCTACTCTTACGTTTATTTCCAAGGGGCTGAATGAATCTTTAAACACCCTCCAATATATTTCTTAGTTAGGAATATTTCAAATATCTTACTGTTTTTGGAAATAGTCTCAAGAATTGAAAACTGAGGCTATTTTTCAGAGATTGTTTTAGAGTTACACCTTCAACCATTTGTAGTTTTGCATGGCTTTTATAAGGAAAAAATTAACTAAGTAGTTACAGAATTATAACAGTTTTGTTAAGGGTACATTTAACATCATTTACACAAAGAAGACAATCAATTAAATCTTGTGGATTTGTTAAGACTCATGTAAAGTTCAAGCTAGATTCTTTTTTCTCGCTTTAGATTGAACAAACATTTTAATCACCTCACTGACATCAAGTCCTTGCAGAAAGTCACTTTCAATTAACAAGAGGGATACACTGGTCAGTTTATCCTGGCGCAAATTTGAGCGTAAATAATTCTTCATCCTCTTCTAAGCTGAAAAAGATCTTCCGCCACTGCAGTTAGTGACGGGCATAGTAAGAAAAATGTGCAAAGCTATCTCAAGTTATTCTATTGATACACTATGTGTATATAACTGATACACTAATTTAATGCATGCACACTACAAAAGCCTTCTGCAACGACGTGCCCTCCAGCAGGTAATAAATAAAACATTTTTGGACTTCATAAACGACCCTCCCCCCATCACGAGAGTTTTTGACCTGTATATACGACCGTGACTACGACATAACAACATCGACATAACCATAACTAAAATGTTTGTTTTGAATGCGCAAATGTGAGCGATACTAAACTTGTCTGCAATGAAAAGGGAAGGTGGGAAAGGTGAAGAGGTGGGGTGGAGGTGGATGGAATATATAACATGGTCGGCAATTCCACGAAAGTCGGGCGGCGGCATAGTTCTATGAGCCCCGACCACCGATGACTCATAACCGGAGAAAACAGTTTAGAAAGCACTTCTATTATTTATGTACAGTTTTACCATAATTTCTCGCAAACAGGCGCCTGTGTTCAAAATGAACTCAGAATTTTATCCTTGTAATTCATTACCAGTTTTACATTTAGCTGTAAAATTGTATTATTTTTTACCTAAAATTTTGTGCCCCCCCCCCCCAAGTGCTGCGCCCTAGGCTACAGCCTAGTCAGCCTAATGGTTAATCCGCCCCTGCTCAAGGACGTCGACATTTTTACTCCTCAAGCAGGTTTTATTTCTTCCTTTCTAGTTTATCTTGTCAAAATCCTTTCCTAATTTTTGAGAGTGGTAAGGTGCATTGCCTATGATGATAATGTTTCCTGGTTCAAGATTTGGCACCAGCTGTTGTTTAAACAACTTTTCAAATATCCTACTGTCAGTTTTGTCATGACAGTCTGCCGTTAGCTTTAGAGCCAAAAACATCATTTTTGATCTGTCAACAAAACCTGTCTTCCCTCCGGCGTAAGAAATGACAAAGGGTCCTCAACATAGGTTCCTTTAAACCTGTGGTCAACGCAAGGTAAGTGTGCATCTTTAAGCATTTTGGTGTTCTTGTCTCGCCACATTTTTTTTTTTATATTTGGCCAACATTTCACCATGTTTTGTCTAAGTGAACAATAATTATTTTCTCTCTTCTGCACTTTTTAATTTATCTAAGATAGAAACGTCTCCACAATAGTATGTCATTCCATTTCAATAGAAGAGCTCCTTCGTACGCAACAAAATCCTGTTTCCTGAAGTAACTTTCACAAAATTGTTCTTTTAAGATCTGAAAGCTCAGGACATTCGTTAACTCAGGCTAGAACAGATGCAAGCATAGTTGCATTAAAAAAAAAAACGCCACCTGAGCATAGGATGCATTTTCAGCAAAAAATGAATGAGTTATTTTTCTTATCACACTTTCACTAATCCGTCGACTTGAAGCGTTTGCTGATTGTGTACTCTACTTTCTGACTGGGTTTCATCGGGGGAAATTGTCAGTCCTTTTCTTTCTTCTTCTTCGTCTTCAGTGGCGCAGCAACCCATTACTGAGTCAATGCCTCCTTTAACAGCCTCCGCCAGTTGTCTCGGTCAAGTGCAGCTGCTCTCCAGTTCCAGGTCCCAAGGATATGGCGTGCATCGTAGTTCACACTGTCTTCCCAACGTAGTTTGGGTCTACCAACTCTCCTGGTGCCATAGATCTGTTCTGTGAGTGCCTTTCTTGTTATTTCATTCTCCCCCATTCTGATCACGTGTCCAGCCCACCTGAGTCTACCAAGTTTTATAATTTTCACAACACCTGGTTCATTCAGAAGAGTGTTCAGTTCTTGGTTGGTTCTTTTCCTCCATTCACCTCCTACACATATTGGACCAAATATACTGCGGAGGATTTTGCATTCACGAACCAGCAGGCTTGACTCAGACTTTCTAGAAATAGTCCAGGTCTCAGAACCATAGGTGAGAACTGGGAGGATCAGTATTTTATACAAAAGCAGCTTGATGCTCCTGGCAATTATTCTGCTCTGGAACAGCGGTCTGAGACCAAAGAAGCATCTATTAGCTGAGGTGATTCTTCGCTTTATTTCTTCTGTTGTTTCCCCATCGGAGTTAACTTGGCATGCTAAATAAACAAAGTTGTTGACTTTATCAAAGGAATAGATGCCAATTTGGATGTGTTCTCCTTCTCTAGCCTTCTGTCCTGTGGCCATGTATTTTGTCTTGCTCCTTTTCTTTCTTAGTTACGAAATCTGTAAACAGATTACTAGCTGATACACGTTACTTCACTTTTTTTTTTAAATTGTTTTTAACTAAGTACCTCACACTTCCTCACACTTTGGTTGGGAAGACACTTTTTAAAATATTTAAACACACTCAAAACTGATATTTTAATTGTCGCTTTTGATGGGTTTTCTCTTTGCTCACGATTCCGATTACATTCTGAAAAACATTCAGACACTTCCATAACATCCGCCTAACTCAAAATTACAGATTACACTAAAGACGAGGAGTAAAATACCAGAAAGAGCTACCTATTTCTTAATGCTTAGACACTGAGAGGACAGGATCTGTATTCAGCGCTCATGAATTGTGTAAGTTTTTGTACACAACTATAACTATTCATACTATTGGGTTGGTAAGCGTGCACTTGTGTACTTGTCTGAGTATGTGTACACTGCACCCTGACAATACAAAACAAATATTTGAACGATCTAGTTTCTAATATAATAGAAATTTATATTTATTTATATTTAATTTCTAAATAGAATTTAAAGTATTAACAACACTGTAGAGGAATGGGCAACCGTCTTGCACAGAACTGCTAAATTCTGTCTGTCGCGGGCACTCTTCCTATCTATATTTAGAATGTAAAAACTTTTGCCAATATTTTGGATTTATTAACCAATTTGAGATTTTCATTTTCAGGATAAAATGGACATTACAAAGTCAAGACTAAACATAAAAGTCATGGATGATTTTATTTAGAAAATCTAAAAAAATTAGAATGGTTTCTATACAATTGTCAAATATGTATTTCACATTGGTACCTCAAATATCTAAACTGAATGGTGAATTTTATTAAAACCGTTTGTTAGGCTATAAGTTATGATAAAATTTAAGTATAAAACGAACGATAACAATAACAAAATTAATGACAATAAGACCAAAGATTGCCGAATGTAATAACAAATCAAATGCTATCTCATAATTTAATATAATCACATATTAAAAAATAATTTAATTTAAGTCACTATTAATAATCAAACATCAAGTAACTTGAATGTAGATTGTTATATGCGTCAAAACATGTTTGATGTTTGCAAGTAAGGTATCGTTTGATTTGTAATTAACGATGAGATACAATTGACATTCTAAAGTCAAATTTTTTGAATTAGCATCGATTAAGATAAATAACTATAGTTGTGCCATTGCAAAGGTATTTCCCCGGCGAGTTTAAAATATTGCGCCGTGACGTTGTAGCAGAAGACAGCCAAAGTCATCGTTATCTAAATGCCGCGCTGGCGAACGGTAACGAGATTCAGGGTGCTGCTACTGTCTCGGGCGATGTTATAGAGTAGGCAGTTGATCAGCTGATTGCTACAGGATATTTTTCCGTGACCTTGTGTTTTAAAGAAACCATGTCTTTCCCTCATTTTCCTCTACATCTTTCTACGGAACACTTCGAGGTCTGGTGGCGTGGCAAGCAAGGGATACTATTACTAATATGAATTCGTAATTTATAAAGTGTCTTAGGGTTCTCGCGCAGGCCAAGAGAGGGGTGAATGACCTGATGATGACAACTACAACCGCCAGGCTTAGAGATGCTCCTCAACATCAAAAGACAGCTGGATAGAAGGAAACGAGCCGGAGTCCGGAACTAACCATCAACCTCACCCACCTTTCTTCACAGGATCTAACGGGTATTGCCAAGTCTCCAAATGTGCAGGTGGGCCGATTCCGTTTATAAAATCTCGACATCAACACCACACCGATTTTCATTTCACAAAGAAAGTATATATCTGAACAGTATTTGCATATTCTGATGAATTAAAATTAGAACAAGTCCTGTGGATAGATATATATTTGTCATTTAGATTATTGACTGTGTTAAAGGACCTTTCTTCTATATTGCTCAATTAATTACTATTGTTATTAGTATTGTCAATGCATTAACAGAAATTGGATATATATATATATATATACATCATGTGTTATTAATGTAAAGACTTACACATAAACCGTATTTTCTTTATAATGTTCGAAACTTTGTTACAACTACATGTCAAAATTTATAGTCTTAACTGTGTTAAAACGTATCCACTTGTTATACTACTTGATAATTTTGGTTGTTACTGCTATAGGCAATTCTCATTGAGACAGATAGTATACATGCATATAGTATATTGGTGTAAAAGCCTAGACATAAACAGTATATTCATATTCAGAACGATTAAGATTTTGTTAGAACTAGTCAGGTGGATATAGATTTATGATATATATATATATATATATATTACATTTAATATTTATACATAAATTTACCTCAAGATGTTATTTTTCTATTTGGAACATGTTTCGGGTACTATCTTGTACCCATCCTCAGCCTTCCGGTTTTTTTGTCTGGTGAAGTACATATGTGTTGTTGGTTGACAATTATTATTGTGGCTTCCTGTTGGCTTCTGGTATTTCAAGTTGGTTTTATTGTGTGTGATTGTGGTGTATGTGTTAGTTTTTTGTGTATTTTCAATGTTGAGTGCTTTGAATATTGTGTCATGTTTTGTATTGATTTGTATTTGTTCAGGTATTAGTTTGTTTTCTGTTTTATGTTTGTATATTTGTAAGTTTTCCCATATGTTCATTATGGTGCCTTTGTGTGGTATATGTTTTATTAGTGTTACATTGGTTATGTCTGGGAATTCATGTCCTGTGTTTATTGCATGTGTGGCTAAATTGGATTTATATATTTCTGGTTTTTGTATGCATTTAGGTGTTCAAAATAACGTTTTTTCAGCTGTTTTTTTGTTTGTCCTATATAACATTTATTGCAATCTTGGCATTCAATTTTGTATATACCGTTAGTTGTTGTATTAACAGAAAACAAACTAATACCTGAACAAATACAAATCAATACAAAACATGACACAATATTCAAAGCACTCAACATTGAAAATACACAAAAAACTAACACATACACCACAATCACACACAATAAAACCAACTTGAAATACCAGAAGCCAACAGGAAGCCATAATAATAATTGTCAACCAACAACACATATGTACTTCACCAGACAAAAAAACCGGAAGGCTGAGGATGGGTACAAGATAGTACCCAAAACATGTTCCAAATAGAAAAATAACATCTTGAGGTAAATTTATGTATAAATATTAAATGTATTATATACATCAAGAAACGGACTGTAGCAGAAAGTGATTGAAATATATATATATTTTTAAATGGTGCTAAAAGGATCCACCTGTTATGCTTGGATTATTTTATTGTTATCAGCATTGGTGATTGTGATTGATATGTACTGAATGTATATATGTATACATCTTTGTTCATAAAATGAAAACTAAGAAGTACACAAGAAGTCAATTGTTAAACACTGTTTTTGAATACTGAATAATTAGTTATTGCGAGTAGCATGAAACTTTTACTTATTGATTATATTGACTGTTTATATTCAAGTGTTTGAGTACAATATGTTTTGATTGTAAGATGAGTAAGCACCAATAAAAAAAGGGTTGTTACTGTGAACTGATTGTTTTATTTGCAAGTCCTGTCAAGATGGGTCCAGCCATTTTTTTTTGCTTCCGTATAGTCCAAGTAGCTAGTTATTAAAATTTTAAGTAACGCCCCTCAAAAAAAAAACTACAAAATTTGGGGGACGTTTCAATGGTAGCAGAGCGTGGTTTTTTTTAAAGTCTATGGTTCACCATGGGTTTCAAATGGTAGCCGGACATTTTGTGCTGGACAAGACTTGCAATATGAAAATTAAAATGAATTAAAAATCTTTTGGTCAGCAAGGTGGGTGCGGTGATGTTACATATACTCACATGTGATAATGTCAAGATGGAATGTGTCTAAAATTTTTTTTTATTGGGGTTGTATTTTGTTGGTATTAATGTGTATAATTGTAGAAAGTGTTACTATTGTATTGAAAAGTGTGATGGTTATTGTTAAGGTTATAATTGCCCCTTTTATTTCGAGGGTTGTTACTCTGAAGTTGTAAACCGGAAGTAACCAATATAATTCTGTGGGGTCACACACAGTTTTTGTTTCATGCCGAGGCTCCGTCAGACCTTGTTGGTGTTGGTAGTAACCTGCTTAACCATGTTGGGTATGGTCTTATATCATTGAGTATACTGGGTCATTGATTGACTTTCCTGATTGTGATGAGTTTTTTAATTGATAGTGGATCCATGGTATTTTGATATGATTATTACTCTGGGACATTTAGACATTATTTAATTATTTGCAGAATGCGGGGAATGGCCGGACCGGGCATCTTAGTTAGTGATTGGAGTCATGAATTTTGGAATCATTTTTGATTTTGTGAGATTCTCAGAGATTTTGCAAGGATTTGTAATTTATAATATTCTTTGAATATTGGTTATTCCTTGATGGAGGAGTTAACCGATAATACTTGTTTGTTGGGTGTTAGGTGTTATTATTTGAGTATTATATGATATTGTGTGTTCCATATTTGTGGTATTTATTTATGCATTATATTGTTTTGTGTCTTGTAAATTTTGTATTAATAGTGTTAGTGTTTTCTCTTTCCGTATCTTCGAGGAGTTGCTCTGCCGTTGGTCTTTAACCCCTCTCTTGCATCGTTAGAGAACCCTAAGGCCACTTGATGAAATCAAGTTTTTCCTTTGTGTTTTGTTGATGTGTTGTTTGGTCCGGCCCCATTCCGCATTCTTAGGTGGGTGCCCCCCCCCCGTCTTGGCAAAGTCTGGTTATTCTGTCGTGCTGTAGACAGGTTACCCCCCTTACTTATTGAGGCTGACTATCATGTAGATAAGGCTGATGTAGTATTGATGTTCGCGTGCCCCCGCGCGGTCTCCTCTACAGTCAGGGCCGTCCACCCTAGTGTAGGGGAGATGGCCACTCATATCTCAAGGAAGATGTTGCCTTGTTGTGTAGGATATGAGTGGTTGGTTTAGCAGGTGGAGAGATGGACCAGGTGATCGCTCACATATCAGGGTTGGTGATACCCTGTTTGCCTTAGGGCCTCAGTATGTGAGCGATGTCAGTCGTGTCACCAGTGAGGGTGACGTTGGTGCGGCACCCTGAGATTAGCTTGGCAGAGGGGATCGTGTGGGGAAGGTCGTTGTTGAGTTGAGTGTTGTTCCATCCTGGGAGAGGGGGGGATTGAAGTTGTCCTGTAGGTATGAATTTGGGTCTCAGTTTGTAGTTTTGGAGGCCTTAGGAGGTCAGAACTCAGAAGACGTCCATGATTCTTGCCTTTCTTCTGTTCTCCTTCTGTCTCTTGTCGCTGTATGCTGACCCTGATCAAGTCAGCATGCAGTACCGCATACTCACACACAAATACATTGAGTCACACATGCGTGCACACTCCACTTCTTCCTTCCTCTGGTTTCGTTTTCTCTCTGAGCCTCTGCCTTCCTAAGTGCTGTAAGTTTTCTGAGATTTCCCCAGGAGGCCAAGTGGACTGTGGTCTTGCTAACTGCGTGTATTTCCTGAGATTTCCCAAGGCAGCCAAGAGACTTGTTCTTAGTATTGACTAGCCCAGAGGCTGTGATTTGATTTTTGGAGCAATCAGGTTGCCCTTTTGGGGTGAGGGTGTGCTGTTGCAAAGGTATTGCCCCAGCGAGTTTAAAATATCGCGCCATGACGTCGTAGCAGAAGACAGCCAAAGTCGTCGTTATCTAAATGCCGCGCTGGTGAATGGTAACGAGATTCAGGGCGCTGCTACTGTCTCGCGGCAATGTTAAAGAGTAGGCAGTTGATCAGCTGATTGACCAATTGCTACAGGCTATTTTTCCATGGCCTCGTGTTTTAAAGAAACCATGTCTTTCTCTCATTTTCCTCTACATCTTTCTACGGAGCACTTTGAGGTCTGGTGGCGTGGCAAGCAAGGGATACTACTACTAATATTGTAACAAGACCATAATCTGTACTTTTAAACACAAATAATAAACCATGAAGAGTAGCACAGATATAGAAACAAGCAGTATTATTACTATCAAGTAAAATTGAAGTTGCAGACGGCTTGAACTCCCAGAAGACTACGGCTCTAAATTACCCCTTACAAATGTTGTTAATCAAACAAATCAGTGAAGAAAAAAAAAACAATTACAAAATCAAATTAGATTATCTTGATAAGGCCTAATGTAGTACTAATTATGTTAGGCCAGGTTTGACCAGGCTTTTAAGTTTCTCGTAATTTAGTTATTGATTTGGCATGCTTGAAAACTCTTGGTATTGATCAAAAGAAAAACATTAGCTTTTGATTCCAATAATTACTTAAATGGCTTTAGTTTTTCAAAAATCTCTTGATAAAACCCCAAGATCAACGGTTAACTGAAGGTTATCCCGTTCTCCCCTAATTACGATTCCCCTACCCACAAAATAAAATTTAGGGGGATTTCAGAATACTTGGGGGGCACCTCTGCGGGGATCAATTGGGGTTCGGTGAGGCACTCGACTACTCTTACACTAGTGAGATTCATCATCTACCAGCAGATGCCAGCTACAGGCATTAGTTCACACTGTGCTGTTGGATGCAAGCAAATCGTTGAAAAAGTCTGACATGAATGCCTGCTCTATAAATTCGCTCATAAACAAATACCAGGATCCATTGTGCATCTCAAACAGTGAATGACTGAATCTTCAGGATGTGTTGATGAGGCATGCTTTCAACTTTGCCTGGATGTTACAAGGATCTGTCCTTGGCCCCATTCTGTACCTTGGCAAGGATCTGTACACAAACAACCTGCTAGTAATCCTGGTATCATGTTGTCCCTCTTCACTAAAAAAATCTATGCTCGATTATAGACTCCTGTCGACAGCAACATACTGAGCAGAGAACCTGATAATAATCAGTTACAAACATGATCATGGGCTGGGGGATGAAGTTAAAAAGATACTAATTTACGTTTCAGGAAACAAAATTGAGTGTTCTTGAAATCTTTAATTTGCAGAAAATTATCAAAGATTTAATGTGCAAAAAGTTACGGTTAATTAGTAATTTTCAAGTAGGCCTACAGTACAACCTCTCTAGTCTGACGCTCCGGTTGGTCCGACCACGGCTCAGGCACCGACTTGTTGATGACTCACCAGCTTGTTTACATACTGTCTGGCCGCGACCGGATGTTTGAATCAGCTCTCCCCCACCACACGGCCGCTTGTAAGCGATGTCGGATAAAATACGTGTACTAGCCGTTTGGTTTGCCTACACTAATCTGTAATCTACAGTAATCTGTGTGTTATCTGACGTCCTGTCGCCAGACTGTCTCCGTATAACATTCCAGTTAGATAATTTAATAATTATCTTGCTTTTGTTTTATAGATTCATCTTTAGTTCTGTCGACCAATTTATTTCAAATATGGAACGTTTTCTTATACAAACTGATAATGAAAGTACTCTTTTAGCCTACACTAATTATCCTTCTACGAATGTACTCCAGAAATAAGCAAAATCTTTTGTAATGTACATACAGTATACCATAGTGTACGTTGTACTGTAAAACCGCACATTTCACATGGAATGATTGACATGTCGTATTTGTTGGAATTTTCCATTTCTTAAATGATTGCTACTCGTTACCTGTGTATCTTTTGTTGTTTTGTCGCGTAGGCCTAAGAATAGGTACTGTATTCTTAGACCTTATTAAGTTTTTTTTTTACAGTGTTACTTTCATTTACATTTAGTTTGAATCTTCCATCTGTCTGTTAGTGTGGAGTCTACTGTATTTAAAATTCATAGAATATCAGGCATCAAATGTTAAATCTTATCAGTTTATGAAAAAGTACGATTAACTAGGGATTTAGGAAGCGGTACTTCTAATTCAACAGTGTCTATCTGTATATCGGCATTTGAATTATAACATTAGATTTAAATTTACTCGAGATTCTGTGCACTACAGTGAACTGTAGTGAATTACAGGTAACTTAATTATTTTAGTGTATAGCCTACTAAACATAAATGTTAATTTACATGATTAAATTTTCTAGTTTATGCATTTGCTTAGTTAATTTATTTTTTGAAATTAAATTTTGTAATTCATACAAAAATATCTTTTTTTAAAAAATTATCTTTTGTCATTATGAAGCCTATCTCTCTCTTTATGGGAAAATTTTCCATATTTCGCGGGGAAAATGAATATCAGTTACAAGGAAGAAATTTACGCGTTCATTAACAACGAAGTAATAATAAATTTTAAACGATAACAACGAAGTAAATAATAAATGTAATAACTATAACAATGAAGTGTTCTCGAAGAGAGCAAACAAATTTCTCTAGTGAAAGCCACGTGAGGAATGCGTGAATGCATTAAGAGAGCAAGAGACGCGCTAATTGCGGGAGGGGTGAGGGACTAGTGAGACGAGGTAATGTTCTCAGCTTAGAGATTACAACACCCCCACTTAGCCAACCGTAGTGCCCGGCCTGCTTCTCCCACCTTACCCACTGCTCGATCTTCAAATTACAGCCAGACAGTACTTGTCAGTTGTTTTGCTGCCTCAGTGAGCTGGCATCTAGTGTCTAGTGCATGCTAATTACTCGTCCTGTGTGAATTTGTGTACGTAGTAATTGGTGACAGTTTTAGTGTTTACAAATATTTTTTTACACTTTTAATACTGTGTGTACATACTGTTGTAGTTTTTGCATTATGTCAGGAGCAAAACGTAAACACGTTACTCTTCCTTTAAACGAAAAATTAAAAGTGCTACAGAGACTGGACAAGGAGGAATCACTCCAAAAAATTGCTAAGGAACTCAATGTGGGAGTTACTACAATAAAGGACTGGAGGAAAAATAGAAAGGATATTGAATCTTGTACGGTGACGGTAGAGGGCGAGAAAGCACTAAAATTCGCAAAACACTAAAAAAGTCAAAATTGGAACGCTAGACAACGCGTTATGGATATGGTTTTGCCAAGAAAGGAGGAAAGGAACCTTGCTATCTGGGCCTATTGTAAAAGAAAAGGCACTAATTCTGCACAAAAAATTGGAAGTTGAAGGTGAGTTCACAGCTAGTGAAGGTTGGTTAGATCGGTGGAAAACCTGTCATGGCATTAGATATGTCGCAATATCAGGTGAAAAACTATCAGCTGATGACGAGGCAGCAAAAGAGTTTTCTTTGAAATTTAAAAAAATTGTTGAAGAAAATGAATTAGCACCTGACCAAGTCTATAATATTCATGAAACTGGCCTAAACTATAGAATGTTACCGACAAAAACACTTGCTGCATCAAATGAGACCGTGATACTAGGATCAAAACTTGCCAAAGACAGGCTAACCGTTGCTACTTGCAGCAATGCTAACGGTACACACAAGCTTCCGCTTTTTGTCATTGGAAAGTCCAAAACGCCAAGGGCGTTCAAGAACATTAATTTATCATCGCTACCAGTTTATTACCGCAACCAAAAATCAGCTTGGATGGACTGTACACTTTTAAGTCATGGGTTTTTGACAAATTTGTGCCTGCTGTTGAAAAAGACTTAAAGGCCCAAAAACTTCCTGTTCGCGCTCTGTTGTTGTTAGATAACGCACCATGACACCCTTCTGAAGAAGAATTGATAAAAGGAGAAATAAAAGCTGCATTCCTTTCACCCAATGTAACTTCCCTTATCCAGCCAATGGATCAAGGAGTGATCGAGTGGCTGAAAAAGCATTATCGCCGAAAGTACATCAGCTCGATTTTGGAAAAGACAGGAGAAGGCTGTAACCTTTTGGAAGCTATGAAATCCCTTAGTATAAAAGATGCAATTTACACAATACCCGAGTCACGGGATGAAATGAAACCTGACACTGCAAAAATCTTGGCGTAAACTTTGGCCAGAAGTGATGATCGAGAGTGAACAAACTGGAAATGAGCAAGACACAGACACGCCGGAAATTGTCAACGACTTACAAACTTTGCAACATGATATCAAAGCAAATGACGTTGATGTATTGCTAAATGTGATGAAGATTGTGAAACAAATGAAGAACTAAATGATCAGATCACTGCCACTGTTTCGCAAGTTGATGAAGAAACCATAAATGAAGACCCTGCTGATGATGACGAACCGCCTGCCCGTGTATCGCATACGGAAGCCAAGAAAGCTTTTGATGTTGCTCTTCAGTACATCGAACAGAACTCGTCTTCTACACCTATGGATATCTTGTGGATCAAGAAATGGAGGAACATTGCAGCTAAGTCTAGACAGTCGTCTGCCAAACAAAAGAACATTACAGATTTTTTTCACCAATAAAATGTGTTTCTTGTTTTTTATTACACTATTGCTGGACTGTACATATTATCATTTATTGTACATAACCAATCATATAGCCTGGTAGCCTACTGTATAAGTTTTATTTTACTTTAAACTGTCTCATTTAATGAAATAATAAACATTTTGTATTCTTCTGATAATCCGACCTTTTTTGAGTTCCGACCATACCCCCAGTCCTACAGGCGATGGATTAGCGAGGTTCTACTGTACTGAAAAGACATCTGATCATGTTTTTAAATGAAGCATTATTAATCATATATTTTGTATCAGAATTTAAATGTCCTCTTCATTTTTTGTAAGTAAAAGAGAACCTGTTATCCCATATTACTATACACTTCAAAATCAATTAAATTTCTGTAGTAAACTGTTGTTTTTAATTTAATCATAAATTTGTCAGCTTTTGTCATGACAATACTAATTGTGGGAACTGGATTTGAATATACGAGGGGGGACCCAAAAGTAACGAGAATTTTTCTCTGGCAGTTTACGAGTAGTTTTCTCGTTTTAAAAGTGGTCAAATGTCAATTGAAGACGAACCACGACCGGGACGTCCCTCAACTTCCAAAACGGACGAAAACATTGAAAAAATCCGTGCTGCGATCATGTTTGATTGTCGTAGAACAATCGATGAATTGGAGGAAATGACTGGAATATCCTGGAGTTCATGCCAACGAATTTTGACTGAAGATGAAACGTGTTGCAGCAAAATTCGTTCCGCGTGTGCTTTCTTGTCGGCTCAGAATCCTTGCCTGGCTCAAAGCTTCCTCCCCATAAGCCGTCCGAAGCATTGCGATAGTTTCTGCTGCTGATTTCCCTAACAGGAAACAGAACCTGATGTTAGCACGTTGGTATTTAATGTCTGCCATTGACAAATCGCCGAAAACGTGAAACAGCGCTTACAAAAAATAGTCACACTGACCGCGCTAATGTTTCCACAACAATGCTGCTAGGGCAACTGATACAAAATGGTGTCTAGTGAAGGCACCTAGCGGGAGAAGTCGGAACTAGCTTTCTACCAACTGCCAGAGAAAAATTCTCGTTACTTTTGGGTCCCCCCTCGTATTGTTACAACGGTCTCACTGATCGTTGTATGGTACAGTGGAAAACAAAATACAAGACACCAATCAAGTCACTAATAACCAGTTTTAATTATCACAATTAATAATCTATAATCAACAAGATAGTCTCTTACAACAATTTGTCCACATGCAATAATAATGTTCATTATAAAGAATTCCGCACTAATTATAACACAACAACACTTCGCTACAATACTTCTACAACATTGTAGAAGGAAAATCGATCCATGCTAAGGAAAATCACTCAACACAACTGAATTGACAAGCCGGCTGCTGTTTTTTTATAGGTAGCGCACTCCTTCTAGAAATTTTTCATCCTCAATGTGGGGTGTCAGCTACTGCGTATTTCAAGTGTGCTCTTGAAGAATATGGAATGCAGGCTTGACTGAGACAACACTTGCATACACGCAGGGGGAGACGAGTGGAGGACGCTCTTGGCTATCTAGGGAGTTCCATTTGTTTCACTGCCCCCTCCTTAAGCCTGTTCGTCCCAAACTGGCAAGGTGTCTCTGAAGTAACACATGGCCAGACGATCTAGATGGACGACCTTGAATTTTCGCTGTCCTTACTGTTGAATCCGATAGACAATATCGTTGATTCTCTTTTTCACAGTGTAAGGGTGAGCAACCACGACGGCGCTTTGGGTTGAAAAACCAAACCTGATCTCGTTCTTGAAAACCCACACTATTGCTGCAAATCTTATACCAAGTTTTCACTTTATCACTAGCTATCTTCAGCTGTCCTCTTATCAAGTGAATCATTTCTCGCAGTTGTTTTCTAATTGGGAGGAATAGTTTTATGGTCTTTGAGACTGAGTCTTAGATGATCTGAACATCAAGTCCCCAGGAAGATGAATCTCCTGCCCAAAAACCAATTTTGCTGGAGTCATGCCGGTTGTGTCATGTGCTGATGACCAATACACCATGAGGAATAGTTGTATACGTTGATCCCAGTCTTTTTGTTTCTCGTCAACAACTTTCGAAAGATGCTGCTCAAGAGTCCTATTGAACCTTTCAACCATTCCGTCAAACTGAGGATCGAGAGCCGTTGTCCTGGTCTTTCAAATTCCAGTAGACAGCATAATTCTTTAAACACATCTGACTTGAAATTCCCCCCTCGATCCGTATGGATTTCCATACGGACTCCATAATGGCAACAGAAGTTGTAAACTAACGCCTTTGCCACAGTGGTAACCTCCTGATTTGGAATTGTATAGGCTTCCACCCACTTAGTAAAGTAGTCACCTATAACCATGATATACCAGTTTCCATCATCAGTAACTGTGAAAGGTCCAGCAACGTCTATGGTAATTCTCTCGAAGGGCAGTCCAACATTATGCTGTCTCATTTTTCCTCTGCTTCTGGTTTGTGGGCCCTTGCTTGCAGCACATATTTCACATGTCCAACACCATTACTCTATGTCATAGCGAAGATGAAGCCAATAGATTCGCTTATGGATTTTGTCAAGGTTTTGTTAACACCAAGATGACTTTCAGATGTTCAACCATGGATCTCCTTCAAAACAGACTGCACTATAATTCAGGGAACTATCTGCTGCATGACCACATCTCGTCCATCTGCACTTTCCCAAGCCCTTTTCAGCAATTCGTTCTCTAAGGTAAGAGATTCCTATTGTGCCCAGTAGCTCTTCAGCACTTCTGAACCATGGCTGATATCTTGCCAATCCGGGTGGCAACCTTCCTCTTTTGCTGTCAGGATCGGTCCAATGTCTTCATCAGTCATCTGTTCCTGTCGAAAATCTTGTCATCCAGCCATTTGCCAGGAACTCTACAGCGATGGCTTGGATATGTTTGCTTGCATTCTGTTCTTCCTTTCTGCAGCAATGTTGGCAGTCTTCCAAGTACGGTTTTCGAGATAACCCATCTGAATTACCATGCAGGGACCCCTGCCTATATTGTACTGTTGGAGACGTTCGAGTCAGCTTGCCAACTGCCCTTCCGGATTTTTAAATCTCAAGAGCCATGGTTGGTGCGTAGTGAAAACTCTCTCCCATAGATCTATTTATGGAAGTGGTCCAAACCTCGGATGATTGCCAGCAACTCTCTCCTTGTAATGCAATAATTTCTCTCTGATTTAGAAAGCCCTCTTGCTGTAATATGCTATTACTTGTTCATCGTTTTGCACTTGAGACAAAACGGCTCCAAGATCAGTATTGCTTGCATCTGTATCTACGATGTATTTTCCTTCAGAAGCTGGGAAAGCAAGAATTGGCTGTGAACATAATGCAATTTTCAAAGTCCTGAATGCTTGACTGCACTGTCGACCACAGGAAGTTTCATTTGTTTTCCATTATCTCACGTAGTGGTTTAACAATAGTAACGAAACCTTTTACAAAACGTCTGTAATACGAGCATAACCATACAAATATCTGAATTTTGTGGTTACTCTTCAAAACTGGCCAGTCTCTTGTGGTGTCTACTTTATTGGGCTCCATACTAACACCCGCTGCCGAAACCAGACGGCCAAGATACTGTGCTTCCTTCTGGAATAATGAACACTTCTTCGAGCACAGCTTCAGTTGAGCACCATGAATTCTATTAGAACCTCCTTAACCAAATGGTCTTTGAAAGTCTACCCGATGACTATGACTTCGTCTAAATAAACAAGGCATGCTTTACATGTCAGGCCTCAAAGGACCAGGTCCACCAATCTTTCGAATGTTTCCAGTGCATTACAGAGTCCAAATAGCATGACATTAAATTCGAATAGGCCTCTGGGGGTCGAGAAAGCGGCCTTTTCCTTGTCTTCTTGATGAAGACTCACTTGCCAATATACACTCCTCAGGTCCAATGTGGAAAACCACTGTGCTCCAGACAGGGTGTCGAGTGTATCGTCAATGCGAGGTAGTGGATAGCAATCTTTCTTTGTCATGTCATTCAACCTGCAGAAGTCTACACAGAAACGTAATCCGTCCTTTTTCACAACCAGGACTACAGGAGAAGACCAAGCACTTGACGAAGGCTCGATTATTCCTTCTGTCAACATGCCCTGTACTAAACGAGACATTTCTTCTTGCTTAGCTAATGGAGGTCTTTGAGGAGGTTGGTGTATCGGTGTTGTATCCCTGGTATTGATGTGATGTCGTACCAGATTCTTCCCAGTGACTGGCTCCGAACTGCAAAAGAATCTTTAAATTCATGTAAAAACTGTCCGAGTTCTTTTACCTCTCCATTTGAGAGATCGTTAGAAGATCTGTTCAACAGTTCCCGAAGTTCCTCTGGTAATTTGGAAGTGTCCGAAGCACTGGAGCTTCATTGTGTCATTCCAGCTACCAAGACCACAGGAGACATTTTACCTAGGTGTGTATTGCTTTGTAAAGTGACAGCTTGGTCTAATATATTTGCCACTCTAATAGGTACATTTCCGGTTCCGTCAGGTTTTACTAAACTTCTGGCAATTAGTGTGCTGACTACCTGGGGTTCAAATATAGAGCACTGGTTGGCCCTAGTATCTACCTCAGCTGAAACAAATGGAACTGCCTAGAATAGCCGAAAGCGTCCTTCTATGGCACGCCTTCTATAAATTTTGCATACTCAATGTGGTTTGTCAGCTACTCCGTATTTCAAGTGTGCTCTTGAAGAATCTAGAAAGTGGCCTTGGCTGAGGCAGCACCTACACACTATGGGCAGGGGGAGGGCGAATGGAGGACGCTCTCGGCTATTCTAGGTAATTTCATTCGTTTGAATATTATAGCTTGGGCATATTATAAACTCAAAGTCAGAAATTAAGCTTAAGATCCCTGACATAGCAACAACTTTATACTTAAAACTCAACAGTACAAAGAAAGAAAGTCTTCAACTGTTCAATAAAAACAATTTCTGGAGTAATTTAACTGAATCAGTTTCTCAAGAAAATATTTTATTTAGTAGACATTTTGTAAATTAATCTAAAGGGAAAAACAGAAATATCTGACACAGAATGCAGATAACTACACGTAACACGAGCTTCTTTAGATAGATAACTAAAGAATGATGGTGAGATGAACTATGGATGAGAAATTAAGGCAAATAAAAATTATAAAAAAAAGCAATCAAATATCTGTGAATATTCTTCTTCTTCATTATTTCTTTAACTCCCCAGTGGAGCATAGGCCTTCACGAATGTTCTCCATCCACATAACGGCTGAACCTTTCCATAAGCCAATGTACTAGTGCAGCCTCCAATTTATTTTAAACTCCTGTTTGCTATATAATCCACATTCCTCTTCTGCTCTCCTGATGGTCCATTCCACAGCTTGTTTTAACATTGAAAATGTTTATAAGGACGTGTCGCACATTTGCGGCCGATCGCTGGTGCATGATCGAAAATGGGAACCGGTGAGTTTCCATAGAAACTACTTCTTTGTTGTCAATAACATAGTACACATAAAACTTCGCTTATGAATGCGACTACATTTAACTTATAATCTGTACATTGGTAAATGAAGAAGGAATTCATTGCTTGGTGACTGAACATAAATATTGTTACAAATAGCTTTCTCTCGTGTTTTTCTTAATCCCCACTGTTGGGTTCACCAATTTGTAATATAAATAGAATTAGTGGTAGAGAATTTTCTATCTGTCCTTCTTCAGTTTGTTTATTAACTTATCAGCTATTCTTAAGTTAAGATACTGTTGTTCTGTGAGTGGCCAATCACCTGCTGTGAGTGTTAATTTGTAATACCAAGCGTGAGAGCGGAGAGCGGCTGCCTCGAATTAGTTTCTCTTCTCTCGTGATTCAACAGCTGTACGCAAGCTAGCGCTGTGGTGTATCGTCGGCTGGTTATTACAGGTTAAGTTGTTTGTGCCTGGTGTTCCTCTCGTTTCTCCCTTTATACACTATAAGTTCTTTAAAATACACTAAATCGTTAACAAATAATAATTACTCATCAGTTTCAGGAAAGATTCTTTATTTTTTTTTATATTCTTTTCAAAACAGATGTTTTCTCATGGCACAGATACAACACATCGATCACACGGGACAGAATCGATTAGTTATTGAATTCGGGTTTAGATGTTTTTTAAGTTTAATTATATTGTTAATTTTTTCTTAATCTCAGGGTACATGGAGTTCTCGTGACTATTAGTAAGGTCAAAAAATGCAAGTTAAGGTTACAAGGTATTACAATTTAATCATAAAATCTTATTAAATAAAATTTAAACATGAGCTGGTTTTTTACCATACGTTGACAAAGTTACTCGTTATGGCTGCGTTTCACTGAACGGAGACTGGGAGCAGAATGATGACGAATGTCTGGAATATATCAGCCTCCAGCTTCTCAATAAAAGTTTGGTGTTGATGTCCCAGGACGTAGTGGAAGTTTCAGTTCTTGATCTTCGCTAATATTTGCGTTTCTGGTGGTTACGGGTACCAATGGAATTTGTGTAGTATTAAGTATTCGCTCACTTGTAAAAAGTGAGGTTCAGGGCGTAATTTTAATTTTTCTTTGTGTTCATTTTTAAAGTATTTAATTACTTTGACTTCTCCAGGTCTCGGGTTGTCTTCATTTATTTACTATTAATTTTCATTATTACTCATTTGACTGTAGCTGATTAGTAATTTTATTCTTTAGAAATTTTGTTTAATTTTATTGGTAGGTAGAATTATATTCTCTGATTGATAGCCTCAGAAGTCGATCAACTGTCTTTTTAGTTAGTTAATATTTATTAATTTTGATTGACAATGAATTTATTCATTAGGTTTTCTTGGTTTTTCTCGATTTATGACAACTGAACTGTCCTCGTTCATATATAACAATTGAGTGTTGAATCAACAAAATATCTCGCATTTTGTCGTCCATGACAACCAGTCTTCGTTCTGTTATTGGATAATATTTGTTATTCTAGAGCCGTAATTAGAAAAAAATGTTCTTGCACTTACTGAATAATATACTCCCTTACTAAAGTTACATTACATCATATAAAACTTTCACATAATCTGTGTTATTAAACTATATACATTTTGCTATATTTTCTTCTTGATCTTCCTAGTCTAACAAGTATTATCTTCTATTTACAAAATACTAATCTTAGGCCTATTTGTTCTATTACATGTGTTATAATTTTTGTATTTTAAGTCACTTCTGCTTTTTATTAATTACTACTACTGCTTTCATTTAATTTATTATATTACATTGAATGTTTTTACATTTTTTAGTTATTTAACTTTTCTGACCTGACCTCCTGTACAATGTGTCACTGGCTTATGGCCAATCATTCCATTTTTATTTCATCCTGATTTTAATTTATTATTATTTATTTTAGTGTTGAACCCTTCATCTGTTTATAACATAATTACAATAACCCTTTGACATCTTATCAACAATTATTGCCTTCCTGGCCAAGTTTACAAATATAATCTAACAATATCTCTATTATTTATTTAAAGTAAGTATCCAAATATTTACTCTTATAAAGTTTAACATAAATGAAACTGACATAAATTAATTGACACTTTCTTAAAGCAATTGCTTCACACCTGCTACATACAAAAGACAACATAAATACCATGATAACAAAACAACATGATAAAACATAATAACATGCACATTATTATATAATATTAAATACCAATTAATTAGTCTACTCTTAGTTAATTAATTGATTAGTCTAAACTGTCTATAGTATTTTCACATTGTTTGACACTATGTTTATCGCTTACACTTTCCACTGACCACTTCATAGTTTGTATTTATAAACATTTCTATTTTTCTATTACCTTGTACTCTTACTTGGTATTATTGATTTATTTATTTAATGAAGGTTTACTTTTCTGACCTTTATTATAACGGACAATTAGTGTTTTTTTATTTTGATAATTGTAAATTTTTTTATGTAACGTAGGGGACCTTAGTTTCGTTACGTTACAATATATATATTTTTTAGATTTATTGAAGCATTTTCAGTGCCCTTCTCTATGCATTGCATTTGTGCAATGCCTGAAAATTTTTTATCATGGGATTGGTTTAACACCATTTCCTCCTTTTTATTTGATATTTAATTGGTAACATGGGGTAGTCTGTGACTATATCAAAGTTCTCAGCCTAAAGATGTAAGAAACATGATGCCATGGGATAACAAAACTTATTTTGTTATTATAGAATTATGTTTTCTATCAACAATTAGCTCACAAGTCAGAGGCTGAAAACAGAATTGAACAACAAAAATACAAAAACTGGCACTAACGCAATTATCACAAAAGCATTAAATGATCCTTTAGTAGCAGTTCCTGATAGATCTGTTCTCCAGTCTCTACACACTGAGAGTCAAAAGTCGATGACCCATTCTAAAACCCACTCTGACTACAGATAAGAAATAAAAAAAGGCTACAATGGGTCACCAAGTACAGTATGTTTACTTCTGAAGACTGGGATAAGATAAGTAACAATGTTAGAGTAGTTCAAATAAAGCCAGTTAATGTTTGTGTAAAAAATTATTAAGCACACTGTTACAAAGGCGGTTTGTCAAACTGACAGAAATATTTTTTTACAGGTGTGCTTCAGTGATGAGCGCACATTAGGGTGGAACGAAAATGGCCTTTTTTTATTTTTTTTTTTTAGTTTTGTAATAGTGGGGCAAAAAGAAGACAAAAAATTTGGTTGCTATACTACATCTTGAGGTGCCGCAAAGAGCTTAAAGTTTGTAAAAAAATTAAAAAATTATAAACTTTGATAAGCTCGTCAAATCAATTATATATTTTTTTTATTAGAGCACACGTAAAAAAATATCATAATACACTTTTAAAGACATTGCAAGTTCATTTTTTATGATTTAAAAAACCCTTAATAATTACAAATGTTACAGCTGCAAAATGTTTGTTTCTACTTCATTGACACATTAAACTGTTTTTTTGTATCAAATTTTGGCATGTTCTCATGTGAGTCAATTTTTGCTCTTATATATCCTTCTCTTGCGATTGAACCACAGACATTTTGAGCCGATTCGGTCACCAGTTTCACACACAGCTCTTTCCACTGCTTGCGTGTGACAAGGAAGCCGGGGAAAGTCGATAAGCGGGTCCACTTTACTATTTGATTGAGCTTCAGATGTCTTCCATATAAAGTCTTTGAGAGAGTCAATGGAAACATGTTTTACCAAGGGGGGTTCAGTTACGTCATTTTCAGCCCATGAGATCATGTCGATATAATCCTTTGCGTCAAAGTTTATCTTTGGAACTTTAAACTTCCTGACTCCGCCTCTACTTTCTGTTCTTGCTTTTAAAACACGTCGTAATGACAAAAAAGATGTCGCAAAGGTAGCTCATTTCCATGGAACAAACAAACTAACCATTGTAAAGGTCTTCCTATTTCATTTTCCATCAAAGAAATCACACCATTATTATGTCCAGTGTTTACAATGGTTCCATCACACCCAATAGCAGTAAAGTTCAAAAGTTGTTCGTTGTGTTCTCTATCTTCAAGAAACTCCAGTATACTGTCTGCTATGTCTTTTCCAGTGCCAGATTTAGGTGTTACGTGGCCTAAAAACTTTTGAGTTTGGTTCCTCTATTAGTGAAACGTGCTCTTCTGAAATAACTTTTTTGTACAACTTAATTCCTTTCTTTTCTTGAACAATTGTTTTGTCTCTTCTTCCATCAAAAAACAATCCTCTATTTTCGGTTATCTGATCATAAAGACTGTCATTAATGAGATCTCTTCGATTTTTTGATCTTGCTCGTCTAATTTTCATCCCGTCTATTACTTTGGTTTTGTCTTCCCCTGTGATTACACCCAAGTCCTGTAAAGCAGCACTAGCTATAGCTGCAGCAGCTCTATCTGATATTCCGGTACGGTCACAAATGGAAGCTACAGATGGCAATTTAATACGCATTTGAGTGCTTATTTTTTCTCTTTTTTCAGTTTTGAAGGGCCTGGTAGATTTATCTCTTCTTGTATATTTGAAGGACCTGGTTGGTTTGCCTCTTCAGCGCTGTCATTGTCGTCAGTAACCGTTTCTGATACACTAGTATTTTTTGTCCGTTCTTGATTAAACTTAACTGTTCTCTGTAGTTCTTTACTTTTTCTTGCTTCTTTCTTCTTCAAAGCGCTTGTGGTAGCTATATCAACATTACCTATAACCATTTTCCTGGTAGAGCATTGATCTTTTAGAAACTCTTGTTCTAAAACTGGTACTTTTTTTCTTTTATAGAACTACAAGTATCAAAGTTTTGACACTTCCAGGCAGCAATAACAAATAAACGTTCAGCTTCTTCTCTAAATTTTGCGAGGTTCGAGTCAAACTTATCTGACCCTTTTCTACTTTTAGACCTTAATAAATTCCTATATTTAGCATGATAAACTTTTATCTTTTGTGAAATTCTAAGGTTAGAAACAACGGGAATAGAAGCTACTGACCATATTTGTTCTATTTTTGGAACTAGAGTCTCAGATATTTCACTTAGAGTAGGATCTTTCCCTGACGCAACTTTGAGGTTATGTCTAATAAAACAGTAGCACTTCATTACATCTTCGTAAGTAGGCAGTACAATTTCACACAAATCACTAAATCTTCCAAAAATAGGACATTCCGAAATTTGTCTTGTCTTCACTTGTTTAGACTGAGCCATTTTAACTCACAACAATAAAGTAGCACACAAACTAACAAAATATTACGTTAATCTGTTACACAATAGACGCCAACTCAACTGAACTCGGCAAAGCGACTGACACCTGATCTGAGCTTGTCACCACACGCAAACAGATCTCCGCCTTCCGCCCCCTTCCCCCTCCCAACATCTGCTACGGCGATGACTCATGCTTCCGGATGCAAATGCAATAGTTAAACTGTTTTTATCTTTCTATTCATATTAAAACGCCTATTTGAAACTTTTTATTGCATAATCGAGACACGTAAAATTCTTTGAAAAAGTTACAAAAAGTGTGTTTTTATAAAACTTTACCGCTCTTACGGCACCTCAAGACATAATCCAAAAAGTTAAAAAAATTTTGTCTTTTTTGATATAAAAACTGCTTTTTTGACAGTATTTCAAATAAAAAAAAATTTTTGACAACTTTTAAAAAAACTTTAAAATGTAGCAAAAATTGCAATTTTATGAAAATTTATCGTCCTTGCGGCACCTCAAGACGTGCTCCAATATTTTTCATATCTTTTTTTTTATCTTATCTACACTAAAAGGCAACTTTTCCGCGCTATTACAAATTAAAAATCCAAACTTGATTTTTTCGTTCCACCCTAGTGCACATTTCAAGTCCTCAGTACAAAAAGCAATATGCAAAACAAAGACCTGGAGAAATTTTAATGAAGACTGTTGTAAAAACTTTTAATATTATAATGTAACTGTCTTCCCCGGGTTATTTTGCCTTACGTTGGAAATGCCAATTTATATTATATCTTATTTCAATATGGTAAGGTATAACAATGTTTAAATATATCCCAGTTTCTCCCTATTTAATCTAATTGTGTTGTTGTGATTGAAAATTATGTATTGAGTGTGTAATTCTAATTTTTCGTTCAAGCCTATCCCGCGTTGAAGAGAAGAGAAGGAATTTTTATTGGTTTCTCATTCTCTTTAATACCAAAGCAGTCCGCAAATAGCGCTGTGGTTCCCAGACAGCTGAAATTTGTAGGTTAGTCCACCGCATACAATAATTCTCAGTTACACTCTCTACTTATATTATATCTAGTTCACACTACACTAAATATTATATAAATGAAAAGATATCGTTAAATTCTGAAAGGATTCTTTATTAATATTTTAATATTTCTTGCCAACAAAGTTGTTTCTTTACGGAGATACAAAAGTCTATATGTTAGAAGTAATCGATTATCGATCGGATTCAGGGTTTTATTATTTTAGTTATGATTTTATATTTCTTTAAACACAGGGCGTGAAGGTTCTTTCAACTGTTAGTAAGGTCAGAAAATGCATAAATAGGATTGCAAGGTATTACAATATAGAATTAAGTTATTATTAAATATTATTTAAAATAATTGTAGTTTACCGTCCGCTGGGCATCATGACTCGATAAGGCAGTGTACAGCTAACCTCTTCGTCGTGTTTGGTCAATAACGAATGCAGATAAATTTATCCTCGTCAGTCTTCTCTCCAAGTTTGAAATAAAAGTTGAATTCTTGGTCCTGGGATGATGCAGAAATGCCGCTCCTTTTGTTCACCAATGTCAGAGTTTTGTGGTTACGTGCTTCAACGAATTTTGTGTCCAACTACGTTTTTTCTATTGAATTGTGGAAACTGAAGTTCAAATATAATTTTGTGTTTTATTTTCGATTTTTATGTTATTGGATTTTATCACTGTATTCAGGTAGTTATTTCTCTGTTTTGGTTGATTAATTAAGTTAATATTTGTTCATTATATCGAGTTTTACTATTAGAGTTCTTTCTTTATATTTTTTGTTTATTTTCCTGTACAGGTTTATGATTGTTCAGTTATATAAGACGGTTGAATGTCAGTGGACCATACTATGGTGATTTATTATTCAATTTGCTTCCCAATTGTATTGTTTTTATTTAAATTAATCAAATCTTTTCTGAGTGTCTTCAAACTAAACCGTCTTCGTTCATGGAAAATTATTCAATAATCGAATCAACAAATTCTCTCTCTCTTGTCGTCCCTGACAACCATTTTTTCTACTCTTATTGGATATTATATTATACTATAACCATAATCATACAATGTTCTTCCACTCATCCATTATATCCTATTATAATTTTACCTATTGTTTGTTACTAAATTTTATACATTTTGCTGTCATTTCCTCTTAATCTAATTACTTTAACAAGTATTATTTTTCTGTTACAAAACATTATCTATCGGTATCATTGCACTATTGCATTATGAGAATTTATTTATTTGTTATTAGCAATTATTATTAACTTCTCCTAACTCATTAGATTTTATTTAGTATTTGTCACAAATTTCTTTACCTAACCTTTCTGATCTGACTTACTATATAATGTTACTGGTTGTTAGGCCTGTCATTATACTTTTATCTACTTCTGATTTTAATTTGTTACTATCTGCATTATTATAGAATCCTTCATTTGTTTATGACATGATTACACTAAACCCTTTTGTATCTCGTTAACAATTATAGCCTTTCTGGCCAAGTTTACAATTATAATCAGCCTACTGTCTAAGTACATGTATACAAACATTTAACTATATAAAGTCTAACAAAAGCTTTATAATGATATATGGATAACACACAAAGTGAAATTAATTGGTAATTCATTAATGAGTTTAACAACAGCTCTCTAATGATATATTGACAACACATACTAATTAGTTAATTGGTATTCTTTTAAAAGAATAACTCCACTTGTTACACACAAAAAATAACATAACTATCATGATAATAATACAACATGATACAACGTAATAACAGGTACATTTTTATGAAATAAGTCATGTAATAACTACTCATTCTCCTCTCATTTAAAACATCAAATATTATACAATAGTTCAAGCTAGTTTTTTACATCATTTGTCAATGTCTGTTGTTTACACCTTTCACTGAACCTTGAGGTTTGTATTTATTAACATTATCAACATTTTTTTTTCTTTATATACCTTGTATTCTTATTGGGGAAAATTCATTTATTCAATTACGGGTTGGGTTTCTGACCTTTTACGAGTGTGGATAATTAGTATTTTTATTTTATTTTAAAACTTATAAATGGATTTATGTAACGTAGGGGACCATATTTTCGTTACGTTACAATATCCACCATCAGTGATGAGAGGTCAGTCACCAGTTCTAAAGGACTCAGACGACTTTATGATGTTGAAGGGACAATGCAACAGGACCTATGCATTAGACTTCTTCCCCAATTAAATGTCTCCTCTTAACAGTGAAGAGAAAGTATTCATGCAGGATTCAGCTCCCTGCTATACAGCAAAAGGTTAAAATATTTCTTGCCCAGAGCAGGATATCAATTCTTGAGTCGCCAGAGAATTCACCAGTTTTCAACCTAATTGAGAAGGTATGTAACCTTTTAAAATGAGAAATTGGAAAGGAACATATAACTAATAAGGCATAACTCATTCCCAGAATAATTTGGCGTTGGAAACATAATTATAATTTAAAGGGAAAGGCCTTAAAAGCATTATCAAAGCAAAAGGGGAGGGGGAAAACAAAATACTAAATTCATTAGATAATAAAATTTTATGTGTATTTAACATCTGAAGTTTGATGTTACACATCAATTTTTCACTAGTTTGATGTGTAGTAAGTATTTAATTAAAATAAAACTTCAAAAACAAGAATTGGTATTTTTTATTTCAGAAATGTAGCTTTCTCACCATCATCTTCAGAAGCTATCCAGGATCCTAAAAGAAGCAGCTTTAATTTACTCTTAAATTCTAACAGAAGGTGGTACCAAACCACGAATTCTTGAAATAGTTCTTTCTACAGCATCTTGGGCGAGCCCCTCCAAGAACGAAGAGAGTTCAGTTTAAACTCAACTGTTTGGTGTTTGTCTATTTGGAATGACTGACGATAACTTTTGAACAAATCAATCAATTTTCATATAACTTGGCAAGCGTTTCCATTTTTACCCTATTGTCTTTGAGAGCAGCAGGAGGCAAACATGTGAGGGGTCAAAATTATGAAAAAGTGCAAAACACCATGTGTGGTATCAAATTAAAGGGAACTTTAACTACAATCTAAATATAGTGTTCGTTTTTGAAAATGTTTTGACATCAGGGCCCAAAAAGTGGTTGAATATTTTTGGTTGAAAAGAGACCAACATGTCAGACTAAATGGAATTGTAACCCAAATCCGAATGTTTTGAATTTTTAGTGTTTATTTTATGATTGTATGCTCTACAGACGTTATATTACTAAAGATACAGTCGAGTAAATGGGATTTTGCAGTTTTTTCCATTCTTGAAAAATTATCTAATAACAAGATTTAAGTAATAAATGTACTTTACTAAAAAAAGTGAGTAAGTTCTGCAGATCAGGGAGCTTACTAGTATATTTACAATTTACTTTTTAGTTCATCACAACTATTAAAGTGAATGTGTAAATTTATTAATGGACGAATTGAAACTAAGAGGCCATTTAAATAGTTTCCTCCATTTTTATTAAACATTTCCATATGAACGAATATGTACTCCAAGTTTTTGTAAGGCAGCAAAACTATGAGGCGGCCTCAATATCTTTATTCTCCTATCTAGATTCCTTCTTATTCCTTAACGTAATGGTTATTTGCCAAAAGTAAATATATTAAGAGAGGATCTCCTTTATTTTTTCATTTGTAGGTTTTGTCAGTGACATGTGTGATTTCATACTACAGTAGAACATGACTAATTCGTCACCTACGGGTCCATAGGGGCAACAAATTAATTAGGGAGTAAGGAACGGACCCATTAAAGACAATATAAAATATTTTATTATAACACTAGCAATGTACAGTACTAATGCAGGGTTCATACTGAAATTTTGAGTTTGATTTCCCTGACTCTCCATGACCAAATCCGCAAATTTTCCCTGACCAGTGTATGCATTATTTTTTGCATACAATACCAATTTTTCAATATATAAATTACCTATTAAACATTATTGTAGCCTATTTACTCAGTTTAAAATATTAGTTTTTAGTGAAATTTATTTTTATTTGTATGCATGAAACATTCATACATTATATTATTGAAAATTTACTTTAGGACGCTTAACATTATAATCGTCCGTCATCATGGATGAATTTAAATAAATATTTTTTTTTTTTAGTAATCGGCCTCCATCTTCCCCATAGCCGTCCAATGCACTCCTTTTTATTTTTTCCAAAAAGTAAACAGTTGTATTTATACAAAAAACAATAACAAAATTAATTAGCTTAAATTAAAAAATTACAATAAATGTACATTATTAGGTTAAAATATCACAAAAAACTGCATAAAAAATCTAAAGGAAACATACAAAGCAACAAAGAGATTGTATTATTCTTTAAAACTAAAACACTCTTTGATACAGGTAGTCTTAAATTCCATACCTAATTTTAATAGATACAGGAATACAAATTTAATTATCATAGCCTAGGTAAATAAAGTCGACCGTGATCATAAAAGTTCTAAATTGGGAGATTTAGCCTAACTTTTTCTTCTCAAGAATCTGAATTTTTTATTTTATACTGTCTTCTTCTTTCAAAGCTTGCAGTTTTAACATCTTTCTCTGCTCTTCAAGTTTCTTGATCTCTATGGATAATTTTCTTTTTTCAACCTTTTTCTTCTCTTCTTCTTTTTGGACTCTTTGAGATGTTCTTCATATCTCCTATGGGCAGCTCTTACATTTGTCAACATTGTTTGAGTGATAGGAACTTTAAGAATACTTTCATGATATCTTATAGCATTTTCCACTGTTCTTTGAGCAAAAAGACTACGTTCTTGCAAATTCTCCACTAATAATGTTTTATTTACAGAAAACCCTCCTTCTACTGTTGCATTGCCATGCGAAAATATCAGTCCTAATTTAATAATTTGCCACAATTCTGAATAAACATTGATTCCCAAGTAATAAAGACAAAAAATCATCAAGTCTCTTGGAAGAACAATCACCATCCAAAAATATTTTGAATTGTAATTGAAGGGTAAAATGAGCTTCACTGCAAAGTTGAGTGTAATGTGCTTATGCTTTCTCAGCAACAGAATCTGTGATTCGGTTATTGGTGTACAATGCCCCTAGCAATAAACCAAATCTTTGTTTCCCTAGTTCTGGCTGATGAAAAATTATACTAGGATCCAATGATGAGAGCCCTTGGACAGGCTTGTACTTCAGAGGACATCTTTCTAATATCTTTTCTGTCATTTTGACTAGCACAGTCTGGCATTCAAGTTTGAATTTTAGGATATCACTTTCTTTTGAAGTGGCTTCTTTGAGAAGTTTTTTTGTATGAAATCCGAGATCAATACTTTTTACATCACGCAAATTTTCTTTGTCATGTAAATCTAATGAAAAAAGCTTAGTTGTTGTAGTAGGCATTTTATTGGATTTAAGAAATCTCTCCATCAAATTTTGTACGAGACTTTTCAAATCTATGAACAGGACTGGACCAAGTGGGTCTGAGGTATGGAACTTTCGTAAAAATAGTTCACATTCCAAGGAAAGCATTTAAAAAAAAACCAGTTTGCATTTCAGAAATATATCTTTGATTCTTCGTATTGTTTAAATTAGCAGCCATCCTTACTATTTCTTTTATGAATTTGCTAACTGCTATAATTTTTTTATTGTTCGACTAAGCTTTTCGTCATTACTGACATCTTCAGGTCTTAAACAACGTCTATCAACTGTACGTTGTAGGCTTTTATACTTTAGGCCCCTCCCCTTATGTCATCGCCCCTCCTATTGGTTCTAGCTGCTACCGCTCTTCACGGGAACTTTGTCTACCTTTTTCCGTTAGGCATTTTTCTAACGTCCGTCAAATTGTTTTAAGAATCTCCCATTAATTTCTTCATTCTTGACTTATAATTTTTTTTTGTAACCTTTTACATTTCGTCATTTTTTAGTGTTATTCTTATTATTTTAATTTATTGTTTAATATATAATAAAATATTTCTTCATTTGTAAAATCCACTTTTATATTCATTAATTTATTTTTATCTTCTTTTTTAACTTTAAGTATTTCTAGTTCTTCTATTAATTTTCTTTTTTGCGGATTGTTTTCTATTTTGATTATTTCCATATTTTCATTGGGATTTATGAATTTATGGCCTGATTCGTTGAAATGTCTTGCATATAGTGAGTTCGTTACTCTAACCCCTTCTCCTTTTGCGTGTTCATTCATTCTAATTTTAAATTTTCTTCCAGTTTCGCCCAGATATATCTTATTACATTCCCCACATTTTAATTTGTATACGCCGCTTTTTTCTGTTAATGGAATTTCTTCTGTTTTATCATTTTTTATATATTCGAATACATTTTTCGTTTTCTTTATTCCTATCTGTATTTCATATTTTTCGAAACATTTTTGTTTGATATCCTATGTATGTTATTGCTCCTTTATATTTCTTTTCTTCATTTGTCTTTTCTTTTTTGTTATTTTCTATTTCTTTATTTTCCTCTATTTTCTTAACTATTCTGTTAATTATTTTAGGGTTGTAATTATTATTTTTTGCTATTTGTTGTATTTTCTTTAATTCTTTTTGTTTGAGTTCTTCATTTTCTAGATAATTTATAGCTCTATAGCAAAATGAATTTAATGCTGCCATTTTATAATTGACTGGATGATATGATTCTTGTGGAATTATTAAATCCACAATAATATATTAATAAAATATTAAATTAATGAAATATTAAATATAGGAAAGAAACATACTCAGATTTAATAATTCCACAAGAATCATATCATCCAGTCAATTATAAAATGGCAGCATTAAATTCATTTTGCTATAGAGCTATAAATTATCTAGAAAATGAAGAACTCAAACAAAAAGAATTAAAGAAAATACAACAAATAGCAAAAAATAATAATTACAACCCTAAAATAATTAACAGAATAGTTAAGAAAATAGAGGAAAATAAAGAAATAGAAAATAACAAAAAAGAAAAAACAAATGAAGAAAAGAAATATAAAGGAGCAATAACATACATAGGATATCAAACAAAAATGTTTCGAAAAATATGAAATACAGATAGGAATAAAGAAAACGAAAAATGTATTCGAATATATAAAAAATGATAAAACAGAAGAAATTCCATTAACAGAAAAAAGCGGCGTATACAAATTAAAATGTGGGGAATGTAATAAGATATATCTGGGCGAAACTGGAAGAAAATTTAAAATTAGAATGAATGAACACGCAAAAGGAGAAGGGGTTAGAGTAACGAACTCACTATATGCAAGACATTTCAACGAATCAGGCCATAAATTCATAAATCCCAATGAAAATATGGAAATAATCAAAATAGAAAACAATCCGCAAAAAAGAAAATTAATAGAAGAACTAGAAATACTTAAAGTTAAAAAAGAAGATAAAAATAAATTAATGAATATAAAAGTGGATTTTACAAATGAAGAAATATTTTATTATATATTAAACAATAAATTAAAATAATAAGAATAACACACTAAAAAATGACGAAATGTAAAAGGTTACAAAAAAAAAATTATAAGTCAAGAATGAAGAAATTAACGGGAGATTCTTAAAACAATTTGACGGACATTAGAAAAATGCCTAATGGAAAAAGGTAGACAAAGTTCCCGTGAAGAGCGGTAGCAGCTAGAACCAATAGGAGGGGCGATGACATAAGGGGAGGGGCCTAAAGTATAAAAGCCTACAACGTACAGTTGATAGACGTTGTTTAAGACCTGAAGATGTCAGTAATGACGAAAAGCTTAGTCGAACAATAAAAAATTATAGCAGTTAGCAAATTCATAAAAGAAATAATATATCTTTGGTTTGAACAGAAACATTTTTAATGGTTTTGTATTGAGATATTTTTGGCTGTCAAATTTCTTTATATCATCAAAAATACTTAAAACTCTGTCAATAGAAGGCACATTTTCAAGCCATCTGGTTGTACAGTGTTTTAAAGGAAAAATAGATTTTCCAGTAAGTTCAATGAAGTCAGCACGGCGGGCTGGTGAATCATTAAAGATGTAATAAACATCTCGCAAAAAGCTATCCACTTCCCACTTTGCCATCTGTAACCCAGTTTTTATCGCACCATTGACAACACGTAGTCAACAAACACCAATATTAATTAGATGTTTTCCATCTGGATTTTCTTCTTTGATCTTTTCATCCAATTTTTTAATAAAACTCAAATTTACATTGGGACTTGGAGAACGTTCTTAGGCTGTAATGGATTTATTCCTGCAATGAAGTTGTCTAGAAGGCCTTGTGCAGTGGCTCTATCCAAAAAAAAAAAACACTATTAAAATATTCAGTACGCATCCTACTTCTATTGACATCAAAATACTTTACAAATATGTCCAGTCCTTTTTGAATGATCTTATTCAAAGATTCATCGAAAGAAACGACAAAATCATCACACTGACATAATCGGTCTTTTATTTCATTAGAAAAATAGGGAGCAAGTCCATGGTTAATAAAGTATTTACATTAGCTCGGGCCCATTTTAAAACTTGAAGCTACTGCACTATCCGGAAACATTAATTTAAATGTTTCTCCTATATCTGCACATGAGTTTAAAGACATTTATTTAGTTTTTAAGAGTGAACAATTATTTTTACTCATAGTGAAACTATATTCTTTCAAAACAATTACAGTTTAAAATGTTATGCTCAAACATATCTATTGCTGTACATTTTCAAATTCAAACAAGTTAAGCACTATAATTGCAAAAAAAAAAAATTAATGATTGTGGGGAAGTGAAATTATTAGGCAGTTCATCTTGGCCTTCATACCACTTGATTGCTGTAATCAGTGATTGAATGGCTTCCTTATGACAGATTGCAGGTTTCATTATGTGGTCATCTTCTTCGTCATTAGCTTCTGAAGGTTGTGTAATAGTTGTCTTCTGTGGATACATATATAACAATTTCATTATCACTAAACATTTCATAGCCTACATCCGCTAAGTCTATTTCACACCAACTTTGACATCGTCTTCATTCAAACTGTTAAATGCTGGTAGCGATTGGCAGACATCTAACAACAGTTCTGATGTAAAGGTAGATGGTTTAATTCAGATGGCCATAACTTATTCCAGGCAGATTTTAGAGTGTTTTCTGGAATACTTTGCCAGGCATCAGCTGCATTATACATTGCATCCTTTATAGTATATGCCTTTAAAAATTGTTCAAAGTCTACATTTTCACAGTGCCAAATTTTGTAAACACTTTCTGTACCGCCTCTTAAAATACTCAATGACACTTAGGTCCATTGGTTGTAGTAAGCTTGTTGCCTTAGCAGGAAGAAACATAAATTGGATGCCAGTTGAATCAGATGTCAGATGAACATTCTTCTAAATCACCAAGAGGATGGGCGGGAGCATTATCTAAGATTAATAGAGCCTTTTCTGGCAGATTTTTTTCAATAAGTAAAACAGTACCTGAGGATGAAACTCCTCTTTCAGCCATTGCTGCAAAATCTCTTTGTTCTCTGTGTGTTATTTTAGGCATAATATTTCACGGGCAGTAAATTACAAATGATATTTTTAAAAGCTCGTGGTTATTTGCCTTACTGATGACAGCTAACGGCATTGTATGGTTCCCACTAGCATTGGAACAAACAGGAATTGTAATATGGTTTTTTCTCACCTCGTTGAATATTCTGAGCCAGATGCCAATGATATTTTGTGGGAGAGCTTACCAGTACTATTCCATCTCATCACAACTATAGACTTGGTCTGCGAACAAACCCAGCCTATTAATGTGAGCACTTAGTTTTTCCCGATATCACACTATTTCACTGTTTGCATTGAGCTTCTCCCCTTCCCTTTGTCGCCTCTCCTTGAACCTATGGAGCCAACCCTGACTTGCTTTAAAATTTGGGTCACCGTTAAGTTTTTGATTCATTTGGACAGCTTTTTCAGTAATAATTGGTCCACTTAATGGAATTCCTTGTGAGTGCGGCTGAGTTAACATTATGAACAAGACTTCATCCAATTTTTGAAGAGTGGCTGTCGTTAAACTTTTAAAGTCAATCACCATTCTTCTTTATGTCATTTATTGTGGTATGTGGAACACCATAAACTTCTGACAGTCTAGTCGCACTTTCACCTTTCCGAAGGCGCTGAAGAACTTTGTATTTTTTTGGTAAACGAGACTTTTACAATGAGTACATTTAGTAGACATGACCGACTGTGAGCAGCTCTATTTGAAAACTGATCAGAAACAGAAACAAATTCTTGGAATCAGCACAAGGCCTCGGCGAGATTGAATTTTTGAAATGTATTATGCTGAAACAACACAACACAACACTTATTGTGGCGTGTACACAAGTACAAAATACTCATTCTCGGAACCAATACCTTCTGCAATCTGTTCTCCTTGCTATTGTTAGAACCCTGGCCACAATCAGCACACTTCTGGTTTACCCTGGCTATAATTAGAGTGTATATGTTACATGCTTGTTAATAAGGAAAAAGGAAAAAACCTTGAGTGGGTGACGGCTTACAGATCTGCCTTTTCATATCTATTTTGTTCTGCTGTTGATTAGGAAAAAACTGCAGTGGGAACATAACCCTTTATAATAAATTTTCTTTTGGGTTCCCCAATTTATTTGAATTGTAAATCTCTTTCATAGCTTTCTGGCAAGAAATGTTTTGAAACAGATCATAACACTCTTAGGATTAAATGGATCACTTTGCAACATTTGACACAAAATTTTTTGAAGCTGTTTTTTTTTTTGTTGGAAATGCAGAGAAAGAGAAAATATTTCCCAATTTATCACTACAATTACGACAGTTTTGAACTGCACACCCATATTACATTTTTGGAATATAAAATTTGAAAATTGCACTTAATATGATTAAATGTCACACTAATCATACATTACTTATTTGTTCAGTAATTATCAAATTATACCAAAAAATATATAAATAAATGAAATAAACAATAAATGCTGAATGTATAAACTATTAAAATATCGGTTTGGAGAACCATACATGGCTTCCATGTTCTAAGATTTATATTTAAAATCATATTCGAAATGAAATATTACCATAGAAACTACTTCTTTTTACTTATTGCTTCAGCCTTAACCACGGTACTGTGGTCACTAACGTATACCACCACACGTTTTCGCACTTGATTTTCACTGATGATGGCAGTCGATGGACTGCCGAAAAGTCTGGTTTTGCAGAAAACATTGGACTACGCCCAAACCAGCCCGGGAAGGAATTTTAACAAAGAACTACTTCTTTGGTGCCGATAACGTAGTACACATATAAAAAATTCTCCCCTCCCCAAACAACTATAATTTTCATTAATAGAAAATTACCCCCACCCACCCCACATTATCTTCACCAAAATCAACAGACCTTCAGTCCTCTACAATTCAGGGATGCATGAAAAAAAAATTTTGATTCTGTTTGAATGTGCAGCAGTTATTGTTCGTCAAGAAAACATTTCTCTTGTTACAACATAAAATGTTGCTGGTAAACTACCCCTTTCCCTCAACCGATCTTCACCAAAATCAACAGGCCTTGAGCCCTCTACAATTCAGGAACGTATGCAAAAAAATTACTTGATTCTCTTTTAATTTATGGCAGTTATGTTTTGTCAAAAAAAACCCTTGTTTAACATAAAATGTAGCTGGTAAACTACCCCTTTCCTTTAACCGATCTTCAACAAAATCAAAAGACCTTGAGTTCTCTGTAATTCAAAAAGGTATGCAAAAACGTAGTTAATTGTTTGAATTTACGGCAGTTATCGTTCGTCATATAAAAAATTACCCTTGTTAAAACATAAAATGTTGCAGGTAAACTACCCTATTCCCTTAACCGATCTTCACCAAAACCAACAGGTCTTGAGAACTCTACTATTCCGTTCTGTATGGAAAACATTATTTGATTCTGTTTGAATTTGTGGCTGTTATCATTTGCCAAAAAAAAAATACCCCTGATAAAGAAACGTTACAGGTAAACTACCCCTTTCCCTTAACCGATCTTCACAAAAACAATAGGTCTTGAGTACTCTACAATTCAGGGATGTATGCAAAACATTATTTGATTCTGTTTGAATTTGCGGCTGTTATCGTTTGTCATAGAAAATACCCTTGTTAAAATATAAAATGTTGCAGTTAAACTACCCCTTTCCCTTAACCGATCTTTAACAAAATCGACAGACCTTGAGTTCTCTGTAATTCAAAAAGGTATGCAAAAACGTAGTTAATTCTGTTTGAATTTACGGCTGTTATCATTTGCCATAGAAAATACCCTTGTTAAAACATAAAACGTTGCAGGTAAGCTACCCCTTTCCCTTAACTGATCTTCACCAAAAACAATAGATCTTGAGAACTCTGCAATTCATGGCTGTATGCAAAAGAGTAGTTGATTCTGTTTGAATTTGCGGCTCTTATCATTTGCCATAGAAAATACCCTTGTTAAAACATAAAATGTAGCAGATAAACTACCCCTTTCCCTTAACCGATCTTCACCAAAAACAATAGGTCTTGAGTACTCTACAAATCAGGATTGTATGCAAAACATTATTTGATTCTGTTTGAATTTGCGGCTGTTATCGTTTGCCATAGAAAATACTTGTTAAAACATAAAATGGTGCTGGTAAACTACCCCTTTCCCTTAACCGATCTTCACCAAAAACAATAGGTCTTGAGAACTCTACAATTTAGGGCTGTATGCAAATAATCATTTGATTCTGTTTGAATTTGCGGCTGTTATCGTTTGCCATAGAAAATACCCTTGTTAAAACATAAAACGTTGCAGGTAAACTACCCCTTTCCCTTAACTGATCTTCACCAAAAACAATAGATCTTGAGAATTCTGCAATTCATGGCTGTATGCAAAAGTGTAGTTTATTCTGTTTGAATTTGCGGCTGTTATCGTTTGCTATAGAAAAAAATTACCCTTGATTAAAAAAAAAAAACGTGGCAGGTAAACTACCCCTTTCCCTTAACCGATCTTCACCAAAAACACCTTGATTAAAAAAAAAACCGTGGCAGGTAAACTACCCCTTTCCCTTAACCGATCTTCACCAAAAACAATGTCTTGAGTACTCTACAAATCAGGGCTGTATGCAAAAAATTATTTGATTCTGTTTGAATTTACGGCTGTTATCGTTTGCCATAGAAAAAATCTAGACAGACACACAGACACTTTTCGAAAAATGACTTTTTTCATGTTTTGAGTGTAGTACAATCAGAATCTGCAATAATCTCGAACACGATTTTTTTTGCCATCACCATACTTCCATTTCCTTAAGGAACATGGAAGTAAAATGAAATTATCGAACCAAAAAGAATATTCTACTGTAGTTCTGCTTTAGTCACTGGATATTTAAAATTTTTAAATGATACTGTATACACAAATTCTGAGTGTAACAATATAAGCAGCTGATTCTAAGTATCAACTAACCACTGTCACTCCTTAAACACCCCCAATCAACAAGATGTCAGTGAATAAATACACCCTCTTGCACATTACATCTTCGTCATGTGTTTATTCATAACTATTTAAATAACCTTAAAGAACGTGATATAACTTCCATGATACAATGTAAACACAAACAGTAAATAGTAAGCAGAGTAGACCACGATGAACAGTGTAACATCATTGCAGAGCTCCCCCCACTAATTCTCATATTCACTGGCATACCAAGAGTTATGGAACAACCTTCCCTATAATTGGTTACTTTAAACGCACACTGTAAGCATATTGCTGCTACAAATGTGGTTTGATAATCATGCATATTCTCCCAGAAACAACGTAGTTAATACAAACATACAAAAATAATTTCTATTGTATTTTATTATCTTTGTATCTTCTAAACATCCCTTGTAATATCTTTAATGTTAATAACAAAGACTGATTTCATTATTATGAGCAGCATATTACAAATTTAAATTGAACACTTTTATGATCTAAAATAATTTATTATACACAATGTAACACATTAAGTATACAAGGGAAATTATATAAGGTTACATACAGGTTATAAAACTAACAATAATACAGCATTTACTTCAAACTTTTGAGTATACACAGAATATAATCCCTAATAATAATAAAACAGTTATGCTACCTCTCTGAACTACTTTATGGAAATAGCTTATTAGTATTTTTCAACTCTTAAACAAATTTCCAATTTGTGTATTTAGCCGATTTGACATTGTACGAGGAGTTAGAACCAATGACCTATTCATTTGTTTCTTACGTTTCATAGAACTTTCTGGAGTTTTCACACACATACTATAATTAGATTTATAGTTTGAGTACACTTTGGTTCTTCTTCTAGATGACACTGGAGTACGGTGTGGTATTTTGAAAGTAACATTTTTCGCTAGAAATGTATTGCACCCTGAGGCACTCTCTTGTACAGTAACGTCAGGTGTGTTATAATATGATTCTGAGGAAGACAGTACATGGCAATTACTGTCATCAATACTTAATTCTTCACCTTTAAGCTCAGATTGAAATTGACCACTGTCATCAGAAAATTTAACATTTTCTAGAGAATGTTTAGAGTCTTCTGTGCCTGAACCTTTAGAACTATTACAATTTTTTGCTTGAAATTTGTTGTCTAATACACCACCATTCATAAAATTTAAATTATTTGGAATATTTAATATCTTACTTTTAAGACATTCACACGAACATTTGTTACTATTTTGTATGCTATTTGCCAAATCATATTTGATAACA
Organism: Magicicada septendecula; assembly: GCA_034769895.1. Classification (NCBI taxonomy): domain Eukaryota; kingdom Metazoa; phylum Arthropoda; class Insecta; order Hemiptera; family Cicadidae; genus Magicicada; species Magicicada septendecula. The sequence goes on from CM068367.1 coordinate 779,013,103, forward strand.
TTCAGTTGTTTCATCGAATTCCTGAGCTGTTCAATACTCTTCTCAATTGATTGAATATATGTTTGAGTATTTTCAATAACAGTTAATGCTGCTTCAACATGCTTCACTGTATTCAAGCAACAACTCTCTAAACTTATCGACATTTTCTTATCCTTGTCTTCTGTTGTTTGTTTCTCTTTAGTCAATTCTTGAATTTTTGAATGTGACTCAGTGTAACAAATAGGTTTTTGATCACTGATGTATTTAGTAACAGACTCTGTGCCATTTTTATTTCTTATATTTTCATCGCATAGTGTCAACTTTGTCTTTTCAATGCTCTGACTATCACTTAATACACATGTAAATTCATTAAGTGTGAAGGACAGAGTAGAATCATCGTTTGCATTTTCTCCATAACTATAATCAAGCTTAAACACAGTTGGTGACTTAGAATGCTCAGGCTGTATTATGTTTTCATTGCTCCTTATTTCTGCACTATAATTATGAGTACCGTTTATTTTTAGAGTTGAACGATTTTGTATATCCACATCATGATGAGGAACACAGTCTATTGACTTTTCACAATTATTTATGTGGTTCTTAATTTCCTGAGCAATCTGAATATTATTCGCGTTGGTTACACAATTTGGTGTCTCATCAATCGGCACACATGGTGATTTGGTTTTATGATGTATTTCATGATTTTTATTTGAAAACTTGTTTTCTGAAGAACTGCAAACTCTATTTAAAGGAAATATGAAACCAGTTAAAAACTGTTTCTTATCATCATGCTTATCTGAATTCATGTGAGCTGATGTGGAAAATGGTTGCCATTCATTTTTACTTATTAAATTAATTTGATTTGAATTATAGAAGAAATCCTGTTTAAGAGTTGAAATTGAGGATGTTTTACTTTCAGTTTCTCTTTCATTTAATAAATAACTATTCTTGAAGCAACTTTCTGAATCGACTAGTTCATGGATACCTGATGTATCTTCATACGAATCCTGAAAAGTAAAATATTCAAAATTAATATGTGAAAAGATATGGGCATATGTACTATATGAAATTCCAATTAAATGTGCTCTCTCTCTCTCTCTCACACACACAACAAAAAGTGAATTATTTCAAAATTTAATTTCAGCATTCTTATCCAGGTACTTTTGTCAGATAACTTTTTCTTATTTGCAAGAGGAGACGACTGTCCTTGTCCTCAAAAGGGCTGTCATTGCTAGAATATAACCAACAGCAGCTCATCAGGGGAGGCTAAGCATCCCCAACAAAATTTAGAAAAATATTAAAAATAAACAACTAGTAATAGGCTCTACTTTTTTACTATAACGGAACCTGTAATCACACTTTGGAATTTTAAAGTATCTGATTACATACAAATAAACAATTAATTGCACGTTACCAATAATAGCGTAGAATGGCAGAAGACTGAGGCACCAATCTGAGTAGCCGCCGTAGTACTGGTACAGCTACATGAGAACTGTCCCCGGCAGGTAGTGGGGGGGGGACGCTACTGCAGCTGTATACGTGTGTGGGAGGCAACGAGTGAATTAGCCTCTGGCCATGGTTTAATGTACTTTGTGTTACTTTAATGCAGTCTTTATGTTATCGTGCTCCTTGTATGTGTGTATTATTATTATTTATCCTTTCTTGGCCATTATCAAGATCGACTTAGCGCCATTGTTTTAGTTTCAATTGAAAAGGGAATCCTCTGCAAATTGAAAAGTTGCCCAACATGATATGATGATGTTATCAACAATTTTGCAAATAAGAATGGCCGCTAACTGAATTTGCTGTAGGCGTATAAGTAAATTCATCGCAGCTTACAAAACATATTTCTACTCAGAAGTTTATTTCATTGCTAGAACAAAAGTAAGGTAATCTAAGGATAATCTTGTTAAAGATATGCATATATTTCTAATAAGACGTGTATGCTGTAAAAATCAGATATCTCGTAGCCTCCCCTTCCTTAGGACTCACCGGCCACTACTGAATATGACATACAATTTTTCTTCTCAAAAATTTTCCTCGCTCTTATCTACCAGCAGGCTTGGAATATTTTTGGAGAACTCCTAAGGGATATATCACATCAATAACATTTCACAACAGTTTTCTGTTGATGCTGCTTAAAAAAAAACATCAAAACTACTACCATCGTTCTCAATATTATAACATCGCCAAATTCAAATTAACAAATTCAAGACGAGTAAATAGCCAAGAATAATTTGTAAATCATTTTAAAATAAAAATGTTAGAACAAGGACTTAAATTAAAGGAGAAAGGTAATTACCAAATATTAACATAAATGTACTGTACAAACATTAATATTTTGAAGAACCCAACCTTAAGGGATATCAAAATAATCTTTGAAAGGAAATAATAACAGTAGTGATAATATTTAATATGTAGGGAAGAAGACAGAAGAATAAAAGCAATCAGAAGAGATACAGCTATTTTGAATAAAAATTCAAATTTTATAACTATGGTAATAAACCAAGATTAACCAATCAGAATTAATTTGTAACCATGATGACAGACGTTGGTTACGGATTTACTGTTAAATTTCTTTACTCGTAATGTGACGCTCTTGCTGAATAGACGCCAAATCTTGAACGGTCAAAATTCTAATTTAAAACATCAAAATAGTAAACGAAATTACCACCACTGAACAAGAAGGAAGCAGACGATGACTGTAACCGATGTCGAAGACCAATCAAATAAAAAAGAAATGAATAAATTGCTCCGATTAATTTGAAAAAGATGCCAGACGCCCTAGACAATTGAAAATTAAATATGATTGCAGCCTAATTCCTTTTTACCAGATCAACTGAGTACACCCAGTCTACTGATGTTTTAAGTATCATTTAAATTACCCAAATTTCCGAATAAACTCACTTTAAATATTCCTCACAGTAATCTGAACTTTCACTAAACTGCACATAATTTCTTTCAAAGATTAAAATAAAAAACTAAGACACTGAAAATTTGTCAACTTGTAAAGTTAACCTGTTGTTAGTTTACAAAATTTTGAAACACTTTTACTACACTCCAAGAACAAGTTATAACTACACATTATATTATTTAAGTATAAATGATGTAAGGTAGTGTATTTTTATTGTTGTAATCAATAATAATCCTTTTATCGTAATCACAAGAATCCAAGACGTTTGAACGAAAATATTTGTATACTACTTCGACAGACGCCATCCTTGAATGTCTGTTACGTTCAAAGATCGATTTGTCAAACCCAGAGAAATTGTCTCATATAAATTACCGGTGCAAATGTATTACAAAAGAAAACATAATTTGTGTTAACCTGAATAATTAGTAATCAACAAATAATAAACAAGTACTGAGTGTAACCACTGTTTTAATTTCATTAGGATGGTGTATTATAATTTGTGTACATTTTTGAGAACAGTTAGTATTGACGGCAAGCGCTCACATAGCCAACTCAACGAACTACTGGCCCGATTCAGACGGCCAAGTCGAGGCGGGAACAAATTGAATTCTCCACACCGCCTGAGCTGCGCTTGTCTAATCATCATAAAATTTTTTAATTGTTTTAATTAAACAATTTGGCGCCACCCGGGATTTTCACACCCCTAGTGAACAACAGGTAAGGACTTCGATACCTGGTTATTCGTACGTTCGCGACGGACACAATCAGCGTAAGTTATGTTCCAAAGCGACGACGGATGATAAGACACGTTACACCCATTACACTTATACACTTTTAAGATTAGACCGACATTCGTGCAGTTACAAATTGGTGACCAACTGGTGAGGCTAGAAGAAAGGGAAATACGAAATTCTAGCGGCGATTACGTAAGGATAACAAGATGCACAACACAATATACCAAACTAAACAACGCGAGAAAATAGAGGGGAAGAAGAAGGAACATCGATTGAAGAGGTGGAAACAATAATAACCACAGAAGAACCAACCCAAGACGAAGAAATGGAACTACAGGCGGGTGACAAGGGAGAAGTTAGAGGAGAACCTAATTGGCAACAAATAATGGAAGCAATGTCTGAACAAAGTAGACAAAATAACGAAAGTTTGATAAAACAAATAAACGAAAAATTGGACAGAAACAAGGAACAGATGAATGAGAAATTTGACAGGAATGAGGAGAGTCTGAAACAGATGAAGAAAGAAACCAATGAAAATTTTTAGAAACAGAACGAAGAAATGAAGGAGAAATTCAACAAGAGTGAGGAGAGTTTGAAACAAATCAATGAAAAAATAATTAGTACCAACGAAAGTACTAAAAACGAATTAAGGCAGACAATTAACAAAAATAACGAAACCCTCCAACAACAGCTGAAGGAAATTAATGAAAAGACTAAGGAAGAGATGAAGCAGCATGTGATGCATCAATTAATGGAATACCGGGAAGAAACCAAAAAACAGATCACCGAAACAAATGAGAAATTAGAGGAGACGTTGGAGAGACTGGAGAAAACCAACGAAACTGTTTCAGATGTCCGTGAGGAGGTAATCAATAAAATAAAACCTCGAAGGAGAATTGATGAAGGTCACGAAGAAACAACCAAAAAGTGTGAACAGGTGAACCAGGACATACATCAAGTCTGGGAAGAGAACCAGAAGGAGGTAGCAGTTATACGAACGGACCTGGGAGAAAGAATGGAAGGAGTGTACAGCAATACAAAATTGACAGCAAGATGGACAAAAATAAACAAAGAATTTATGAGATGCATAGACGAGAAGAATTATTACAGGAAGAAGTAGACGCCTGGCGTGACCGGCCATGTAGTCATAATCATATACTTAACAATGACAATCGAGATACAATCAACTTCCGCAACTATAAGCGCAATCCGATAGAGTTTCTGAAAAGGGTAGAAGAATTAATTATAAAGAATCGCGAAACCCGATGGACAACTGTAAGGGGAATGCTGGACGAAATGTTCAAGGAAACATATGACAACTGGTGGACCGCCACAAGACCAGACATCCAGAGCATCCAAGAATTCAAAACATAATTCAAAGTAAAATACTGGTCAGAGTCAACCCAGAACATGGTCCGCAACAACTTGAGTAACGGGAGGTATGAGAACCAAAACGGACAATCCCTCACATCATACTTTCTGGGAAAAATCTGCATGGCCAGAAATTTGGAACCATGCATTCCGGAAGAGTGTCTAGTCATACAATTATCATACCACTATGACGACGCAATACAGAAAGCCCGTATGTATAGTCAAGTCAAGACAATTCAGAACATGGCTAGTCTATTAGAGCCATGAACACGAATGGCAATACCACAAGAACCGATTCACAAGTTTCCAAAATAGTAAGTTAAACGAAGGGCCATCCCCACCAAACCAACAGGGTGATAACAAGCCACCACCGAACAACACTAATAATTACCAAGGAAATCAACGTGGGAATAATGCGCCCAGGAACTATAACCAAAACGGTAACAACAACGGTAATTTTAGAAACGATTACAGGGGTAACTACCAACGGAACGGTCCTAACAATTATTATCGTCCAGGAAACGGTAATAACAACAAACGAGGATACCGACCGCAAGTGAATTATGTGAGATGTCAAGCCCAGCGAAACCCAAGAAGGCACTATTCAAGACCACAAACAACCAACCTGCATGATAATCAAACACGGAACAGTGACCAACGACAAAGGGAAAATGATAATAGGCCGGCACAACGGAATAATAGCGAAGAAGAACCCAGATCCGGAAACAGAGACCAAGGACGGGACATAACCTCCGGAAATGATTACAGATATGAGGTTCAAAGGGGTAGGAATAACGAGAATGCCCAAACAACAGAGGATTACGATTGGATACCATTCAGTGATGATCCTGTGGAGAATTTTAGAATCGCATATAACAAACGTAACCCACCGGAGCTCTGGATTCCTTCAAGAAGGAATGGTAACCAGTCTAACACAAATCAGGTAGAGAGACAGGAGGACAATGAAGAAGAACCCTCGCCAGACAGATGGAATGAATAGGAACACTGAACTATGGGACTGATTTCCTGATTACTGAACCAAAGTAAATTAAATAATAAAGAGATAATAAAACAAAGGAATAAGTTTGCAAATAGATAATAAAGAAAAAAGTTGTAAGATGAGATTTCAAAATTCAAAAAATTATATAAGAGAAACTTACAACATTATTTAGAGCATATATGAGATAAAAAATAAACAAATCAATGATAAATAATAAATAAAAAAGAACTATGTAAGATCACCTTACCATAATAATCTTTAGCCAACATATGAGGCAAAGAAGTAAAACATAAAATAAAGGAATGAGCTACAACAATTCCTAACTAGTAAGAACGACAAACTTACTATGATATTTAAAAAATATGAAAAAAAAAACAATCAAAATGATCAACTTCCACAACAATTTAGAAAAATATGGGAAGTAAAATAAACAAACCGATGATCGAAAATGAAATAAATAAAATAAATATTCTAAGAGTTATAATATAAAATGAGATGAAACAAAGAGTAATTGAAAATGAATAAAAAATGTTAATTGTATCAATAAAAAGCAACGCTTCAAGTGTTATCAAAGGGTATCAATAAAGAAAGATGAAAAATACACATGACTCGAACTGAGCAATAATGAAATGAAAAAATAGAAGATTGCCAACAAATATTATTATTATTAGTAGTAGTAGTAGTCACAAGATGACTGTATTGAAGATTCATTTAATTAAGATTGACTATTGGATAAGTCCAGCAATCATTTAACTGAGCAGGGAGATGAAGTTCCCCTGATCTCAGAACAAGAGTAGTTTTGAACGACGGAGTTAGGTAAGCCAATAGAGCCCATCCGAATTGATTTCAGCTACAAAGTAGGGATAGTTAGGGAAAATAAGATTTATAGGAAATAATTTATAATAAAAAATCAATAAGCCAGATCGTAATAAGAGAAAATAATGAAGAAAAGACTCAGAAGAAAGGAAGTAGAAGATACAGAATTGAACATAAAACTGAACAAGAAGCAGGAGAATTTGAAAAGAAAATGATACAATACAACTGATAATTTCATCAAACTTAGAATCACGTTTTATAAAATGATCAATTTTGGTGGAAGGGCATTATATAACATCGCCAAATTCAGATCATATTTGATATCTATAAGTACAGTATGTAAGAAATGCAAAAAAGTAATATATTTTAATAAATAAATAATGAAGAGAATAAAAATATAAAATGTAATTTTGAAAGAAGGAGGAAGAATAGTAAACCAAAAGTGATTATTAAATAAAATTACAGACTAGACTGACAGACAAATGACTTTAACCCAACCCCAGAGATTGGCCAGATAAAAACCAAAATAAAAGGAAACAAAATGGAAGTGAAGGAGAAGAAAAATGAAAGTAAAAATGGAACAAACAAAGTATAAAGGAAATAAAGTGAAACAAGATGATAAAACACAGACATATAGTATAGAATAGGGAAGGGAGAAATGATACAATCAAATATCATAAAGGAAACGAAACCAGTAAATAACCAATATAAAAAAATAGACATTAGTATTGACTAAGTGACAAATGTAATTCATAATTAATAAAACCCCGATAAATAAAAATACACTAACCCAACAATTAGGAGTATATGTAAGTAAGAAATCTAGAAGGACATGAACTTATTAGATATAAATAATATTTGTAAAGAAAGAGAGAGATAGTGAGAAATAAACTGAAAGTAACTAAGTGACAAAGAAAAATAATAATAGGGATTACCCACTAATAAACACTTAAAATAAAAAGTTTAAGAAGTGCCAATAGTGAAAGTGTAAAAACCCCAAAATAATGAGTGAATCAGTGATAAACACTAATTAGTTAAAAGTGAAAGTGATGAATAAAAAAGGATATTGTAAATGATAGTATGATAAAAAATAGTAATAGATAAGAAAACACTTAGTAAATAAATGATAAAACACTAAATGATTTAATAGTGAACTTATAAGAACTGTATTGTTAATGGTAATTAAAAGTAGTATTTAGATTAGATATAAATGAAGGATACAACGTTATTCAGGGGAGAAAGCCCATGGAAGGTAAACAGTTTGTGTTACCATGGATTGGAGAAAGAGATTAGTAAAGAAATAAGAAATTAAGAATGCAATCAATAAACACCCTATGTTATAAGGGATAATAGATTAAGTAAGTTTAAAAGGAGTGATGATGTTTCTCACCCAAAATAATAGTAAAGGAATGAAATGTATGTTAAACCAACAGTACCTAATAACTGGTAAAGAACTGTTCATTTAAATTTATGAATAGGATATGGCTGAAGGAAGCATACAATCCATAGGCCTAGTTGTTATATTTTATGTAATAAAGAATAGTAAATAATAGCCATATTGTTGACAATGGCAAGTTAAATAAATAAGCAGATAAATCAATTCAGAAATAATAAACACTAGAAAATCAGTTAGGAAATAATTGACAAGCCAAGATATAGAAAATAATCTTGACACATAATCAGTACACAAACAAATTCAAGACACAATAACCAATAAACGAATCAATTATAACAACAAAACAAAACACTTTAGAGTAAAATGAGATATAATTTGTATAAAATAGGTAAAAAAATAATCAATGGCTACTTAGGCCTACGAAATGCCTAACTGTCAATAACAAATAACTGCAAATTGTATAAAATCAACTAGGAAATTAACAAATTCAAGACGAGTAAATAGCCAAGAATAATTTGTAAATCATTTTAAAATAAAAATGTTAGAACAAGGACTTAAATTAAAGGAGAAAGGTAATTACCAAATATTAACATAAATGTACTGTACAAACATTAATATTTTGAAGAACCCAACCTTAAGGGATATCAAAATAATCTTTGAAAGGAAATAATAACAGTAGTGATAATATTTAATATGTAGGGAAGAAGACAGAAGAATAAAAGCAATCAGAAGAGATACAGCTATTTTGAATAAAAATTCAAATTTTATAACTATGGTAATAAACCAAGATTAACCAATCAGAATTAATTTGTAACCATGATGACAGACGTTGGTTACGGATTTACTGTTAAATTTCTTTACTCGTAATGTGACGCTCTTGCTGAATAGACGCCAAATCTTGAACGGTCAAAATTCTAATTTAAAACATCAAAATAGTAAACGAAATTACCACCACTGAACAAGAAGGAAGCAGACGATGACTGTAACCGATGTCGAAGACCAATCAAATAAAAAAGAAATGAATAAATTGCTCCGATTAATTTGAAAAAGATGCCAGACGCCCTAGACAATTGAAAATTAAATATGATTGCAGCCTAATTCCTTTTTACCAGATCAACTGAGTACACCCAGTCTACTGATGTTTTAAGTATCATTTAAATTACCCAAATTTCCGAATAAACTCACTTTAAATATTCCTCACAGTAATCTGAACTTTCACTAAACTGCACATAATTTCTTTCAAAGATTAAAATAAAAAACTAAGACACTGAAAATTTGTCAACTTGTAAAGTTAACCTGGTGTTAGTTTACGAAATTTTGAAACACTTTTACTACACTCCAAGAACAAGTTATAACTACACATTATATTATTTAAGTATAAATGATGTAAGCTAGTGTATTTTTATTGTTGTAATCAATAATAATCCTTTTATCGTAATCACAAGAATCCAAGACGTTTGAACGAAAATATTTGTATACTACTTCGACAGACGCCATCCTTGAATGTCTGTTACGTTCAAAGATCGATTTGTCAAACCCAGAGAAATTGTCTCATATAAATTACCGGTGCAAATGTATTACAAAAGAAAACATAATTTGTGTTAACCTGAATAATTAGTAATCAACAAATAATAAACAAGTACTGAGTGTAACCACTGTGTTTTAATTTCATTAGGATGGTGTATTATAATTTGTGTACATTTTTGAGAACAGTTAGTATTGACGGCAAGCGCTCACATAGCCAACTCAACGAACTACTGGCCCGATTCAGACGGCCAAGTCGAGGCGGGAACAAACTGAATTCTCCACACCGCCTGAGCTGCGCTTGCATATCATCATAAAATTTTTTAATTGTTTTAATTAAACAATTTGGCGCCACCCGGGATTTTCACACCCCTAGTAAACAACAGGTAAGGACTTCGATACCTGGTTATTCGTACGTTCGCGACGGCCACAATCAGCGTAAGTTATGTTCCAAAGCGACGACGGATGATAAGACACGTTACACCCATTACACTTATACACGTTTAAGATTAGACCGACATTCGTGCAGTTACAATATTCATGTATCCTTTTCAGTAAAGCAAGATGTACTTTCTAAATAATAGCAGATTTATTCTCTATACCTATTATGTTTAGATATAGACAATGAAAGATTGTGCACAATTGGATTATTGGCTTCACCCTGTTACACAAATGAGAAAGGTTGAAGATATATTTGATAGAATTTTTATAAATAACAAAATATAAAATACAATTTTTCAATTATTTCCATATGAGTACAACCAGTGGTGCACCCAGGATTTGGGGGGGGGGTTGAAAACTTAGAAACAATGTCCACAATTTTGGTTTTCCTCATTCTTTTCTTTACAAGGAGGGCTTTTTCCTGGAGAAACGATAATACGCAACTCATAAGGAGCCAATGTCACAAGAACAGGTAAAAATTAACTTTGCTTCACAGAATTTCCACCTATAATGCTGCAAAGGCCCTTGTTACACATACTGCACGAGTAAGAGTCATACACACAATGTTTGTAAGAATCATGAGTTAAAATCATGTTAAGCACAGGCTTATTAATTTGCATATGCTTATTGAATAATTTAAATTACTTAATCAGTAGATGCCGACTTTATTAAAATAATCAGACATAAAGCAGTTGTGCACTTTGTAGTAGGGATAAGGCGGGAACAATGTTATACATGTGAGTAGAAAAAGGCCTTTTGAAAATATTAGCCTTCTCCCTGAATGACGTGTCTACGTACGGAGGTTTTGATTTCTATTTCTATTTTGCCACTACTAAACAGTACATATGGACGTTTTGTAAGACGAAACAAGCAATAGATACAACAGAGGTACTATACAAAGATTTCACTGAGTTAGAAAACGTTTAACATTTAGTAGGCCTACTGCAATTATTTTGTAAACAGTGATTTGGCATATTGTGTCTATTGCAGTCTTTCTCCAGATCTCCTAGTCGAGCCTAGACATTAACAAACATTGTATATTTTGGAGTACATAATAGTTTGTGTATATGTTACGATTCAGGAAAAACGTAGTAATATTGGTAAAAATGAGCCTCTGATGAAGCTTGTAATAAGCGAAAACTAGTTCAAGCTACAAGGTAAAATTTAACATTTTTACCAATAAAAAATTAGTGTTCCGAGTCAGTAGTGATATATTTATAATTAGTTAATCAACGGACACGTCATGGACAACAAAATCCAGGAATATAGTCAACATTACCTAAGCAACTTAATTTGTTTGAATAAGTAACATCAATAACAGGCTCGAGTGTGATATCACTGTTTTTGTAAAAAAAAAAAAAACAACAGATGTAAACTGTCCATGAAGAACAAGAGAGACAATATTAATGAAAAAATTATACCAAAACTGTTAAATTATTATAGCATTTAATGTCTTACAACAAATTACAAATATTTAGCTCAATTCTTCCATTCCACTGATGTTTCCTTCACTGTTATTATAACTCAAATCATCTTCACTGCTGCTATCCCGTTATTTATTAATTTTGAAACAAACTGTTACATTATACACTCTTTGGTCTGATCTCACGTAAGCTTTTCAATTTTCATGACATGGTCACATCTTGATGTGCAATCTATGAAAGAAATAACTCAAATTCCTTTTTGCTAAGTTTTTAACACTGTCTATAGAAAATGCATGTTTTTTTAGCACGCTTCTTCATGATTGCCTAAATCAGTTCTAGGATTAAGATCAGTAAGTCAGGATGATAGAGTGGAAGTCGTAAAATGTAATGTCCATGGTTTGCCAAAACAGTGGTTATTATAAGAGTATTGTACGTTGGTTTACTTTGTTTAATTAGTGAATAGAGCTCAGGTTAAGATAAATGGACTAAAGAAATCCCATGATTCACTAACCAGTTAATTGTGTTTGTCTTTTTGTTATTGATGTTGCAGGTGGATTTACTTATTCATTGAAATTTTCTGCCACGTTTGTAGATGAAAACATGCCAAAAGTAATAGGAAACTTTTAATAGAATAACACATTAGAAAGTTAAGAGAAAATATATAAGGAAATTATGGCAATTCAGAGAAATTACGGCGCTATCCACGTTTTTTAACTGACGTTGAATTTAGTTTCGTCTGTGTATACTATGGGCTGCCGTTCTTCTCTGACTTGCCGTAATTTTCTTATATATTTTCTCTTAACATTCTAATGTGTTATTCTATTAAAAGTTTCCTATAGCTTTTGCCACGTTTTCATCGAAATCCATTTGACGAATAATGTGGCTCACACTAGACGCACTACCATTATAATTAATTCATTTCTTAAAATTGTTTAAATTACTTTGAATGTTGGTGTTTCCCCTTCTATGAATTGATATTCGTAAATAATTAATTGAATAGTACACTTGTCGAAATCGTCTAAATCAGTTTGTATTTCCTTTGTTGAGCATTTTTTATGGGAAGTGCTAAAAGATTTTATGTCACCCGTATACGCCGATGCTTCTTTAATAATTCTAAAAACACTACTTACAGACACACCGCACGCCTGAGCTACCCTTTCCTGTAACTTTCTTTCTGATATTCCCTTATCTTCCGATTTAATAAACTTGAACACGTTATACATTAATTTCCAACTCTAACTATGTATGACTTTCCTTTGCACTGAAGTTACAGGACCAGATTGATCCAGTTCACTCTCTAAAACCAGAAAATATAGCAATAAACTAAACGCTATGCTTTTGATGAAAACTGGTGTTTTTTGAAAAATACAAACATGAACACAATTAGATATCATGCGCCTTTGGCAAAAGAACAGTAGTTTATTCACGTCTGGTAAACTTACCTATGCTGAAATTTAGCTTATCATTTAGTAATAGTAAGAATGTTACTTTGCAAGAATATAGTAATTAACATATAAAGATGATACTATAATTATTTTGTTCTTACTATAATTACTTTGTTTGTACATACGTTGATTACAAAATTTTTTCTAGATTTTTGGGGGGTTCTAGCCCCCCCCCCCCTGGTTGCACCACTGAGTACACTATTGTTGCAATAACTGAAAATTTTAATAGCAAGAAATGAATAAGAGACCATGTGTTTCTCAAAGCAAAGGGTAGCAGTTATACTGAGTTTAGTAAATACACGAATTAAAAATAAATAATGTTTCATTTTTATAACATTTCATGTGTAAAAAATTAAAAGGTGTAAGACATTGTCAACCATCTCCACTTTTAAAAATATAAATATTATACAAGATTTTTAGCATTATAATTTATTTGTTGTAAGTTCAATTACATTATGCTGAAATTTGAAATAGGTTAGAGAGTATACTAAACAGCAATAACAAAACAAGTAGTATGTTATGTTGCAACCACTTTTTTGTTTCATATATGGGTTAAGGATTAAAAACAGTAAATAAATAACTAGTGCTGTTTGTAATCTATTTATTTCATATTCTTTCATCAAAAAATATTTAGAGATTTAAAAATAACAATGCAAAGTTAATATTTTGCACTACGAATAGACATCGTTAAAAAACTGTTTAATGCGAACTACTATAAGAACAATGTTGACACATAAAAAACACAGAAAGGTAACTCGTTATATGTTAAGGAAATTTCAAACACAAGTACTATAGAAAAATGGATAATTCTCTTGGAAACATGAAAAACAATAAACTTTACATGTGAATGAAGGAAGAAGAAATTGATGAACAGATATACCACATGGGTTTTGATCGCATACGTATAACAGAGTATAATATAACAATATTCCTTAAACAACATTCAATAACAGCTTGAGACTGTTAGATTCTTCATTTACCGTTAGACTGTTAGATTTCATAATGATATGAGTTTCTTATGGAGAGATGATGTCAATTGTTGAATGTACATGTGACACTCATCAGATTGAATCAAGACATTCCACAGCTCGCTGGGGAAAGCAAAGAGCCTGTAAATGAAATCAGACTTAACTGAACTAAGAGATACACTTCTTTCTGTTGAATCTTAATCCTACAAAAAGAATGAAATTGCAGATTAATCGCTTCTTCTTTAGAGTCACTGGTTCCTTCTGCCTGAGAGGATTCTATAGTAAATGATTGTGTCATGCCTTGGTTCTTTTTCAGCAACAGTATTTAGGTTTTATTGCATGCTTTATAAATTTTCTTCACTTTTATTGCCTGGAAGTTTAATATTTGAATTGGACATGTCATTTCTGTACATCTTGGTAGCACAAAGTTTTCACTATAGACATATTTTTGACTTGTGGTTTGGTCAAAATTTTTCCCCATGGATTAAATAAATGCATCTCTAATATTCCTTCATTTTGTCATAACCAGATCACCTGAACAAAAATAAAAGAAAGTATAATAGAATGTCATCTCTCTCTCTCTTTCACACACACACACACACACACACACACACACACACACACACACACACACACACACACACACACACACACACACACACACACACACACACACACACACCATTTTATTTACTGGATTCTTTCCTTTTAGCTACCTGGCAAGTGGGAACAATTATACAGATTTACACTATTCTTACACTATATTCAACAAGTCAAATTGTTAGATTGGAATATTCTAGAAGTTGGGAAATTTTATATGACAATGCAATACCGTTACTAATTAACGACAGGTAACAAACTATAGAAAATGGGTTAAAAAAGTCACATTTTCTACATTGTGTTGGAGCAGTGGACAGAAATCGAAATGGTTTCCTAGTAGCGTGTAAATGTATTTATTGACAAACATCATTTTTCCATTGTTTTAATGCCTACTGTAGATTCAGATTACAAGTTTACCTGTGTTGGTATATATCATCAGGATTGTAAGTCTTCACATTTCTGGAAAGTCTTTTTACAAATTTTGTAGCATAACAAGTTAAATATTCCATGACCTCAACCCACTAGCAAATATCAGTCTGAGAATATTGGTTTTTTATACACTGGTGGTTGATGAAGCACTTAAACTTTCATATAACACAATATGGTCTTATATGGGCCTTCTGGAGATGTCATGTGTGTAGATATGTAGCATATGCTTTTGAGATACTACCAAAGCCATGGAGGATTTTCTATGATGTCTTAATATTTTCAAAATATTTAATAAAAAAACTATTGTAACAAGACATATGAACCCAATATTTAAGTAACCAAAATATTAACACATGTCATAATAATAAAGTCAACAAGACACACCAAGTGTTTAATCTAAAATGCCAAGAATGAAACTACATGAGCAACTCATCAAGAAGAATAAACTCACAACACAAGAGTTGATAAAAGGTAATGGTAAATAACACATATAATAACATTATAAGAAGAAAGAAGATACAGCAAACAATGATTGTACCACAGGAACCAACAACCCAATAGTTTCGGTCAGTAAGGAACCAATGAAAACAAGGAAGAAACATACTACGAAAAAGACACCTAACAACCATGGCATAAGATATAGATTCCAAGAGCCAGTCAACTATAGATTAACATCTTATCCGTATAAATAATAACTGAAGAACTTACAGATTGAAAAGATAGACAATAACTGACTAACTTAGATGACCCATATACAACTAATAATATTGTAAATGAGTAGGACATTCTATATTAGACAAAGAGTGGAAATAACAATAATGTTAACATAAAAGCTGTAAATAAAAGCATAATGACCTGTTATGCACAGCATCAATGTAATGTAAGGAAGAATTAGAATTGTCTCATAATTATAATAATTGATAGTCAAGTAATCAAAAAATCATGTAAGATAGAAAAAGGAAATAAATAATGAATTACCAGTTGTCATTAATAACATTAGACTTGAATAAACAAGGTTAAAAGATGTAAATTTGTATCAACTTAATAAACCCATTGTTGCTACAAATAATATAACCACATAACCTAAATACAGGTATTTTCCACCTAACTTCATATTTAATAGGAGGTAAAACATATCTAACCTAAAATATTTTGTACCCCAAATCAAGTAGAAGTAATGAGCTTTCTACCAATACCAATATCAGATACCAAGAGTAATATTTATATAAGAATTTAAGTAAAGACAGTGAACAAAACCAGCCAAAATGAGATTCACTATGTGAAACATAAACAAAACCACATTTTACATAAACAAACCACATTTTACATAAACAAACCACATTGTAACAATACCACTATTATAATAGCATAAGAGTATTATAAGCAAGGACATAATGTGTAATGAGAATAATTAAGCACACCTGTCATGTGACACCAGATGTAATTACTATTATCCAATGCTATACACTAAGGAAAAGACTAGTGTGCTAAAAAACACAAGACTAACTATCAATGTACTACTACTAGTAAACAATCCAAACTAAATTATAGTCTGAAAAGACAGTAGAATCCCAAATAAGAGTTAAAATAAATGTACACCTCATAGTGCCATATAGAGGTCATATTACTGACAAAAATACCAAGGAATAACAATACATTCTAGACAAACAAAGACTAACAGTGTTAGTAACAACTTAATGTTTGCAACTGGGGTAATACAGAAGTTACCCAGATACCTTTTATTATAATTAATTTGTAAATACAATTGATAGACTCATAGGCTAAGTCAATGATAGCATAAGCACCATATTTTGTCATTAAAAATAAGTAACAAATAAGTGAGAAGAGTGGGAGAACTTGAAAGGCATGCCCACAAGGAGGTATGATTGCCATTAAATAGTTTTAATTTAAGAATAAATACAATTAATAGTGAATAGTGTAATGTGATAATCTCAAACATTAACTCCCTTAATAATGAACAGAAGCACACCATGAGTGGACTCAAAATAAAGAGGCGAGTGTTACCAATACAGTGATAAGCTTAGATTTTAAATCTATGCCATAATAAGAAAGTTATTACATTTATAAGATATTTGTGTCAAATCGAGCAAATGTTTATAATCTCCAAACAGCCACCCCACGCTAATAACAATTAAAATATTGCGCGGAGGGGGTATGTGCATCAAATTAAAGATCGTCAACCAATCAGATACAAGAAATTAGCCAAATTTACAACGATCACAAGACGGAATGGCAGAGAGAGATGCTTTTTCGAGAGACTTTATCATCAACTTCAGAGGAAGGCAGACGGCTACTCGACACCGTTAAGAAACAGCTGTTCACACAATTTGTGCGCGTCACCGTTGTCAACAAAGCAACATAACCTCAATTTGTGCCAACGTAACTACACTAGTATTGAAGGTGTTTTAAGTGTAACAGTGCGTAATAAGGATTGCTAAGTGTATAATCCATAGCAATTCCGGGATTTAATTTAAAAAAAAACGGAGTACAGTGATTTTTTCAATATTAATTAAGAATTTGAAAGATGATATAATCGAACCACATTCCAATAATGTGTGTAAATAAAGTACGTAGATTAAGGTGCATTATTAATATTATTCAATCAACAGGACTAATGACAATCCTCAACTTAATTTGAATATACTATTTTTAATTATTTTGCAAACAAATAATCATTTATTAGGTATAAATACTGAGTGTGATATAACCACACCTGATTAAAGTTGTTGTTTATTAAACACAGATCAAACCAACAAGCATTCATAAGCGATTGAGAATTGTCAACTGTATGAAACAATTAACGAAAGTTAATGAAAAATTCCAATGCTATTTATGTTTTGTAATTTAGGAAGAGTCTACTACTATTACTATTTAAATGTTTATGTCTACTATGAATAAGAAACTAAGGTTGTCAAGCTATATAAATACTTACAACTATACAATTACCTTTTCGTAGAATCAAATGATGCTTCAGATGTTCTATTCAACAACACTGTTTCAAAATATTATTTTATTGTTCACATTTTAAATGTTTTATCAAGAGTTATTTTAACGTTAACAAACGTTCTTTAAATCATTTATTGTCGATTGACTAATAATTTTGTTAACCTAAAATGTCCACGCAGGCATGGTTATAATTTTGAATGTTAATTATTAAGAGATGATTGAATTGTAATCATCTTCAAACTGCCTAATAACGGTAGAATAAGAGTTCTATTGAATAATTTGGCATTCTGCAAGCTAAAAGAACCCACACATGAATTAACTTATTTTAACCAAAAAGCATTCTAACCATACACTGATATTGTAAATCAGTTTTAACACCCTGAGACAAATTTTATAAAACAAACAACTAATGTTATTTTAATTTGAATTAAAATAGTTAATGATACTTCAGATCATTATAAAGGAGTGTTAAACAGAATAAATTATCATTTTATACGAGCAAACGGAGTCAGTTAGTTCATTTCAATAGACTAGGCTTACACGATAGGTGAACGACTCTTATTGGATAGCCCGACACGCAGCGGCGAATTTGAATATGGTAAGTCAATATACAGATTAGATTGCTACATCGACCCTGCAAGATCGACAAGGCTCACCACAAGTAAGTGATCATTCTTACAAAATATTTATGCTTTTAGCGAGGAATCTACGTCACCATTTCGCCTAGAAAACGGAAGAATAACCATTTAAAATAAACTAACCGAAGTTGAAAACACTTCGCTAACTAACTTCCAGTGCATTCATCGGATTTATTTACATTGGATTCAATGTTAGATTGAATTGAATTAAATAAATCAATAAAAATAATAAAACTAAACTAAAAGTTATTGAAATTTAAAACAAAATAAACGGTCATTAACACCCCGTAAACAGTTACACTAAACACTTACACTATAAAAGCATGCAGTGTGTTATATATTATCGGGTCTCATTTCTTGCTTTCTCAATTTGAGCTTTACATAGCTCCATGTGCTCTGTTAGCGATTTATAAATCTTGGTATTTTCTGTTTGTATGACATTTTTAAATTCATCTTTAAGTTGTTCATCACGCTTTTTATTTTCGGCATCTCGTTTCTGCATTTCAGTTTTAAGTTCACTATTATTTTTTAACAATATATCTTTAAGTTGCTCGTCACTCTTTTTATTTTCAGCTACGCGTTTTTGCATTTCAGCTTTATTTTCGGCATCGCGTTTCTGCATTTCAGCTTTCAGTTCATTATTATTTTTCACTAATTCTTGCAACATACGCGCAATCTCAGCCTGTTCCGCCATCTTTTTTTTCTTTACTGATAAATTTTGTTATCACTGTTCTTATTTATTCCGTTTTACAATAATTATTATTACTTAGCACTAGCAGTTCATGAATAAATTAATTAATAATGATATCAATTGTCCTACACTAACATATACCATAATTAACTAAAATGATATTACTTGTCCTAAATTAACACACATATAAATTAAATAAAAATGATATCCCTTGTCCTAAATTAACACACATACAGTTCCTACTCTAACATATAATTTTCAATAATTGTATCATTCACTAATTTTGCAGTCTATACTTTTTTTTTATTTTACTGGGCTAACATTCAATGCCCCAAAGTTGCAGGCGCCATTTTCTGCAAGGTAACAGGTTGTTAGCCGAACCAGACTTGCAGAAAAGAATGCTCCATTAGTGATTTACATACATTTATTGTCTATTTTTTTACAGTAATTTGTATTTAAATGTTTTTTTTTGTTAACTCAAACAATTACAACTTTAAATGTTCAAATCTTCTTTCAAAATATAATTTAAATAAATGTTATCTTTTACTTAAAACAGTGATATAACTTTAAATGTTCAAAATCTTCTTTTTTAATACAATTTAAATAAATGTCTTCTTTTATTTAAACAATGATAGAATTTTACAGTTCAACAAGTTCTTTTCCTTTTAAAAGCTTTATATAATTGAACAAATTTAGTTGTCGTCCCGGTTGAAGATCTTGGTCCCGGTCTCCAGGATCCGTCGTCCGTGTTCCACGTTCCAGCCACCGCCTCGCTCTAGGTGTCCGTTTCAGTCGCCACGATCAACACACGAAGGTCATGAACGGTAGTAGAATATCTCTTACACTGTGGTTGTTCCCTGCTGACACTCGCTGCTTCCTCGACTCCACGGGCCCCAAGGACTGTCTGGATGGATGTTGGACTGAACGATGACTAGTGCGACTGCTCTCGCTGAGTGCTATATGAAGAGTACCTTGAAGACTGCTGTACAATGAAGCTGCAACGATATAGTGTGACGTCATCCACTACCTGCGCACAGACGCATTTCCAATACATTCCATGCTATATTAGAGAACATTCTGGATAAGCCACGTGCAGCAAATTGTACATCCGTCTTCTCGATTTTTCTAGAACACGTTTCACTACATATGAATAAATTACTTTAACCTTCTTTTAGATACGCGCACCACACAACACTTCGCTCACATATAAAACTAAAGCTTCAGTCTTTATAACGTCTTATTACTAATTTATACAATTATTCTTAATTTTTAGCAATATTCTTACTTTCAACCATACCCCAATTGTCCTGGACACTCGTTACAGCTGGTCATAATTATGTTCTACACATTCACATTGTAACATCACAAGATGTCACCTAACCTAAGTGTATGTTATTAGATTTCATAAAACAAAATAAACATGTAAATAGGTATAGACTAGTCAAAATAAACAAGAAAGAAGAAACCAAGAGAGAAGAATAAAGCAGAAGTGCCATGGGAAACAGTAACCCAATAGCTGTTTGACACTACAACTAGACTGAGACTAAAACGAACTAATGGACAGAATAGATTTAAATTCAACTGTCAATTCAGTAAATAGTTAATGTAAACCGAATGTCATTTATAAACAAAAAACAAACGAATTAGCAGTTAAATACTGTGAAAGCAAAATCAGCAATTTTCTGATTTAATAAATGTGACTATGAAAAGTAGATAATGAACGCCAAAACCAATGTTAACAATGGCAATATTGTAGGAACTAAGATGTATTTCTGCATCAAATATACCTGTCAGAAAAGAGAGCTAACTATATAAGAGAATCTTATACCAATAAGATGTCTCTGTAATTTACCAAATTGAGAACCCATAGGCATTATAAAGGCCAAATTTCAGTGTAGGCGATATTCTACACTTAACAAACTTAGACCAAACATCAGTCAATAAAGTGACTATTAATAATTATCACCAGTGCAAAATAAAATGCACCAGAACAATGGTTATGCATTAACATAACGAAAAATGATATTAAAACGATAGGTTTAGCCACGGTTTTATTTGTAAATAGTAGTTCAAAACTAACTAACAGTAAACAAAATGTCATTAGTCAGTAGGTTCATTTATTACTATGTATAGAATTAAGGTGTAAAAGTAAAGTTCAGTGAAAAAAAAACGTCAGTACAGTATTAATGGAGTCCACACATAAACATTTGTTTAATAAAATGTTATGTGGAAACGAGAAAGGTTAACTAAAAAGTGTAAAATCGACGACTCATAAAGAGCAGACGACAGTAAGAATAGTGTACCCGAACATTGATTTCCTAACAATGTCGGTTAAGGTGAAGATAATCCGAGATCGAGTGATATCAATTTAAAGGAAACAAAACAATCTTTAATTTGATAATAATATCAACTCAATCGTGACGGTATTAAGTGTATGACAACTGTTAGCATCATTTTATAAATGTATATCAGGAATCTTGTACCAATAATAATAACAATGACAACAGACGCGACCTGTCAATCATCTCAACATTCGACGGTTAGAAAACCGTTACCAACCGCCAAAAAGTGATACGTCATTTTTCGTCTCACCTGTCTGGACCAATAGGAAAATTAGTTATAAAATGATAATTTTACCTAAGCCCAATCCAAAAGGTGGGTATAAAAAGACAGACCGGCGAATTTTGAGGAAGACCTTTATCATCTAACGAGCTGAACAGACGTACGCTCGTCTCCGTCATGTTTCATCTTATAACATAGCGTCAGTTACCTTGTACTCTGGAACCAATAGTTAACAACGAGAAACTTTACTTCAAGTGCATCATCAATCATCTACAGTGTTCAAGTGCAGTTTATTTTTTTTTTTGTGCGGGAATAACGAACAGAAAAGAATTTATTGTCAGTATTCACGATCCATTTTTATCAGAAGAGGATCGAATTTCTGTTCTTGTGCGAATTAGTGCTGAAAGAAAGTAATCTCTATAATCCGATTACTTAAGTGATAAAAGGTTTTAATTAAAATAATTAAAACCACGAAGGCAAAAGTGCAATCATTATTATACTTGATCTGAGCGCAATAACTTGTATTTTGCTACCATAACCTGTACTGACGCAAAACACAAAAACAGTATCTATGATTACACCACGTTTCAATTTTTATTCAAATTTGTTATTAGTAAGTAAGCTATATGTTAGTGGTAAGGGTCCTCAATTGAATAATATTGTCATTAGAAAAGCAAGCGTTAATGAAACGCACGATCTTACAATAGATCGTTTTTTTATTTTAATTACTTGGTCAAAGTAACTTCAACTTTTTTGATCAATTGTATCATTGGATACTGTGTAGGCATAATTGTTTTCTTTCGTGTCTCAAAGAATTCACTACTGAGATAATAATAATAATATCGATAATAATAACAATAATACTAATAGTAATAATTGTAATAATTTTCTATTACAATAAATAGTATCTTGACTTAACCAAATTAATAACTCATGTTCTGAGCCAGCCGTATGAGGCATATAATAATTAAGTTTTCATTGTACAACTTTATATGTTATATTATGTGTATTTTTTGAATTCACTAGAAGGGTGCAAATAAACCCATTATTAACAGCATCACCTGATTTGATTTATTTTATTTTTTCTGAATAATTAAATAGTTTCTTTTATTAAATTTAAACAACCTTCTGTTGTGTTTGACACATTGGAATAACATAGCCAAAAAGTGGTATTCAACTATTTTAAATTTTCAATTCATCTATCAATTTTTATGAACGGGTTTTACACGGGATTTTCCCTGAATAAATCTGTGTGGCGCCCATTAATTTAATAAACAAGGTGACATAACCTTGCAACTAAAGGGAGTTGATGAATGTAAGCTGAGTTGACAGTTTAGTGAGCTTCAAGTAAACGCAATCAGGTACGTACAAGTATATGTTTGTTTATGATATTGTCCAGACTTTACAGGACTTGACTTACTCAGACTACCTGTAATCAGAAGAAGTTTCTACAACCAGTTTCAACCAGACGAGATCTACTATCAAGTAATCAACTGCCATATTTCATGTTTTAATTTAAGATAATCTAACATTCAAATATAATCAACTTTATTATTTTTTGTTTAATACAAGGGAATTCTTTAAAACAAGAGTATTTAAACCATTGTAAACACTGTGAGTAACTTGAATGTTGTATGGTAAATTATTTTACTACATTGGTCACCTTCAAGTAGAACCAACCATTCTCAACATTGAGTTATCTCCAAGGAACACTTCACCCATAGATGACTTTTGTTTTAACGAGACTTTTATTACTTTAACCACAAATTTAAATTTAAACAACAACCACTCTTTTATTTATTTCGTTTCAAGTTAATTTAAACGTAACGTAAATTCGATTATAATAATAACCATACGATTATAATAATTTTTTTTAAAATAAAACCCCTGATCGCGTGTTATTATAAATTGGCGCACCAACTAGTGTGGCTTAAAAAATATTAAATAAATATATTTTTTATATTTTATATTAGCCCGGTAGACACGAAAAAATTAACATGCCGCACACCCACCAGTACGATACAAGATATAAGGACAGTAGAGTAGGAGAGATGCAACGGGAGGTAGATACATACGAAGAACAACCCACAGACGAGATAGGAATTATTACAATCAACAATATCGAGACTAGTACCGACGAAACACCTCACGTAGAACCAGAGATAGAAGTGACTGTTGACAACCAACCCAGACGGTCTGAAGAACTCCCACAACCAAACAGACCATCCGAAGAGGCAAAATGGGATCAAATGATGAGAATGATGATGGAACAATTCGGACAGGTGAAGGAAGATAGTCGATCTCTGAAAGAAGATGGTAGGAAATCCCGAGAAGAGAACCAAAGAAATATTGAACTATTAAATAGAAATATAGAGTCGATAAGGGAGGACCATCGGGACTTAAATAGAAACCTGGAATCGCTTAGCAAAAACGTGGAATCGCTGAAGGAGGACCTAAATAAAAGGATAGACGATACGCATAAATCTATGGACGCGCTGAACGATAAAATCGACGATAACAGCCAGGCCATTAGAGAAGAATTGAACACTACCTTGAGCGAAATTAGCAGGAGGATGGAAGAAGGCAGCAATAAAATAAACACCAGAATCGACGAGGAGATTGCCGTTGTGAGGGAGGAAATTGTCGAAGTAAATACAAGGTGTGAACAGCACGACCAGGACTTGCAGCGAACCAGAGAAGAGGTCGACGGGAGATTTAATACCATGGAGGAGGTGACCGAAACTAGGATAGAATCTTTAAAAAGGGCAAGCCAAGACGAAATTAAACGAGTAAGGTTAGACATAGGTGAGCGCTGCGAAGAAATGAGTATATCTGTGGATGCAGTGAGGAATTTAACGGTCGCAAATCGAGAGAGGATCGAAGAACTTAAACAACAAGAAATAGTACAAATGCGGGAGGAGATTGAGATTATCCGCAACCGTCCGATACCAGGTCAGTACTTAATACCGAATGATAACCGCGACGCTATCAATTTTAGAAACTATCGTCGTAACCCCATTGAATTTTTAGCACGCGTGGATGAACACTTGGCGCGGATTAGAGAAACTAGATGGAATAATATAAAAAATTTAATCGATGAATACTTTAAAGAAATCTACGACAATTGGTGGACCGCAACACGCCACGAGGTTCACAGCTATGATGAATTTAAAACTCAATTCCGCGCGAAATACTGGTCCGAGGCGACGCAAAATATCGTACGAGACCATATATGCCACGGAAGATATGATGCGAACCGAGGAGGGACCATGACTTCGTATTTCTTAGGTCAAGTATGTCTTGCAAGGAATCTAGAAACAAAGATACCGGAGGAATGTCTTGTCACAAAATTGTCCTATCACTTTGAAGAGGGTGTCGCAAAAGCACGTCAGTGGGGACAGATTAAGACAATAGCAGCTATGTCAGCGCTGCTCGAAGATCAGGAACACGAGGGGTATTACCGGAGGAGTCGTCGAAGAAATGACCAGTTTAATACCACAGGCGGCAATGCGAATAATAATAATAACTACCCTCGAAATTCTCGAAATAATTTTAATAATAACAACGGTCCGATAAACCAAAATTATAATAACACTAATAACAACAACCAAAATAATAGGCCAAATAACCCGAATAACAATAATAATAATAACAATAACCGGAGACCCAATTTTAATGACAACAATAATCGACCACCAAACCAAGGCGGGAATAACCAACCGTCGCAACATCGACGAGCAAATTACGTACAAGCTAATTACAACCCCGATCGAAGGCGACGATACCCACGTAGAGACAGCTACAGTGGAGAAAGAGGAAGCATAAGAGGAGGACGATGGTGGAGTAGTAGTATTGAGGGTGACGACCGCAATAGTGACTATCGACCGCATGTACATTTTATTCCAGACCAGGAACCCGTCCAGCAAGGAGGACGTGCCATGATAGATGATGGGAGCAGTAGGAACGACCCAGACCGACGCAACGAGGAGAGTACAGGCTCTTTAAACTCCTCGCGGCAGTGAAAAATTATGGTAACATAGGCCCTTCGCTGAACCACTCTATTGGGTTTGATTACGGAAAAAATACGAATAAAATCACTATCTTATTTAACCATTATTTGAAGAATATACGACAGGAATTGCTAGAGGAAGTAGTAACAGATAACCAGCAACACACCCACGATATAGTATGCGTGACAGCCACCATTAACGATATAACTGTCAGGTTGATGGTCGATACTGGGGCCAACGTATCACTAATTGATAGCACCGAGCTCAATCGTATTCAGGAGGAGAGCAGAGTCAACATACCGACGTTACCTGTTACGAACATCATCCTGATAGGGGCTACAGGACGACAAAACAAATCAATAAAAAAGCAAGTTAGGTTGGAAGTAACCAGCCAAGGTGTAACCATTCCAATGATTTTTCTAGTAGCAACAGGTCTACCATTCCGTAGCTTGATCGGCTGCGACCTCCTACGTAAACACTCCGCCATAATTGATTTAAATTCAGATAAATTAACTCTGAAAACAACTGACGCTGATTGGATAGCAGACATTGTAGGAAACCGAGAAGTTCCCCATGAGAGAACGATATTCCATATACTGCGAACGACCAACCCTAGACACCAAGTATTTAGACACGAACGGGAATACAGTGATAATAACGATGATCTATGGGCAGAGAAAATCAGAGAAATAAGACAATTCCAATCGACTGATAGAAACAAATCACCAAGTTCAGGCCAACTGAATAAGTTAATAACCATATATAATAAATATAGACACGTATTCTCGGACCTACCAGGAAAGGTTAAAAATTATCAATGTGCATTGCATTTTAAGGAACCAGTAAATTTTAATCGCAAATCATACCCCATTGCATATTCCCTTAAGGAGGCTGTTCGGTCAGAAATCAATCAGTTAATAGAGGATGACATAATAGAACCCAGCCAGTCCCCTTATACCAGCCCTATTGTGGCTATTAAGAAAAAGAACGGTAAGGTAAGACTTTGTTTAGACGCACGAGAAATAAACAAGCACCTAGTCAATAACCGAGCATCTCCAGGCGAAATTGAAGAAATTCCATGGTGTACAATACATAAGCTCGTGGGATACGGTCTGCGGGTACTGGCAGGTCGAGCTGCATCCCAATAGTCGAAAATATGTCGCTTTTATATTTGAGGGACGTAACTATCATTTTAAGAGGTTGCCGTTCGGACTAATAAATTTAGTCGCCATTTTTATACAATGTATGGATCAGGTGTTAGGACAGGAAGCACTGAAATTCACAACCATCTATGTGGACGACCTGCTCATAACGTCCACCAATTGGGAAGAACATTGTCAGAGAGTAGAACACGTATTAAACAAATTATCAGAGAATCATGTTACCTTAAAATTGAAGAAATCCCAACTTATCGCAAGAGAAGTACAGTTTTTAGGTTTTCAGCTCACCGAATTAGGGATAACTCCTTCGACAGAGAAGATCGAAGCTATCCAAAAGTTCCCCACCCCCAAGAACAAAAAACAATTACAATCTTTTTTAGGATTGTGCAATTACTATCGAAAATTCCAAAGTAATTATTCGGAATTAACTACCAAATTGTCTCCGCAATTGTCCTCGAAGGATAGATGGACATGGGGTCCAGCACAGGAAGGTATATTTCAAAGAATCAAAACAAAATTTCTAGAGACAGTAATCTTAAACCATGCAAATTTTGATAAACCTTTTTATATGAATTGTGATGCCAGTGACATCAGTTTAGGCTCCACATTATACCAAGAAGACGACGAAGGAAACCACCTGGTAATAAGCTTCGCAAGCCGTACCCTAAACAAACGTGAAAGAAACTACAATGTCACTGAAAAAGAACTCCTGAGTGTAGTATTCGCATGTAATAAATTCCGCACCTACATATTAGGATACACGGTAATTGTTAGAACCGATCACAAGTCAATATCCTTTTTGAAGAGCTGCAAGTTGAGTCATGGACGGTTAGCAAGGTGGACCTTGGTCCTACAAGAATATAACATTAATTGGGAATATGTTCCTGGCAGAAAGAATATTGCCGCCGACGTACTATCACGAGTAAACCTTACGAATCAAACTTATGAAGGCGAAAAGGAGACACTAGCTAAAGTGTATAGCTTGTTAAGAAGCCGGACGGAATTAGAAGGCATTATCAAAGAAATAAAGTCACATCAACGACAAGACGATAAACTGGCACAACTATTCCAGAGGTTGGAGAATAAAGATGAAAAAATAACTCCATATTACTGCATAATTGATGATATATTGTTCATCAAAACTAAGTATCACGATCACGTTTGGAAATTATGTGTACCTAAAACATTGGAGAAAGAAATAATCATAGATTACCATATCCGCTATGGGCACATGGGTGCTGTCAAAGTAATCAAAGCATTAGCAGAACATTTGTATATAAAAGATATGAATAGAAGAGTGAGGCAGTACATCAGAACCTGTCAAGTTTGTCAGATGGTAAAATGCACAAATGAAAGGAAGGAGGGACAGATGATACCCATAACATCTTCAGGGAAACTAGAAAAAGTTTTTGTAGACATCTGCGGCCCATTTCCTAGGAGCGGAGGCCGCCACCAGTATAAATACTTATTGATCATATTAGACCATTACACTAAGTATATAAAACTATACCCTATGAATCGAGCAACTACCCAAAAGATACTCAACTTAATAATACACAATTATTTACCCGAGGTAGGTTGTCCGAAAACCCTGATCACCGACCACGGTACACAATTTAAAGGACGAAGGTGGAAGGACACACTGTTGGAATATGGAATAAAAACATACAAAACTGCAGTGTACCATCCCAGTAGTAACCCTTCGGAAAGAGTATTAAGAGAAGTGGGACGAATACTTAGAACTTATTGTGCAACTCAACAAAGACAGTGGAGTGAGTATGTCTCAGCTGCAGAGGATTTTATCAATCTAGCATATCACCAATCAATTGATACAACCCCATACAATGCCATGTTTGAAAAACCTCCACCCAGAGAAATTAGTGACCTTATTAAATTCCCACCAAGTCCCGAATATCGATTTGATAAAGTTCTATATCATAATAAAATCATAGAAAAGTTGGAACAACGTAAGAGAAAGTATAAACGGCAAGCACCAGTCCGAATAATCAAATATAGAGTAGGAGAACAAGTACTACTAAGAAATAGAGAACTGCCCAGCACAATGGAGGGCATAACAAAGAAATTATTATTATTATATGTAGGTCCCTATGTGGTTACTAAGGACAATGAGAATAATACTTATGAAATCACTGACCCAGTAAATAAAAAAGTTAGAGGAACTTACAATCAAAATTCGTTAAAGAAGTACTATAGTTGAAGGAAATTAAGGAGGATAAGTGGTTACAAAATACCAGATGTACCAAAGATGTAATACAAAAAATCTGCTATGAGATAGGGCACCTGT
This sequence comes from Magicicada septendecula, assembly GCA_034769895.1. NCBI lineage: Eukaryota > Metazoa > Arthropoda > Insecta > Hemiptera > Cicadidae > Magicicada > Magicicada septendecula. The sequence goes on from CM068367.1 coordinate 779,042,477, forward strand.
ATAACGTAATCATCCCCAATTATAGACCCAATAGAGTGGAAGAGCACAAATAACCCCATGAATATCGACGGATAAGAAATAATGAATATTAAGGAGAGATAATATGTAATAGCAAGCAACATTCCTCACCCAAACGTTTATGTTATAAAAAAGTGAAATATCTATAGTGAAAAAAAAAACCACTACTATAAACAAACTCATTTGTTGTTAAATTACCAAAAATATTGAAGGTAACCAATTAGCTATAACTAGTCAATCTACCTTACCAAGTTACAAAAGTGTGTAGGTTTAAGATGTAAACCAGACCATTTGTTAATGATGAAAATGTACAAAACCTATTACCCTAGGGGATAGAATATTAGATAAGGTCAATCAAATGATTTAATAAGAAAATGCAATTACTGTACTATACCTAGAAAAAATATGTATCCAGATGAATATTCTATATGACATAATGTTTATAAAATGATTATAGTATACCTCTCATAAAACTCAAATGTTAAGTTAAAATCGTCCAGAATAAAGGTTCATCCAACTAACCTTTGAAGGAGTAGAGAGGCAGTATAACAAAGTGTGTAAAATAAAAAGAAGGACATTATTATGGAATGTAAGGAAAGAGAAATTGATATTTGTGAAACAAACCATGAAAACCCCCAAGCATGTCTATGAAATTAGATATTAGATGTTAGTATATTGTTAAATGAAATTGTAATTACAGCATAGTGTATAAAATCATCCAGAATAAGTGAAAACCACCATCACTTGAAGGAGTAGAGAAGAAAAATAACAAAGAGTATTAATTGTAAGAATAACTATTGTTATAATGAAATGAAAGGAAAGAACAATGTTTGTCAATTATCAAATTTGATACATCATAAGAATATGTCAGAGAACGTCAGAAAAGAAAAAAAGAAAACCATTTAGTATACAAACAATGTAAGCCTGATAGTTCAGGAGGAATATAACTCGTTAAGAAAGATTTAATAGACTATAGTGAAAACAGAAATATATTGTGAACTCTAGATAGAACAAACAGATGCCTAAGTATTATAAGCATCCAAACAAGTGTATAATCTTAAAAAATATTTAAATGAACCATAACAAATTGTTAACTAGTAAATAAGTAACTATATAGCTGATAAAAGCATAGCTAAAAAACACCAAGTCTAAAGGAAGTAATTACCTGTAAAAAAAGAAAGTATGTTAGCAAGTATAAAGATAGAAATGTGATCTAAATGAAAACCTCTAATACCTTGTATATTATAGGGAATATATTATATTATTGAATACAAATGATATGTGATATTTTTTTTTGAGTTGTGATAGTGCAACTATTGCCAGGTGCAATGTTTATTTTTACTCAGACAGAGAAGAGTAATGCCTCTGAATCTGAGAATGTGTAGGGAGGAACGGCAGAGGATGTTAGCCATAGTGAGCCACCCTGATTCCAGAACCTCTACTACAGTTAGGGAATTATATTGTTTTATTATATCAAGGAATATTATGAAAGAATTTGTGAGGTATAAATTATTATAACCATCAAATGATCACGAATGCAAAGATATGTAGTGAGAAAGTAGAATGTAAATAAAACAGGGAATAATTAACTTGAGAAACAAGATCCATTATAGTTAAATGATTTAGAGAGTACGCAGCTTGAAATTACTAGTAAATTAAGAATTGTACTATTGTATAAAAAGCCAACCTAGAGTAAGACACCAATAATATGTTTAAAAAATCTAGGAATACAAGAGAAAATATCTTTATTGAAGTATACTAAGAAACTGACATGAATTGATAATTTTACAAAATATAAATTTTTCAAATGATCAATTTTAAAGAGGGTGTATTATGTAACATCACAAGATGTCACCTAACCTAAGTGTATGTTATTAGATTTCATAAAACAAAATAAACATGTAAATAGGTATAGACTAGTCAAAATAAACAAGAAAGAAGAAACCAAGAGAGAAGAATAAAGCAGAAGTGCCATGGGAAACAGTAACCCAATAGCTGTTTGACACTACAACTAGACTGAGACTAAAACGAACTAATGGACAGAATAGATTTAAATTCAACTGTCAATTCAGTAAATAGTTAATGTAAACCGAATGTCATTTATAAACAAAAAACAAACGAATTAGCAGTTAAATACTGTGAAAGCAAAATCAGCAATTTTCTGATTTAATAAATGTGACTATGAAAAGTAGATAATGAACGCCAAAACCAATGTTAACAATGGCAATATTGTAGGAACTAAGATGTATTTCTGCATCAAATATACCTGTCAGAAAAGAGAGCTAACTATATAAGAGAATCTTATACCAATAAGATGTCTCTGTAATTTACCAAATTGAGAACCCATAGGCATTATAAAGGCCAAATTTCAGTGTAGGCGATATTCTACACTTAACAAACTTAGACCAAACATCAGTCAATAAAGTGACTATTAATAATTATCACCAGTGCAAAATAAAATGCACCAGAACAATGGTTATGCATTAACATAACGAAAAATGATATTAAAACGATAGGTTTAGCCACGGTTTTATTTGTAAATAGTAGTTCAAAACTAACTAACAGTAAACAAAATGTCATTAGTCAGTAGGTTCATTTATTACTATGTATAGAATTAAGGTGTAAAAGTAAAGTTCAGTGAAAAAAAAACGTCAGTACAGTATTAATGGAGTCCACACATAAACATTTGTTTAATAAAATGTTATGTGGAAACGAGAAAGGTTAACTAAAAAGTGTAAAATCGACGACTCATAAAGAGCAGACGACAGTAAGAATAGTGTACCCGAACATTGATTTCCTAACAATGTCGGTTAAGGTGAAGATAATCCGAGATCGAGTGATATCAATTTAAAGGAAACAAAACAATCTTTAATTTGATAATAATATCAACTCAATCGTGACGGTATTAAGTGTATGACAACTGTTAGCATCATTTTATAAATGTATATCAGGAATCTTGTACCAATAATAATAACAATGACAACAGACGCGACCTGTCAATCATCTCAACATTCGACGGTTAGAAAACCGTTACCAACCGCCAAAAAGTGATACGTCATTTTTCGTCTCACCTGTCTGGACCAATAGGAAAATTAGTTATAAAATGATAATTTTACCTAAGCCCAATCCAAAAGGTGGGTATAAAAAGACAGACCGGCGAATTTTGAGGAAGACCTTTATCATCTAACGAGCTGAACAGACGTACGCTCGTCTCCGTCATGTTTCATCTTATAACAGCGTCAGTTACCTTGTACTCTGGAACCAATAGTTAACAACGAGAAACTTTACTTCAAGTGCATCATCAATCATCTACAGTGTTCAAGTGCAGTTTATTTTAATTTTGTGCGGGAATAACGAACAGAAAAGAATTTATTGTCAGTATTCACGATCCATTTTTATCAGAAGAGGATCGAATTTCTGTTCTTGTGCGAATTAGTGCTGAAAGAAAGTAATCTCTATAATCCGATTACTTAAGTGATAAAAGGTTTTAATTAAAATAATTAAAACCACGAAGGCAAAAGTGCAATCATTATTATACTTGATCTGAGCGCAATAACTTGTATTTTGCTACCATAACCTGTACTGACGCAAAACACAAAAACAGTATCTACGATTACACCACGTTTCAATTTTTATTCAAATTTGTTATTAGTAAGTAAGCTATATGTTAGTGGTAAGGGTCCTCAATTGAATAATATTGTCATTAGAAAAGCAAGCGTTAATGAAACGCACGATCTTACAATAGATCGTTTTTTTATTTTAATTACTTGGTCAAAGTAACTTCAACTTTTTTGATCAATTGTATCATTGGATACTGTGTAGGCATAATTGTTTTCTTTCGTGTCTCAAAGAATTCACTACTGAGATAATAATAATAATATCGATAATAATAATAATATCGATAATAATAACAATAATACTAATAGTAATAATTGTAATAATTTTATATTACAATAAATAGTATCTTGACTTAACCAAATTAATAACTCATGTTCTGAGCCAGCCGTATGAGGCATATAATAATTAAGTTTTCATTGTACAACTTTATATGTTATATTATGTGTATTTTTTGAATTCACTAGAAGGGTGCAAATAAACCCATTATTAACAGCATCACCTGATTTGATTTATTTTATTTTTTCTGAATAATTAAATAGTTTCTTTTATTAAATTTAAACAACCTTCTGTTGTGTTTGACACATTGGAATAACATAGCCAAAAAGTGGTATTCAACTATTTTAAATTTTCAATTCATCTATCAATTTTTATGAACGGGTTTTACACGGGATTTTCCCTGAATAAATCTGTGTGGCGCCCATTAATTTAATAAACAAGGTGACATAACCTTGCAACTAAAGGGAGTTGATGAATGTAAGCTGAGTTGACAGTTTAGTGAGCTTCAAGTAAACGCAATCAGGTACGTACAAGTATATGTTTGTTTATGATATTGTCCAGACTTTACAGGACTTGACTTACTCAGACTACCTGTAATCAGAAGAAGTTTCTACAACCAGTTTCAACCAGACGAGATCTACTATCAAGTAATCAACTGCCATATTTCATGTTTTAATTTAAGATAATCTAACATTCAAATATAATCAACTTTATTATTTTTTGTTTAATACAAGGGAATTCTTTAAAACAAGAGTATTTAAACCATTGTAAACACTGTGAGTAACTTGAATGTTGTATGGTAAATTATTTTACTACATTGGTCACCTTCAAGTAGAACCAACCATTCTCAACATTGAGTTATCTCCAAGGAACACTTCACCCATAGATGACTTTTGTTTTAACGAGACTTTTATTACTTTAACCACAAATTTAAATTTAAACAACAACCACTCTTTTATTTATTTCGTTTCAAGTTAATTTAAACGTAACGTAAATTCGATTATAATAATAACCATACGATTATAATAATTTTTTTAAAAATAAAACCCCTGATCGCGTGTTATTATAACATATAGTGTGACTGCCTGTCACATTGCAATATGTTAGTTCAAGAAAGGATGGGTATGTATTTGAAGATATCATGGCTTCTGAAAGGTTTGTGAACACATCTAGGATACTAGCAAAATGGGGTGGTAGATAAGCTAACATAATACAACACCTGTTTATGGACTACTTTGTAAGTAAACAGACTCCCTACAGTGGAAAACACACACACAACTGTTCGCATGAGTGTAAAACTTTGAAGTGTACAGTACTTTAAAAAATAATATTATACTGCTATAATGGGGTTTCAATTGAACACGACTTACTAGCTGCTAATTTGAACAATTTATGACACATAATATCAATAAATTATCACCTGTTGTTTGAATTTTTTTCTACTACGGTATACAGGTTGGCTACAAAAAATGAAAGACATTCCTTCAGCTTGGCTACTCTGTCCTTATAAAACTATTCATCTTGTCACACTGACACAAGTGACTCTGCCAGATGCAGAGGGCACAGATTCATGCGTGCCCCCCCCCCCCAGTGGTTGCAGCATCCAGATGGTGCTCCAATGGCTGCCTGATGCTGGTGTGTAATACTTGGTAAATGGGTCTTAATGCTTTCTTTTATGGACAGGACCTCCCTTTTTTTTAGCGGAGGGAGAGGATGGTGGCTGTTATTGGTCGAATCGCAAGAACGATTCACAGTTGCTGATTGGCTGGGAGGCTCACAGGATGCTCGCACGGAGATGGCAGGATTTGTATGCCCGCAATGGGTTGTTACACTTCTGCCAGCCCGTTGAAAGCCCCGCGAGACTGCCTCTCGGCAATGCCGCAGCAGGCGAGAGTGCAGCAGGAGAAGTCACCCTCAAAAGGCGGCGCTTGGCACACCTAAAGTGGGAGCAACCCCCCGACACATCTGTTGCCATGCTACAGCATGGAGATGAATGTATACGGATAGTAAATTGAGAAAGATCGGGAGGGGGGCTGAAGGGTTCTGGGTCGTCTGCATTTTACAGGTGGCAGATCCGTACTTAATCAGCGGAGGTGAGGATAGGTTGAGGATGAGGCACGGTCAAAAAGTCTGTACGCCAAGTGACTTTCTGACATCTCTATTAAAGAAATTATGTCATAAACAAACACCATGACAACAAACATGTATGCTTGCCACCAAGTAGTAAATCACAATGGCTCCAGTTGATAGCACCAGCAGTTTATCACCTCTTTGACATGAACTACAGGAATGCACTACTGTCTATAGTGCCCTTTACAACATATAATTTAACAAATTGTCAAAACCAGAAGACCATTCATTATAAAACTTTTACAAGTTGTTCAAACTTACAATTTTCAGTACTGGATGAGCAGATGATCTAAGTATTAAGATCATTTTAGGCCTCATATTTACTGTTACAATTATATTTGTGAAATATGTACAATGATTTTTCAATTTCTAATTAGTGGGGTGTCTGATCTTTTTAGCCACACTAGTATATGCAAGCCTCTCCATAAAGCCAGTGGTTTCAATTGAAAGTGGAAAAGTGTACAATTGTATGTTCTGTTATTATTTCTGTAACAACAGTACAATACCTACAAATCAAATAATATTTATATGTTTATATGTGAATATTATAATAACTCCTTTTCGTCTTCTCTTATTTCGTATATATAATATTTGTTTTGTTGTTCTTAAAATTTATATGTAAATAAAATAATATTATAATAGTCTCTTCATTTGACTAATAATAAACATCTTTGGGATTCTTTACGCTGTTGCGTTTTACATTTAATTATATATATTTATTTTTCTTCTTGATTCCTTCTTATTTTCATTAGCTATTTTCAGATAACATTTTTGACAGTCATTATTTGTAAATACCTTTGACCTTCCTTCTTGTGACAGATGTTCCCCGTACAATTTCTTCCCCGTACGTATATATTCATTTTCAAATTCAAAGAAATTCTAAATTGTATTTGCATTAATTATTATCATTCTTTAGTTTCATTGTAATTATAGTCATTAAATTATCCATTGTTCTTCTTATTTTACCTTTTTGTCTGAGCACATTACCATTAATTGTTTTTATATATATTTTTTCTTATTCAATTTTAAATCATATTGTTTATAAATAATCATGTAATCTATTCTTCAATTCTCTTGGCGTTTTGTCATTTATCTTAAATCATATTGTTTCTAAGTATTTTGAGTAAGTTTTTCTTATACAGTTTTTTAATTTTTTGGGGTTTATTCTAAATATATTCAAAATTATTTCTCGTAAACACATAGTAAGACGTTCTTACTTATTTTAGAATTTTGGTTTTTTTTTCTTCTTAAAATATTCAACATATCTTCGTAAACACATAGTAAGATGTTCTTACTTATTTTAGAATTTTGGGGGTTTTATTATTCTTAATTACTTTTATTTGGTTCCTTCGTTCCAATGGGTTGCTTGTTTGGTATACGGAAAATCAGTCCCCTTTTTCTGGTTGACTATTTCTTGTTTTAACCATGGTCCATTAATTCAGGTACTCCTTTTCCTCGGATTACTGCAGTGTTCGTAATGATTTTTGTCCTTGTTAAATACTTCTCTTTCATCTGGTATTGTAATTCTGCTGATACGAAATCTTCATTTAAGTCACGGTTTTCCGTCATAGTTAGTTCCGTTTTAACTAGCAGCTATTGTACCTCCCCTAACCTAACATAATCACTCATATATACTACCATTCCATTCCCTTTGACCTCTGGATTATTTACCAAATGTTTTACTGGTATATTCCGTATTAAAGATATAACTGATATTTTCTGATACTCTTCGATCGTCGACATATTTAAATGATATCTAAACTTATTTAAGTTTTTCTTTATTATTTTATTGTGGTTTACTTTTGCCATTTTTATTGAGTTTTTTCTATAATTCTTAACTTTACTTAACTCCCTTCATTCATTAATTGGGAGGTTAAATGCATTAATTAATCCACCCTTCCTCATCTCCAATTCTTCTTTTGTATTTAATATTTTCTTTCTGCATATTTTTCTTATTTTCTTGCTGCTCTCTTCTGTGTTCGGACATACTTTAATACCTTCGGAAGTGTTGTCTAGTGTTTCAGTCCTATTCTTTAAACCCCTATCCATTTGTTTCATTAAAGTTTCATGGTGTCTCTTGTTACATTCTCTCATTCGGTTTAAGGTTTTATTTTGTATTTCTATTATCATTCTCAACATCTCCCTCATGCTCATGTCTTCTTTTTGTGTGGGTTCTGGCATTTTCTTCTGTTGCTTCACTTTGACTATTTCTTCTTCTATTTGCATATTTGATTGTTCTAAGTTTTTATTATTTGGTATTCCTTTGAATTCTTCTATTAACAACCTATTATGTTCCTTCCTCCAATTACAAATATCTTCTCTGGATAGTTCAAACATAACCCTTATCCATTCCTTTAATTCTGCGTTTTCCGTTTGTATTGGTTTTTCTGGTTGTCTTATTAATTGTCTCATTTGTTCATATTACTCCTGTGTATATTCCTCTGTCACTGGTGCGTATGTTCCCGTTCTTTCGTTTTTCATCTGAGTACAATTATCTTCCCATCTATCCCTTCAGTCATTCCTTCCACCTTTTTACCGTTATTTTAGTGGGTTTTCCCGATGGTCTCTTCTTTATCGCTCCTTGTCTCTAGCTCCCACATTTCATCATAAATATCTGTTAACGTCATTTTGTCGTTTGGTGTTCCCGCTAAATTCGCACGACTCATCTGTGCTCGTTCGTGATCAGTGGTATTTTTCTTAATATACTCCATATCCTTGCTGAATTTTTTAAACAGCACTGTCATCCATTCCGTGTAACTTTATCGTCTCTCTTGTTCGGGCATTTTCGTTTCCTGTTGTATCATAGCTCTTTATTGCATTTCTGTGCCTCTAATAGTTGCCTGCTCAAGTTAAGTATTTGTTATAGAATCAACGTTTTACTTAACTTAAGCCCCACGTTGGGCGCCAATTTATAATAACTCCTTTTCGTCTTCTCTTATTTCGTATATATATTTGTTTTGTTGTTATTAAAATTAAGTTGGGCGCCAATTTATAATAACTCCTTTTCGTCTTCCCTTATTTCGTATATATATTTGTTTTGTTGTTATTAAAATTTATGTATTAAGTGTGTAATTCTAATTTTCTCATTCAAACCTAGTCCGCGTTGGAAGATAGGAGAGGGAATCTGATTAGTCCCGGTCCAAGTGGACCGAAACTGTTGAATGAAATAATGTTCCACAAGCGTGGACAGGAAGTGTTAATTAATTGGGCCCAAGTGGGCTAAATGTATGCTTCTTGAATTAAATATTCCGTTGGCTGGTCTTCCATATTGATTGAGATGATGTGTAAAATGAATTAATTCTGCATTAAGAAATAACAAGAAGTGGACTGTATACGAATAATTTTAATATTTTGAATAATTACATTACAGCTGTAAATTTGAATGAGGCTGGCTAATACTGCATGTTGCGAATTAGTATGAGTTTAGCTAATCATGAAGAGGGCCTAGTCGGCCATAATCGAGAATACAAAGGCCTAAAGCCTACATTTAATGTCGACACTAATTGACAGCGAAGGATTCGGCGAACCGAACGCCGAGATAGCTAGCTAAGCACTGTATTATTTAATTGATATGCTAATTATGGCGCTAATTGGCCATAAGTACAAATGTGCGGCCTACGGCCTACATTAAAACGAGAATAAATGACAGCGAAAGGTGTGCTCGGCTTGGTACTACCGCCGCGAGCGTTTGATACGCACTGTGCAAGGTACAACCACGCGAAAATTGATGCGCGATATAAATCAGATTAGCCAACCTAGAAAATAAAATCATTGCGCTACCGTCCATAAGCTGCCCGTCAAAAATCAAAAAGATTTTTTAATACATTTTTTAATAAATTAGAATACATTTACAATTTAATTTAAAAGAGTGCAGTTCTTACTAACGATGGTTAGCTTCAAGGCTAAGTTGAACCTTGAGTTGAGATTAGATAACGGCAGTCTGCCGCTAGTTTAGAGATAAGCATGCATAAGATAAGCCTGTTGACAGGCGATTGTAGGCCAAGGTTGGCGAACAGCTGTTTCATATACGAATAAGTCTGGTTAACAATATTTCTGACACAAGTGTGTGCAGTATGTAACATTATAAAACATGAAAGAAAAATACATAATTATACAATGTTTAATGCATGAACGGAGGTTCATCATGAACAAAATTGTTGTTGAACATGTTGTAGTTGCATGTTCTATTGTATATTCAGCAGGGCGGCATGTATTGACCTAGACATGCTACTCCTGAAGTTTCAGGAATTTACAATATGTAACAATGTATGAGCAAACCAGATGCTGAATGCAGCCCAGCTATGACATGTATGTCATAATTTTAAATAAAGAATTGTGCATGCTTACTTACAAAATGAATAAAATATAAAATACAATATGAATAAATTAGACGAGGCAGTTACATACGGCAGACGCTTACAATAGTTTTTACATAGACACAATTTATGTGAATACAACAATAATAATTTGAATAATTACAAGATAAATAATTGCAATGTCAAAGAACAATACAATACTGAAATTACAGAAGCAATTTAACAATTTAAAGACATTCACAGAATAGTACACATTTATCAGCAACAATATAAAGAAATGAATGCATGGTTACTTAACGGCAAAACATGCGAATATTATGTAATAACATTTCATAAATAAGACCACCCAAAGACATGCAATACACCCCATAACATCAATGAAAATGTGAGACATAGTATGCCACAAAAATTAACATACAATACAAATATCAAGATACCACAGAACTGTGATAATTAGAAGCGTGCCACGACGCAAAATTGACAAAAATATTGTGACAATTCATCACAATTATGTTGACCAAATGGTCATAACAAATAATAAGCCAATGGCTGAATAAAACAGCATTGTGCTATAATCATAATGTCAAATCTCGTCTCGCGCTGGCAACAGACATAATTTATGTATTGGTCTCCGCAAAACACCCGTAGGCGTACGAATGTCTACGACGCGAACCAAGTTATCTGGGCCGGGAAATGTGGCGATGATCACGCCAAATTTCCAGGCTAATGGAGGCAAGTTATCCTCAATAAGCAAAGCTAAGTCACCAATGGAAACATTATCTTTGGCAAACTTCCACTTGTGACGCTGTTGCAAATAATCGCGAGACCACGCCTTCCAAATGTCCCGGACAAACTTCTGAAGTAGTTGCCAACGACCAAGACGAGAAACAGGAACGTGAGAAAGGTCTGGGTCAGGAATCGCAGTTAGGGGCGCGCAAATCAAAAAATGGCCAGGTGTAAGTGGCACCGGGTCGTTAACATCCGAAGAAATAGCAAATAAAGGTCGAGAGTTCAGACATGCCTCTATCTGGGACAAAACGGTCGTGAACTCTTCGAAGTTTAATATAGATTTGCCTACCACGCGCCGCAGATGAAATTTCAAACTCTTTATGCCGCTCTCCCAAAGGCCACCGAAGTGAGGTGAGGAGGGCGGAATAAATGACCATAATATCCCCTGAGAGGATGTGAATGACTTAATCGAGGTGATGGCACTCTTATTGTGCCAAAAGTTGTAAATGTCATGTAAGATGGTGCGGGCCTTCCTGAAGTTCATGCCGTTGTCGGAGTACAGCTGACTAGGTATACCCCGACGTGCCATAAAACGACGTACAGCAGCTACAAATGCGCTGGCAGTAAGGTCGGACACCAATTCCAGGTGAATAGCCCTAGTTGCTAAGCAAACAAACAGAGATACGTATGCCTTAGTAAAGGTTCTAGACCTCTGCCCGCCATGACGAATCATGAAGGGACCACCATAATCAACCGCGCAAAACAGAAACGGCCTTGAAGGAGTGACTCTAGGGGATGGCAAAATGCCAAGTCTCTGGACCTGCTGTGTGGCACTAAACCTGATACACTTGAGACACTTACGAATAATGGAACGGATGACTAGCCGGGCATTAACAATCCACCAACGTTGACGCAGTGAATGATGCACGAGCTGAGCACCAGCGTGAAGTAAACGAATGTGTTAACGTTCGATGATAAGGCGTGTAATATGCGCCGATGGGGGTAATACGATAGGATGTCTCGAATCGTAAGGTAACTGGGAATGCTGCAAACGTCCGCCGTCCGCCCACGCGCATCACTCCAGAGTCGTCAAGAAACGGGTCGAGAGAAGCCAACTTGCTCCTAATGGAAACAGAAGATCCGTTCCGAAGACAATTAATTTCGGCTGCGAAGTGGATCGACTGAGATTGTTTTATGAAGAAATTGAGAGACTGATGAATTTCTACAGGGGTCAGACCGCCCGAAAGTTTGTCCGCACATGAGTGCCTAATATTTCTGATGAAACGAAAACAGTAAGCGTATACACGTGTCAGCCGGTGCAACGAGGAAAAGCCCAACGATAAGTCAACAGCCAGGGTAGACATTAGAGACCGGTTGTGTGCAGTTTTCTCTTCCGCGGTCATTTCCGAAGACGATGGAGTGGCCGGTACGAAGGATGGGACAGGATTAGACTCTGACGATTGAGACAGACAGCTAGGACCGTGCCACCAAAGCGAGCAATCGCGCAAAACGTCAGGGAAACACCCCCTAGATATAATATCAGCAGGATTGCGTCGCGAATCAATGTGATGCCAGGTATAAGCTTGCGTGCGATGCGTGCGACGCTGAATTTCAGCAACCCGATTTGCAACGTATGTCTTCCAACGCGTAGACTGCGCATGAATCCAGTAAAGAGCCACCATAGAATCAGAATACAAATGTACATTATCAATAAACGAATAAAGAGCAGGAATAACCTTAGATACGAGTCGCGATAATAACAAACAAGCGCAGAGCTCAATACGAGGTAATGACACTTGGCGTAGGGGAGCCACGCGAGATTTGGAACACAAGAGACGACAGGAAGCAGTAGAATCCTGATAAATGACTCGGATATATATACAACAGCCGAACCCTTTCTCCGAGGCATCCGAAAACCCATGCAACTGAACCGTAACCGCCTCACGGTTGCAACGAATAGATCGCGGGACTACTATTTTACCAATCAGACTCAATTTATTACACAAAGAATGCCAATCCGAAAGTGACTGACCGGAGATTGGTTCATACCAACCAAGCTTACAAAGACAGAGTAAGTACATGAGTATGCATAAGTATACACATAAGTATATGTAGTAAGTGTTTGACGCTACTAAATTGATAGCGCCATGATCGATGAGTGTCGTGTGCCCAAGATCCATGTATTCCCTGATAAAGTCCGCGTAGTCGCGAGCGAGCTTGGCATCGCGCCTGAATCGATGCTCCAAGCTTAAAAATCTTGATTCGGCACTTGTGTAAGATTCCCCCAAGTGGGGATTATCAGACTTGAATGGGAGCGACACTATAAATCTACCCTCGTGGTTGCGCTGAGTAGAGCGCACAAAATGCTCTTCGCAAGCCGACTCGCCGTCAGGGGTATCGCCAGGGATTGTTTCTGCCTCCCAAAATCTCTCGAGAGATTGCAGAATTTGACTGTCATTGTTCCTTGCCAGGAACGAAACCGCAGGACCCTGGGTGTGGCAGTGTTTGGGCAGATTGCCGGCCAGAATGTAACCCAGTTTTGTTTCCTGAATGATAGGGAAGTTGGGTCCGCGTGTGTATTTATTGGCTAATATTAAATCCAGATAAAATTGTGCCCCTAATAGTATGTCGATCTGTGAAGATATATTAAAATCTGGGTCGGCGAGAAAAATTTTGTTTGGAATGTGGAACCGGTTGATGTCAAACGAGATTGAAGGCAGATTATGAGTTAAGTTAGATAGGACGGCACATTTGGCCTCAAAACTATGTCTCTGATAGCGAGAAATAATACGCATAGAAGCAATGTCAGTAGCGCAACACGCTGTATTGTTTATTCCTGTAATTGGAATATTAGATCGGGTTAGTTTAAGGTGCAACCTTTTCGCAAATGATTTCGTACAAAAATTGATCTGGGAACCGGCGTCTAGGAGTGCCCGAGCTTCATGCCTGTTGCCAGCCTGATCAACGACATATACAACCGCTGTGGATAAAAGAACATTGTTTTTACACTGTAATTTAAATGAGCAATAATTGCTGCTGGCAGCTGGTGATTTCGGCACGTAATTAGCGTGCAGCAAGGTGTGGTGACCCTTTGAACAAATTTTACAGACCTGTTTACTTTTACAATTTGTTATCAAATGACCTGCTCTAAGGCAGTTAATACAGCATTTATGATTTGCAACCAATTGCCCCCGCTCAGCGGCACTTAACATACGAAAATTGTTACACATGTAAAGCGGGTGGTCAGATTTACAACACACGCATAAATAATGCCTTGCCGCTGCGTGATAACTCTTAAAGGTATTGCTGCCAGCAGTATTTCTTAAGCTATATTTCTCAAATTTATTGTTTGGTTTTACGCTAGGTTTGTTGAATTGCTGTCCGGATTCAATTGGCATTGTATTTTCTAAAAGCTGTCGGCGCAAGTTTAAAAAATGCGTAAAGTCTTGAAAACTGGGCAAGTTGTCAGGGTCTATTGACTCCTTCCAAAGTTTTAAAGTAATAGGGTCAAGTTTGGTGGAGAGCAACTGTATGGTAATAAACTCAAATGAATTTACGGACAGCTTCATTGCCGCCAGTGAATTAACGGAAGACGTTATTGTATTCGTAAACTCCGCCAAGCTTTGGACTGAGTCCTTTATTGTGGACTTAACCTGAAGTAGGTTTTGTACATAATATTTGGCTAATATAAATGGATTATTATACCTTTCGGACAGCAAGTTCAACGCTATTACATAATTTTCTTGACAAATGGGTAATGATTTAATTAAGTCTAATGGTTCACACTTCACCGAGGAATGCAAATAATGCAGTTTCTGTACTGGTGTTAAGTCGGATCTTGAATGCACTAGATCATTGAAAATTGAATAGAAGTGTTGCCACTCAAGTATGTTGCCTGAGAAGCAGGGCAAACTTATCGGCTTTAAATGCATAGGCGTCGATAGTACAGGAGGCACAGTCTGAGTATTAAAAGTGTCAAGAAGTTGTAAAATGTTTGCCTCAGTTGAGTATATCATTTCCTCAACCTCGACTCGGTCTGCCTGAGCAGCGCTTGTGTCTTTACTGATAAGCTCTATCTCAGACTGTACCTCGTCGTACTTCGAGGCTAAGCTCTTAAGACTTTCTAATCTTACAGTCAGAAAATGTTTTGTGCTTAAATTAATATCAAACGAATTTACCGCGGATTGTATCCGCACTATCGCGGACTTTAATCCGCCTCTCTTTCTGGTCAGCACCTTGAGGCCTTCTTCAGACATTTTTTACGCACCTTTTTACTGTTGCTGGTGGTACCTGGTTGGCGACGTCCCACAGCGTCGGCTCCTTGGTGACGATGGTGAACAGCTGGCAGAGATAACCACTTTGAAGCACTGCAGCCGGCAGGAACTTGCTATTACGTTGTCCGAAGATGACGAGCGAAATGGCGACGCAAATCACGCCACGGTCGCATTAGCTGACGCGCTAATCCGCCCGTGATGGCCAGAAACAGATATAAAGATATTAAATGGAAATCCAGGTCCGGAGTGACCAAAAAATGATTAGTCCCGGTCCAAGTAGACCGAAACTGTTGAATGAAATAATGCTCCACAAGCGTGGACAGGAAGTGTTAATTAATTGGGCCCAAGTGGGCTAAATGTATGCTTCTTGAATTAAATATTCTGTTGGCTGGTCTTCCATATTGATTGAGATGATGTGTAAAATGAATTAATTCTGCATTAAGAAATAACAAGAAGCGGACTGTATACGAATAATTTTAATATTTTGAATAATTACATTACAGCTGTAAATTTGAATGAGGCTGGCTAATACTGCATGTTGCGAATTAGTATGAGTTTAGCTAATCATGAAGAGGGCCTAGTCGGCCATAATCGAGAATACAAAGGCCTAAAGCCTACATTTAATGTCGACACTAATTGACAGCGAAGGATTCGGCGAACCGAACGCCGAGATAGCTAGCTAAGCACTGTATTATTTAATCGATATGCTAATTATGGCGCTAATTGGCCATAAGTACAAATGTGCGGCCTACGGCCTACATTAAAACGAGAATAAATGACAGCGAAAGGTGTGCTCGGCTCGGTACTACCGCCACGAGCGTTTGATACGCATTGTGCAAGGTACAACCACGCGAAAATTGATGCGCGATATAAATCAGATTAGCCAACCTAGAAAATAAAATCATTGCGCTACCGTCCAGAATCCTTATCTGTTTCTCATTCTCTTTAATTCAACAGCGGTCCGCGAGGTAGCGCGGTGGTTCACAGACAGCTGAAAATTGTAGGTTAGTTATCCGCGTACAATAATTCCTACGTTACACTCTCTACATAAATTACAACTTGTTCATATTGCACTAAATATTATATAAATGAGAAGATATCGTTCAATTCAGAAATGATTCTTTATTATGATTTTTATATTTCTTGACAACAAAGTTCTTCCTTTACGGAGATACAAAAGTCGATCGTATTAGAAGTAATCTATTATTGATCGGATTCAGGGTTATATATTATTTTAATTATTATGGTATTTCTTTAAACACAGGGTGTGAAGGTTCTTTCAACTATTAGTAAGGTCAGAAAATGCATAAATAGGATTACAAGGTATCACAATATAGTACTAATTTCTTATTAAATATTATTTAAAATAAGTGGAGTTTTACCGTCCGCTGGACATCGTTACTTGGTAAGGCCGTGTACAGCTAACCTCGTTCTAAGTGTTTGGTCGATAACGGAATGCAGATGAATTAATCCTCCCCAGTCTTCACTCCAAGTTCGAAATAAAAGTTGAAGTCTTGGTCCTGGGATGATGCAGAAATGCCGCTCCTTTTGTTCACCAATGTCCAATTCTTGTGGTTACGGGTTTCAATGTATTTCGTGTCCAACTACGCTTTTTCTATTGAATTGTGGAAGATGACGTTCAAGTATAATTTTGTGTTTTGTTTCGTTCTTTATAATATTGGATTATATAACTCTATTCAGGTAGTTATTTCTCTGCTTTGGTTTATTAATTAAGTTAATAATTACTTATTATATTGAGTTTTATTGGTAGAGTTCTTCCTTTAGATTTTCGTCACTTTTGATGTATAGGTTTATTATTATTCGGTTATATAAGACTGTCGAATGTCAGTGAACCATATTATGGTGATTTATTACTTAATTTTGTTCACAATTGTATTGGTTTAATTGAATTTTATCAATTCGTTTCTGAGTGCATCAAAACTAATCCGTCTTCGTTCATGGATAATTATTCAATAATCAAATCAACAAATTTTATATCTCTCGTCGTCCTTGACAACCATCCTTTCTTCTCTTATCGGATATTATATATAATACTATAACCATAATCATACAATGTTCTTGCACTCATTAAAATAATCCTTTACTAAATTTACATTATATCCTATTATACTTTTACATATTGTTTGTTACTAAATTATATACATTTTGCTGTCGTTTCCTCTTAATCTACTTACTCTAACAAGTATTATTTTCCTGTTACAAAATATTACCTTTCGGTATCATTGCACTATTGCATTTTGAGATTTTATTTAAATTGAATTTATTTATCTGTTATCAGCAATTATTATTAACTTCTCCTCACTCATTATATTCTATTTAGTATTTTTTACAAATTTCTTTACCTAACCTTTCTGACCTGACTTACTATACAATGTTACTGGTTTTAGGCCTATCATTACATTTTTATCTACTTCTGATTTTAATTTGTTACTACTTGCATTATTATAGAATCCTTCATTTGTTTATTATATGATTACACTAAACCCTTTTGTATCTCATTAACAATTATATTGTTCTCATTTCTGGCCAAGTTTACAATTATAATCTGCCTACTAACTAAGTACATGTATACAAACATTTAACTATATAAAGTTTAACAACAGCTCTATGATGATATATTGATAACACAAAACATGAAATTAATATCAGTTAATTGATATTCTTTTAAAAGAATTACTCCACTTGCTACACACAAAAAACAACATAACTATCATGATAATAATACACGATACAACGTAATAACAGGTACATTTTTATGAAATAAATCATGCACTAATTAATCATTCTCCTCTCATTTAAATCATCAATTATTATAAAACTGTCTAAGTTAGGTTTTGTATTCGTCTATCGTTTACACCTTTTCACTGAACACTGAAGTTTGTATTTATAAACATTCTCAATTTTTTTCTTTCTACCTTGTATTCTTATTGTGGGATCATTCATTTATTCATTAATGGGTTGTGTTTCTGACCTTTTACTAGTATGGATAATTATTATTTTTATTTTAAAACTTATAAACTTATTTATGTAACGTAGGGGACCATATTTTCTTTACGTTACAATATATAGATAAGTATAAATGGAATATTGATGTATTTAGTCTACTTTCTTATACAGAAAGACCAAAAAGTCTCTGTGGACCAAACCAGTTTTTATCATGTTGAATGATCACGTAGTTACAATGTTCAAAGTGACATTTCTTGACAGCCTGATCTGTGTTCAGACCACTCACATTCTAAATGTATTTCAGTTATGGCCATCTTCAACTCGTTACTTGTGTTGGGATTGTACAAATATACTGAGTTTTTCTACACACCCCAGAGAAAAAAAATAAGGTGGAGGAGGATCTGGAGATCTTGGAGAGTAAATGGTTTTAGAAATGATTCTGTTTGCAAACATGATGTCCAAAAGTGCCATAGACATTATATTCTGTATAAGATGTAGCACTGTTCTGCTGGAAGTACACATTGACAATTTCATCTTCTGTCAATTGCATAATAAAAGGATACCGAATATGGTCATAGTACGATTAGGATTTTGAGTCTCACTAAAAAAAAAGTCCAGCTATACGGTAAAATGACATTTCTGCCCAAACATCAATCATCTCATCATGCAGTAGAATCACTTGGAACTCAAGGAGATTAAGTGTACACCAGACACATGAGTTGTGACTGCTGTCAGACCCCGACAAATTGAAGTATGCCTCGTCTGTGAAGAATGAGATGTCCAAATTATCCTTCATGGTGAAGAAAGTCTAAAAACCACCTGCAGTTTGCTCTCCACCTAGCATTATCACTACGTTTCAACTCATGCACACTTTTTGTAAGGGTGTATAGACCTAGGTATTTTTTTTTTGAAGCTGTATGGGCAACATATATGAGAATATTGTCTTAGGTATCTGACATTTTCTCCTCTGTCAATATTGATGGCCTTCCAGTTGTGGTAGTGGAACAAACAAAACCAGTACCCACAATTTCTGAATCTGCACTGTATTATCATATGATGCCTTAGGCTTTACCAAACTGTACTTCGAATCATTCTATGTACACTCCACTATTACGTTTTTACCCATAAAAGACTTTGTGTTCCGAGTCGGTAGTGAATTAATTATATGTAGTTAAGTAACGGACACGTCATGGACAATGAAATCCAAGAACTTACACTCCACTATATCAAAACACATGAGCCACTAAGGATGTACACTCCCCAACAAATTATAATGACACACAACTAAACACCATGTGGTCTTTCTTGCTTCCCCCTGGCTGACTGGCAGCCGGATTGCCAGAATACAGGAAAAAAACAGGTTACATCAACAGCATCTGTTATCCCCAATTCTAATTATGTCATCATGGTAACAGACTGAATCAATTTAAAATATTTCTGCATGTTTTCTGTACTCTAAATATCAGGCACACAGTTTTTGATCATCCTGTACCTTCAAAGTAAATTTTACAATACACATAGATTGCAAAAATATGCTATTTTGTGGTTTTATACATTGTCTGGTGCATCAGTGGTTATGAATTGTATAATTTCACGTTAATAATCATTTATTCTGTATGCAAGTGAATGTAATCTTACATTGTAACATTATACTATTATGTTTATTTAATAAACACATATGCTGTCAATAATCTTTGATAAATAGTAATGTAGATTGAAATTTCAAAGTGTTACATTTTTTATTTTCAAGCAAATAACATGTCTCCCAATAAAACTGATGTGTATAAATCAAATGAGAAATAACTACAATTAAAAATGCTCAAAAGTGTATATTTTCTGAATCTGTACTACGTAACAGATACACTGGAGAATCAGGCCTCTATAGGAGTGAGAGAAGTTCTGAGAGAACTGTATTACTTTACTTATATTTTTAGTATAACTATTTAATGAGTATGCTCAATTTATATTCATAAATATTTGTACATATATTATTGTATGCAGATTGTTATTAAGAAAGAAAAATGTAAGAACGGTAATAATACCAAATGAAAATGACACTGATGGTGACAATAAAAATAAATTTTGCCCATTTAAAAAACAATTGCAATATACTTTTTCACTTAATGATAATACTGTTTGTCAAACACTGCTGTTATAGTATAACACACACACACACACACACACACACACACACACACACACACACACACACACACACATATGCACGACTACTTAAAGTTTTGAGGTCATCTAAGCCAGTGGTTCTCAACCTTTTTGGGCCTGTGCCCCCCACTTTGCGTCCTCGAATTAGCCATGCCCCCCCAAACCTAATGAATTGAAGTAAAAAAGTTCTACTGTGCTATTAGGGTTAATAAATCTAACTCAAAGAATATTTTATAATGCTTTTATTATTACAGATATAAATAAAATACTAATACTTGTTTTGTTGAGAGAACATTTTAATTAATTAAAAGTACTTAATAGGACTACATTACAAAGGATTCTGCCCTCACTGCAGTTAAAATTTCAGGCTACATTATTTGGTTTTATTTCTTAAGAACACAATTAATGAGAGGGCTGGCACTGTTTTTCTTTCACAAGTTTTTGAATTTTTGGTTCCAACTGTGATAATGCACACCTCAGATCACTTTCAACATCCATCCCTGCTTGGTATTTTCATTTGATGTAAGCCAGCACAGAAAACCCAGACTCACATAGATACATTGATGAAAACTGCACCAACAACTATAGATGTGGGCCGGGCAAATGCCCAGTGGGCAGGACATTTGTAAATGGGCATTTGCCTGGGAAATTGCCCAAAGCAATTTTAAGCGCCCAAAATCTGGGCATTTATAAAAAAAAGTATTGCTTTAACTTTTGACTGCTTATAATAATTACTAGAGCTTATAAAATATCATAAAAACCATTATTAAAGGTAGATTTCATGAATAAACTTGAAACGGTTGGAATAAAATGAGATTCTTTGTAATCTTTGATATTTTCACTAGGGCGTTAGCCAAAAAAAAAAAAAAATGTGAAAGATAACTAAATGGGAGAATAATTAAATGGGCTAAGGAAAATATGTACTACTTAGGGCCTATGCAGTTTAAAAATGTTATTAAGATTAACTTACAATAAATTAGATTTATTAGGTAATATACTGGTAACAAAAATATATTAAAAAAAATATTTTAGATATTAATTATGAGTCAATTATCAGGTAATTATATTTTCATTATGAATTTTAGAAAAAAGAACAGAAATAGGCCTAAACAGAAAACTAACAGAAAAATAACTTTATAATTTTTACAGGTTTTAAGAAAAACTTTGAATTACTCATCGAGGAGTGGGAAATTAAGCTAGGAGTTGGATTTACTAATAATAGGTGAGGATTTCTGGAGGGGGAGATTGGGGGCAGCCATTTTGTTGTGGACTTGGAGGGGGGAGATTGGTGGCAGTCTGGCAGCCATTTAGTTGTGGAATAGGGCTGTCTGAGAGTGGTTGAGTGAGATAAGCTAACCCCTTCTTTGTGTTATTTGAAGTGTTAGATTGAATAATTGCAAAATGGTTAAGAAAAAAGGACCTGTTTGGAACTTTTTCAATTTGAAAGGGAAAGGAGTATCTTGTAAATATTGTTTTAAGGAGTACAGTCACATTCCAACAAAATGGAAAATCATATAAAAAAGTGTTTAAAGTGCCCTCAGGATTTAAAAAAAGTGCTTGAGTTAAGTACAATGATTGAAAACCTATTAAAAAGAAAAGCCCTTATGAACCCTTAATAGTTGAAGTGGAGGATTTCAACAAACCAGGACCAAGCTCAGGATCATTTAAATCAAGTTCTTCCAGTGAGTTTCTTCCGCAACCTGTTTCGTCCTCAACTCCAAAAGGAATCCCTTCATTTGTTGACCACATGGATATTCAAACCAATGTAAGTAAACATTTAAAAAATACACAAACAGTATTAGACCTACTTCAAATGTTGGCTATAGGCTTTAGAGAAAACTAGGCCTAAGGCCTAGTATATTATCCATCCAAAAGGTTTTACTTAAGTTTGTAAATGAACAAACATGAGGTTTACGATGTGCAAAATATATATATATTATTATAACAAATTTCTCACTTCTAGATCTAGGCTACCTGGCTACCTCATCTTCTACATATCCTAACCTCATCAACAAATGTTAAAACAAACTAGGCCAAATGTAATTTTAAGCTTTAAGGATGTTTGATGTTTAAGTTAAATAGGCAAGTAGGCCTGTAAAGGAATATTTTTGCTGCAAACTGTTAATGCATGTGTTTATTCGGTACTTGCGTATCATATAGTAGACTACCTTTAGCCTACCTTGCACCGCGGTGGTTAGATTAGGTTAGGATGCTATTTTGTTTAACTAATCTTTGTTGACCTTATAATTTGTTAAGAAGCTACGTTATTTAATGATTGAAGTAAGTTAACTAATTTACAACATTAAGACAAGCCTACTTTTTGAGTCTAATGGTATGTTGTATTTTTTCAGGAGATGCTGAACCAAAAAAGCCTCGCAAAGGCCATATTCGTCAGTGGATCTCCCTTGTCCATGGTAGAACATCCACTTTGGATAGATTTTTTCAAAAGAATCAGGCCTTCCTTCCAGTTGCCTTCAAGATATCGGCTATCCTCTACTTACTTAGATGCTCAGTACACAGAAACGCAAGGTAACATAAATAAGCAACTAGAGGAGGCAAAAAATCTCCATCTGCAGTGTGATGGCTGGAGTAACCTCAAAAATGAATCGATTATTAACTTCATAATTTCAAAGCCTGAACCAATTTTTGTTGAGTTTGTAATGACTAACAGCAACAGTCACAATGCCAAGTACCTTGCTCAGCTTATCACAAATTTAATGGAGAAGTATGGACCAGAAAAGTTTCTGGTGGCGATTGGTGATAATGCTGCAAACACGAAAGCTGCATTGAATCTGGTAAAGGTTAAGTTTCCTCATATTGTTCCTCTCGGGTGTCTAGCTCACCTATTAAACTTATTGTGCTCAGATATTTTAGGCTGTCAAACAATCAAAATTTTCATGGCAAACGCAGTTGAGGTTGTCAAAACAGTAAAACACAGCCACATTTTACAAGCATTGTTTGATGAAATATCAGCTGAAAAAAAATTCAAAGATAGGATTTCACTGAAGTTCCCAGGAAAGACTAGGTGGGGGAGCCATCTTTTCTGCCTTGAGAGTTTGCAGTCAAACAAAGTTGTCCTACAAACCTTAGTTGTCAACGAAAAGGCGCACTCATACCTGAAGCCTGAAATAAAGAAGAGAGTTCTTGATGATGATGTTTTCTGGGTGAGAGTTGACAAAATGATAGAGCTGATGAACCCAATCGTTCATTTGATTACGGCTTTTGAATCCAATAAGCCTCAAGTTCATAAAATAGCCAAAAAGTTCAATGAGTTGGAGGCAATTCTCATCGAGAAGCTACCGTCCTCTCCACTGCAATCTGCAGAAGAAAAGGCAATCTTGGCTAAATTCCAAGCCAGGAAGGAATTTGGTGTATCGTCTATTCACCTTGCAGCTAATCTTCTTGATCCAGCAGCACAAGGTAGTAATCTGAAGCCTATCGAGATGCTTGATGCAATAAGCTTTGTTTGTGACACAGCAAAGAACACAGCATTAGATGTTGTTCAGGTTAGAGAGAACTTAGCTGATTACAGGGACAAACAAGGAATTTGGTCCAGACAATTTGTGTGGGAAGGAGTGGGTCTTGATGAAGAGAATCGTGTAAATCCTTTACTGTGGTGGCGAGGTTTGAGAGGAACTTGTGAACTGGTGGAAGTTGCTATAAAAATTCTTGGGGCACCCGTTATGTCTGCTGCCACAGAGCGAACTTTCAGCACTTTTGGCTGGATACATAGTAAGAAAAGAAACAGACTTACATCTGAGAGGGCAGCAAAGTTAACATATCTCGCATACAATTGGAAATTGATGCATGGAACACCTAAGCTCCAGAAAAAACCGAACAGAGTAGTCCAGAGTCTTTTTTCTGGACTCCAGACAAAGACAAAGGGGGAAAACCCCCAGTATCCAATGAAGAATAAATTATAGGCCTAGAGTTTGAGGAATCAGAAGAATCTGAGCCAGAACTTCATGACACTTCATCAGAAAAAAGTGATGAAGATCAGGAAACTGAAGAAAGTGATTAAAAAGCGATAATGGATAATTTCATTAATTTTTTTCGCAGTAGATAATCTATCTATCTACGCTACCTAATATAAGACAATTATACTTCATTTCAAATTAATTTATCAACCTAATTTGTTTTCTTTTTCAATAGTTACTATATATAATAGTAATATTATTTATTCATAAATATTAAACTATCAATTCATAAGCCAATTAAAGTATTGAACCCATTAAAGAAGTAAAAAAGTTACGTTTAGTCCAACATTTGTTTCCCAATAACAAAACTAACACTCAAGCAAAATTTTCAATATGTCTACCAAACCACTAAAGAAGCAATATTGCAAAACAACTTTTCCAATACAATATATCAGCTTAAAAAAATTATTTATAAGCATTGCCTTATCAATATATCTTTAAAATGAATAAATGCCCAGGCATTTATGGATTTTGGGCATTTGCCCCAACTTACAAATGCCCGGGCATTTTACATCACTACCAACAACCTTGCAGCTTCCATAGCAACTTGTGGTTACACAGGAAAATAGCTTAACCAAAAATCTTCAACAGTCATGTTTGGGAACTCCGCTTTTGCTTGAGAATCACATTTTAGGTCAATTGCCTGCTCCTGAAGGGAATCAGGAAACATGTCCACTTTGATTTTGAACGGATCTTGTGTCAACTGAAATTGCCAGCTATCTGAAGAAAGATCTGGAAAGTAGCGTCAAAATTCGGTTTTCAAGGATGCCAAATGTTCTGAAATCAAGTTCCTTAATCCACTCTTCAAATTTAATGGAAGATTTTGTGTGTCATCAAGACGTGGGAAGGACGAAAAGTTGGGTTCTGAACTCTGAAGGCGATGTTGCCACAAAGATATTTTTTCCAGGAAACCTTTCATTGCATCACAAGTCTTCAAAATGTTTTTCTGTCCTTGCAGTTTCAAATTCAAAAGGTTGATCGATTCAAAGAAGTCTGATAATGATGATAGTTTTACGCCAAGTGGTGGATACATTTCTCATCTGTAAATTGCATGTACAGATCTTCTTCATTTGAACTCATCAAAAAGATTTCAACTTCTGATTTCAGATTGAATAGCCTAGCAAGCACATTACCTTGTGAGAGCCAACGAACTTCAGTATGGTAAAGAAGAGTTTGTTGGTCACTATTCAATTCGTAACATAAAGCCTCAAAAAGTCTAGTATTCAGAGCACTAGATTTGACAAAGTTTACTACTTTGATTACCAATTTCAAAACAGTATTAAGTGTTTCAGGCAGAGTCTTATAAGCCAAAGTTTGTCTGTGTATGATACAATGAGAACCAATGACGTTAGGGTTCTGTTTTTTTGCAACCACAACAAATCCAGAACGGCATCCTGTCATGCCTGCCCCATCAGTGCATATTCCAACAACATTCTCCCAAGGAAGATTATTAGCTGTCAAAAAGTTACACAGAGCAGAAAAAACATCCTCAGATTTTGTAGCTGTCTGAAGAGTTTAAGAAAATAATATTTCCTCTACGAAGCGTTTTCTGTCAATATATCTACAGTAAAACAACAATTGAGAGTGCTTTGAAATGTCAGTTGTCTCATCACATTGCAGAGAAAAGAACGGAGATTTTCTTTAACTTTTCTATTACTTGTTTTTTTAAATCTTGTGCCATTTCATCAATTCTACATTTTACTTTGTCATTTAAGAGCGGTATTTTTGCAATTTTCCTCTCCAAGTAAAGTACTGCATGCAATACTAAGTGACTCACCAATGGTATGTGGTTTCTTGTCTTTTGCTATAAGCAAAGCGAGCTTGTAAGAAACTTCAACGGCCTTTTTGTTCTCCACTTGAAAACTTCCAGTTGAATCGAGTTTCATTCGTTTAAGCGAGTTTCTCTTTCCATCAAAAAAACTCCCTTGGATTGTCTTTCAAGCCGGGATGAATGCCTAGGACGCATTGCATCATTACTCAGAACATTCTGACAAATAACACACTGAGGTAAACGATAATCGTTCTTCTCAATGTACGTAAAGCCGAACCTTATATAGTCATCACTGTACAGTCTTTTCTTTGGTAATGATTTACCCATGTTTAGCACTACTACACACGACAATCACTCGCACAAACGACTGGAACACAATAACAATCATCAATCGTCTGTTTTGTGCAGTGTAGCCACCAACCGGTAGTAAAATTACCCTAGCCACGGTAGTATTTTCCCTAGAAACACTGTTTGTCTGCTTTCAACAGAAATGCAGAGGGATCTAGCGGTATCGGGGCGAACTATTTGGGTATAGGCCAGTGTAAATAAGACGTGTGCCTGAATGCAGTTAGATCTAGCGGTGACGGAGAGAACTATTTGCAGAAGTTCCTTTTCTAAGCCCGTGCATGAGTGGTTTGTGTTTGTTACAACTTTTTATTGTTTGGCTAATTTATGTATATTTTCATTGCTTACCACGCCCCCCAGGTTGAGAACCCATGATCTAAGCCATCTTCCTTTATAATTTTCATGGCAGTTGATGTTATTTAATAGATAACAATAAATGAAACCATTCTTCTATATATAAGAAGTGTTGTAGCTATATGACGTTTCAACAATAACAATAATGATACCTGTGTATTACACCTGTATGACATCTCTACAAAAAATTATTACTCTGATATTGATCATTTAGAAAAAGTAATATCCAGCTTGGAAACTAGGATTAGTACACTGTAAACTCTCTAAAGTTGAGTCGCCTGCTTCATATTGGAGCTCCAAGTTTCTATCCAAAGTTCAGTCCAAATGAATATTTCACAGTCAATTTACATAACTCTCAGAATAATTTAATGTTTTTAAACATGACAATTAGGTTAGAGAAAGATTTTTAATGTTTCAGAGAATGACTGAAACATTACAACGAATACACACTGAACCCAACACACCACAAATTGTCTTTAGGACGTCTAACAACTAAAATAAAAAGGTTTAAAAATGTACAACAGCTTTTTATAAAATTAAAATAAAACTTTAAAACTAAGGTAGCTCATTTTGGATTGTTCAAATATCATTCTATTACAATTTGGTGGTGCTTCAACTTACGGTTTTTGTAAAATAGTTTTTCAAACGTGAGCTTGCCTCCTGACTGCTGGAAAATGGTTTCTTTTTCTGTTATTAAGTAAATAACATGAATGTTAAAATGTATGTATTCACTTCTGCAACGTAGAATTAAACCAGATTTTCTTTGACGTTTATTGGATTAAATTGTAATTAACCATTATTAAGATATTTTCTTTTACTCTCATGTGCACTTAATTTCTGTGTACTTACTTGTGTTTTAATCTACATATTACTAAGTAACATTAAATCACCAATATGTATAATCAGCAATTTGTTCCTATTACTATTTTTAATAAAATGCCATTTTAACTTAACTTAATTCAACTTATGATTATGTCCTTTATATGACATTTGTTGACCAATATTTATAATACCCTTCCCTAACCGTGAGTTCTTGATAATAGTTATTGAAAAATTGGTTGATTTTGTATTAATTTTCAATATCTGTGGAAAGCCAGTCTATTAAGCTGTGAGCAATTTTATGTGTTAAAAATTTCAAAGTTTTAAAGAAAGGCATTTGGTATAAATAACCACGTTTTACAAAAAAGACAAAAGTTAATTTTGGCCATGGCACAAAACATACCATATGGAGTCCCATCAAGGAAAGTCATTGTTTTCACTGAACTCAGATCAGTCAATTTCATAAATCAGCTCACCAATTAGGACAAACTACATAATATCACAATTATTACTGGCAGTATCACTGTCACTTTTTTCAGATAAATTTATTATGAAGTCTTCAATTACTTCATCCCTAGCCATTTCTAACATGATGGACACATCTTTCCTAGTCTTGTGCAGTTATGCTATCTAAAGCCTGATTTGCCAAATGAGGAACATTTTTTACTTTAAAAGTTTTATTTTGATTGGTAACTTGTCGTTTTACTTGTGCCCTTATTAAGTCAATGGAGTTGTACTAGCAGTGGTAGGGAGACAAATGAATTATTTCGTGTCCATGTTTAAAAGCCATTTCAACTAGCTCATACACTTTTGCATTGCTATGTTATTTCACTTTCACTGTCAGTTCAACTCCGGTCTCACACTGGGAAAATGGAATGTTTTTTAACATAACCAGTTTTCAATTTCGATTTTTCTAGAGAAAATAGTTGCGAGGTTTATTTATTTGTACTGAATGATAGCTAGCACTGTCCATGATTATAACAGAAGGTCCTTCTAATAAATTAAGTAACTGGTTTTTAAATCATTGTTTAAAAACACTTGCATTCATTTCACAAGATGAAGCTGAAACGCACACAACAACCAACTTACTCTCGTTCAAACTCCCTGTCTTCTTGGCCCAGCATTCATTATAACTATTCTTCCATTATTCCTACTGTAGAATGATGCCAAATAAAATTGGGAGAATGATTCTGAGAAATCCAACTTTCATTCAAATAAAAAATTGGTTTCCCATCATTCTTGTTTTTAATTCTGTGAAATTTATGTAAAAATGTTACTCTTGCTTGAACTATATCAAATCTTTAAAGCAAATTTAATTGTTCATCATTAATTTTTTAAATTAAAATCCTATATTTTTTAAAACGCACCTAACTCAAGTAACACTGCCAGAAAAAGAAAAGTTCTCCATAATTTTCTCTGCTGTTATAACATCATGTTATATCTTGATTAAATCCAGACAACTATGGAACTGTACATTCCTTTTTATTTATTTATTTTTTTAATAAGTATAAGTGGAAGTATTTAATTACATGTTTTTGCTTCTGCACATGTGTTTTGTACTGCTGTTGTACCTTAACCACAAGCTTCATTCGTTAGTTCTTGACACTTATTCAGGTCCTTATTAAAAACACAACAGGCTCAACTAATGTTGCTTGAGACCTTCACAAAAAAAAACCTGTTGTTAACATTAAAACGTTATTCCCTTACTCTGTTGATGAATGTCAGGGCTGTCTATCTATATCTACAATAAAATCCTTGCTCATAACACTCATTATAATCTATGCATTGATTAACAAAAAAATTTAGCCAGGCAAGTCAAGTGATGAGGCAGCTTCCTTGTACCCCTCTCTGAGCAATTGATGTTCACGCGTACATCATATCTACAGTTGGCAGGTACATTTGTACCACAATTAATCGGCTTAAGGTGAAAAATATGATACGATATGAAATGTTAGCAGACATCACAGACATACTACGAGAAGAAATTGAAGGAAGAAAGAAAGACTGTAGCTTCAAAATTGGAGAAACCAATGTGGTGGCTTGGCATTACTTGTTCTTTGTATAATTCCACAAATTTACCTGTGGTGCTATCGCTTCACTTTGGTGCAAAAAAACTTCTGAACAACAGCACAAACAAGTAAACAAAACACTACTCTAGACAAACTACTGCACTGGCAAACTGGCAACAGCATTCACATATGGCAAGTAAGGTGGCAGCTGACTTACAGACAATCCTAAGAAAGTTGAAAATTTGAATTTTAAAAGGTTCATGAGTTGATTGCCAAAGCTTGTAGAGTAACTCGATCGACAATTCAAGGCGTAAAACAAGACGTTGATAAGTGTGAAGGAAACGAACCTAAGTTTGGAATGCCATGGAAGCATTTTAAAAAGAAGCCGACAATAACAAATTTGGAGAAATTCAACAAAGATGTTATGCGAAGATGTGTTTTTAGTTTTTATGAAGCAACATCGAGAAAAATAAATTTTAGGGGCTCCAAGAAATCAGTGCAGTGAATTTTGAAACAGATTGGATTTAAATATAAAAAGTGTAATGATGGCTGAAAATTGTTAATGGAAAGAGTAGATATTGCTTGTGCTCATGCTATTTTTCTGAGAAAAGTACATCAAATTCGGAATGACAGTTTAAAAAGGCCCATATTTTATTTGGACGAGATATGGGTGAACCAAAATCACAGCAAAGTGCTAGTCGGAAAAGGTGGCAGATTAATTGTACTTCATTCGGGGTCAGCTAAAACAAGGTTTGTGAAAGAAGAAAAATTAATTTTCCATGCACAGAAATCTTCATTAAATACAGATTATCACAACGAAATGAATTCGGAACTTTTTAAAAAGTGGTTCATCAACACACAGATCCATGCACAGAAATCTTCATTAAATACAGATTATCAAAACGAAAACAATTCGGAACTTTTTAAAGAGTGGTTCATCAACTTCCTCTATTTACTGGAAGAAAGTTCTGCCATAGTAATGGATAATGCGAGTTATAATTCCACACTTACTGAGAAATCATAAATTAAATTTTCCATGCAAGATATAAGAGCTCAATTGCTAAACAAAAACGAAAAAAATGTCCCAAAAATATATGAAATTGATCAAATACCCTATGAAATGGGTCACGAGGTTGTACACCTTCCACCTTATCATGCCCATTACAACCCAATTGAGTTGGTGTGGGCACAGGTGAAAGGATATGTGGCCGATTAAAAAAATACTTTTAAAGTGGTCGACCTTGAAAAACTGATGGATGAAGCGATAGCTAAAGTAACAGTTGAAGACTGGAGAAAATGAGTCTGACATTCAGAAGAGCTTCAAAAGAAAGAATTCCCTCGAGACTTGGCTATAGAACGTATGGTGATTACAGTGACGCAAGAAAGTTCAGAAGATAGCGAATCCACTTCTGATTGAAAGAATTTAAAAATAATTGTAATACGTAAATTTTTGTATATATTTTGTATTATATTATGTATAATTTTTCTTTACAAAATTTGTTTAAAAATTAAGTGTTTTATTAAATAACATAATATAAATGACTGTTTTAAGAACAAATAAAATGTAAAGAGAACTGTCATATTAATAAAGAATAAAGAAAATAATTACTTATAAAACAGAAAACAACACAAAAATTATATAAAGATAGAAAAACAGGAAAGGAGAGGATTTATTTCTCTTTTTGTTCATAGCAGCTCACCAATGTAGTAGCATGAGGTGTGTGTGTGTGTGTGTTATGTCTATTCTACGAGAATGTGCTGACGTTTGTCTTCATAGTGTAACGCGCCCGTGAGTGTGAGTGTAGTGCTTGAGTGAAGTGACATGGCAATACATCAGTGACATCGAAGTTTATGATATATCTCACATAATAGGGTTCTATTATTTTCAGTATCAAATGAAACATGTTGCATATTACATAATCAGCTCTTTCTTTCTCTTGCAAGTTAAGAGACCATGAATAACATGAGTGAAGTGACATGGCAGTACCTCAGCAACCTTGAAGCTTATGATATGTCTCACATAATAGTATTCTATTGTTTTCAATATCAAATGAAATATGTTGCATGTTATATAAACAGCTCTCTCTTTCTCTTGCAAGATAGAGACCATGAATAACTGACTAAAGTAAACTGTTTGTGCATTAATAAAAGTTATACTTACATAATGTGTTATTCCTGACTGCATCTGATTCTCTATGTTTTCCCTAAATAAGCATTTCTTTGCATTGTGAACTCCACCCTGTGAAGAAATTGAATGTATAGGTATAGGAGATGTTTGCTTTTGAAAATCTGGAAAAATAGTTATTATAATTAGTGATAACAAAAGATAAAGGGAAGGGTACCATGGATAATGACCTATTATGTTATGATTATACATCAATTGTGCTGTTTAAAAACGTTTAACACAAAAACATTTCTAATCAATGAATTATTAATAAGTTTACAGTTTGAATGTTTACATATGTGCATTTTAATAAATGCAATTCATGTGACAATCTACAGCAGCAGCTAAGATCAAATTATTGTTGATTACATTAAGCTAAAATTTGTTGAAGGAGGATTTATTTACTTTCCTTTATACTGCCAAAATTAATGAGTGTGACAAAATAATGACGAAGCGAGAAGCAAAATTTTGAATTATTTTGTTATCAACTGGAGGGTTTAGGCATTTTTTGAAATAAAAACCTATGTATGTGATGAGAACTGGAAAATAAAAAAACAAAAAACTGCATATTGAATTTAGCTAGATATGTCCAGAGCATGTACCAGTTGTCAATTTTATCATATTGCTTTGTGATGTGTTACTTTTCTAGTATACCAAATTTATTAAAAATTAAATGTAAAATTTCATGATCACTACTCAGTTTCTTTACTAGTACATTAATTATTTTAAAGGCTATGTAGGCCTACTTTCACAGATTGCAAAGGAGTAATTTTAATGAAATACATTATATTAAATAAAATCAAATTAATAAATTTTATTTTGTTTCAGCAGATATCTATAGGCCTACATCTAGTAGACCTACTTTTCACAAATATATATTATGCTAAGATTTTATGCAAAAATAGCTTACAAACTTTATGAGGCAATCCAAAATTTCCAAGGGGTGTTGATAGATACTAATTATCATATTTCAAATAATATTCCTCAAAACTTAATGCCACAAGTGACAAATGCCAAAATTTTGATATCCATTTTGGCATTCTGGTCTATGGTGCATCTACTGTTAAAAATGTTTAAAGTAAATATTACATTTCCATTTGAGTTTAAATTCCTTTTAGTCATACACCTGGATACGACAGGTGTCATTTGGATGCTCTGCATTTGTTTCAATCCTGTGCATTCATCTTCATCTGGTTATAGCTGCTTCCATTTACGATGTCATCAAGTATTCTAATTTTTCTTGTTCCCCACCTCTCTTTCCTTTCACCTTTCCCTCCATAATCCTTAGCTAGAGACAATTTCTATACAATATATGCCCCAAACATGATACTTTTCTCTATCTTTTTACTTTCAGCAGTTTTTTTTGTCTCCTATTATCAACATGTTATATTTCTCATTCTATCAGTCTATTTCACTTTAATCATTCTTCACCACAACCATATTTGAAAGCTCTGTGTGCCTTTCTTCTTTCTTCTTGATGGACTATGTTTTACTGCTATAAAAAAACAAATTCCAAATAAAACATTTAGCAAATCTCTTTCTCATCTCAGCTGGAATTTTTCTTGCTATCAGTAATGCTGTTGGCTTTTGAAAAACTCCCTTATCCGTAGATATACTCCTGATTTCCTATCCAGCTTCCACTCCATGTCACCATACTCTCCAGATATTTAAATGAGTTCACTTCCTTTACAGGATTTTATTCTGATACACTAAAAAGCCTTCATTCTTGCCAATTCTCATTACTTTAGTTCTTCCTATATTTAACTTCATTCTGAACTGTTTCCCCACACTAGCAATATTCTACATCATAAATTGTATACTATTATCAAATAGGGAGCTGGGCAAGGGTCAGGCTCACTCACAAACACACAGCCCGCACACACACAAGCACAGGGGATTAGGACCGGCCGGATTCTCACCCCATTAGTCACCTAGTGGACTTCAGTTGAGCAAACTTTGATTTATTTTATTTGAAATTTTATCTTAAAATGTTTAATATATATCAATTCTACACACCATTACAAGAAAAATGATACCAAACAATCTATAATTTACTGAAATTGCCAATGTCGGGTAAAAAGCAACTCAAAATTCATGTACTATATTCGTAATATATTTTAATTTATATTTCAATCTATAATTTATTTAAATTGCCAATGTTGGGTAAAAAGCAACTCAAAATTTATAATTCATATTTAAAAAATTTTAAAAATAATAATATACACAACAATGTAAGTTTAGTAAAATATTGAATACCGGTATTTGCGTTTACAAGTTTTTATATTTAATATAACCCCTAATAAATTGTAATAAAAAATAAGAAAATACGGTGATATTTATGTTTATAGTGATAGTGTAGAGATAAGACAGTATAAAACTGAAAGGTTTGCAGCCTAAAAATCATTTATAGCAAGATATTCATAAAAATATTCCTACAAGGTACAGGACAAAAAACTTACTAAAGAGGAGTGACACCCAAGTCATCTTCATCACTGTCACTGTCCTGATCGCTTTCGCCTGGAATCAAGTTTATAAGAAACTGCTGCACACAATGTTGGTCGAGTCCTTCCACTTTCCAGTCTTCATCCAATACCTTTTCAACGTGGTCCACATATTTCTTCCACTGATCTGCTGTCACTGTACTTGTAGCCTCGAAGAACAAGTACTGAACGTCTTTGATTTTGTACAAAGTATTCCGTTCCCTTACAAATCCTTTGAGGTAAGACCATACCATCTCAATAGGATTATAGTGGCAATGATAGGGTGGCAGGCGTATCACTTTAAATCCCATCTCAGCAGCCTGTTCGTCAATGACGTAGGTGGGCACTGGAGGCTTATGAAGGCGAACAAGCTGGTACAGTTCAGGTCTTTTTAGGTCATTTGAGAAGGGAAGTCCTCGCTTTTGTAACCACTCTATCATGACAGCTTTAGTCGAAGAAGAAGTTGGTGCCTTCTCTTTTATCCTGGAGTGATATGGTGCATTGTCCATCACTTTTGTAGCACCACGAGGAAGAACTGGTATTAAGGTGCTGAAGAACCACTTTTCAAACACTGCACTGTTCATGTCCTCATGGTAATCTCCCGTCTTTTTTGATTGAAATACCAATGGAGGCGCTTTAATCCATCCACTGGAACTTCCTGCGTAGCAAATAATGAGGCGTTTACCTTTGCCTAACGGGGATGCCAGGGTGCATTTTACCGAGTCATCTGTCCAACCCTTTTCTTTACTTTCATTCTGATTGATCCAAGTTTCATCCAGAAAATATGTTTTAGACAAATCCACATCACGCATTTTACAAAGAAAATTACACCTTAACAAAGCAACTGATGGTTTCTCAATCAAGATCTTCCTTTTTTTGAAATTTCTTGTATCTAAATCCTAGGTCATTTATTACTGTTCTTAATGAGCCATAACTTCCACTAAATAAACCGGCTTCTTTTAAAGAATGAATTAATTTATACATAGTCGGTACCTCTTTTCTCTCATAATACCCCATAATGTGCCACCGAACTGCTCCCTTACCAAACATTTTATTCCGCATTTTATTTGAATACATTATACACGGAAAATATTTTCGTTATTATTTAACTGTATGAAATACTAAATACATACTCGGTTTCTTTAATCTATTTTGCTTATTTTGATACTAATTAATATAGTTTTACAAAGTTTTTATTTAAAAAAGTTATATTTCTTTCATGTTGGAAAACTAGGCTTAAGTTTGGGTTTCCTGTCCTTGTCCAGATAATAGCCATTTTCTCTGATATAATTATTATTATACTGAATCTAAGATTGATATAATTGTTTATCTTTCCTTAATTTCTTGCAATTTTGTTCATTAGTTATTGTTTTTAAATATAATTCATTTATCTATGACTCCTCCTCTGAAATTTTAGTTAATACATTTCATTTTTATTTATAATTTTACTTATCTTCTGACAATATCTTTATAAAGTATAAGTTACATTGTATTATATAATGCCTAATTAAAAAAAAAATTTTAAATAAAATAAAAAATATAAATATATATAGAATCAAATAAATTTTCTTTTAGTTAAGTTAAATGTCATTTGGACGTTGTGGCAAGTGATGTATGAGTTAGTTGTAGGGGTGGCGAACAAAAAAAAAGGTGAAGGCATCCGCTGTCGCCTACGCAAGCCTAATTGACACGCCATAAATCTAGTGTAACGAGTGGCCACATGTTAGATGGACAAGGTTATTGTGATGGGTATCTCTGGAAATGACGCTAATGGTTAATAGTTTACAATCCGATGAAAGGCACGAGGGAGTGAATAAACTCATCAAATGAGAAATGTTTCGTCCGGACAAAGGATGGAAGGTTACACGACACGACAACAACAGACAGAAGACAATGAAGGGTGTTCCTTGACTGTGACGCGTAAACAGAGGATACGCCTAAACAATACTCAAATACCAGGAAAGAAATCGTACCCGAGGAACGAAGGAACTAAAAGGATGGGTTTTGTTGAGAACCAGACAAAAAAAAAGGAAATACTTACGGAGAGAGTTGGCGAGGCCTTTATACAATAAAAGATAATACCATAGGCGCAACTAATTGGACAGGCAGATGTTGGAAGAGAAATCGAATAGTTGTCCTTTGTGAAGAATAAGAAATACGACAACTAGATTTATTACTAGAGTATTCGGAAATGCCGTTGACCGAAGGGTAAAGTATCCAGGAGAGGAGTTTGGGGGAAAGCGGTAGGCCTATCAGAACTTACTTTGGAAAAGGTAGGTGGTTTCTGGAGTAGGTTGTACAGAAAGGAACCAATTAGGAAACGACATTGCCGAAAACCAGAGGTCTAGTGGGGAAAATCCTCATGTTTGATATAGGCAAGCGACAGAGACACGAAAGGGGAGTCTTTATTAAATTTTCGAGAGTTTCGGAAGTAAGAGACGGAACGAAAGTGTTACACAGTTCGTAAAAACGACTTAGAAAAATATCGCTATGATATGAACTGTATGACATTTGCGAACCTAGCGTTCGAGTTAACGGATCATATAATAGTAAACGGTAGTGATACGTGATATAACGGCGGTACTCAAATGCTAAGAATGTTGTACAATAATTAGTCTTGAACAAATATCAGTAATTTACCGACAAGTGTATCGGTTAACAACATAAACCGAGTGTAATATACGTCTTTAACAATATCACGAGTAGATTTAATGACACCGTTACAAAATGTCAGTGAATAACTGAAGTTATCGCAATAATAATTTAGACTCGAAATAAAGCCGATCCGAACACGCATTGTGAAAAGTGCTATATATCTATATGTGAAGTGCAACTGTGAAGTTCAAGCATGCCACTCGAGATTCATCAGATGACTTATCTTCAAAAAACTCCAATGCTGATTAAGGAGCATCGCTTTCTACACTGGTGACCTCTACAAGAATTGGATAATCGTACCTCAAGTAAATTTTATATGTACTAATTAAATGTTACACCCACTGTCTGTTCACTAAAAGAACTCACGAAAGAAATTAATTTAAAGTAATAATTTAGAGACTTGATCTTAAGTAAGGTCATATTGAACCATTACAGAAATCGTAGAGAATCTAATATTCATAAAATAGCTATATCAGATTTCACAATCGTTTGATTTAAATGAATCCGTTTATATACAAATTTTATACTAAACTTAAGTTGATCAATTATAAACTAATAAAAATCAATGAATTATAGTAATAAGTAAATTCGTAAAGATTGAAGAAGTATTAACTTTGTTAAATGTGCTATTTGTTAATTGTATCTATTTATTAGTATTTATAGCAAGAATTAACTGTAACAGGAAATATGACATAATGATGTTTAGTTAATAAATTAACTAATAGAGAGTAATGAAGAATACATTTTATTGAATTTTACCCTGAGCTATATCAAAACAGTAGTTGTATTATTATATAAGACGCACACGACGTCGGGCAATCTAAGTTAAAGTTATTTGACGCTGCAACTTTTGTGGTATAATTCAAATCGTTATATTTGGCACCACAAAACATGCGAGACATAAATAATTAAAATAAATGCAAATAAATTAAAATATGTCAATCAACTTATGCTAATAAAATAAGCAGCATAAAATATCTTTATATTTGGCGCTCCGGAACGCTAAGCGTAGTATATTATTATATTTGGCGTTCACCGCTGGGCGTAAACGGGTACAACTCGTATTAGTATTATATTTGGCGTCCACACGCGGGACATTAAATAGATAATATAACAGTAATTGTTAAAATTAGTATTAAATATTTGGCGCCGCACCGCACGGCTTGATAGACAAATAAATGTTATTAGGCTAGGGCAGTGACAGACAGTGTGGTTATAAATTTGTCTAGAAGTAAGTAGAATAAGATAATATAGTAATAAGTCGCTAAGTGCCTGAATGATAACGCGAAGGCGGGCAAAAATGGCAACAAATGATGTAAATAATCAGATGGGGGTGGAGCAATCAGAGAGCAGCGCAATAGACAATGCAGCCAGTGGCGAAGAAATTATTGGAAGCAGGGCCCGGGGACATGAGTCTATGCAGCCAGAAATTAATCTCAATATGTTGATAGAATTAATAAGAAATCAGAATGAAGAAACAAGAAAGCAACAGAATGAAGAATTGAGAAGGCTGACTGAAGAATTGAGAAAGCATAATGAAGAAATGCACAGGAGGACCGAAGAAAGAATCACAAAAAGCTTAGATGACAAAATAGAAGAATTAATTAAAGGGGATCTACAAGGTCAAATCCACCAAGTAAACGCTGATTTACAGATACACTCAGAAAAAATGGAAGAAAACAAATTAGGTGGAAATACTATGGATCAAATTGACACCGAGTATCAATCTTCAACAACTAAAACATTGTCTGCACATCATGTCTCAAGATCAAAAGTTAGATCTACAATTAATAACGGTAGACATGAAGGTGATAAAGACACTTGTACTGTGTTTGTTGACAACTTACCAAACACAATTACAAAAAAGAAAAATTTGAGTACTACAGTTAATATTACCAGTACTGATAGAAAAATTAGAAGTAGGACTGGGGAAGTACGTAAAAATTTTGAAACCGAACCTGAGAGTAAGAAGATGAAAAACCGTTCTGATAAGTATCAAGGGCGAACTGCGTTAGCACGAAAGAGAAAAAAGATGAAAGATGCTGGACCATTCAAGAATATTGTAAAGATTGGTACGAGAACGAAAGGAAGATTTCAAGCGATGGAGATGAGATTTCTTAGAAGTCTCGAAAACTTCAAAACATTATTACGCAAGTACGCGGGAAGGAAAGCTAGAGAAAAAAAAACGAGTCACAAACAGTCAGTGAACGCGCTATTAAGAAACTTACGAAGAAACGAGAAAAAAAAACCCGAGCGTACATAAGTAATGGTAATGTGCCTGAGGGAAGTTGTCGAAAAAAATGGCATCAACACACCCTCATAAAAAGAGAGAGAGAGAGAGAGAGAGAGAGACAGGTCAAAAATTCTTTAGGTTTCAACGGCCGACTGCAGGGTAAGTGTGAAACGAAACCCACGAAGTCAATACCCTTACTAATTACCAACAAAATGTGTGGTAACGGCACTGAAAACGTACAACTATGTCTCCACAAATAGAAAATTAAAAGTAAAAATGTAACGGATTAAGGAAAACAATCTTAAGAACGTCCGAAAATTTAATAATTAAGTTAGATAATATTGGGTAAAATACCTTAGCTAAGATTGGTTGTGTAAAAATACATTAACCGAAGAAAATGAATATAATATAAATAAAATAAAATAAATGGTAAATAAAAACATTGCCGTGAAAGTACGGAATTTTCATGAATGAAGTTAATAACGAATGAAAATTATAAGAAGATTTATAAGAAAGATGAGAAGGAAATTAATTATCAAATCAATAGATATTACGAATTAATAAGTACGAAAGTGTGTCATGAATGGATAAACCAATGGGATTTATACATTCCCAGGAATTAATCAATAAGAAGTATTACGAATATCACCTACAGGGAAATGACATCGCGATGAACCTGCAAAAAGGGGTTTTCCTCGCCCAGTATGTTCCTGAAGGCTGAATTAGCTGCGATTAGGGAATGCTTGAAAATGGGATAATTAAGTACCCAGAGCCCCTACATCCAATTTGCAATTTGGGAACTGCTATAAAAAGGGACGGGAAAATGCGATTTGTCTAGACGCCTGGGAGGTAAATCGTTAAAAAAAAAAAAAAATAAAAAAAAAGGATGTGTAATTTTAAAAGGTTTATCGTTCAGAACACTTAGCAGAAAACTTAATTGACGCCTAAAATAACTTGTAATTAACAGTTGAATCGTGTAAAATTAGATGTAAAATTTTACAACACTGAAATAACAATTAGTGAAGTTTTCTAGCAAACTAAAGTATGTAATAAATATTACTAACTATATGATGTTAAATGGAAATTTGAGGTAACAGTTGTCTTAGAAATGAGATGTTATATAATAAAATTTGTAAAGTTTGTAGTAAAATCCTGTTAACAAATTTTAGTAAAACAGTTGGCAGTTATTTGTTAAGGTAAATGTACAGATTATACTAAAATGTCCAAAATTTTGTTTGTGGTATAACATTTATGAAGTTTACTAGTATGACACATTAAATATGTATATTCTCACAAAATATTTAGTTTAAGGTTGTAGTGAAGTGTTTGTTAAGAGTAAAAAAAAAATTTTTTATAGAAAAGAACATTATTAGCAATCTTAAATTTGAAGAGTATATAACTGAATGAAATAGGTACATTAGCCTATTGTTAAGATGTAAGCATTAAATTGTATGTTCATGATTAGGTAGAAAAGTTGTTTAATTAGTGTTCCCTTAATATTCTTAAATAACTACCGGTTCAAAAAACATAAAATATTTGTATCAATCTAATACCACATTGTTAGGTAGTATTTGACATAGTATACTACATGTGTACATCTGAATAGATAATTTTCAGAACTACTAATATTAATACGATTATAATTATTATTATTAAATGAAATGTTTAACAATTTTCTGTGTATATTTGTGTCATATGCAGGAATAAACAACAAAAGAGAATGTATTTAAAGAGTCGTAATTGAAGCATAGATAAAATGTAGATTTAAAATTATATGACTAGATGTAACTTTGTAATCATAGAGGAATGTTAGCAATAAGAATAGTAAACACAAACGGATTCATTTAAGGGGGCGAAAGTGAAAGTTAGTTACCAAGGGGGATGGGACCTTTAGGACGTAGGGCGTTTAAACTTACGGCACCAGTTTTTTTTTGTCAGTGGGTCAATAGTATTGTAAACATACTACACTATGTTCACGAAAAGTTGAGCCTGTGCACGGATGCTGTGCGCATCTAATTGAGGTTGTATTTCAACGACAGGGCACAAATTTGGGATCCTTTTTGATTCATAGAATTAATCCAAATTGACCCAAATTGGGGACGATATAATGCCTAATTTCAAAAAAAAAAATTTAAATAAAATAAAAAATATAAATATATATAGAATCAAATAAATTTTCTTTTAGTTAAGTTAAATGTCATTTGGACGTTGTGGCAAGTGATGTATGAGTTAGTTGTAGGGGTGGCGAACAAAAAAAAAGGTGAAGGCATCCGCTGTCGCCTACGCAAGCCTAATTGACACGCCATAAATCTAGTGTAACGAGTGGCCACATGTTAGATGGACAAGGTTATTGTGATGGGTATCTCTGGAAATGATGCTAGTGGTTAATAGTTTACAATCCGATGAAAGGCACGAGGGAGTGAATAAACTCATCAAATGAGAAATGTTTCGTCCGGACAAAGGATGGAAGGTTACACGACACGACAACAACAGACAGAAGACAATGAAGGGTGTTCCTTGACTGTGACGCGTAAACAGAGGATACGCCTAAACAATACTCAAATACCAGGAAAGAAATCGTACCCGAGGAACGAAGGAACTAAAAGGATGGGTTTTGTTGAGAACCAGACAAAAAAAAAGGAAATACTTACGGAGAGAGTTGGCGAGGCCTTTATACAATAAAAGATAATACCATAGGCGCAACTAATTGGACAGGCAGATGTTGGAAGAGAAATCGAAGGGTTGTCCTTTGTGAAGAATAAGAAATACGACAACTAGATTTATTACTAGAGTATTCGGAAATGCCGTTGACCGAAGGGTAAAGTATCCAGGAGAGGAGTTTGGGGGAAAGCGGTAGGCCTATCAGAACTTACTTTGGAAAAGGTAGGTGGTTTCTGGAGTAGGTTGTACAGAAAGGAACCAATTAGGAAACGACATTGCCGAAAACCAGAGGTCTAGTGGGGAAAATCCTCATGTTTGATATAGGCAAGCGACAGAGACGCGAAAGGGGAGTCTTTATTAAATTTTCGAGAGTTTCGGAAGTAAGAGACGGAACGAAAGTGTTACGGAGTTCGTAAAAACGACTTAGAAAAATATCGCTATGATATGAACTGTATGACATTTGCGAACCTAGCGTTCGAGTTAACGGATCATATAATAGTAAACGGTAGTGATACGTGATATAACGGCGGTACTCAAATGCTAAGAATGTTGTACAATAATTAGTCTTGAACAAATATCAGTAATTTACCGACAAGTGTATCGGTTAACAACATAAACCGAGTGTAATATACGTCTTTAACAAT
Source organism: Magicicada septendecula (assembly GCA_034769895.1). Lineage (NCBI taxonomy): Eukaryota > Metazoa > Arthropoda > Insecta > Hemiptera > Cicadidae > Magicicada > Magicicada septendecula. Next base: position 779,085,080 of record CM068367.1, read on the forward strand.
ATCACGAGTAGATTTAATGACACCGTTACAAAATGTCAGTGAATAACTGAAGTTATCGCAATAATAATTTAGACTCGAAATAAAGCCGATCCGAACACGCGTTGTGAAAAGTGCTATATATCTATATGTGAAGTGCAACTGTGAAGTTCAAGCATGCCACTCGAGATTCATCAGATGACTTATCTTCAAAAAACTCCAATGCTGATTAAGGAGCATCGCTTTCTACACTGGTGACCTCTACAAGAATTGGATAATCGTACCTCAAGTAAATTTTATATGTACTAATTAAATGTTACACCCACTGTCTGTTCACTAAAAGAACTCACGAAAGAAATTAATTTAAAGTAATAATTTAGAGACTTGATCTTAAGTAAGGTCATATTGAACCATTAGAGAAATCGTAGAGAATCTAATATTCATAAAATAGCTATATCAGATTTCACAATCGTTTGATTTAAATGAATCCGTTTATATACAAATTTTATACTAAACTTAAGTTGATCAATTATAAACTAATAAAAATCAATGAATTATAGTAATAAGTAAATTCGTAAAGATTGAAGAAGTATTAACTTTGTTAAATGTGCTATTTGTTAATTGTATCTATTTATTAGTATTTATAGCAAGAATTAACTGTAACAGGAAATATGACATAATGATGTTTAGTTAATAAATTAACTAATAGAGAGTAATGAAGAATACATTTTATTGAATTTTACCCTGAGATATATCAAAACAGTAGTTGTATTATTATATAAGACGCACACGACGTCGGGCAATCTAAGTTAAAGTTATTTGACGCTGCAACTTTTGTGGTATAATTCAAATCGTTATATTTGGCACCACAAAACATGCGAGACATAAATAATTAAAATAAATGCAAATAAATTAAAATATGTCAATCAACTTATGCTAATAAAATAAGCAGCATAAAATATCTTTATATTTGGCGCTCCAGAACGCTAAGCGTAGTATATTATTATATTTGGCGTTCACCGCTGGGCGTAAACGGGTACAACTCGTATTAGTATTATATTTGGCGTCCACACGTGGGACATTAAATAGATAATATAACAGTAATTGTTAAAATTAGTATTAAATATTTGGCGCCGCACCGCACGGCTTGATAGACAAATAAATGTTATTAGGCTAGGGCAGTGACAGACAGTGTGGTTATAAATTTGTCTAGAAGTAAGTAGAATAAGATAATATAGTAATAAGTCGCTAAGTGCCTGAATGATAACGCGAAGGCGGGCAAAAATGGCAACAAATGATGTAAATAATCAGATGGGGGTGGAGCAATCAGAGAGCAGCGCAATAGACAATGCAGCCAGTGGCGAAGAAATTATTGGAAGCAGGGCCCGGGGACATGAGTCTATGCAGCCAGAAATTAATCTCAATATGTTGATAGAATTAATAAGAAATCAGAATGAAGAAACAAGAAAGCAACAGAATGAAGAATTGAGAAGGCTGACTGAAGAATTGAGAAAGCATAATGAAGAAATGCACAGGAGGACCGAAGAAAGAATCACAAAAAGCTTAGATGACAAAATAGAAGAATTAATTAAAGGAGATCTACAAGGTCAAATCCACCAAGTAAACGCTGATTTACAGATACACTCAGAAAAAATGGAAGAAAACAAATTAGGTGGAAATACTATGGATCAAATTGACACCGAGTATCAATCTTCAACAACTAAAACATTGTCTGCACATCATGTCTCAAGATCAAAAGTTAGATCTACAATTAATAACGGTAGACATGAAGGTGATAAAGACACTTGTACTGTGTTTGTTGACAACTTACCAAACACAATTACAAAAAAGAAAAATTTGAGTACTACAGTTAATATTACCAGTACTGATAGAAAAATTAGAAGTAGGACTGGGGAAGTACGTAAAAATTTTGAAACCGAACCTGAGAGTAAGAAGATGAAAAACCGTTCTGATAAGTATCAAGGGCGAACTGCGTTAGCACGAAAGAGAAAAAAGATGAAAGATGCTGGACCATTCAAGAATATTGTAAAGATTGGTACGAGAACGAAAGGAAGATTTCAAGCGATGGAGATGAGATTTCTTAGAAGTCTCGAAAACTTCAAAACATTATTACGCAAGTACGCGGGAAGGAAAGCTAGAGAAAAAAAAACGAGTCACAAACAGTCAGTGAACGCGCTATTAAGAAACTTACGAAGAAACGAGAAAAAAAAACCCGAGCGTACATAAGTAATGGTAATGTGCCTGAGGGAAGTTGTCGAAAAAAATGGCATCAACACACCCTCATAAAAAGAGAGAGAGAGAGAGAGAGAGAGACAGGTCAAAAATTCTTTAGGTTTCAACGGCCGACTGCAGGGTAAGTGTGAAACGAAACCCACGAAGTCAATACCCTTACTAATTACCAACAAAATGTGTGGTAACGGCACTGAAAACGTACAACTATGTCTCCACAAATAGAAAATTAAAAGTAAAAATGTAACGGATTAAGGAAAACAATCTTAAGAACGTCCGAAAATTTAATAATTAAGTTAGATAATATTGGGTAAAATACCTTAGCTAAGATTGGTTGTGTAAAAATACATTAACCGAAGAAAATGAATATAATATAAATAAAATAAAATAAATGGTAAATAAAAACATTGCCGTGAAAGTACGGAATTTTCATGAATGAAGTTAATAACGAATGAAAATTATAAGAAGATTTATAAGAAAGATGAGAAGGAAATTAATTATCAAATCAATAGATATTACGAATTAATAAGTACGAAAGTGTGTCATGAATGGATAAACCAATGGGATTTATACATTCCCAGGAATTAATCAATAAGAAGTATTACGAATATCACCTACAGGGAAATGACATCGCGATGAACCTGCAAAAAGGGGTTTTCCTCGCCCAGTATGTTCCTGAAGGCTGAATTAGCTGCGATTAGGGAATGCTTGAAAATGGGATAATTAAGTACCCAGAGCCCCTACATCCAATTTGCAATTTGGGAACTGCTATAAAAAGGGACGGGAAAATGCGATTTGTCTAGACGCCTGGGAGGTAAATCGTTAAAAAAAAAAAAAAAATAAAAAAAAGGATGTGTAATTTTAAAAGGTTTATCGTTCAGAACACTTAGCAGAAAACTTAATTGACGCCTAAAATAACTTGTAATTAACAGTTGAATCGTGTAAAATTAGATGTAAAATTTTACAACACTGAAATAACAATTAGTGAAGTTTTCTACCAAACTAAAGTATGTAATAAATATTACTAACTATATGATGTTAAATGGAAATTTGAGGTAACAGTTGTCTTAGAAATGAGATGTTATATAATAAAATTTGTAAAGTTTGTAGTAAAATCCTGTTAACAAATTTTAGTAAAACAGTTGGCAGTTATTTGTTAAGGTAAATGTACAGATTATACTAAAATGTCCAAAATTTTGTTTGTGGTATAACATTTATGAAGTTTACTAGTATGACACATTAAATATGTATATTCTCACAAAATATTTAGTTTAAGGTTGTAGTGAAGTGTTTGTTAAGAGTAAAAAAAAAATTTTTTATAGAAAAGAACATTATTAGCAATCTTAAATTTGAAGAGTATATAACTGAATGAAATAGGTACATTAGCCTATTGTTAAGATGTAAGCATTAAATTGTATGTTCATGATTAGGTAGAAAAGTTGTTTAATTAGTGTTCCCTTAATATTCTTAAATAACTACCGGTTCAAAAAACATAAAATATTTGTATCAATCTAATACCACATTGTTAGGTAGTATTTGACATAGTATACTACATGTGTACATCTGAATAGATAATTTTCAGAACTACTAATATTAATACGATTATAATTATTATTATTAAATGAAATGTTTAACAATTTTCTGTGTATATTTGTGTCATATGCAGGAATAAACAACAAAAGAGAATGTATTTAAAGAGTCGTAATTGAAGCATAGATAAAATGTAGATTTAAAATTATATGACTAGATGTAACTTTGTAATCATAGAGGAATGTTAGCAATAAGAATAGTAAACACAAACGGATTCATTTAAGGGGGCGAAAGTGAAAGTTAGTTACCAAGGGGGATGGGACCTTTAGGACGTAGGGCGTTTAAACTTACGGCACCAGTTTTTTTTTGTCAGTGGGTCAATAGTATTGTAAACATAATACACTATGTTCACGAAAAGTTGAGCCTGTGCACGGATGCTGTGCGCATCTAATTGAGGTTGTATTTCAACGACAGGGCACAAATTTGGGATCCTTTTTGATTCATAGAATTAATCCAAATTGGGGACGATATAATGCCTAATTTCAAAAAAAAAAATTTAAATAAAATAAAAAATATAAATATATATAGAATCAAATAAATTTTCTTTTAGTTAAGTTAAATGTCATTTGGACGTTGTGGCAAGTGATGTATGAGTTAGTTGTAGGGGTGGCGAACAAAAAAAAAGGTGAAGGCATCCGCTGTCGCCTACGCAAGCCTAATTGACACGCCATAAATCTAGTGTAACGAGTGGCCACATGTTAGATGGACAAGGTTATTGTGATGGGTATCTCTGGAAATGATGCTAGTGGTTAATAGTTTACAATCCGATGAAAGGCACGAGGGAGTGAATAAACTCATCAAATGAGAAATGTTTCGTCCGGACAAAGGATGGAAGGTTACACGACACGACAACAACAGACAGAAGACAATGAAGGGTGTTCCTTGACTGTGACGCGTAAACAGAGGATACGCCTAAACAATACTCAAATACCAGGAAAGAAATCGTACCCGAGGAACGAAGGAACTAAAAGGATGGGTTTTGTTGAGAACCAGACAAAAAAAAAGGAAATACTTACGGAGAGAGTTGGCGAGGCCTTTATACAATAAAAGATAATACCATAGGCGCAACTAATTGGACAGGCAGATGTTGGAAGAGAAATCGAAGGGTTGTCCTTTGTGAAGAATAAGAAATACGACAACTAGATTTATTACTAGAGTATTCGGAAATGCCGTTGACCGAAGGGTAAAGTATCCAGGAGAGGAGTTTGGGGGAAAGCGGTAGGCCTATCAGAACTTACTTTGGAAAAGGTAGGTGGTTTCTGGAGTAGGTTGTACAGAAAGGAACCAATTAGGAAACGACATTGCCGAAAACCAGAGGTCTAGTGGGGAAAATCCTCATGTTTGATATAGGCAAGCGACAGAGACGCGAAAGGGGAGTCTTTATTAAATTTTCGAGAGTTTCGGAAGTAAGAGACGGAACGAAAGTGTTACGGAGTTCGTAAAAACGACTTAGAAAAATATCGCTATGATATGAACTGTATGACATTTGCGAACCTAGCGTTCGAGTTAACGGATCATATAATAGTAAACGGTAGTGATACGTGATATAACGGCGGTACTCAAATGCTAAGAATGTTGTACAATAATTAGTCTTGAACAAATATCAGTAATTTACCGACAAGTGTATCGGTTAACAACATAAACCGAGTGTAATATACGTCTTTAACAATATCACGAGTAGATTTAATGACACCGTTACAAAATGTCAGTGAATAACTGAAGTTATCGCAATAATAATTTAGACTCGAAATAAAGCCGATCCGAACACGCGTTGTGAAAAGTGCTATATATCTATATGTGAAGTGCAACTGTGAAGTTCAAGCATGCCACTCGAGATTCATCAGATGACTTATCTTCAAAAAACTCCAATGCTGATTAAGGAGCATCGCTTTCTACACTGGTGACCTCTACAAGAATTGGATAATCGTACCTCAAGTAAATTTTATATGTACTAATTAAATGTTACACCCACTGTCTGTTCACTAAAAGAACTCACGAAAGAAATTAATTTAAAGTAATAATTTAGAGACTTGATCTTAAGTAAGGTCATATTGAACCATTAGAGAAATCGTAGAGAATCTAATATTCATAAAATAGCTATATCAGATTTCACAATCGTTTGATTTAAATGAATCCGTTTATATACAAATTTTATACTAAACTTAAGTTGATCAATTATAAACTAATAAAAATCAATGAATTATAGTAATAAGTAAATTCGTAAAGATTGAAGAAGTATTAACTTTGTTAAATGTGCTATTTGTTAATTGTATCTATTTATTAGTATTTATAGCAAGAATTAACTGTAACAGGAAATATGACATAATGATGTTTAGTTAATAAATTAACTAATAGAGAGTAATGAAGAATACATTTTATTGAATTTTACCCTGAGATATATCAAAACAGTAGTTGTATTATTATATAAGACGCACACGACGTCGGGCAATCTAAGTTAAAGTTATTTGACGCTGCAACTTTTGTGGTATAATTCAAATCGTTATATTTGGCACCACAAAACATGCGAGACATAAATAATTAAAATAAATGCAAATAAATTAAAATATGTCAATCAACTTATGCTAATAAAATAAGCAGCATAAAATATCTTTATATTTGGCGCTCCAGAACGCTAAGCGTAGTATATTATTATATTTGGCGTTCACCGCTGGGCGTAAACGGGTACAACTCGTATTAGTATTATATTTGGCGTCCACACGTGGGACATTAAATAGATAATATAACAGTAATTGTTAAAATTAGTATTAAATATTTGGCGCCGCACCGCACGGCTTGATAGACAAATAAATGTTATTAGGCTAGGGCAGTGACAGACAGTGTGGTTATAAATTTGTCTAGAAGTAAGTAGAATAAGATAATATAGTAATAAGTCGCTAAGTGCCTGAATGATAACGCGAAGGCGGGCAAAAATGGCAACAAATGATGTAAATAATCAGATGGGGGTGGAGCAATCAGAGAGCAGCGCAATAGACAATGCAGCCAGTGGCGAAGAAATTATTGGAAGCAGGGCCCGGGGACATGAGTCTATGCAGCCAGAAATTAATCTCAATATGTTGATAGAATTAATAAGAAATCAGAATGAAGAAACAAGAAAGCAACAGAATGAAGAATTGAGAAGGCTGACTGAAGAATTGAGAAAGCATAATGAAGAAATGCACAGGAGGACCGAAGAAAGAATCACAAAAAGCTTAGATGACAAAATAGAAGAATTAATTAAAGGGGATCTACAAGGTCAAATCCACCAAGTAAACGCTGATTTACAGATACACTCAGAAAAAATGGAAGAAAACAAATTAGGTGGAAATACTATGGATCAAATTGACACCGAGTATCAATCTTCAACAACTAAAACATTGTCTGCACATCATGTCTCAAGATCAAAAGTTAGATCTACAATTAATAACGGTAGACATGAAGGTGATAAAGACACTTGTACTGTGTTTGTTGACAACTTACCAAACACAATTACAAAAAAGAAAAATTTGAGTACTACAGTTAATATTACCAGTACTGATAGAAAAATTAGAAGTAGGACTGGGGAAGTACGTAAAAATTTTGAAACCGAACCTGAGAGTAAGAAGATGAAAAACCGTTCTGATAAGTATCAAGGGCGAACTGCGTTAGCACGAAAGAGAAAAAAGATGAAAGATGCTGGACCATTCAAGAATATTGTAAAGATTGGTACGAGAACGAAAGGAAGATTTCAAGCGATGGAGATGAGATTTCTTAGAAGTCTCGAAAACTTCAAAACATTATTACGCAAGTACGCGGGAAGGAAAGCTAGAGAAAAAAAAACGAGTCACAAACAGTCAGTGAACGCGCTATTAAGAAACTTACGAAGAAACGAGAAAAAAAAACCCGAGCGTACATAAGTAATGGTAATGTGCCTGAGGGAAGTTGTCGAAAAAAATGGCATCAACACACCCTCATAAAAAGAGAGAGAGAGAGAGAGAGAGACAGGTCAAAAATTCTTTAGGTTTCAACGGCCGACTGCAGGGTAAGTGTGAAACGAAACCCACGAAGTCAATACCCTTACTAATTACCAACAAAATGTGTGGTAACGGCACTGAAAACGTACAACTATGTCTCCACAAATAGAAAATTAAAAGTAAAAATGTAACGGATTAAGGAAAACAATCTTAAGAACGTCCGAAAATTTAATAATTAAGTTAGATAATATTGGGTAAAATACCTTAGCTAAGATTGGTTGTGTAAAAATACATTAACCGAAGAAAATGAATATAATATAAATAAAATAAAATAAATGGTAAATAAAAACATTGCCGTGAAAGTACGGAATTTTCATGAATGAAGTTAATAACGAATGAAAATTATAAGAAGATTTATAAGAAAGATGAGAAGGAAATTAATTATCAAATCAATAGATATTACGAATTAATAAGTACGAAAGTGTGTCATGAATGGATAAACCAATGGGATTTATACATTCCCAGGAATTAATCAATAAGAAGTATTACGAATATCACCTACAGGGAAATGACATCGCGATGAACCTGCAAAAAGGGGTTTTCCTCGCCCAGTATGTTCCTGAAGGCTGAATTAGCTGCGATTAGGGAATGCTTGAAAATGGGATAATTAAGTACCCAGAGCCCCTACATCCAATTTGCAATTTGGGAACTGCTATAAAAAGGGACGGGAAAATGCGATTTGTCTAGACGCCTGGGAGGTAAATCGTTAAAAAAAAAAAAAAATAAAAAAAAGGATGTGTAATTTTAAAAGGTTTATCGTTCAGAACACTTAGCAGAAAACTTAATTGACGCCTAAAATAACTTGTAATTAACAGTTGAATCGTGTAAAATTAGATGTAAAATTTTACAACACTGAAATAACAATTAGTGAAGTTTTCTACCAAACTAAAGTATGTAATAAATATTACTAACTATATGATGTTAAATGGAAATTTGAGGTAACAGTTGTCTTAGAAATGAGATGTTATATAATAAAATTTGTAAAGTTTGTAGTAAAATCCTGTTAACAAATTTTAGTAAAACAGTTGGCAGTTATTTGTTAAGGTAAATGTACAGATTATACTAAAATGTCCAAAATTTTGTTTGTGGTATAACATTTATGAAGTTTACTAGTATGACACATTAAATATGTATATTCTCACAAAATATTTAGTTTAAGGTTGTAGTGAAGTGTTTGTTAAGAGTAAAAAAAAAATTTTTTATAGAAAAGAACATTATTAGCAATCTTAAATTTGAAGAGTATATAACTGAATGAAATAGGTACATTAGCCTATTGTTAAGATGTAAGCATTAAATTGTATGTTCATGATTAGGTAGAAAAGTTGTTTAATTAGTGTTCCCTTAATATTCTTAAATAACTACCGGTTCAAAAAACATAAAATATTTGTATCAATCTAATACCACATTGTTAGGTAGTATTTGACATAGTATACTACATGTGTACATCTGAATAGATAATTTTCAGAACTACTAATATTAATACGATTATAATTATTATTATTAAATGAAATGTTTAACAATTTTCTGTGTATATTTGTGTCATATGCAGGAATAAACAACAAAAGAGAATGTATTTAAAGAGTCGTAATTGAAGCATAGATAAAATGTAGATTTAAAATTATATGACTAGATGTAACTTTGTAATCATAGAGGAATGTTAGCAATAAGAATAGTAAACACAAACGGATTCATTTAAGGGGGCGAAAGTGAAAGTTAGTTACCAAGGGGGATGGGACCTTTAGGACGTAGGGCGTTTAAACTTACGGCACCAGTTTTTTTTTGTCAGTGGGTCAATAGTATTGTAAACATACTACACTATGTTCACGAAAAGTTGAGCCTGTGCACGGATGCTGTGCGCATCTAATTGAGGTTGTATTTCAACGACAGGGCACAAATTTGGGATCCTTTTTGATTCATAGAATTAATCCAAATTGACCCAAATTGGGGACGATATAATGCCTAATTTCAAAAAAAAAAATTTAAATAAAATAAAAAATATAAATATATATAGAATCAAATAAATTTTCTTTTAGTTAAGTTAAATGTCATTTGGACGTTGTGGCAAGTGATGTATGAGTTAGTTGTAGGGGTGGCGAACAAAAAAAAAGGTGAAGGCATCCGCTGTCGCCTACGCAAGCCTAATTGACACGCCATAAATCTAGTGTAACGAGTGGCCACATGTTAGATGGACAAGGTTATTGTGATGGGTATCTCTGGAAATGATGCTAGTGGTTAATAGTTTACAATCCGATGAAAGGCACGAGGGAGTGAATAAACTCATCAAATGAGAAATGTTTCGTCCGGACAAAGGATGGAAGGTTACACGACACGACAACAACAGACAGAAGACAATGAAGGGTGTTCCTTGACTGAGACGCGTAAACAGAGGATACGCCTAAACAATACTCAAATACCAGGAAAGAAATTGTACCCGAGGAACGAAGGAACTAAAAGGATGGGTTTTGTTGAGAACCAGACAAAAAAAAAGGAAATACTTACGGAGAGAGTTGGCGAGGCCTTTATACAATAAAAGATAATACCATAGGCGCAACTAATTGGACAGGCAGATGTTGGAAGAGAAATCGAAGGGTTGTCCTTTGTGAAGAATAAGAAATACGACAACTAGATTTATTACTAGAGTATTCGGAAATGCCGTTGACCGAAGGGTAAAGTATCCAGGAGAGGAGTTTGGGGGAAAGCGGTAGGCCTATCAGAACTTACTTTGGAAAAGGTAGGTGGTTTCTGGAGTAGGTTGTACAGAAAGGAACCAATTAGGAAACGACATTGCCGAAAACCAGAGGTCTAGTGGGGAAAATCCTCATGTTTGATATAGGCAAGCGACAGAGACGCGAAAGGGGAGTCTTTATTAAATTTTCGAGAGTTTCGGAAGTAAGAGACGGAACGAAAGTGTTACGGAGTTCGTAAAAACGACTTAGAAAAATATCGCTATGATATGAACTGTATGACATTTGCGAACCTAGCGTTCGAGTTAACGGATCATATAATAGTAAACGGTAGTGATACGTGATATAACGGCGGTACTCAAATGCTAAGAATGTTGTACAATAATTAGTCTTGAACAAATATCAGTAATTTACCGACAAGTGTATCGGTTAACAACATAAACCGAGTGTAATATACGTCTTTAACAATATCACGAGTAGATTTAATGACACCGTTACAAAATGTCAGTGAATAACTGAAGTTATCGCAATAATAATTTAGACTCGAAATAAAGCCGATCCGAACACGCGTTGTGAAAAGTGCTATATATCTATATGTGAAGTGCAACTGTGAAGTTCAAGCATGCCACTCGAGATTCATCAGATGACTTATCTTCAAAAAACTCCAATGCTGATTAAGGAGCATCGCTTTCTACACTGGTGACCTCTACAAGAATTGGATAATCGTACCTCAAGTAAATTTTATATGTACTAATTAAATGTTACACCCACTGTCTGTTCACTAAAAGAACTCACGAAAGAAATTAATTTAAAGTAATAATTTAGAGACTTGATCTTAAGTAAGGTCATATTGAACCATTAGAGAAATCGTAGAGAATCTAATATTCATAAAATAGCTATATCAGATTTCACAATCGTTTGATTTAAATGAATCCGTTTATATACAAATTTTATACTAAACTTAAGTTGATCAATTATAAACTAATAAAAATCAATGAATTATAGTAATAAGTAAATTCGTAAAGATTGAAGAAGTATTAACTTTGTTAAATGTGCTATTTGTTAATTGTATCTATTTATTAGTATTTATAGCAAGAATTAACTGTAACAGGAAATATGACATAATGATGTTTAGTTAATAAATTAACTAATAGAGAGTAATGAAGAATACATTTTATTGAATTTTACCCTGAGATATATCAAAACAGTAGTTGTATTATTATATAAGACGCACACGACGTCGGGCAATCTAAGTTAAAGTTATTTGACGCTGCAACTTTTGTGGTATAATTCAAATCGTTATATTTGGCACCACAAAACATGCGAGACATAAATAATTAAAATAAATGCAAATAAATTAAAATATGTCAATCAACTTATGCTAATAAAATAAGCAGCATAAAATATCTTTATATTTGGCGCTCCAGAACGCTAAGCGTAGTATATTATTATATTTGGCGTTCACCGCTGGGCGTAAACGGGTACAACTCGTATTAGTATTATATTTGGCGTCCACACGTGGGACATTAAATAGATAATATAACAGTAATTGTTAAAATTAGTATTAAATATTTGGCGCCGCACCGCACGGCTTGATAGACAAATAAATGTTATTAGGCTAGGGCAGTGACAGACAGTGTGGTTATAAATTTGTCTAGAAGTAAGTAGAATAAGATAATATAGTAATAAGTCGCTAAGTGCCTGAATGATAACGCGAAGGCGGGCAAAAATGGCAACAAATGATGTAAATAATCAGATGGGGGTGGAGCAATCAGAGAGCAGCGCAATAGACAATGCAGCCAGTGGCGAAGAAATTATTGGAAGCAGGGCCCGGGGACATGAGTCTATGCAGCCAGAAATTAATCTCAATATGTTGATAGAATTAATAAGAAATCAGAATGAAGAAACAAGAAAGCAACAGAATGAAGAATTGAGAAGGCTGACTGAAGAATTGAGAAAGCATAATGAAGAAATGCACAGGAGGACCGAAGAAAGAATCACAAAAAGCTTAGATGACAAAATAGAAGAATTAATTAAAGGGGATCTACAAGGTCAAATCCACCAAGTAAACGCTGATTTACAGATACACTCAGAAAAAATGGAAGAAAACAAATTAGGTGGAAATACTATGGATCAAATTGACACCGAGTATCAATCTTCAACAACTAAAACATTGTCTGCACATCATGTCTCAAGATCAAAAGTTAGATCTACAATTAATAACGGTAGACATGAAGGTGATAAAGACACTTGTACTGTGTTTGTTGACAACTTACCAAACACAATTACAAAAAAGAAAAATTTGAGTACTACAGTTAATATTACCAGTACTGATAGAAAAATTAGAAGTAGGACTGGGGAAGTACGTAAAAATTTTGAAACCGAACCTGAGAGTAAGAAGATGAAAAACCGTTCTGATAAGTATCAAGGGCGAACTGCGTTAGCACGAAAGAGAAAAAAGATGAAAGATGCTGGACCATTCAAGAATATTGTAAAGATTGGTACGAGAACGAAAGGAAGATTTCAAGCGATGGAGATGAGATTTCTTAGAAGTCTCGAAAACTTCAAAACATTATTACGCAAGTACGCGGGAAGGAAAGCTAGAGAAAAAAAAACGAGTCACAAACAGTCAGTGAACGCGCTATTAAGAAACTTACGAAGAAACGAGAAAAAAAAACCCGAGCGTACATAAGTAATGGTAATGTGCCTGAGGGAAGTTGTCGAAAAAAATGGCATCAACACACCCTCATAAAAAGAGAGAGAGAGAGAGAGAGAGACAGGTCAAAAATTCTTTAGGTTTCAACGGCCGACTGCAGGGTAAGTGTGAAACGAAACCCACGAAGTCAATACCCTTACTAATTACCAACAAAATGTGTGGTAACGGCACTGAAAACGTACAACTATGTCTCCACAAATAGAAAATTAAAAGTAAAAATGTAACGGATTAAGGAAAACAATCTTAAGAACGTCCGAAAATTTAATAATTAAGTTAGATAATATTGGGTAAAATACCTTAGCTAAGATTGGTTGTGTAAAAATACATTAACCGAAGAAAATGAATATAATATAAATAAAATAAAATAAATGGTAAATAAAAACATTGCCGTGAAAGTACGGAATTTTCATGAATGAAGTTAATAACGAATGAAAATTATAAGAAGATTTATAAGAAAGATGAGAAGGAAATTAATTATCAAATCAATAGATATTACGAATTAATAAGTACGAAAGTGTGTCATGAATGGATAAACCAATGGGATTTATACATTCCCAGGAATTAATCAATAAGAAGTATTACGAATATCACCTACAGGGAAATGACATCGCGATGAACCTGCAAAAAGGGGTTTTCCTCGCCCAGTATGTTCCTGAAGGCTGAATTAGCTGCGATTAGGGAATGCTTGAAAATGGGATAATTAAGTACCCAGAGCCCCTACATCCAATTTGCAATTTGGGAACTGCTATAAAAAGGGACGGGAAAATGCGATTTGTCTAGACGCCTGGGAGGTAAATCGTTAAAAAAAAAAAAAATAAAAAAAAGGATGTGTAATTTTAAAAGGTTTATCGTTCAGAACACTTAGCAGAAAACTTAATTGACGCCTAAAATAACTTGTAATTAACAGTTGAATCGTGTAAAATTAGATGTAAAATTTTACAACACTGAAATAACAATTAGTGAAGTTTTCTACCAAACTAAAGTATGTAATAAATATTACTAACTATATGATGTTAAATGGAAATTTGAGGTAACAGTTGTCTTAGAAATGAGATGTTATATAATAAAATTTGTAAAGTTTGTAGTAAAATCCTGTTAACAAATTTTAGTAAAACAGTTGGCAGTTATTTGTTAAGGTAAATGTACAGATTATACTAAAATGTCCAAAATTTTGTTTGTGGTATAACATTTATGAAGTTTACTAGTATGACACATTAAATATGTATATTCTCACAAAATATTTAGTTTAAGGTTGTAGTGAAGTGTTTGTTAAGAGTAAAAAAAAAATTTTTTATAGAAAAGAACATTATTAGCAATCTTAAATTTGAAGAGTATATAACTGAATGAAATAGGTACATTAGCCTATTGTTAAGATGTAAGCATTAAATTGTATGTTCATGATTAGGTAGAAAAGTTGTTTAATTAGTGTTCCCTTAATATTCTTAAATAACTACCGGTTCAAAAAACATAAAATATTTGTATCAATCTAATACCACATTGTTAGGTAGTATTTGACATAGTATACTACATGTGTACATCTGAATAGATAATTTTCAGAACTACTAATATTAATACGATTATAATTATTATTATTAAATGAAATGTTTAACAATTTTCTGTGTATATTTGTGTCATATGCAGGAATAAACAACAAAAGAGAATGTATTTAAAGAGTCGTAATTGAAGCATAGATAAAATGTAGATTTAAAATTATATGACTAGATGTAACTTTGTAATCATAGAGGAATGTTAGCAATAAGAATAGTAAACACAAACGGATTCATTTAAGGGGGCGAAAGTGAAAGTTAGTTACCAAGGGGGATGGGACCTTTAGGACGTAGGGCGTTTAAACTTACGGCACCAGTTTTTTTTTGTCAGTGGGTCAATAGTATTGTAAACATACTACACTATGTTCACGAAAAGTTGAGCCTGTGCACGGATGCTGTGCGCATCTAATTGAGGTTGTATTTCAACGACAGGGCACAAATTTGGGATCCTTTTTGATTCATAGAATTAATCCAAATTGACCCAAATTGGGGACGATATAATGCCTAATTTCAAAAAAAAAAATTTAAATAAAATAAAAAATATAAATATATATAGAATCAAATAAATTTTCTTTTAGTTAAGTTAAATGTCATTTGGACGTTGTGGCAAGTGATGTATGAGTTAGTTGTAGGGGTGGCGAACAAAAAAAAAGGTGAAGGCATCCGCTGTCGCCTACGCAAGCCTAATTGACACGCCATAAATCTAGTGTAACGAGTGGCCACATGTTAGATGGACAAGGTTATTGTGATGGGTATCTCTGGAAATGATGCTAGTGGTTAATAGTTTACAATCCGATGAAAGGCACGAGGGAGTGAATAAACTCATCAAATGAGAAATGTTTCGTCCGGACAAAGGATGGAAGGTTACACGACACGACAACAACAGACAGAAGACAATGAAGGGTGTTCCTTGACTGAGACGCGTAAACAGAGGATACGCCTAAACAATACTCAAATACCAGGAAAGAAATTGTACCCGAGGAACGAAGGAACTAAAAGGATGGGTTTTGTTGAGAACCAGACAAAAAAAAAGGAAATACTTACGGAGAGAGTTGGCGAGGCCTTTATACAATAAAAGATAATACCATAGGCGCAACTAATTGGACAGGCAGATGTTGGAAGAGAAATCGAAGGGTTGTCCTTTGTGAAGAATAAGAAATACGACAACTAGATTTATTACTAGAGTATTCGGAAATGCCGTTGACCGAAGGGTAAAGTATCCAGGAGAGGAGTTTGGGGGAAAGCGGTAGGCCTATCAGAACTTACTTTGGAAAAGGTAGGTGGTTTCTGGAGTAGGTTGTACAGAAAGGAACCAATTAGGAAACGACATTGCCGAAAACCAGAGGTCTAGTGGGGAAAATCCTCATGTTTGATATAGGCAAGCGACAGAGACGCGAAAGGGGAGTCTTTATTAAATTTTCGAGAGTTTCGGAAGTAAGAGACGGAACGAAAGTGTTACGGAGTTCGTAAAAACGACTTAGAAAAATATCGCTATGATATGAACTGTATGACATTTGCGAACCTAGCGTTCGAGTTAACGGATCATATAATAGTAAACGGTAGTGATACGTGATATAACGGCGGTACTCAAATGCTAAGAATGTTGTACAATAATTAGTCTTGAACAAATATCAGTAATTTACCGACAAGTGTATCGGTTAACAACATAAACCGAGTGTAATATACGTCTTTAACAATATCACGAGTAGATTTAATGACACCGTTACAAAATGTCAGTGAATAACTGAAGTTATCGCAATAATAATTTAGACTCGAAATAAAGCCGATCCGAACACGCGTTGTGAAAAGTGCTATATATCTATATGTGAAGTGCAACTGTGAAGTTCAAGCATGCCACTCGAGATTCATCAGATGACTTATCTTCAAAAAACTCCAATGCTGATTAAGGAGCATCGCTTTCTACACTGGTGACCTCTACAAGAATTGGATAATCGTACCTCAAGTAAATTTTATATGTACTAATTAAATGTTACACCCACTGTCTGTTCACTAAAAGAACTCACGAAAGAAATTAATTTAAAGTAATAATTTAGAGACTTGATCTTAAGTAAGGTCATATTGAACCATTAGAGAAATCGTAGAGAATCTAATATTCATAAAATAGCTATATCAGATTTCACAATCGTTTGATTTAAATGAATCCGTTTATATACAAATTTTATACTAAACTTAAGTTGATCAATTATAAACTAATAAAAATCAATGAATTATAGTAATAAGTAAATTCGTAAAGATTGAAGAAGTATTAACTTTGTTAAATGTGCTATTTGTTAATTGTATCTATTTATTAGTATTTATAGCAAGAATTAACTGTAACAGGAAATATGACATAATGATGTTTAGTTAATAAATTAACTAATAGAGAGTAATGAAGAATACATTTTATTGAATTTTACCCTGAGATATATCAAAACAGTAGTTGTATTATTATATAAGACGCACACGACGTCGGGCAATCTAAGTTAAAGTTATTTGACGCTGCAACTTTTGTGGTATAATTCAAATCGTTATATTTGGCACCACAAAACATGCGAGACATAAATAATTAAAATAAATGCAAATAAATTAAAATATGTCAATCAACTTATGCTAATAAAATAAGCAGCATAAAATATCTTTATATTTGGCGCTCCAGAACGCTAAGCGTAGTATATTATTATATTTGGCGTTCACCGCTGGGCGTAAACGGGTACAACTCGTATTAGTATTATATTTGGCGTCCACACGTGGGACATTAAATAGATAATATAACAGTAATTGTTAAAATTAGTATTAAATATTTGGCGCCGCACCGCACGGCTTGATAGACAAATAAATGTTATTAGGCTAGGGCAGTGACAGACAGTGTGGTTATAAATTTGTCTAGAAGTAAGTAGAATAAGATAATATAGTAATAAGTCGCTAAGTGCCTGAATGATAACGCGAAGGCGGGCAAAAATGGCAACAAATGATGTAAATAATCAGATGGGGGTGGAGCAATCAGAGAGCAGCGCAATAGACAATGCAGCCAGTGGCGAAGAAATTATTGGAAGCAGGGCCCGGGGACATGAGTCTATGCAGCCAGAAATTAATCTCAATATGTTGATAGAATTAATAAGAAATCAGAATGAAGAAACAAGAAAGCAACAGAATGAAGAATTGAGAAGGCTGACTGAAGAATTGAGAAAGCATAATGAAGAAATGCACAGGAGGACCGAAGAAAGAATCACAAAAAGCTTAGATGACAAAATAGAAGAATTAATTAAAGGGGATCTACAAGGTCAAATCCACCAAGTAAACGCTGATTTACAGATACACTCAGAAAAAATGGAAGAAAACAAATTAGGTGGAAATACTATGGATCAAATTGACACCGAGTATCAATCTTCAACAACTAAAACATTGTCTGCACATCATGTCTCAAGATCAAAAGTTAGATCTACAATTAATAACGGTAGACATGAAGGTGATAAAGACACTTGTACTGTGTTTGTTGACAACTTACCAAACACAATTACAAAAAAGAAAAATTTGAGTACTACAGTTAATATTACCAGTACTGATAGAAAAATTAGAAGTAGGACTGGGGAAGTACGTAAAAATTTTGAAACCGAACCTGAGAGTAAGAAGATGAAAAACCGTTCTGATAAGTATCAAGGGCGAACTGCGTTAGCACGAAAGAGAAAAAAGATGAAAGATGCTGGACCATTCAAGAATATTGTAAAGATTGGTACGAGAACGAAAGGAAGATTTCAAGCGATGGAGATGAGATTTCTTAGAAGTCTCGAAAACTTCAAAACATTATTACGCAAGTACGCGGGAAGGAAAGCTAGAGAAAAAAAAACGAGTCACAAACAGTCAGTGAACGCGCTATTAAGAAACTTACGAAGAAACGAGAAAAAAAACCCGAGCGTACATAAGTAATGGTAATGTGCCTGAGGGAAGTTGTCGAAAAAAATGGCATCAACACACCCTCATAAAAAGAGAGAGAGAGAGAGAGAGAGAGAGAGAGAGACAGGTCAAAAATTCTTTAGGTTTCAACGGCCGACTGCAGGGTAAGTGTGAAACGAAACCCACGAAGTCAATACCCTTACTAATTACCAACAAAATGTGTGGTAACGGCACTGAAAACGTACAACTATGTCTCCACAAATAGAAAATTAAAAGTAAAAATGTAACGGATTAAGGAAAACAATCTTAAGAACGTCCGAAAATTTAATAATTAAGTTAGATAATATTGGGTAAAATACCTTAGCTAAGATTGGTTGTGTAAAAATACATTAACCGAAGAAAATGAATATAATATAAATAAAATAAAATAAATGGTAAATAAAAACATTGCCGTGAAAGTACGGAATTTTCATGAATGAAGTTAATAACGAATGAAAATTATAAGAAGATTTATAAGAAAGATGAGAAGGAAATTAATTATCAAATCAATAGATATTACGAATTAATAAGTACGAAAGTGTGTCATGAATGGATAAACCAATGGGATTTATACATTCCCAGGAATTAATCAATAAGAAGTATTACGAATATCACCTACAGGGAAATGACATCGCGATGAACCTGCAAAAAGGGGTTTTCCTCGCCCAGTATGTTCCTGAAGGCTGAATTAGCTGCGATTAGGGAATGCTTGAAAATGGGATAATTAAGTACCCAGAGCCCCTACATCCAATTTGCAATTTGGGAACTGCTATAAAAAGGGACGGGAAAATGCGATTTGTCTAGACGCCTGGGAGGTAAATCGTTAAAAAAAAAAAAAATAAAAAAAAAGGATGTGTAATTTTAAAAGGTTTATCGTTCAGAACACTTAGCAGAAAACTTAATTGACGCCTAAAATAACTTGTAATTAACAGTTGAATTGTGTAAAATTAGATGTAAAATTTTACAACACTGAAATAACAATTAGTGAAGTTTTCTAGCAAACTAAAGTATGTAATAAATATTACTAACTATATGATGTTAAATGGAAATTTGAGGTAACAGTTGTCTTAGAAATGAGATGTTATATAATAAAATTTGTAAAGTTTGTAGTAAAATCCTGTTAACAAATTTTAGTAAAACAGTTGGCAGTTATTTGTTAAGGTAAATGTACAGATTATACTAAAATGTCCAAAATTTTGTTTGTGGTATAACATTTATGAAGTTTACTAGTATGACACATTAAATATGTATATTCTCACAAAATATTTAGTTTAAGGTTGTAGTGAAGTGTTTGTTAAGAGTAAAAAAAAAATTTTTTATAGAAAAGAACATTATTAGCAATCTTAAATTTGAAGAGTATATAACTGAATGAAATAGGTACATTAGCCTATTGTTAAGATGTAAGCATTAAATTGTATGTTCATGATTAGGTAGAAAAGTTGTTTAATTAGTGTTCCCTTAATATTCTTAAATAACTGCCGGTTCAAAAAACATAAAATATTTGTATCAATCTAATACCACATTGTTAGGTAGTATTTGACATAGTATACTACATGTGTACATCTGAATAGATAATTTTCAGAACTACTAATATTAATACGATTATAATTATTATTATTAAATGAAATGTTTAACAATTTTCTGTGTATATTTGTGTCATATGCAGGAATAAACAACAAAAGAGAATGTATTTAAAGAGTCGTAATTGAAGCATAGATAAAATGTAGATTTAAAATTATATGACTAGATGTAACTTTGTAATCATAGAGGAATGTTAGCAATAAGAATAGTAAACACAAACGGATTCATTTAAGGGGGCGAAAGTGAAAGTTAGTTACCAAGGGGGATGGGACCTTTAGGACGTAGGGCGTTTAAACTTACGGCACCAGTTTTTTTTTGTCAGTGGGTCAATAGTATTGTAAACATACTACACTATGTTCACGAAAAGTTGAGCCTGTGCACGGATGCTGTGCGCATCTAATTGAGGTTGTATTTCAACGACAGGGCACAAATTTGGGATCCTTTTTGATTCATAGAATTAATCCAAATTGACCCAAATTGGGGACGATATAATGCCTAATTTCAAAAAAAAAAATTTAAATAAAATAAAAAATATAAATATATATAGAATCAAATAAATTTTCTTTTAGTTAAGTTAAATGTCATTTGGACGTTGTGGCAAGTGATGTATGAGTTAGTTGTAGGGGTGGCGAACAAAAAAAAAGGTGAAGGCATCCGCTGTCGCCTACGCAAGCCTAATTGACACGCCATAAATCTAGTGTAACGAGTGGCCACATGTTAGATGGACAAGGTTATTGTGATGGGTATCTCTGGAAATGATGCTAGTGGTTAATAGTTTACAATCCGATGAAAGGCACGAGGGAGTGAATAAACTCATCAAATGAGAAATGTTTCGTCCGGACAAAGGATGGAAGGTTACACGACACGACAACAACAGACAGAAGACAATGAAGGGTGTTCCTTGACTGAGACGCGTAAACAGAGGATACGCCTAAACAATACTCAAATACCAGGAAAGAAATTGTACCCGAGGAACGAAGGAACTAAAAGGATGGGTTTTGTTGAGAACCAGACAAAAAAAAAGGAAATACTTACGGAGAGAGTTGGCGAGGCCTTTATACAATAAAAGATAATACCATAGGCGCAACTAATTGGACAGGCAGATGTTGGAAGAGAAATCGAAGGGTTGTCCTTTGTGAAGAATAAGAAATACGACAACTAGATTTATTACTAGAGTATTCGGAAATGCCGTTGACCGAAGGGTAAAGTATCCAGGAGAGGAGTTTGGGGGAAAGCGGTAGGCCTATCAGAACTTACTTTGGAAAAGGTAGGTGGTTTCTGGAGTAGGTTGTACAGAAAGGAACCAATTAGGAAACGACATTGCCGAAAACCAGAGGTCTAGTGGGGAAAATCCTCATGTTTGATATAGGCAAGCGACAGAGACGCGAAAGGGGAGTCTTTATTAAATTTTCGAGAGTTTCGGAAGTAAGAGACGGAACGAAAGTGTTACGGAGTTCGTAAAAACGACTTAGAAAAATATCGCTATGATATGAACTGTATGACATTTGCGAACCTAGCGTTCGAGTTAACGGATCATATAATAGTAAACGGTAGTGATACGTGATATAACGGCGGTACTCAAATGCTAAGAATGTTGTACAATAATTAGTCTTGAACAAATATCAGTAATTTACCGACAAGTGTATCGGTTAACAACATAAACCGAGTGTAATATATGTCTTTAACAATATCACGAGTAGATTTAATGACACCGTTACAAAATGTCAGTGAATAACTGAAGTTATCGCAATAATAATTTAGACTCGAAATAAAGCCGATCCGAACACGCGTTGTGAAAAGTGCTATATATCTATATGCGAAGTGCAACTGTGAAGTTCAAGCATGCCACTCGAGATTCATCAGATGACTTATCTTCAAAAAACTCCAATGCTGATTAAGGAGCATCGCTTTCTACACTGGTGACCTCTACAAGAATTGGATAATCGTACCTCAAGTAAATTTTATATGTACTAATTAAATGTTACACCCACTGTCTGTTCACTAAAAGAACTCACGAAAGAAATTAATTTAAAGTAATAATTTAGAGACTTGATCTTAAGTAAGGTCATATTGAACCATTAGAGAAATCGTAGAGAATCTAATATTCATAAAATAGCTATATCAGATTTCACAATCGTTTGATTTAAATGAATCCGTTTATATATAAATTTTATACTAAACTTAAGTTGATCAATTATAAACTAATAAAAATCAATGAATTATAGTAATAAGTAAATTCGTAAAGATTGAAGAAGTATTAACTTTGTTAAATGTGCTATTTGTTAATTGTATCTATTTATTAGTATTTATAGCAAGAATTAACTGTAACAGGAAATATGACATAATGATGTTTAGTTAATAAATTAACTAATAGAGAGTAATGAAGAATACATTTTATTGAATTTTACCCTGAGCTATATCAAAACAGTAGTTGTATTATTATATAAGACGCACACGACGTCGGGCAATCTAAGTTAAAGTTATTTGACGCTGCAACTTTTGTGGTATAATTCAAATCGTTATATTTGGCACCACAAAACATGCGAGACATAAATAATTAAAATAAATGCAAATAAATTAAAATATGTCAATCAACTTATGCTAATAAAATAAGCAGCATAAAATATCTTTATATTTGGCGCTCCGGAACGCTAAGCGTAGTATATTATTATATTTGGCGTTCACCGCTGGGCGTAAACGGGTACAACTCGTATTAGTATTATATTTGGCGTCCACACGCGGGACATTAAATAGATAATATAACAGTAATTGTTAAAATTAGTATTAAATATTTGGCGCCGCACCGCACGGCTTGATAGACAAATAAATGTTATTAGGCTAGGGCAGTGACAGACAGTGTGGTTATAAATTTGTCTAGAAGTAAGTAGAATAAGATAATATAGTAATAAGTCGCTAAGTGCCTGAATGATAACGCGAAGGCGGGCAAAAATGGCAACAAATGATGTAAATAATCAGATGGGGGTGGAGCAATCAGAGAGCAGCGCAATAGACAATGCAGCCAGTGGCGAAGAAATTATTGGAAGCAGGGCCCGGGGACATGAGTCTATGCAGCCAGAAATTAATCTCAATATGTTGATAGAATTAATAAGAAATCAGAATGAAGAAACAAGAAAGCAACAGAATGAAGAATTGAGAAGGCTGACTGAAGAATTGAGAAAGCATAATGAAGAAATGCACAGGAGGACCGAAGAAAGAATCACAAAAAGCTTAGATGACAAAATAGAAGAATTAATTAAAGGGGATCTACAAGGTCAAATCCACCAAGTAAACGCTGATTTACAGATACACTCAGAAAAAATGGAAGAAAACAAATTAGGTGGAAATACTATGGATCAAATTGACACCGAGTATCAATCTTCAACAACTAAAACATTGTCTGCACATCATGTCTCAAGATCAAAAGTTAGATCTACAATTAATAACGGTAGACATGAAGGTGATAAAGACACTTGTACTGTGTTTGTTGACAACTTACCAAACACAATTACAAAAAAGAAAAATTTGAGTACTACAGTTAATATTACCAGTACTGATAGAAAAATTAGAAGTAGGACTGGGGAAGTACGTAAAAATTTTGAAACCGAACCTGAGAGTAAGAAGATGAAAAACCGTTCTGATAAGTATCAAGGGCGAACTGCGTTAGCACGAAAGAGAAAAAAGATGAAAGATGCTGGACCATTCAAGAATATTGTAAAGATTGGTACGAGAACGAAAGGAAGATTTCAAGCGATGGAGATGAGATTTCTTAGAAGTCTCGAAAACTTCAAAACATTATTACGCAAGTACGCGGGAAGGAAAGCTAGAGAAAAAAAAACGAGTCACAAACAGTCAGTGAACGCGCTATTAAGAAACTTACGAAGAAACGAGAAAAAAAAACCCGAGCGTACATAAGTAATGGTAATGTGCCTGAGGGAAGTTGTCGAAAAAAATGGCATCAACACACCCTCATAAAAAGAGAGAGAGAGAGAGAGAGAGAGAGAGACAGGTCAAAAATTCTTTAGGTTTCAACGGCCGACTGCAGGGTAAGTGTGAAACGAAACCCACGAAGTCAATACCCTTACTAATTACCAACAAAATGTGTGGTAACGGCACTGAAAACGTACAACTATGTCTCCACAAATAGAAAATTAAAAGTAAAAATGTAACGGATTAAGGAAAACAATCTTAAGAACGTCCGAAAATTTAATAATTAAGTTAGATAATATTGGGTAAAATACCTTAGCTAAGATTGGTTGTGTAAAAATACATTAACCGAAGAAAATGAATATAATATAAATAAAATAAAATAAATGGTAAATAAAAACATTGCCGTGAAAGTACGGAATTTTCATGAATGAAGTTAATAACGAATGAAAATTATAAGAAGATTTATAAGAAAGATGAGAAGGAAATTAATTATCAAATCAATAGATATTACGAATTAATAAGTACGAAAGTGTGTCATGAATGGATAAACCAATGGGATTTATACATTCCCAGGAATTAATCAATAAGAAGTATTACGAATATCACCTACAGGGAAATGACATCGCGATGAACCTGCAAAAAGGGGTTTTCCTCGCCCAGTATGTTCCTGAAGGCTGAATTAGCTGCGATTAGGGAATGCTTGAAAATGGGATAATTAAGTACCCAGAGCCCCTACATCCAATTTGCAATTTGGGAACTGCTATAAAAAGGGACGGGAAAATGCGATTTGTCTAGACGCCTGGGAGGTAAATCGTTAAAAAAAAAAAAAATAAAAAAAAAGGATGTGTAATTTTAAAAGGTTTATCGTTCAGAACACTTAGCAGAAAACTTAATTGACGCCTAAAATAACTTGTAATTAACAGTTGAATTGTGTAAAATTAGATGTAAAATTTTACAACACTGAAATAACAATTAGTGAAGTTTTCTAGCAAACTAAAGTATGTAATAAATATTACTAACTATATGATGTTAAATGGAAATTTGAGGTAACAGTTGTCTTAGAAATGAGATGTTATATAATAAAATTTGTAAAGTTTGTAGTAAAATCCTGTTAACAAATTTTAGTAAAACAGTTGGCAGTTATTTGTTAAGGTAAATGTACAGATTATACTAAAATGTCCAAAATTTTGTTTGTGGTATAACATTTATGAAGTTTACTAGTATGACACATTAAATATGTATATTCTCACAAAATATTTAGTTTAAGGTTGTAGTGAAGTGTTTGTTAAGAGTAAAAAAAAAATTTTTTATAGAAAAGAACATTATTAGCAATCTTAAATTTGAAGAGTATATAACTGAATGAAATAGGTACATTAGCCTATTGTTAAGATGTAAGCATTAAATTGTATGTTCATGATTAGGTAGAAAAGTTGTTTAATTAGTGTTCCCTTAATATTCTTAAATAACTACCGGTTCAAAAAACATAAAATATTTGTATCAATCTAATACCACATTGTTAGGTAGTATTTGACATAGTATACTACATGTGTACATCTGAATGGATAATTTTCAGAACTACTAATATTAATACGATTATAATTATTATTATTAAATGAAATGTTTAACAATTTTCTGTGTATATTTGTGTCATATGCAGGAATAAACAACAAAAGAGAATGTATTTAAAGAGTCGTAATTGAAGCATAGATAAAATGTAGATTTAAAATTATATGACTAGATGTAACTTTGTAATCATAGAGGAATGTTAGCAATAAGAATAGTAAACACAAACGGATTCATTTAAGGGGGCGAAAGTGAAAGTTAGTTACCAAGGGGGATGGGACCTTTAGGACGTAGGGCGTTTAAACTTACGGCACCAGTTTTTTTTTGTCAGTGGGTCAATAGTATTGTAAACATACTACACTATGTTCACGAAAAGTTGAGCCTGTGCACGGATGCTGTGCGCATCTAATTGAGGTTGTATTTCAACGACAGGGCACAAATTTGGGATCCTTTTTGATTCATAGAATTAATCCAAATTGACCCAAATTGGGGACGATATAATGCCTAATTTCAAAAAAAAAATTTAAATAAAATAAAAAATATAAATATATATAGAATCAAATAAATTTTCTTTTAGTTAAGTTAAATGTCATTTGGACGTTGTGGCAAGTGATGTATGAGTTAGTTGTAGGGGTGGCGAACAAAAAAAAAGGTGAAGGCATCCGCTGTCGCCTACGCAAGCCTAATTGACACGCCATAAATCTAGTGTAACGAGTGGCCACATGTTAGATGGACAAGGTTATTGTGATGGGTATCTCTGGAAATGATGCTAGTGGTTAATAGTTTACAATCCGATGAAAGGCACGAGGGAGTGAATAAACTCATCAAATGAGAAATGTTTCGTCCGGACAAAGGATGGAAGGTTACACGACACGACAACAACAGACAGAAGACAATGAAGGGTGTTCCTTGACTGAGACGCGTAAACAGAGGATACGCCTAAACAATACTCAAATACCAGGAAAGAAATTGTACCCGAGGAACGAAGGAACTAAAAGGATGGGTTTTGTTGAGAACCAGACAAAAAAAAAGGAAATACTTACGGAGAGAGTTGGCGAGGCCTTTATACAATAAAAGATAATACCATAGGCGCAACTAATTGGACAGGCAGATGTTGGAAGAGAAATCGAAGGGTTGTCCTTTGTGAAGAATAAGAAATACGACAACTAGATTTATTACTAGAGTATTCGGAAATGCCGTTGACCGAAGGGTAAAGTATCCAGGAGAGGAGTTTGGGGGAAAGCGGTAGGCCTATCAGAACTTACTTTGGAAAAGGTAGGTGGTTTCTGGAGTAGGTTGTACAGAAAGGAACCAATTAGGAAACGACATTGCCGAAAACCAGAGGTCTAGTGGGGAAAATCCTCATGTTTGATATAGGCAAGCGACAGAGACGCGAAAGGGGAGTCTTTATTAAATTTTCGAGAGTTTCGGAAGTAAGAGACGGAACGAAAGTGTTACGGAGTTCGTAAAAACGACTTAGAAAAATATCGCTATGATATGAACTGTATGACATTTGCGAACCTAGCGTTCGAGTTAACGGATCATATAATAGTAAACGGTAGTGATACGTGATATAACGGCGGTACTCAAATGCTAAGAATGTTGTACAATAATTAGTCTTGAACAAATATCAGTAATTTACCGACAAGTGTATCGGTTAACAACATAAACCGAGTGTAATATATGTCTTTAACAATATCACGAGTAGATTTAATGACACCGTTACAAAATGTCAGTGAATAACTGAAGTTATCGCAATAATAATTTAGACTCGAAATAAAGCCGATCCGAACACGCGTTGTGAAAAGTGCTATATATCTATATGCGAAGTGCAACTGTGAAGTTCAAGCATGCCACTCGAGATTCATCAGATGACTTATCTTCAAAAAACTCCAATGCTGATTAAGGAGCATCGCTTTCTACACTGGTGACCTCTACAAGAATTGGATAATCGTACCTCAAGTAAATTTTATATGTACTAATTAAATGTTACACCCACTGTCTGTTCACTAAAAGAACTCACGAAAGAAATTAATTTAAAGTAATAATTTAGAGACTTGATCTTAAGTAAGGTCATATTGAACCATTAGAGAAATCGTAGAGAATCTAATATTCATAAAATAGCTATATCAGATTTCACAATCGTTTGATTTAAATGAATCCGTTTATATATAAATTTTATACTAAACTTAAGTTGATCAATTATAAACTAATAAAAATCAATGAATTATAGTAATAAGTAAATTCGTAAAGATTGAAGAAGTATTAACTTTGTTAAATGTGCTATTTGTTAATTGTATCTATTTATTAGTATTTATAGCAAGAATTAACTGTAACAGGAAATATGACATAATGATGTTTAGTTAATAAATTAACTAATAGAGAGTAATGAAGAATACATTTTATTGAATTTTACCCTGAGATATATCAAAACAGTAGTTGTATTATTATATAAGACGCACACGACGTCGGGCAATCTAAGTTAAAGTTATTTGACGCTGCAACTTTTGTGGTATAATTCAAATCGTTATATTTGGCACCACAAAACATGCGAGACATAAATAATTAAAATAAATGCAAATAAATTAAAATATGTCAATCAACTTATGCTAATAAAATAAGCAGCATAAAATATCTTTATATTTGGCGCTCCAGAACGCTAAGCGTAGTATATTATTATATTTGGCGTTCACCGCTGGGCGTAAACGGGTACAACTCGTATTAGTATTATATTTGGCGTCCACACGCGGGACATTAAATAGATAATATAACAGTAATTGTTAAAATTAGTATTAAAATTACTATATGGTGGGTTTATATTACATAAATTTCATCAGTTTAGTTGGTTTATAGGACTAGATTTGTCAATTATAATGTAGTCTAAATTTTTTATCTGGCCTAGATTTTATCTGTTGTTACTTACAAAGTTTTTAATAATACAGTTAGTTCATACCCTTTTCTGACCTTCTATTCTAATATAATATTCATTAATAATTTCTTCTTTTACTACTATAACCTTTAGTATTGATTTTAAACAATTAAAACATAACAATTATTTAACATTAAATCTGGTATTTAGAATCATACCTTTTTTTGTACTGATTACTTACAGTAACTTCTAAAAAACATTTTACTATATAGGAATGATATACACATTCAGATATGGCATTCCTAATTCAAACTACTAAACAAAATAACATTTTATAAATACAAGGATTAATCTCTATTTCTAAATCTTTTTTATAGAGTTCATATATTGAAATTGGAACCTAACATTTTGTTCCATTAAATTTTTTAACACTCCCTTAAAACTATTTGGTTACAGTCTTATCTGTTTTTCTTAATTTTAGGGATGTATTCCCCGTCACTTTATGTACTAACTCCAAGCTATCTATTTATACTATTTATTCCATTGAATGTTCTCATATAAACAGTGGCATTTTATTAGAAAGAGTATTCATTGCTCCTTCACCATATTATTTGATTAAATATCATTCATGATACTATTTTAAAAAACACTTAAAGTTATTTAAATGTACAGTAATTCATGTACCTTCTCAAAGTTTATTTATGATAATCTAATAACTTGCACTTGTCCCTGGTTATTTCTTGATACTATCACTAGTCCTTTCATAGTTTTATAATATCAAATTGTTTAACCATGGGGGAACTGTTAAGATTTGTCTATTTAAATTATACAATAACTTTCTTGGGTGCACTTCTACTTAGCACTTTAAACACTTTTTGTTTTTATTAGTTTTACACGAGTTTATGGTTTGTTGGGGTGTTATACTTTCTATAGTGACATTTACTTTCTTTAGGGGATTTTGTTTTCTCCCTATTGGGTTTCTTTTGGGTATGGGTCGTGTTCTACTTCCTCTATTCTATGTGATCTTCACTTGTCCCTGTTCATTAGGTATCTTTGTTTGTTTTGGATATTTTCCTTCTTCATTCTTGGTTTCTTCAGTACCATTTCGTCATTTCTGCAGTAAAGGGAGTTATTTGAATGCCCTTGAAGAATATGAAATTTACAAATCATACAACGACGCCAGTACCAAGCCACATGTGTTGAACGACCAATTACAGTATAAATCAAATATACTGTACGATACCGCTATGAGATATAGTCGAGATAAGGCTTAGATTACGTCAGTACGGCGCGTGTTGTCTTGCAAGGCACACCGAACATTTTTAAAACGAATTTATGTACATAGTTTAATTACCGTATTGTGTTTTTAATATTTTGACAAATGTCATTTTTTATGACATAGATTGATTTTATAAGTTCTGATGATGAGGCAAGTGCCTTGAAACATGTAAACTGGACAAAACATCACGGAAAAAAGCCATAGACGGTGAGTGCAGTGTATTTGGTTAACAAACACGTGGCTTGGGACTACAATAGGATTTATTCCGTTTAATTCATTTCGTTATTATTTACTTTTGTTTATACTGGGCTGTTTACTTGGTCTGGGTAGCTTCCTTACCTACTCCTATCCTACCTGGGCATTATTATTATTATTTTAATTTTAGTTTTCTGTGGTTTTATTTTGTTGTACATTCATATTAGTTGCAGATTTTTTTCTTTATGTTTACTTTTTATTGTTATAATGGTAATTTATTGTGCTTTTTATTTGGTTTTCATTTGGATCTTTCTGGATATTCCATATACTTGATTTTTACTAATGATCATCTGGTAATTGATTTAAGTGGATTATCTGTCATGCTACAATAGACTATAGCAATTTCAATATGAAATCAAGGATATATTTATTTTTGTAAATTAAAGAAAATACTTATACGAGGGGGTACCCAAATACAACCGGAACAGCGCTGCGACTGGCGGAGCTTATGTAGTACGCATTTCTCCCGCTAGGCGAGTGTAGCGCAACTCGTTCCGAGTTCAGTGCCGTCATTGTTGTCGCCTGAGAAGGTTATGTCCGGTCACAGTAATTCGTTTTGTAAAAGCAGTTTCGCTTGCTCCTCGTTTTTTGTCATGGCGGATTTAAGTGAGCTGCTGTGAAATTTTGTTTCCTGCTTGGGAAAAATGCCGCAGAAACTGTTGTGATGTTGAAAACAGCTTACAAGGATAGTGCTATGGGAAAAACTCAAGTGTACCAATGGTTTTCTCGTTTCAATGAAAGCGAAATGTCAATTGATGACAAACCTCGTTCTGGACGTCCGTCAACTTCCAGAATTGACAAAAATGTTAAAAAAGTTCATGCAATCGTGCTTGAAGACCGACAACGGACCATTGAAGAGATTAGTAAGTTATCTGGAATAACTTAGAGCTCGGTTCAGCGAATTTTGTCAGAAGATTTGGGGATGAGAAGGGTCACTGCAAAATTTGTGCCTCGGGTCCTGACTGAACAGCAAAAACAGAATCGAGTTGAAACATGCCGTGCATTGAAAGACCAGCTCCGAACCGACCCAGATTTTTTCTCCAAGGTCATTACTGGTGACGAGTCATGGTGCTATGGTTATGACCCCGAAACTAAACAACAGTCAAGCCAGTGGAAAACTTCATTGTTGCCTCGCCCAAAAAAAGCTCGTCACGTGAAATCAAACATCAAGACAATGCTCATTTGTTTTTTCGATGTGAGAGGGGTAGTGCATTCTGAATTCGTCCCACCAGGTCAGACTGTTAATCAGGCTTTCTATTTGGAAGTTTTAAAAAGACTGCGTAACAATGTGCGACAAAAAAGGCCCCATTTGTGGCAGACGAGGGACTGGTTTTTCCACCATGACAATGCACCTGCTCACGCAGCCATTTCAGTGCACCAGTTTTTAGCAAAAAACATGACTCCCTTACCCCACGCCCCTTACTCACCTGACCTCACTCCGTGCGATTTTTCTTGTTTCCGCGAATGAAGAGGGACATGAAAGGACAACGTTTTGACGACGTGGAAGCGGTAAAGAAAAAAACGAGGCAGGAGCTGTCGGCCATCACAACAGACAAGTTTGAAAAATGGTTCCACGAATGGGATCGCAGATTGGACAAATGTATTAAGTGTAATGGAGAGTACTATGAAGGTGATAAGGTTGTTTTGTATAAAAATTAAATACATAGCTTTAAAAAAAAATTCCGGTTATTTTTGGGTACCCCCTCATACATGTTATACCCAAAAATTAACCACAAAATTTGTTGTTAAAGAACAGTACAATATTTTTTGTTTTGTTTTCAACTTTTAAGTTTAATTTTCAATATTCTCTCTTACATTTATTATGTTTCTTTATAATGATGAAAGGTTTATTTAAAGTTACAACAAAACTTTGTCATTAATTTGGTTTTAATTTGCTGTCATTATCTTCACTGCTAGTGTATGTAACATCCTGGTTATTTGTTTAGACAGCAGCATTAATCTATTTCCATTAGTATAAGGCTGGTGACACTCAGTCGTGCCCGATTGTTTTGCATAGTTTTAAATTGTACTCTTGCACACAACTGACTGTGGCAGGCTGAAGCCAGTCCCCACCACAAATGGCAACGATTTGTGGCGTTGGAGCTTCACACGGGCCACTTTCAGTGGCGCCACAGCAGTGTTCAGAGTAGTATTGTGAAGTGCACACTGTGATTTCTATAAACTTTGGGAGTTTCCTTAATAATTTTCTGGAACTTTTTAAGACTTTCTTGTTTCTAAAAACTATTTAAAAACTTTTAAAACTATCATGTTGGATTTTTATTTTGATCGAATTATAATTGAATTCAGTGAAATGGACAGCCTGATGAAAAACAAATCAGGTAATTTTCTAATCAGTACTGTAGTAAAGTGTGTAATAAAAATTAGAATAGTAGTAATAATAATAAAGTAGGCCTACTGCACTAAACTAATGTGTAAACTTCATAAAACAACTAAAGTCATAAATGTCTAAACTTGGTAGACATTTTATTGTGTAGTTATATTATGACAGATGTAGGAGTATGTAATACATAGTAGGAAACAAAATACATATACAAGGTCTAGAAAGTGCAGTATTTGACTAATTTAGACCCAATTTCTGTATAATGCGAGAACTTCTGCCATCCTGGAAAAAACTTCAGTATCATGCAATTCCGCTTTGAATAAGTTTTTCTATATATATATTTTCTCTATTATTAATAATAGGCCTAATAATAAGACTTTTTGTACAAGAATATATTTTTAATTATTTTTTTAATATAACACTGTTTCAATAGTATTTAACTAACAGCATCAGATATATAAATTAATAATTATTTAAATTAACAGTATTTAAACAGTGTTATATTCAAAAAATAATAAAAAATACATTCTTTATTCTTGCACGATTTTTTTTTATTATTAACAATAATATAAAAATAATACAAGAATAATTGAGTAAATATGAATGTAATATTTTCTCTAATGACTACTGTATTGTATGGCATTGCACCATATAAAAATTTAACATCATTCTCTGCAACAGTCGTATACCCCAGGTACCCCATATGGCTCTACAAGTGTAACAAATATGTAACAATATTCTCCCTGCAAGATCAGTCTCTAGCCATATCAGTTTACTGTTAAGTATCGTAATTACAACACAAGAAAAACAGCAATGATTTCTAAATTACATAATAGCATATTAGCGAATTCAGGCGAGACGGTCTCAACAATGTTTTATGCAAACACTACTTGAGCACATATGAGCCATAACAATCTTGCGAACAATGCAGACAGTTTACAGTTGCAGACAAGTTTAGGTCTGGCCTACAGGAAACCAATAGTTAATCTATTCCTCAACACCAAACTGATTAATATTTCATCTACTGTAATACAATTATTGTGTGTGTGTGTGTGTGAAATAGACGGCTGTAGAGAGGGAGGAGGAAGGTAAAGAGAGTGTACGTTGGTGTAATGTTCTTAACATAATCTATCAAAATCTTTGAAACAAATTAGATGTGATAAACGAACAATATTCATATAAATAGAAAACCTTTCTATTTTCAAACAAATATTTCCACTGAGAGATATATTTTAGGTAAGAACACGTTTTGACACAAAATAAGTTATTAAAATATTTTTTTTAGGACTATGGTTCGATAGTGAAACAGTATCAGAGGTTTCTCTGAAAAAGGCCAATATATAATTCTGTCTTGCCATGGCACTGATCCTTCTTGTGTACAAAAGAATTCGGCAAACTTCTCTCTTATTACTAAAGCCGTGGGCACCCTGGTTGTATGACAGGCCGATCTTCTTCCAATCCTAAAACATCCTTCTCATGTTTGTGTTTTGCCTCTGTATGTGAAATTGTAGCAAATTAAGAAGCTGATTAAATGTGTCTTGTGACATCCTGAAGTAGTTTAAAAATTTCACATTGTCTCCTTTTAGCTCATTCATTAGCGTATAAAACTATCCCACTACCAACTGTTCACACGTTATCTGGTGCATCCCGAATCAACGTTGTCTACGATGGCGTCGCCAACGTACGAGAAGAGCAAGAAGATGAACTTCCTCGTCAGAGGCCATGATGTAAAAACTAAATGAAACAATCTTTTACCACTGAGCAAATTGAGAGTGGTGTGTCTCTGAAGTGAACCCATTCACACGAGCCACTAAGTGGCGCCACAAAGAAGCTGGTACAATCGATTGAGTGGTGCCACAGTAGCCGAGTAAGACTAATTAAAAAAATAGCAAATTTCCAGAAACAGCATCTTTTGAGCTGATCTTTTTTTTAAACGATAGGTTTAGTGTTTACCTAAATGTTTATCCAAGTTCCAGACTTCGGACCCCCCATTTTCCCCGACTTTTCACTTCCGGCAAACAGCGGAGCGCGAGTCACTGAAGTTTTCCTCAATTTTTCTGATGATAACTTCAAATCAGAAAAATAAAAATACCAGCATGTTCCCTGGAAAATTTCCTATCGATCTGTGTTAATCGTGCATTTTTTTAAAGGGAACATACCCTACAAAAAAACTGAAACTTGAAAAAATATGCATTTTTAGATTTCTGTTAATAATGAGTGAAATAATGATTTTTTATTATTCGCTGTATACAGCGAATGGCTGCGTAGTACGTAATGCTCTGTCCAGTACGTAGTATTGCCGCTTGGTGGCGCATATGTATACTCAATTCAGCCCGTGTGGCCATTCGCTGTGTAAAAGCGCAAAAAAAAGGTAAACATTATTATTTGGAAAGCTATGAAAGAACAAACTTTTTTCACTAGCTGAAAGCATAGATTTTCTATCACTTCACTTTTGGCTGATTTTTGAAATATTACAGACTGATTATTTTTGTTCCTACATTTCATATTACTGTTTAAAACACACCATGGCTTTCCACTATTTTACTGGAAATTGGTATTGTAATTAATTTAGGTGAATTTTCAAATGCTGCTGTGCACATTGGAATCAGATTATCATTGAGCCCCCACCAATCAACACAATTTCTATAACAATGTACACTTCTAGAACACAGAGCAAGAATGAATCAACAACTGATTCACAATGGCAGTTGGTCTGATATTGCAAAACAAACATTTTTTCACTTGCTTGATTAGTTACACGTTTTTTAGAATCTGTGATATCGAACATATCACTTATATTATTGTTGAAAACTAAACAGGTGCTTTAAAAACAATATTGAATATTTTAAATTTTTTATAAAAGCTTATAACTAAATGTACTACATAGCATTGTTAAGTCAAAATTCCAAAACTGTTGCTTGGACTTGTGACTCATGATAAAGAAAAATGGTCTCAGGGTCATCACTCACACTGAATAGACACTTTAATGAATTTAAATACAATATTTCTGTCACTCTCACTGTTATTTATAGATATTCACTTAATACTCACATATTACAAGAATTAAAAATATAAGTAAATATATTCAATAACATCCTTATGTTCACAACAGTATAGCAGTACTTTGATAGAAAATACAAACCTACGCCTTAAAAGTTAGTTTTACATGAAATACAAATTTACTTATAATGATAAATACCTACTAATAAATAAGCAGTCTAACATAAACACTTCCAAATTAACCTAAATATTCCTTATAACATTACATAAAAGTTGCCAAAAAAACTAAATTTGTCCCAAAATATTAAATAAATTTAATGTATCTGGTTTCAATGTTGTTCTGTTTTTTTGAGATCTTATCTTCTGTTATTTTATCACACTTCCCACTGTTATAGTTACATTTTAACAACAACAAAAACTTCCATCAATTATGAGTTTTAATATTTCCCCTCAGAAGGTCAACGTCAATGGGCCACTATATTTTCTATTCCATATAATTCACTTTGTCTTATTTCTATATTAATTTCTTTTTATTCATACTTGTATAGGCCTACCATAGATACTTTTTTTAACGTTATTATATTTTTATTTTATTTTGTTTCACATTAATTTTAAATACAATATATCTTCATGTTTTAATTAATTGATTAATCAACTTCTATATTTTAATATAATCAAACAGTTGTTCGTATCATACCTTACACATAACTGGTGTTGTTGGTGTTTATGTATACAATAGCAATTTCACTATGAAATAATTTTTGTTTAATTCAGTAAATTAAAGAAAATATTTACACCTTATATATTTACAGTAGAGTCTCGGTTATCCGCCCTTCGATTATCCGCCGTTCCGTGTTATCCGCCGCCCAAGCGGCATAAAAAAACATAAACGTAAAAAATATTTTCTTTAATTACTGCAACGAAAATAGTGTGCCAATAGTTTGCGGGCGTGAGTGTATGTGCTCTCTTTGTGATTGCTCCTGACTGTACCGCAGGAATTTGGCCTACTGCCCATTGCCTATTATAGCCTAGCTGTGACTCATGTGTCATTCACCCCACCCCACCCCCAACATCCAACGCTATCGCTCACATGCTCATCGCTTAGTAGACTGCAGTTTCTTGTTGTGTGCTGTAGTGAGCAGTGAGGCTATTTTTACGGGGTGTGTCCATGAGTGACTAGTGCAGTTTTGGTGAAAGTGTCGTAGTGTAGTCTTGTTAATAGTGTTGCGATTATGGCTACAAAAAGGAAGAAAATTGTTTTATCAATAAAAGACAAGCTTGAGGCATTAAAAAGACTGGATAAAGCGGAAACGCTGCAGAAGGTGGCTGACCACTACGGCGTCGGTCATCGCACAGTTGGAGATTGGAAGAATTGACGATTAGAATTAGAAAAATGGTGTTCCTCACGAGTTACTGAGACTGCTTTTAAAGATAGAAAAACTATGAAAAAGTTAGCGAAGCATTGTACATTTGGTTTACACAGTTCAGGGAGAAAGGGGTGCCTATTTCGAGACCTATCTTAAAAGAAAAGGCGTTGCAGTTTCAAAAAGAATTTAACGAAGGTGATGCAGATTTTACAGCAAGCGTTGGCTGGCTTGATAGATGGAAGAAGCGTTATGGAATCCGTCAGTTGAATATTTGCGGCGAGAAACTGTCATCAAGAAATGGAGCAGTTTAAGAAAAAATTTCAAGACTTTGTTGAAACTGAAAGCTTAACAGGAGATCAAGTATTTAATTGTGATGAAACAGGCCTTAATTTCAAAATGTTACCGAGTAAGAGCCTTGCAGCTAGAACTGAAGCTGCAGCCCCTGGCTATAAACGTAGTAAAGAGAGAGTAACTATTTTAGCATGCAGTAATGTCACAGCAAACCATAAAATGGACCTGGCAATGATTGGAAAGTCCAAAAACCCTAGGGCTTTTAAAACCATTTCAAAACATGCTCTTCCAGTAAAATATTTCAATCAAAAAAGTGCATGGATGACTAGTGAATTTTTAAGGAATGGTTTTTTAAAGAGTTTGTTCCTTCTACAGATAAGTTTTTAAAAGACAACAACCTACCCAGAAAAGCAGTTTCACTGCTAGACAATGCCCCAACTCACCCTGATCCAGACGAACTTAGAGATGGGGACATAAAGGCTATGTTTTTGCCACCAAATGTGACTGCCATTTGTCAGCCTATGGACCAAGGTGTTTTGGAAACACTTAAACGAAACTATCGAAGAAAGCTTCTGTCAACGGTCATACAAGAAATTGAAGATGGGCAAAACTTGATTAAGAAGTTGAAAAGTATAAATTTGAAGGATGTCGCTTATTGGGTCGCAAGGGCCTGGGCCGACGTCGGGGCACAAACAATTGCGAAGTCGTGGCATAAGCTGTTGGGCGAGGACGAAAATATGGCTGAAAGCATGCTGGATGAACTTCATGAAAGTATTTTGCCCTTGGTGCAACGTATCCCTGGATGTGAGGATGCATCGCTGGATGAAATAAGGAATTGGCTTTCAGGAGACGACCAATATGAAATAACTGGCGATGAAATTGTAACACTTGTTAATAGCGATGATGTTGTTGAAGATCAAGACTCTGAAACTGTTGAGCCCCAAAAGATCACACATTAAGAAGGGGTTAAAGATCTTGAAGCAGCCATTCAGTACGTTGAGCAGCAAGAGGAAGCCAGGGTTGTCGACATAATGATGCTCCAAAGATGGCGAGACTTGGCAGCAAAGAAGCGGGAATCATCAGGGAGGCAGTCGAAGATCACTAATTTTTTTCACTCATCATGAACTGAACTCTCACTTCCAACATTTCTGACAGTGTAAGTCAATTTTATTATGTACACATTAGTCTGATTCTATATTTATTTTTAGTAAATTTTTCTTGTTAAAATGTACTGAATTCTTAAACTTGAAGCGTGAAGTACTAAAGTAGGAGTAATTGTTTTCTCTTTTTTTTGTAAGTGTATAACTTTAATATTGTTGCTTGTTCTCTAAAATGTTTTACTATAATTTTGTAATATAATTGTACAGTACTGTATTGTTTTCTCTATTGTTGTAAAACGTGATGTTTATTAATTACATTTACAAAATTACAACGTAATTTTATGATAAATTTGCGTTTTATTTAACTCTCCCTATTATCCGCCATTCCAGCTCATCCGCCAGCCCGTTTATGGCGGATAACCGGGACTCTACTGTATTTATACAATATATTTATGGTATACTTGTCGTGATTTCTCATCTCGTAGGCCATTAATTAATTAAAAAAAAGACATGCCCTGTTTCACCAACCTCCATTAAGAATTTAATAGCTGGTAAATCACTCATGAAGGATTTAATGTAATATCATAAAAGGCCTAAACATACTAAAAGGAAAGGAAATACAAATCTAGTATGTACATTTTTTTCACATCCATTACCTTTTTCAGGCATAACAAATGTGCTATATACTTTTATCATAATACTAAGTGCAAATAAGCCGGACATAGTGTTACAATGTATGTTGGCAACACTATAAGATTGTTTACATAATCTGTATTTATTACACAACATTGCAGTCAGCTGTGTGATTCAGTAAAGTTCTTGTGAAGTTGTTTTATTACCAGTCTATTTTTTCAATTGTTAGTTCTAGGTGTTTTGTTGCTTTCTAACTTTGTTTATTTTTTGTTGCTCAATAACGGTAACATCAAATAATTCGGATAACTGATATGGGCAAGATGAAAAAATTAATATTCATGAAACTGCTAGAAAATGTATCATTTACAAGCAGTCTGTGAGAAGAATAAAGGAAAATTTAACCAACAATGTTTCACTTTGTAGTAAGAGGAAAGGAGTGTGTCGTCATAAAAAAATTATTTCTCCAAAAGTGAGAGAAAATGAATGAAAATCGTTAAAGAAAACAGGACTACCACTAATGGAATATCACAAAAGCACTAAATGATTCTGGAGTAACAGTATCTGTAAGATCTGTTTGCCGAAATCTGTACACACTGGAAATCAAAAGTTGGCGACTCATTACAAAACCCAAACTGACTGCAGCTTTGAAAGAAAAGAGGCTACTATGGGCCAGAATGAAAGTACAGTATGTTCACTTCTGAAAACTGGGATAAGATTAATTCGGAAAACAATGTTAGATTAGTCCAAGTAAAGGTAGTAGATAGTTGTGTAAAAAATTATTAAGCAAACTGTTAGAAAGCCCAGTTTGTCAGGCTGACAGTAATTTTTTTTTACAGGCGTGCTTCAGTGATGAGTGCACATTTCAACTCCTCAGTGACAAAAAGCAATATGTAATACAAAGACCTGGAGAAAAATTTAATAAAGATTGTGTTTTAAAAACTATTAACATCCACCATTAGTGATGAAGTCAGTCATCAGTTCCAAGTTCTAAAGGACTCAGATGGCTTTATGTTGTTGAAGGGACAATGCAACGGATAAATACACTAGTTACTATTCATTCAGCTCTCTCTGCCATACAGCAAAAGGTGTTAAACATTTCTTGCCCAGAGCGGGATACCAATTCTTGAGTGGCCAGGAAATTCACCAGATCTCAACCCAACTGAGAGTGTATGGAAGCTTTCAAAACAAGAAATTGGAAAGGAACATGTAACTAATAAGATACATCTCACTTCCAGAATAATTTGTCATTGGAATCAAAATAATTTAAAGGAAAAGACTTAAAAAAATGAATTAAAAGAATGCCTAGAACTGACAGTGTTATGAAAGCTAAAGGAGGGATAATAAAATACTAAATACATTAGACAAATTAACTTTTATGTGTAATATTTAATTAAAATAAAACTTGGAATAAAAAGAATTGATCATTTTTATTTCCTGACGGGGGGGGGGTGCCTAAACATTGTTGAGCAAGAAAAAATATCAAAATTTATAACTGTAGTGACTTACACTTTAAATAAAATTATAAAACAACGATACACCAAAAAATTAGAATTCAAAACATTAACTAGTAGTCAAACACTTTACAAACTAGAACTTTACTGAATCACACAGCCGACTGCAATGTTGTGTAATAAATACAGCTGATGTAAACAATCTCACACTGTTTCCAACATACATCGTAGGCATAAAAAAGTTATTTTCCTAATGAAATACAGTGGAACCTTGGATTGCGAGCATAATTCGTTCCGGGAACGTGCTTGTAATCCAAAGCGCTCGTATATCAAAGCAAATTTTCCTATAAGAAACAACTGAAACGCGGATGATTCGTTCCACAACACAAAAATATTTATTCGCATAACATTTCTAATACAAAATACAGTATAACGTAAAACAAATTAAACTGCACTTTACCTTACAATAGAGTCATTGTTGGTGTGAGGGAGACGAGAGAGATGACATGAGAAGGGTTATTGTGTAGCACGAATTTCACTAACGGAATCATTGCTATCTGTTGGCTCACTAGAATTGTTTTCTTTTCGTGCAACTTTAACAAGGAACCTGTCCAATGACTGTTGCTTTTGCCTCTTTTTGAGGATTTCACGAAAATGTGACATTGCATTGTCATTGAACAGATTCATCGCTCGCATTGCTACAGCCTTATTCGGGTGTTTTTCTATAAAATTTTGCACCGTTTCCCACATTTTGCACTTCTCCCAAATCTCATTTGAAGTGAGAGATTCCTCTGACTTTTCCTCCTCTTCACCGGACGAGATCTCCTCCATAACCTCCTCCTGTTGTTCGCGATGCAGGTCCATCAGTTCGTTGATGGTCAGTTCCTGGCTATGTTCTTCCACCAGCTCTTGAATGTTGGCGTCATTCACCTCCAGCCCCATGGTCTTCCCTAAGGACACAATTTCATCGACAATCGGCGGCTCATTTTCACCAGCAATCCCCTCAAAGTCACGTCCAAGAACGCAGTCAGGCCACAGTTTTCCCCAAGCAGAAGTGAGAGTTCTCTTGGTGACCCCATCCCATGCTTTATCGATGATCTTCAGGCAGTTCACGATGTGGAAATGATTTCTCCAAAACTCTCGGAGGGTAAGGTCTGTTCCTTCAGTCACTTCAAAGCATCGCTGAAATAGTGCTTTGGTGTATAGCTTCTTGAAGTTCGAAATGACTTGCTGATCCATAGGCTGGAGTAGTGTTGGGAGGAAGGAACTTAACCTTAATGAACTTGAATTCCTCCAGTAAGTCGTCCTCAAGGCCTGGAGGAAGAGCAGGAGCATTGTCCATAACCAGCAAGACTTTGAGCGGCAGATTATTATCTAAAACGTATTTCTTCACTACAGGACCAAAGACCTCGTTCATCCATTCAACAAAGAACATACGAGTGACCCAAGCCTTAGTGTTGGACCTCCACATAACATTTAACTGGCTCTTCTGCACCTTGCATTTCTTGAAGGGTCGTGGATTCTCGGAATGATACACAAGCAGGGGCTTTACTTTTAAATCCCCGCTGGCATTAGCACACAATAACAGGGTTAAACGGTCTTTCATGGGCTTGTGACCGGGCATTGCATTCTCTTCTGTTGTAATGTAGGTCCTCTTCGGCATCTTTTTCCAAAAAAGTCCTGTTTCATCGCAGTTAAAAACTTGCTGCGGCAGGTAACACTCGGTAACAATGAGCTTCTGGAACTCAGCAGTGAATGCCTCACCTGCCTTAGCATCCGAACTTGCAGCCTCCCCGTGCCTCGCAACACTATGGATGCCACTCCTCCTCTTAAAGTTATCAAACCATCCCCTGCTGGCCTTGAAGCTTTCTTCGATTTCTGTTGACTACGTGTACTACATGGCAGTTTACTTACGAGGTTGGCGTACAACGTCTTTGCCTTCTCGCAGATTAAATTCTCGGTCACAGTATCACCTGCTAGTTGCTTATCATTTATCCAAACGAGAAGCAACTTTTCTACATCTTCCAGAACACGTGGCCGTTGCTTTGATTCTCTTGTGACTCCTTTTGCTGCATCTAGCCCTTTTATTTCTTCTTTCTTCTTTAATATTGTGCAAATCGTTGACATAGACTTGTTATAAAATCTCGCGATATCAGCCACTCGCATACCTCGTTCATGCTTTTCGATCATTTCCTTTTTAACTTCCATCGTAATCATCTCCTTCTTCCGACCGAATTCCTTTTCAGCCTTCTTTTCCTTCACTGGGCCCATTGTTGCAGTACAGTTATAACGCTAATGAAAGAAACAAAACATGTATATGCTCGTATGGTGTTGACTATGTGA
Source organism: Magicicada septendecula (assembly GCA_034769895.1). NCBI lineage: Eukaryota > Metazoa > Arthropoda > Insecta > Hemiptera > Cicadidae > Magicicada > Magicicada septendecula. The sequence continues at coordinate 779,127,783 of CM068367.1, forward strand.
GCGAGGCACGCCAACTGAAGTCCAGCGCGGGAGAATATTACACACAATCGCCCAGGAAAGAGAGGCAGAGGGGAGGGAAAAACGTAGGCTCACGGGAGGGGAAACGTAGGCACACGTGACGCTCGTATTGTGGAACCTCGCTCGCTTATCAAGTTACAATTTATTTAAAATTTTTGCTCGTCTTGAAAAACACTCGTAGACCATGTTACTCGCATTCCGAGGTTTCACTGTATCACATTAAATTAACATTATGTAACCTAAACAAAGTGGAAACCAATTTCGCTGACAAAAAACAGTCACGTTTTTATTTAAGGAGTGGCCTCATAATTTGGCCACAGACTGTATTCATCATCATCATTGCCTCGACAGCCCTTTGTGGGCCCTGGCCTTCTTCAGAAGATTTCGCCATTCTTCTCTATTCATAGCCAGTCTCCTCATCCAGTTTCTAATTCCAAGAGTACTGATGCCCCGACTCACCCCGTCCCTCCATCTCAGGTTTTGGCTTCTAACTATCCTTTTGTGGACTGTATTCAGCCATTAGGTTATTAAAAAAAGGCAATTTTTAAAACTGATATTTTATTCGATTAGGGTCAATCCATTTGAAATCACCCAATTTCAGATTAAAAGGTTGCTGACAAAATTTATTATTTTTTAATTTTTTACACAAAGTTGTACTATATTCAGAGAGTAGAAAACAAGCATTCATTCATTTTTTAGATGTTCAGTTTTTTTTTGAGCGGCCATTTTGTATAGGTGTGTTAGCCTATTTTGCACTTTACAAAGGTTTGCGGTAAACTCTGTAGCTCCTTTATTTTTGAAGATATTGATTTCAAACAAAAAACATTTTAAAGAGAATTAAATGTACAACATTGTATGTCTAGTGCACATGTAAGCCTACTGCACTACAAATACCTTAAAACAATTGTTGAAAGTTAAAGTTTTAAAAACGCAAATTGTCATTTTTGAAATTAAAAATTTTAAAGAAAAAACTAAGACTTACCTTTAATTTTTGTTCTATATATAGGCTTCATAGTATACTACTTCCTAAAAATGTTTGATACCTGAGAGTCTCATCCCTTTTTTTATGGGTCTTCAAACATTGTGATTTTTCTGAAATCGGCTATATTCAACCTGAAATATCTCAAAAGGGACACACTTGAAAAATCTCAAATTTTCACAAAACAATCTTTACGTGTGTAGTAACAAGTGGTTAAAATTTGATAACTGAGACTTTACTAGTTTTTGAGTTATAACTTTTTTTAAGTACTGAAATCACAAGAAGTGGTGCGATGTGCAAATATTATAAAAACTGTGTTGTAAATCTAAATAATACATTAGTAACATTGTCCTAGTACATTTTTTTATTTATACAGTTCACACTTTAAGCGAAAACACAAACACTATTAATCCTTCTCTTTTATCTTCTTAAAATGTCACTGATGAAAAAAGTTGACTGATTTCTGTACATAGTTTTTCGCTGATATTGAAGCTTCGACCTGTAGCATTTGTGAACTCTATTGGTGTTAGTTTCCTTAGGACCTTACTAATTGGCACCCAAACTTTGTCATCTTTAGAGATTTGGAAAGAAGTTCTGGGGCCATGTGGATGAAAAAAGTGAATAAAAAGATCGTTGTTTTCCTCACTTGTTTCTTCAAATATCCCGATCCACCAGTTCTTGTCATAAATGCAAGCTACTGTATCTTGTATATTCAATGAAAATAAACATTCTTCTAGAATTTCTGTAGTGCTGCAGTCAGTAAACTCTTCAGATGTGAGTATACATAACATCTGATTTTTGTTTGAGTTAGAGGTACAAATCTATGAAATGACCTTGTCTGTGGAATTTGCTTACAATAATCAAATCTCCTCTGTAATTTCATGCTGTTTGATTGCACTTCTTCTGATTGTACATAAATAAAATGGATGCCTGATCAGTGCTGTAACAAGGGTATGAAGCAACTGTGGCAAGTGTCTAACTTGTGCTTCCCCGTAACCCAATAATGACAAAAAAAATTAAAAATTTTAATGTACCGGTAACAAGTTAAATGCAATATATTAAATACTATTAACCTCATCAAAATGAGTTGCCTGTATATACAATAATGTATTTGTATGAATAAATAATCTATAACCTAAATAAGAACAAATTTTTATTCATATTCAATGACGACAAAATAAAAGAAATACAAAACATAGGTATATGTTAAAATAATATAATAAAAACATAAAACAGTTCAGCATATTTTATAAAGTAATTTTTCTCGCTTTTTCATTTGCAAACACATCTATTATATCGTCATAATTTAATGTTTTGGCAACATCTTTTCAATTGATATTATAGACATGTTTGTTAATCGCTCTTGTCCAATAGAAGAACGAAGGTACGATTTTACAATTTTTAATTTGCTAAACGAATGTTCGCAGGAGGCTGTTGTTACAGGCATTGTTATGAAAATCCTTAATGCTATGTCTAGATTTGGATACGTGTTTTGTAATGAGAGTTCGTAATTTTTTTGCAAGATTTGAAAAGCGTCCATATCCCCTAAATTTTCAAAAACTTTCATGGCTTGATATTTGAAACTCTCAATTTCACATACAAATTCTGGAGCATCTAAGTCGCTATTATATTTCAATGCTAGGTCTGTTGCACATCGTTTAAGATCATCTAGCAGCATGATTTTTAAAGTGTGTCCATTTCAAAAAATTAAGTCGTTTGTGACCTCTTGCAAAGCAGTAAATCTATCATTGAGTTGTATCAGTATTATATCTAAAACTTCACACATTTCTTTTTTTAGTAATGCACTTTCATTCATGGCAAACGAATCATCAGTAGCTTTCTCACCAGGCATATTTTTTATTTTGCGCAGTCTCTTTTCTGGAATGTAAGTTTCAATATTTGTTGTTTCGGCTAAACTTTTTGCTGAATTGTGAAGCGAATCGAAAAAATCATTTCGGTACTGTTGAATTTCGTTTTTTAGAGCATTTATCATTTTCGCAGCATTTTCGACTGTGGTTTTTCTTTCTTGTAAAAGTAAATTTACTTTATTTATCTTTCCTAATATTGTATCCCAAAATATTAATAGTGCAACAAATTTAAATTTTGTTAATAATTTTAGCAACATTCGAGCATTTGTTACAGAGTCTACTGTAACTTGTCTTTGTCCATCACACATTTCATTAAGAAGTTCTATTATTAAAGGCAATTGATTTTGTAAAGCTTTAACCGCGTTAGCTTTCGCGGACCAACTCGTGTCACTTAAACCTTTAAGACGAACAGATAATTTTTCCTTTAAAAGATCCCATCTACTAGTAGAATTTACAAAAAAGTTAAACAATTGTTGAATTGTTTCAAAACATGATTTCATTTGAACAGATGTTTGTGCAGCATGAACGCCTATTAAATTAAGGCTGTGAGCCGTGCATGGAACAAACCTCGCCATATTGTTGAAACGTAATATCCTGGCTTGTACCCCCTTGTATTTACCTGCCATATTCGCTCCATTATCATATGATTGTCCTCTTATATTTCTAATATTTAATCCGTCTAATGTTAACTTGTTTTCGATGTCATTCGCAAGTGCTTCGCCAGTTTTTTCATGTGTCACAATAAAGTCTATGAAGGTTTCTTCAATGCTACATTTATTCGTGTTGGGATCAATGTTAACATAGCGCAAAATTTGCGTCATCTGTTCCTGGTGAGAAGTGTCAGGTGTGCTATCAAATAAAATAGAAAAATATTTTGCTTTTTGAATATTTGAAATAATATGCTGCCTAATTTTAGAAGCAACTATATTAATTATATCATTTTGTATTATAGGAGAGAAATAATTAACTTGATTTTTCTTATGACTTTCAATATGTTGTGCAATAATAGGATCGTAATGACTAATTAATTCTATCGTGTTCAGAAATTTTCCACTTTCGGGATGACCAATTTTTTCACAAGTTCCTCTCAAAGCGTCATTATTTTTTACGCAGTGCAGAATGGCATCCAAAATAACTTTTAAAATATGCCTCCACTTTTCTTTTTCTTTTAAAATTTCTTTTTGTAATTGATCGTCTATAAAACCACCTTTCTTAATTTTTGATTCGAAAGTTTTCCATTCGACATAACTTTTTTTATGATATAATGAATTTTCATGACGTGGTAACATAGGATGTAAATGCTGCCAGTCTCGAAACCCCGCAGTGGTCCATACATTCTGATTTTTTCCAAAAATAATACATGGGAAACAGAACAGTGCATCTTTTCGCTTGCAATATATCAACCAATTTCTGAGTACTTGTTCTTCGTTTGACATGGTTTTTACAAACCATTTTTTATCAAAATGCCTATTTTCTCTATCAGGATAAACACTTAAATTATCGCACAACTCTGGTCCATGTTGAACAAATATTTGTATGTTACTATTAGTTAAGTGCCATGTTGTGGGATCATTGAAATCTATTATTTTTGCATTACTATCAATATTTTCTAATTTAACATCAACCATATAATTATCATCATTACATGTACATTGCTTCTCGATTTCCTGGTTTTGATGTTCAATTGTACTTTTCTCTTCTGTTTCAATTTCACATGAAACATGACTACTTGTAGAAGGCAGATTTAATTCAGTTGTTAAGCTTGAATGAACTAGAGGTGTAGATGATTTTTTAAGAAAAATATCAATCGGAGTTATATTTTTCTTTATATTTTCAATCTTCTGTTCTCTTACTTTTTTAAACTGTGCACCGGACGGTTTTTTTGGTGGCATTTTACCCTAGAAGTGTTTTTTAATTAAAATTAATATTTTTATTAATATAATTAAAATAAGTGTTTTTATTAATATAATTATTTACAGTACTTACTTAGTCAGTATGCCAGTATGTTGTATATAAACAAAATTATATTTCTTTTCCAGTATGTTTTGTTCCACAAAAGAGAGAAAATATATAAAAATAATTACGACAAAGCAACAACACAGCTGATCTTATGAACGAGGAACGACCAACAAAGACTGTAGCGCCTTGCCTACACACTACACAGTATCGATCGTTCTTGTATGAGCCTGCATTCACACATGAGTATCAACGTCACCTGATTTCTCCTGACGTTCTGATTGGCTGAGCTGAGCTTTTCGCCTCATGTGAATGCGGGCTAGGAGTGTAAGAAAGAGAGGGTGTGTGATGTGCGCGCAATAATACGTGTCTCTGTCTAATTGGTCAGGAGATGAAAAACAGCCAGTGACAGTCGGTGTTGATTCAATGATTCGTGTAGAGTAGAATGGTCAAGTAAAATAAAAACCACGTGCAACTCTCAACTGGGTCGGTATCCTTTGTTTTGTGCCCCAAACCCAGTTGCGCCCGTGGCGGGCGCCTTTTTCGCCATGCCCTCGTTACGGCACTGTGCCTGATACATTCTAAAGGCAAAACCTGTACATTTCCTCAGCTGTTAAAATTTGATTGCTATATGGTCGCTGCAGGCTTGCCTTGGTCACCGCTCTTTTTGTGGTGCCACCGATTCCGTCACACGCGTTTTTTCCATGTGAGGAAACAAAAAAAATCCACTCAACATCAAGACCAAAGTCAGTTTTATGGTGACAAATGTTGGTAAAGTGTTTTTTATTCTTGTATTGGCTGCATGCACCATCACTAAAATACACAATTTTTTTACTGCTTGTGCTACTTTCTTAACTTCTTCAACTAAGTATTTTTGAAAAGTGTGTACAGAAGCAGTATTGTGGTTCAAGTTGTCACTGATCGCACATAAACTCTTGCAGCAAATCTTATCATCATTTTTCTTATAATAAGACAATAAGACTACTTTATAAATTGCATAAGCTCAAAAACTAAATAAGACAAAACAGCGTTTATTCTTTAAAAATTATTTCCTTCAAAACATGCTTAAGAATTAGTTTGTCCCAGTAAAATATTATTACAATAAAACAACAGGCACAATTGAACTGAAAGTCCTTTTATTGTTGTTTTAATACCTAACATATAGTTTAGTTGCTAATAAACCGAATTTCACCACATAAAAAAAAAAGTAACTCAAAATCTAGTAAAGTTTCAGTGATCATATTTTAACCACTTGTGACTACACAAATAAAGATTGTTTTGTGAAAATTTGAAATTTTTCAAGTGTGTCCCTTTTGAGATATTTTAGATTGAATATAGCCGATTTCAGAAAAATTGCAATGTTTGAAGACCCATAAAAAAAAGGGATGAGACTCTCAGGCATCAAACATTTTTAGGAAGTAGTATACTATGAAGTCTATATCTAGAAAAAAAATTAAAGTTAAGTCTTAGTTTTTTCTTTAAAATTTTTAATTTCAAAAATGACAATTTGCGTTTTTAAAACTTTAACTTTCAACAATTGTTTTAAGGTATTTGTAGTGCAGTAGGCTTACATATGCACTGGACATAAAATGTTGTACATTTAATTCTCTTTAAAATGGTTTTTGTTTGAAATCAATATCTTCAAAAATAAAGGAGCTACAGAGTTTACCGCAAACCTTTGTAAAGTGCAAAATAGGCTAACACACCTATACAAAATGGCCGCTCAAAAAAAAACTGACCATCTAAAAAATGAATGAATGCTTGTTTTTTACTCTCTGAATATAGTACAACCTTGTGTAAAAAAATTAAAAAATAATAAATTTTGATAGCAACCATCATTGGTTGATTTGATATGGATTGACCCATTATCCAAACCATAAACTATTTCATTTTTTAATAGAATCAAGTTGTTGTATAAACTTTTCACAGAAATCAGGTGCCTGTAATATTAGCTGCTTTGTAATTTAATTTGGAATCGACAACATGAAAACGTTGACAACTAAAATTAAAAAGGAAGTAATTACATACAAGTTATATGTATACAAGTCAGTACTTACAAATGAAATTACATAAAATCTCTCAGAATAGAACAATAATTGTGGAACTTATTCAAACTTTTTTTTTACCATATCCACGAGAGACGGTTGTGCATTATTCCACATCAGATCACCTGGGTAAAAATTTTGTCCTTCATGTCTGAAATGTAAATTATTTTTGGTTTACAAGTTGTACCTATAAAACCTACTAAAATCTCAAAATCTTTTTGGGTCAGCAATTTTTTAAAATAAGTTTTCCAAAATTGAAAAAATGCAATTATTCATCATAATATAGTTTGGACCTGACATGGACTCAGCAACTGATATTAAAAAAATACTAAATAAGAAGTTTACAAACAGAATTCAAATAGCTGAAATTAAGCACTTAACTCCATCACTTCAAGAGCTGATTCCTGTAGGAAATTTTTTAGATGCTTATCTATATGGTGCAGTAAGGTGGAATCTACACAACTACAACTATTTTCACATAATTTGTACTAAGTGTCAAAGTGTCCAATCATCGGGAGATTTGGTGATGATTAAACAAATAACGGGAATAGTAAATATTAGAGTAAAATGTATTTACATTTTGACAGCAAAGATATTGGAAAATCTTCATGATCTGGTTGAAATATGCGAATCACACAACCACCACTAAGGTAAAACACTAAACAATTCACAAAAAGCTGTGCTACCTTCCAAATGCTTTTCACCTCTCCCTGCTGCCTAATCCCATCTACCAGTCCCACGCTGACAAAATATACAAGTCAGATCATCACTGGCTTGAGCAAATCTTATGGAAGTTAGGTCAGTCTCATTTAAATTCATAGCAAATTATCATTTTTGAGCTTCGGTTTTTACAATGCATGCTATGTATTACATTTAATGAATCAATTTATTATTTGATTTAAAGTGAGAAATGTTTAAGTTATAGATTGCTTTATTTTTGGTTTTTAAATAATCAACATAATTTGTTTCTTGTGCTATATCAACTTAAAAATATTTTTTGTATTAAACATCAGTTTAAATAGTGTCTGTAATTTAAGTAATCGAATCAGACTCAGTCAAATATTACATATTATGATTTTAAAGCTAATCTTTTCAGTGACAAAAATTATGAAATGAAAATGTATTTCTTGTTTTTAATTTAATGTGCTGAACTACCTTTCTAAGTGCATAGGTGACATTACAAATATATGTCTGATTGTGAGGTAGGGGTACTTTTGGTAAGACAATGAGTACTGAAAAATGAGCCATCTTGCCACTGTTTGTGCTGTGAAAAAGATTAAATTTTATTTGGTCTGGTGTTTTTTTTTAAATTTTAATATATTTTACATTTAAAAAGTTAGCTGTCATCTGATTTGGTATAATTGTTTTCATTCTAACATAGTGTTCATTATAATTACCAAAACATTTAGTTTTGTTCTAGTTTCATTTCATTTAATTTTATTCCAAACCCGTTAATTTAGGGAAAACTTAGCCTGTCTATGAATTGATATTATTTGTCATATCTAGATGGTGGCATTTGTTTGGGACACCGAAAAAAAATCAAGGTTTACATACCGACATCTTACCTCGATGCATGATGTCCATTTATCCATTATTCTAATTTTATATTGTGACAGTGATAGTGTTCTTGCACCTTCTAGAGATTTTATTATCTACCAATCCTTCAATGCCTCAAAATCTGTGTCTGCCATCATGTGTCAGAAACCTGACACATGCACATGCGCTCACAAGACACTATATGCACAAAATGGCAGATATTTCCTATACACTTATTGAAATCAGATACAAGAAGCAATATTGTGGGGCAGTAATGAAAACCCTGTAGAGCTTGTCTACAAATTGGAGGTATGTGAGCAGTTACATGAAAGTCCACAGTACAGTCTATGAATAGATAATATGCAATTTGAATTATGGAAGCATATTAGTCACTGTTTTCTATTTATAAAAATCATTATGTGATATTGTTTTTTGTCTAGGAACTATGCTACATGCATAGTTAGAACTCTCCATTTTATTTAGCACTAACCTTTATTTCACTGTAGCCCTATTACTTTTTCTTTTTTACATACCGTACTATTTTTTTCTACATACTACTGTATAATGTTTCTTATCATTTTTAATCAAGTTTGTGTCTTTCAAAGTTTGTAACAGTACGAAACACAAACAGAATCTTGATATAGGAACAGTTTTTTCAGTTAAAGGTATACAATGCTCTTCACATAAATGATTTCATAAAAACCAAATTTACTTTTAAAAACTAGAACTAAGCCATTCTCAACAATTCCTTAAACACAGGTAGTATTCAAACATGTTTAATTATTTGGAAAATGGGATTTCTAATTCACCGGTTACCGCATGCATAATCTTACCTAGAACCAAGGTTAAAGCTTTACACGATTTAACAATACACATTGTCATCTTTCATGTGGTATCGAAGTATGCTTACCGTTCTTTCTACGTCCTAGTTTTGATTTAACTGCAGCCGGTGGCAAAAGTAATCTAACGGGTTTAACATCTCTACTTCTAGTTCCTAGTACGCTTTTACGAGACTTCAGACGGCCTGTCGGCACCATAATTCGGACATCAATTCAGTTTTGTACAAAACACTGTCAAACATTTATAACACAACTGACGAATTCAAAATCCTACGCATTGAGATATAAGTTTGTATTCACCATAGAGAAAAATCTATAAAATTTAAAAATCGATTACACCGTACGTAAGTTTAGGAAGAATGATATAGTTAGAGCTCTATAGGAATTTTATAGATTTATAGATCCTTAATATAGTAAACTCTCAAAATAGACTGGTTACATATCACTTTTGTGATGTTTTCTGTGATGTATGTACGAAAACACGTCCTTCACTATTTGAATTCAATAATTGTCGTAATGTATATCTGTATGAAAAATGTATACTGAAAGACATCTAATATCTTCAAATAAATACACGGAATGTATGTTTATTATACCTACTTGCAGTGTATTTATTTGAAGATATTACTTACAAAGGAATAATGAAAGACATCTAGAATATATTATTTTTCTTATCAATATATACGTGTTGTGTCTCGCGTGTGTGTGTGTGCGCGCGCACGTCACTCTTTCCAACAAAACTCTGTCACTGTTTCGAATTTTCATTATTTAAAGAAGTCTTGTGAAATATCATGTTGTAAGCCTATTTATGTGAATATGCATAGATAGTAATAACTTTGCCGCAGGCTATACTGAAAGACCCATAACTTTCTATAAACTTACGGAAATCTAGCCGATTATTACAATTGAAGCTTTCGGACATTTGTCACACAGTGGACACTGGTCACTAGCTTAGGCGTGGTTACGCAACCATGTCATTAATTTACAATACATTACTAAAAATCCAACTTCGTCGTGCTTATTTGCTAACCTGCCAAATGTCCTGTTCTGGACGAGGCCTTTCAGAGTTTACACCATTTCAAGTCCTAAATCACGACACAATTCCTAAACATCGTCGTAATTTAGGACTTGAAAATGGTGGAAACACTGAAAGGCCTCGTCCAGAACAGGACATTTAGCAGATTAGCAAATAAGCACGACGAAGTTGAGTTACAGAGACTGCTAATTCAAATAACCAGATTAACAATTACCGTACTAAAAATATATTTAGTATTTGGTATTGTCCCTGCGCTCATTTTCGATAATGCGATTATTTGCATCGATATTTAGTGAATATCGCATATAATTTTCGATAGTAAACAGAAATCGTGAAAATTTATTTGTCGTTATAAAATATTCTGTGGGTCTTTACCATTATGTGTCTACAAACAACTCACTCAATGTTCCGTGCCCGCCAATATCGCCCACCAACATTCCCGCCAGTCAATTACTCTTACAGTAGCGGCGTGAAGGAGACTTAAGTCTGGAGAATTAAGATTGTGAAACCGCTCGGGTAACAGTAGAGGTGGGAAAAGTTGTTCATCCAAACGAACTTCTTATAGCTAATATTAGGTCGCTCACACCAGCGAACTAGTATATTGAGCTAGTTCAATGTGTCGAACTAGCCTTTTTCTAAAATTTTTATAAATATTAAAAGAACAGAAATTGACATCTTTGTCGAAATAACAAATATCAGACAACAAAAAAATGATCAGGCTGTTCTATCACCTCCTATCGATTCATCGTGACTGATAGGACGTTTACTTTTACAAATCCTTGTCTTAAAAAAATAACTTTATATATATTATGTACTGCTGTAAAAATGGACAACAGTACATAAAAATAAAATAGTTATTTAAGAAAACTCATAAGTATAAATTTGGTAATATTTTTGGATAAACAGTAAAATTGTAAACAAAAAACTAATTAATTATTAATGAATACCACTATTGTATTGACGACTCGGAACACTAAGTTTTTTATAAGTAAAAGCATAAAGTTTTACCTTACAGCCTGAACCGGTTTTCGCCTTTAAAAGGCTTCTTCAGAGGCTGCCGCTGGTAGCGCTGTCCGTCCTGTTGTGGGCGATGGAATCGAATTTCGAAAGATCGATGCTGTATGTGTTGGGTGAGATATGTTCGAATAACGCGTGCGATTTGAATTGTGTCTGTTCGTTTAGGATGTCGTTTTTATTTGTTTTCGTGTGTTTGTATATTTCCAATTGTTCTAGAGTGTCTAGTTTTCAGCCTTTTGTGTGTACGTGTAGAATGTTCATGTTATTGTCGATGTTTTTATATGTGTGGTTTGCTTCAACGAGGTGGTTTGCAAAGGTGGATTCTGTAGTGGAGTGGAGTGCCTTTGTGTGTTCAATGTATCTCTGTTTGAAGCTACGTCCTGTCTGACCTATGTAGAATTTATTGCAATTTGAGCAATTTAGCTTGTAAACACCGGGTAGATCGAATTTGTTTTGTGCTTTGTGTGTGTGTTTTGATAGTGTGTATTCTGTTTTGTTAGTAGTTTTGTAAGCGATTCTGTATCCTGCTTTTTTGAATTTGTGGGCTATTTTTTCAGTTTGTTTGTTGATGTATGTTAGTGTTATGAATTTGTTGTTTTCTGTCTTTGTCTGTTGTTTGTTTTATGTTTTGTGTAGGAGTTTACTGACTATTGTTCTGTCATATCCGTTAGATTCTGCTAGATATTTTATAGTGTTTAGTTCGTCTTTGTAGTCCTTTTCATCTAAGGGGATGTTGTTAAGTCTATGTATCATGGTTCTGAAGGCAGCTAGTTTGTGTTGTATTGGGTGATTGGAGGTGTTGTGTATTAGTGTGTCAGTTGTAGTTGGTTTTCTGTATATACTGAATTTGTATAAACAAAATACATAAAAACATAACCTTTACTGCCGAATACGAACACAACAATACCATAAACTTCTTAGACCTCTCCATCACAAAACTAGAACACAGGCACAAATTCAGTATATACAGAAAACCAACTACAACACATATCAGAGAGAGAGCTATATCCCAATTATAAATTAATAAGAAGAATTGAGAACTGTAAAAGTAATTTAAAAGGAAAGGAATTAATCTTGTAAAGAATCTTGGGACAATAGGCCAAAGAAATCTAACCTATTCTGTGCCGTCTTTTGGAAAACTCGGCTGTTTTTTTTTTCTCAACGAGAACGGTCTGTGTTGAATTAATAAATTACGTATTATCGGCATCTTGCCGACGTAATAAATTACGTCCGTCTCGTTATCAGGCCACCGGGCCGATCCGCGCGCGTCTGAGTCCAGCGCTTCATACTATTTTTTCAGCAGCTGAACTGACCAGTTCACTCTCAACGTTCAGCGTAGTAGCGTCTGTATTCGCCTGACAGCCTCGACCTAAAATTTTGTCTACTATCTTTTACTATGTATAAGTAAAAGCTACGCGACCTTCCGGTAAGTGTGCTTAAGATGTATTACTTACTATTTAATAAAAATAAATTGTATTTACTTGATGTCAACGCTGATGTAGGGCGATATATATTTGCATTAATTTATATTAGCACGTGGCGTGCACCAGGCTAAATTGGTTTATGTATGTTTCAATGTTAACGCTGGCTGACAGATATGGTTTTACAGTTTTTTGTGCCTGTTTACTTAATTCAGTATATTAGAATGGGGCGTAAGTAATTATTTTGTGATTTTTCTGAAATGAACGTACATCACGAACTTGTTAAAGTTTGCCAGTTCATGTCAAAGGTGGTTAAGTGCTTGACGAAGACTTGTGAATAACTATTTATTTGAAATGATTTATTATGTTGAATGAATATATTTGGATATATTATATATTATAATATTTAAAAAGTTATTTTGAAGTGATTTATTTAATTCAATGGGGTTCAATGCATAAGTAAATTTTCCGGAGATTGTAAACGGGACATGTCATGAAAAGTGGGTTCAGCTGGGTGAATAGGGTAGTGTGATTTATTGAACCTGTAAGTAATCACCCATATAATTGTGCAGGGTTTCCGAATTAGACGACAATCTGTCTCGCTCCAGAGGATGGCCGAACACCTGCCACCCATGAAATGAATTCAATCACTTCCGTCTAGCTGTCAGGCCGAATGGACGGACACACCCGACAAGATCCTCAATATATATGCTGCTAACCAGATGACATTTATGCTTTTTTTAAGAAACAAAATGTTTGTGGCCACTACACTTACCTTGAGACATTTTGGAGATGCTCCAGTTTGGGACTTTGTTCCGTACAAGTCCAACGGGACATTTGGGTTTACATGTTACTTTTTCATTTTTACTAAGGCTTACGCCTCATTAACCTATTAATGTTTATCTCATTAAGAGAATTTGTAAACTCAGCCAGGGTCATGCATCACCCGAGTTGATGTTAGTTTTCTGTAAATATGGGCGGCACTGACTGTCACTAAATGATTTCAGCGTTAAGTATGCATGCACGGGTGTCTCGGTACCCTGTAGGGGAATTTTCATGGTTAATTACTTTTCCATTTAATTGGGTTTTGAATTGATTATTAATTTAAAGGTTGGGGGAAGTGCTTTAACCTGTGGACGACACCTGTTGGTGCCGTTAACCACAGGACAATAACATGTCATAGTTTGTTGGATCTTGTCCGGGCGCATAACTGTGCCTGAGGTCAAGTGGATTCTTTATGAACACCTCAAGTATGTTTTAGTAAATTAATTCCATAGATTCAGCTTTTCGAAATTCAATTCTACTGTTCAAATAATTTTGTAACCACTAAATTTTGCCATAGCCAGCACAAGAATTGTTAAATTTTTTTTTATTGCTCACAATACTAATTCATTAATAAATGTTAAAGAATGTAAGACAAATCAATACCAGTTATAAGTTATTTATGGGTGGTCACGTTCCACTGATTTTGCTTAAAATTTTTTGTTAAGAAAATAAAAGAAATGAGAATATGCAGTTATGCAACCGGGCATCCATGTTGACCTCGTGATGGCACTTATTATTATTATTTGGGATACGAAATTGATAATTACCTTTTGTGCTTGGTACTTGTGTGCCGTTCGGACTATTTAGCCAATTTGACTTTGGCCGTTCACATACTTAGAATTTTTGGGGGTGTTTCTACTCTGCTCTTTTGTGACTGATTATTTGGGTTTTGGGTTGTTAATTGAAAAATTTAAGGTGGGCCGGATACTTGATCGGAATAAGAGGGTTTGAGGGTGTTACGATGACTATATACATGCTGTTAACCAGGTGGACATGGTGTGTGCTATTTATATGTAAATGTGTATCTATGTTAATTATATGTTGTGTGTTATGCCTTTATGTGATTGTTAGATTGTTATACGTTATTATGCATTATAATTGATGCATTATAATCCCTGTTTATGATTTATGTGACTTACTGGGAGGGTCGATATTATGCGCCCTTCTTATATCATTTATAAGTAACTGTATTCTGCTCAGTAATATCAAGCTCAATTATTTGGCGATGCCTATGTCTAATGTGAATTGTAATAACGATTTTAAGAATAATAACGATTGTGGTTTTTGAGATTTTGAGCTATTCTTAAGAAGGAAAGCACTTGTAATATTAACTCAATCATTCAAAGGCGCATATGTCGTATACTGGGGGAATTCATTGTGCAAAAACATGAATGCAATAAATCTTGTTATTGTTATCTTAGAGCAGAGTTTCATTTGCAAGTCCCGTCATACTGGACCCAGCGCATTTTGACTTCTCTAGGCTCTTGCCTAGTTCTCAATAACTAGTGGCCTCTCTTTCAAAAAAAAAATAAATAAATAAATACAAAAAAATAATAAAAAAAAAGTTTTTTTAATATACATAAAACATAAAAGGAAAGAGGGGTTACAAATGGTAGCAGAGCGTTGGGTTGGGTTTTTTTTTGTTTTTGAGATTGGACCTTACCGGAGATCGCGTGGGGATGGGCTCCCTTATTTATTGTATGGAAGTAATAGCGCATGCGGTTAGCGGGATGCGGTATGGCCCGACTGGAAGTCGGTACCGTCCGACTGAAATTGTGATAATGTCTTGCTTGAAATGTCATATGTTGTGGTAGGTGTTCGGTGGTGTGGATTGTATATTGGTGTTAGTGTCTGATGTCGTTTCTTCTTCGAGTCTGGCGACTGACGGAGAGTTAGTTCTGGAGCGGGTCAGGTTTTCGCAGCGCTAGGAAACCCGGGGGTCCACTTGATGGAAGAAGAGTACTCAAGTTTTCCTTTTGTAAATCACAAAGGAAAGTTTTCCTTTTGTAATCAAGTTTTCCTTTTGTGTTAGGTGTATTGTGCGATTCTGGCGGGGTTAGGTTACCAGAGACTACCCAACCCTATTTCCGGCATCCTCCAGAGACTTCCGGTGGTGGATGGAGAAGATGAGGGCAAATTGTTGGTTTTCTGGACATCGTCCTGCAGTTGGCGGATTTTCCGGGGCTGTCCGATGATGTCCTCTTGTCCCTTATATACCCGTATTGCCGGGGTTCATTGGCTGAGCTGGTCACCGACACTCTACGTCGTGGTGGCAGTATCGACTCTCTCCATGGGGAGGTGTTGGACTCTTTCATACCCCGTCGGCAACGTGAGCATTTGAAACATAATCGGTTCTATCGTGCACAGGCCAACGGGGAGGCGTTGGGGGACTTTGTGCAGGATATCCGTAAAAGTGCCCGGATTTTGAGGTTGGGGTTGCCCGAGAAGGATATCGTTAGAATTATTTTAGAAGGGGTGACGCCCCAAGAGAGATCCCGTTTGGTGTTCGCGGACCGTCCACGTTGTTTTGCGGACCTCGAACGGCTGTGTGTGGTTTCTAGAACGGTCCAGGAGATTGACGAGTCCCGTGAACAAGTAGCGCATGGTAAAGTAAGACCCGAGACGCATGGAGGGCGAATTGTTCCATCATCATGCGGTGCCGAAATTCAAATCATAAACTCTTGTAACGAGAGGCGCCGTCGTTCACCTAATGTGACTTGTTTTAGGTGTGGTAGATTGGGCCACATCAGGCGATTTTGTACCGGGGTTGGGTCGAGTCCAACGTCCCTCCCCAAGGCGCCCAAGGTCATTCAGAAAAGGGTCAATGAGGGGAAGATATGTCGGAGGTCTTCCCCTACCTGTCGCGGGTCTTCTAAGGTACGCGCCTCCAGGCCAGTTGTAGGTCCCAGTTCTTTGGGCATCAAGGTCCTCCAAACCATCTCTAGGCCCACTTCCGTATGCCCCTTCTTGCTGTTGGAGTTGAAAAGGAGTCAACTCAGAGCATTAGTTGACTCCGGATCAGCAAGATCTATCATTTCATCCAAAGTGTGCGAGGACCTTGAACGACAGGGTTTAATTAAAAGGTCAGAACAGTCTTCCGTGGTGTGCTGGACGGCATTCCAGGAAATTCTGCCCATTTCCCGGGTAGTTTCATTTAAGTTTAAAATCGAGGGATTTTCTTGGGTGTGGAGCTTTCTGGTTTCTCCTGCTCTGGGAGTTGAATGCATTATTGGTGCCGATTTCATCTGCAAAAGTGGTCTCGTTATTGACATCCAAGAGCACCAATGTTATTTTAAATTTAATCGGGTAGTTGTATTGTAATCCCTTTCCTTGGATATCAGGGGACCAGGCAAGATATCCAAGAGGTTAAGTGCCCCGACACATCTAGAGACCACCTCTCCCAGTCCCAGCGGTCCGCATTAGATCAGTTGTGTGAGCGTTTCCCCACTGTATTAACTCCGGCCCTTGGGCTCACACATCTCTTGGAGTATAAGATCCGCCTAACGGACTCCAAGGTGGTGCGCTCCCACCCTTATAAATTTGCCCCTCCGAAAATGAGCATCTTGAGGGAGAAGGTTCAAGAGTTATTAGATCAAGGGGTGATTGAACCTTCTCAGTCCAGTTATGCCAGTCCAGCGTTCCTAGTGCCCAAGCCTGGAGGTAAGCATAGGTTGGTCATCGACTACCGCAAGCTCAACGCCAACATTGAGGTAGATTCGGTCCCACTTCCTGACCTTCATTCCGCGTTTGATTGGTTCAGTGAGGCGAGGTATTTTACCATCATTGACCTCAACTCTGCATATCACCAGATTCCGTTGACGAAAGAAAGTAGGCCCTACACGGCATTCTGTGTTCCGTGGAACCTCTATCAGTACACTAGGGTTCCCATGGGTCTAGCGGTAGGGGCCCAAACACTCACCCGTTTACTTGACACCGTTTTTCACGATGTCAAGTTCAAGTACGTCTTCAATTATCTTGACGACTTGCTGGTGTACAGCAAGGGGTACGAGGAGCATTTGGATCATCTCGAAGAGGTGATGTGCAGGTTGAGGGGTGCTGGCCTCACTGTCAACCCCGAAAAGGTGAAGTTCGCCCAGACACAAATTTCTTTTCTGGGCCACCTGATTTCCCATAGAGGTGTCACTGTGGATCCTGAGCGAACACAGGGAATCAGGGACTTTCCCCCACCAAAGGATGCCAAAGGCATCGCGAGATTTTGTGGGGATGGTCAATTTCTATCGGCTTTTTATTCCAAACGCGGCGGAGATTGCGGCACCTCTGAATGAACTCCGGAAAAAGGGCGCCAAGTTTGTATGGGGGGAAAAACAACAGAGGGCTTTCGAGACCCTGAAGGAAGCCATCATTTCCCCTCCAGTACTGAGAATGCCAGACTTCTCGAAACCGTTCATACTCCAGACGGATGCGAGTTCGATTGCGCTCGGGGCGGTTCTGTCCCAGGTCGTTGATGGTGCTAGGCAGCCTGTGGCTTTCATTTCCCGAACGTTGACCCAGCAAGAACAAAAGTCTTCAGTGTATGAGCTAGAGTGTTTAGCTGTTGTGTACGCTCTAGATAAGTTCAGGCGTTTTCTGGAACACGCTGAGTTCCTTGCTCGAGACCGACAATCAGGCTCTCTCTTGGCTTCTTGCTCATCCCCGGCAACTGGGTAAAATTGGTAGATGGGTGGTCAAGATCTCATCCATCAAGTTCAAAGTGCAACACATTAGGGGAACCCAAAATGTGGTTGCAGATGCTTTATCACGCATGTTTTCCCAGCCCAGTGAAGTCCAATCTGAGCAACCCTGTTCTGTTCTGCTAGACTTTCCGTTAGCCTTCACTGATGTGTTACCCCATCAGTTGAACGATGAAGAGCTGGGTCCTATCATCCAGAATATAAAGGAGGGTAACGTACAGGCCCCTTTCTTCTTGTCCAAGGGCGTCCTGTCTTGTCGAGAGAGAAAGGGACGTGCCCCTAAGATCGTGCTGCCTAGCAAGTTAGTGCCCATGGTCTTCAGCTATTATCACAATTCCCCAGTAGGAGGCCACAAGGGAATTTCGAAGACCATTTCCAGTATCAGGAAACACTTCATCTGGAAGGGCATGGATAGGGACATCGCAACCAGGGTCAAGAGTTGTCATCTGTGTGGCTTGAGCAAGCCTGCCCAGAACACAAAGTTGGGGTTGTTGTCATCGGACGTGGCGAGCAGACCGATGGAGAAGCTATTCATAGACTACGTGGGACCTCTCCCGCGTAGCAAGTCAGGTAATTCTTACCTGCTTGTTTGCGTGGATGCTTTTTCGAAGTTTGCCTGGCTACTGCCCTTACGGCAGGCAACAGCTCGTTTGACCATAAGCGCGCTTCAGAACCACATTTTTCAGCATTTCGGTCTTCCGACCATCATTGTCTCCGACAATGGTCCCCAGTTCGTTTCGAGCGAGTTCCGGCGGATGTGTTGCGCCAGCGGAATCAGACAAGTAACCACTTCTCCGTATTACCCACAGCCGTCCCATGCGGAGAGATTCAATAGGAATCTCAGGTCCGCACTCATTGCTTATCATGCGGAGCAACAGACAACCTGGGACCAGAATCTGAAGTGGTTACAGCTAGCCTTTAACACGGCCCTGCATGACAGTCATAAGGCAGTGCCCTTTGAGATTATGTTTGGGTTCTCGCCCGCACTCCCGTTGACTAACTTGTGGAACATTGATGATCTTCTGCCACGGGAGCCAGATAACGGAACTGCGGAGAGATGGAAGGAGGCTCGGAGGAATTTGCTGAGAGCGCACGAGCGCGTCCGTAGTCGGTACAATCAGGGGCGAATTCCAAATCCCTTTAAAGTAGGAGATTTGGTCTACTGCCAGAGCCACCCGATCAGCTCAGCTGTGGACAAAAGAGCCGCTAAGTTATGCTATCGTTGGTCGGGGCCATATCGTATCCTGGGGTTCGCGTCACCAGTGGCGGCTCGGTTGGTAGAGCCGGGTGGTAGTCCGAAGGAGATTACTACGCATATCTCGAAATTGAAACTATATAGAAAGGGGTAAACGGGCTGACAAGTGGGGGGGGATGACTGGTGGTCTCTGGGTGAGTAGGGAATTTTGTCATTGGAAAAGGGTGTGCTCCGGGGGTGTTATCGAGAACGATAGGGTAGCGGGTAGATGTTTCCCACAATCCCAGTGGGGTTCGTCTACGTCAGGGATGCGCCCTTGCCTGCGCGAGCCTTGGCTTTCTCCATTCGTCCTCCTTTCCGGAGGGAGCCATGTCCTTACCTTTAGTCCCAGCCCATGACCTTTCACTCATCCTTGCCCTTTCGTCTTCCCGATTTCCTAACCTTCCCCTTTAAAAAACACAAAAAAAAATCAATAAAATTAGAAAAGCAATAAAAGAAAAAAAAGGAGTTAGAGAGAGGAGCGAAACTTGTCGCGTGGGTGAGGTCGGTCGTGCACTTCGTCCACGCGGTAAGTTTTGGGCATGCCCTTGGAGCACACATGTAAAACTTATTTGTATATTGGGTGAGTCTCGTATTGACAAGTAGCATTGCTTTGCGTCCGGTCGAGAGTTGGGAGCATTGCATCATGGAGGCCATCATTTTCCCTTTTCCCCTTGCCCCGTGCAGTGACGGTATTGTTTAGGATGGGTTTCGTTATTCGGGAACCCCCCCCCCCGTATGAATATAGGGCATGTGGCCCTGTTAAGGTGGCGTTGGTTTTCAGGCTTGAGTGGACAACCCTTAGGACGTCATAACTCAGGGAGCTCCCGAACTTTTCTTTCGTCTTTTCTTCTCTGTCCCTCTTTGCTGTGGGCTGGCCCTGATCAGGTCAGCGTGCAGCACCCCCACACTTACAAACTACACGTCTTCTTTCATCTCTTTCGTTTTCCTTCTGAGCCTCTGTTCTCCTGAGAGCGAGTGCTGTTGGGCCGCCATGATCACAAAGGCCACTAGGTTTTGGAAGGGGGTACACTGCAGGGTACCCTTCCTGAGTTCAAGTGTGAGGCAACCAGATTGCCCTTTTGGGGTGGGGGTGTGCCGTGTTTTGGAAAACTCGGCTGTTTTTTTTTTCTCAACGAGAACGGTCTGTGTTGAATTAATAAATTACGTATTATCGGCATCTTGCCGACGTAATAAATTACGTCCGTCTCGTTATCAGGCCACCGGGCCGATCCGCGCGCGTCTGAGTCCAGCGCTTCATACGATTTTTTCAGCAGCTGAACTGACCAGTTCACTCTCAACGTTCAGCGTAGTAGCGTCTGTATTCGCCTGACAGCCTCGACCTAAAATTTTGTCTACTATCTTTTACTATGTATAAGTAAAAGCTACGCGACCTTCCGGTAAGTGTGCTTAAGATGTATTACTTACTATTTAATAAAAATAAATTGTATTTACTTGATGTCAACGCTGATGTAGGCGATATATATTTGCATTAATTTATATTAGCACGTGGCGTGCACCAGGCTAAATTGGTTTATGTATGTTTCAATGTTAACGCTGGCTGACAGATATGGTTTTACAGTTTTTTGTGCCTGTTTACTTAATTCAGTATATTAGAATGGGGCGTAAGTAATTATTTTGTGATTTTTCTGAAACGAACGTACATCACGAACTTGTTAAAGTTTGCCAGTTCATGTCAAAGGTGGTTAAGTGCTTGACGAAAACTTGTGAATAACTATTTATTTGAAATGATTTATTATGTTGAATGAATATATTTGGATATATTATAATATTTAAAAAGTTATTTTGAAGTGATTTATTTAATTCAATGGGGTTCAATGCATAAGTAAATTTTCCGGAGATTGTAAACAGGACATGTCATGAAAAGTGGGTTCAGCTGGGTGAATGGGGTAGTGTGATTTATTGAACCTGTAAGTAATCACCCATATAATTGTGCAGGGTTTCCGAATTAGACGACAATCTGTCTCGCTCCAGAGGATGGCCGAACACCTGCCTCCCATGAAATGAATTCAATCACTTCCGTCTAGCTGTCAGGCCGAATGGACGGACACACCCGACAAGATCCTCAATATATATGCTGCTAACCAGGTGACATTTATGCTTTTTTTAAGAAACAAAATGTTTGTGGCCACTACACTTACCTTGAGACATTTTGGAGATGCTCCAGTTTGGGACTTTGTTCCGTACAAGTCCAACGGGACATTTGGGTTTACATGTTACTTTTTCATTTTTACTAAGGCTTACGCCTCATTAACCTATTAATGTTTATCTCATTAAGAGAATTTGTAAACTCAGCCAGGGTCATGCATCACCCGAGTTGATGTTAGTTTTCTGTAAATATGGGCGGCACTGACTGTCACTAAACGATTTCAGAGTTAAGTATGCATGCACGGATGTCTCGTTACCCTGTAGGGGAATTTTCATGGTTAATTACTTTTCCATTTAATTGGGTTTTGAATTGATTATTAATTTAAGGTTGGGGGAGGTGCTTTAACCTGTGGACGACACCTGTTGGTGCCGTTAACCACAGGACAATAACATGTCATAACTTGTTGGATCTATTCCGGGCGCATGACCTTGCCTGAGGTCAAGTGGATTCTTTATGAACACCTCAAGTATGTTTTAGTAAATTAATTCCATAGATTCTGCTTTTCGAAATTCAATTCTACTGTTCAAATAATTTTGTAACCACTAAATTTTGCCATAGCCAGCACAAGAATTGTTAAATTTTTTTTTATTGCTCACAATACTAATTCATTAATAAATGTTAAAGAATGTAAGACAAATCAATACCAGTTATAAGTTATTTATGGGTGGTCACGTTCCACTGATTTTGCTTAAAATTTTTTGTTAAGAAAATAAAAGAAATGAGAATATGCAGTTATGCAACCGGGCATCCATGTTGACCTCGTGATGGCACTTATTATTATTATTTGGGATACGAAATTGATAATTACCTTTTGTGCTTGGTACTTGTGTGCCGTTCGACTATTTAGCCAATTTGACTTTGGCCCGTTCACATACTTAGAATTTTTGGGGTGTTTCTACTCTGCTCTTTTGTGACTGATTATTTGGGTTTTGGGTTGTTAATTGAAAAATTTAAGGTGGGCCGGATACTTGATCGGAATAAGAGGGTTTGAGGGTGTTACGATGACTATATACATGCTGTTAACCAGGTGGACATGGTTGTGTGCTATTTATATGTAAATGTGTATCTATGTTAATTATATGTTGTGTGTTATGCCTTTATGTGATTGTTAGATTGTTATACGTTATTATGCATTATAATTGATGCATTATAATCCCTGTTTATGATTTATGTGACTTACTGGGAGGGTCGATATTATGCGCCCTTCTTATATCATTTATAAGTAACTGTATTCTGCTCAGTAATATCAAGCTCAATTATTGGCGATGCCTATGTCTAATGTGAATTGTAATAACGATTTAAGAATAATAACGATTGTGGTTTTTGAGATTTTGAGCTATTCTTAAGAAGGAAAGCACTTGTAATATTAACTCAATCATTCAAGGCGCATATGTCGTATACTGGGGGAATTCTTCATTGTGCAAAAACATGAATGCAATAAATCTTGTTATTGTTATCTTAGAGCAGAGTTTCATTTGCAAGTCCCGTCATACTGGACCCAGCGCATTTTGACTTCTCTAGGCTCTTGCCTAGTTCTCAATAACTAGTGGCCTCTCTTTCAAAAAAAAAAAAAAAAATAAATACAAAAAAATAATTAAAAAAAAGTTTTTTTAATATACATAAAACATAAAAGGAAAGAGGGGTTACAAATGGTAGCAGAGCGTGGTTCATTCTAGGGTTGAACCCTTGGGTCCTTTGGTGTGATGGGGCTTGCAAATTCAGAAATAGTTGAAAATGAAAATAGATAGAGGCAATGGCAGGGTTGATATCGTATGTAGGTATATATGTATTATGTATGAATTATTGCTATGTGATTTGAATTGTAAACCTGGTGCCGCCACGGGCATGTGTTGTAGTTGGGTTTTGTTGTTTTTGAGATTGGACCTTACCGGAGATCGCGTGGGGATGGGCTCCCTTATTTATTGTATGGAAGTAATAGCGCATGCGGTTAGCGGGATGCGGTATGGCCCGACTGGAAGTCGGTACCGTCCGACTGAAATTGTGATAATGTCTTGCTTGAAATGTCATATGTTGTGGTAGGTGTTCGGTGGTGTGGATTGTATATTGGTGTTAGTGTCTGATGTCGTTTCTTCTTCGAGTCTGGCGACTGACGGAGAGTTAGTTCTGGAGCGGGTCAGGTTTTCGCAGCGCTAGGAAACCCGGGGGTCCACTTGATGGAAGAAGAGTACTCAAGTTTTCCTTTTGTAAATCACAAAGGAAAGTTTTCCTTTTGTAATCAAGTTTTCCTTTTGTGTTAGGTGTATTGTGCGATTCTGGCGGGGTTAGGTTACCAGAGACTACCCAACCCTATTTCCGGCATCCTCCAGAGACTTCCGGTGGTGGATGGAGAAGATGAGGGCAAATTGTTGGTTTTCTGGACATCGTCCTGCAGTTGGCGGATTTTCCGGGGCTGTCCGATGATGTCCTCTTGTCCCTTATATACCCGTATTGCCGGGGTTCATTGGCTGAGCTGGTCACCGACACTCTACGTCGTGGTGGCAGTATCGACTCTCTCCATGGGGAGGTGTTGGACTCTTTCATACCCCGTCGGCAACGTGAGCATTTGAAACATAATCGGTTCTATCGTGCATAGGCCAACGGGGAGGCGTTGGGGGACTTTGTGCAGGATATCCGTAAAAGTGCCCGGATTTTGAGGTTGGGGTTGCCCGAGAAGGATATCGTTAGAATTATTTTAGAAGGGGTGACGCCCCAAGAGAGATCCCGTTTGGTGTTCGCGGACCGTCCACGTTGTTTTGCGGACCTCGAACGGCTGTGTGTGGTTTCTAGAACGGTCCAGGAGATTGACGAGTCCCGTGAACAAGTAGCGCATGGTAAAGTAAGACCCGAGACGCATGGAGGGCGAATTGTTCCATCATCATGCGGTGCCGAAATTCAAATCATAAACTCTTGTAACGAGAGGCGCCGTCGTTCACCTAATGTGACTTGTTTTAGGTGTGGTAGATTGGGCCACATCAGGCGATTTTGTACCGGGGTTGGGTCGAGTCCAACGTCCCTCCCAAAGGCGCCCAAGGTCATTCAGAAAAGGGTCAATGAGGGGAAGATATGTCGGAGGTCTTCCCCTACCTGTCGCGGGTCTTCTAAGGTACGCGCCTCCAGGCCAGTTGTAGGTCCCAGTTCTTTGGGCATCAAGGTCCTCCAAACCATCTCTAGGCCCACTTCCGTATGCCCCTTCTTGCTGTTGGAGTTGAAAAGGAGTCAACTCAGAGCATTAGTTGACTCCGGATCAGCAAGATCTATCATTTCATCCAAAGTGTGCGAGGACCTTGAACGACAGGGTTTAATTAAAAGGTCAGAACAGTCTTCCGTGGTGTGCTGGACGGCATTCCAGGAAATTCTGCCCATTTCCCGGGTAGTTTCATTTAAGTTTAAAATCGAGGGATTTTCTTGGGTGTGGAGCTTTCTGGTTTCTCCTGCTCTGGGAGTTGAATGCATTATTGGTGCCGATTTCATCTGCAAAAGTGGTCTCGTTATTGACATCCAAGAGCACCAATGTTATTTTAAATTTAATCGGGTAGTTGTATTGTAATCCCTTTCCTTGGATATCAGGGGACCAGGCAAGATATCCAAGAGGTTAAGTGCCCCGACACATCTAGAGACCACCTCTCCCAGTCCCAGCGGTCCGCATTAGATCAGTTGTGTGAGCGTTTCCCCACTGTATTAACTCCGGCCCTTGGGCTCACACATCTCTTGGAGTATAAGATCCGCCTAACGGACTCCAAGGTGGTGCGCTCCCACCCTTATAAATTTGCCCCTCCGAAAATGAGCATCTTGAGGGAGAAGGTTCAAGAGTTATTAGATCAAGGGGTGATTGAACCTTCTCAGTCCAGTTATGCCAGTCCAGCGTTCCTAGTGCCCAAGCCTGGAGGTAAGCATAGGTTGGTCATCGACTACCGCAAGCTCAACGCCAACATTGAGGTAGATTCGGTCCCACTTCCTGACCTTCATTCCGCGTTTGATTGGTTCAGTGAGGCGAGGTATTTTACCATCATTGACCTCAACTCTGCATATCACCAGATTCCGTTGACGAAAGAAAGTAGGCCCTACACGGCATTCTGTGTTCCGTGGAACCTCTATCAGTACACTAGGGTTCCCATGGGTCTAGCGGTAGGGGCCCAAACACTCACCCGTTTACTTGACACCGTTTTTCACGATGTCAAGTTCAAGTACGTCTTCAATTATCTTGACGACTTGCTGGTGTACAGCAAGGGGTACGAGGAGCATTTGGATCATCTCGAAGAGGTGATGTGCAGGTTGAGGGGTGCTGGCCTCACTGTCAACCCCGAAAAGGTGAAGTTCGCCCAGACACAAATTTCTTTTCTGGGCCACCTGATTTCCCATAGAGGTGTCACTGTGGATCCTGAGCGAACACAGGGAATCAGGGACTTTCCCCCACCAAAGGATGCCAAAGGCATCGCGAGATTTTGTGGGGATGGTCAATTTCTATCGGCTTTTTATTCCAAACGCGGCGGAGATTGCGGCACCTCTGAATGAACTCCGGAAAAAGGGCGCCAAGTTTGTATGGGGGGAAAAACAACAGAGGGCTTTCGAGACCCTGAAGGAAGCCATCATTTCCCCTCCAGTACTGAGAATGCCAGACTTCTCGAAACCGTTCATACTCCAGACGGATGCGAGTTCGATTGCGCTCGGGGCGGTTCTGTCCCAGGTCGTTGATGGTGCTAGGCAGCCTGTGGCTTTCATTTCCCGAACGTTGACCCAGCAAGAACAAAAGTCTTCAGTGTATGAGCTAGAGTGTTTAGCTGTTGTGTACGCTCTAGATAAGTTCAGGCGTTTTCTGGAACACGCTGAGTTCCTTGCTCGAGACCGACAATCAGGCTCTCTCTTGGCTTCTTGCTCATCCCCGGCAACTGGGTAAAATTGGTAGATGGGTGGTCAAGATCTCATCCATCAAGTTCAAAGTGCAACACATTAGGGGAACCCAAAATGTGGTTGCAGATGCTTTATCACGCATGTTTTCCCAGCCCAGTGAAGTCCAATCTGAGCAACCCTGTTCTGTTCTGCTAGACTTTCCGTTAGCCTTCACTGATGTGTTACCCCATCAGTTGAACGATGAAGAGCTGGGTCCTATCATCCAGAATATAAAGGAGGGTAACGTACAGGCCCCTTTCTTCTTGTCCAAGGGCGTCCTGTCTTGTCGAGAGAGAAAGGGACGTGCCCCTAAGATCGTGCTGCCTAGCAAGTTAGTGCCCATGGTCTTCAGCTATTATCACAATTCCCCAGTAGGAGGCCACAAGGGAATTTCGAAGACCATTTCCAGTATCAGGAAACACTTCATCTGGAAGGGCATGGATAGGGACATCGCAACCAGGGTCAAGAGTTGTCATCTGTGTGGCTTGAGCAAGCCTGCCCAGAACACAAAGTTGGGGTTGTTGTCATCGGACGTGGCGAGCAGACCGATGGAGAAGCTATTCATAGACTACGTGGGACCTCTCCCGCGTAGCAAGTCAGGTAATTCTTACCTGCTTGTTTGCGTGGATGCTTTTTCGAAGTTTGCCTGGCTACTGCCCTTACGGCAGGCAACAGCTCGTTTGACCATAAGCGCGCTTCAGAACCACATTTTTCAGCATTTCGGTCTTCCGACCATCATTGTCTCCGACAATGGTCCCCAGTTCGTTTCGAGCGAGTTCCGGCGGATGTGTTGCGCCAGCGGAATCAGACAAGTAACCACTTCTCCGTATTACCCACAGCCGTCCCATGCGGAGAGATTCAATAGGAATCTCAGGTCCGCACTCATTGCTTATCATGCGGAGCAACAGACAACCTGGGACCAGAATCTGAAGTGGTTACAGCTAGCCTTTAACACGGCCCTGCATGACAGTCATAAGGCAGTGCCCTTTGAGATTATGTTTGGGTTCTCGCCCGCACTCCCGTTGACTAACTTGTGGAACATTGATGATCTTCTGCCACGGGAGCCAGATAACGGAACTGCGGAGAGATGGAAGGAGGCTCGGAGGAATTTGCTGAGAGCGCACGAGCGCGTCCGTAGTCGGTACAATCAGGGGCGAATTCCAAATCCCTTTAAAGTAGGAGATTTGGTCTACTGCCAGAGCCACCCGATCAGCTCAGCTGTGGACAAAAGAGCCGCTAAGTTATGCTATCGTTGGTCGGGGCCATATCGTATCCTGGGGTTCGCGTCACCAGTGGCGGCTCGGTTGGTAGAGCCGGGTGGTAGTCCGAAGGAGATTACTACGCATATCTCGAAATTGAAACTATATAGAAAGGGGTAAACGGGCTGACAAGTGGGGGGGGATGACTGGTGGTCTCTGGGTGAGTAGGGAATTTTGTCATTGGAAAAGGGTGTGCTCCGGGGGTGTTATCGAGAACGATAGGGTAGCGGGTAGATGTTTCCCACAATCCCAGTGGGGTTCGTCTACGTCAGGGATGCGCCCTTGCCTGCGCGAGCCTTGGCTTTCTCCATTCGTCCTCCTTTCCGGAGGGAGCCATGTCCTTACCTTTAGTCCCAGCCCATGACCTTTCACTCATCCTTCCCCTTTCGTCTTCCCGATTTCCTAACCTTCCCCTTTAAAAAACACAAAAAAAAATCAAAAAAATTAGAAAAGCAATAAAAGAAAAAAAAGGAGTTAGAGAGAGGAGCGAAACTTGTCGCGTGGGTGAGGTCGGTCGTGCACTTCGTCCACGCGGTAAGTTTTGGGCATGCCCTTGGAGCACACATGTAAAACTTATTTGTATATTGGGTGAGTCTCGTATTGACAAGTAGCATTGCTTTGCGTCCGGTCGAGAGTTGGGAGCATTGCATCATGGAGGCCATCATTTTCCCTTTTCCCCTTGCCCCGTGCAGTGACGGTATTGTTTAGGATGGGTTTCGTTATTCGGGAACCCCCCCCCGTATGAATATAGGGCATGTGGCCCTGTTAAGGTGGCGTTGGTTTTCAGGCTTGAGTGGACAACCCTTAGGACGTCATAACTCAGGGAGCTCCCGAACTTTTCTTTCGTCTTTTCTTCTCTGTCCCTCTTTGCTGTGGGCTGGCCCTGATCAGGTCAGCGTGCAGCACCCCCACACTTACAAACTACACGTCTTCTTTCATCTCTTTCGTTTTCCTTCTGAGCCTCTGTTCTCCTGAGAGCGAGTGCTGTTGGGCCGCCATGATCACAAAGGCCACTAGGTTTTGGAAGGGGGTACACTGCAGGGTACCCTTCCTGAGTTCAAGTGTGAGGCAACCAGGTTGCCCTTTTGGGGTGGGGGTGTGCCGTGTTTTGGAAAACTCGGCTGTTTTTTTTTTTCAACGAGAACGGTCTGTGTTGAATTAATAAATTACGTATTATCGGCATCTTGCCGACGTAATAAATTACGTCCGTCTCGTTATCAGGCCACCGGGCCGATCCGCGCGCGCTCTGAGTCCAGCGCTTCATACTATTTTTTCAGCAGCTGAACTGACCAGTTCGCTCTCAACGTTCAGCGTAGTAGCGTCTGTATTCGCCTGACAGCCTCGACCTAAAATTTTGTCTACTATCTTTTACTATGTATAAGTAAAAGCTACGCGACCTTCCGGTAAGTGTGCTTAAGATGTATTACTTACTATTTAATAAAAATAAATTGTATTTACTTGATGTCAACGCTGATGTAGGCGATATATATTTGCATTAATTTATATTAGCACGTGGCGTGCACCAGGCTAAATTGGTTTATGTATGTTTCAATGTTAACGCTGGCTGACAGATATGGTTTTACAGTTTTTTGTGCCTGTTTACTTAATTCAGTATATTAGAATGGGGCGTAAGTAATTATTTTGTGATTTTTCTGAAACGAACGTACATCACGAACTTGTTAAAGTTTGCCAGTTCATGTCAAAGGTGGTTAAGTGCTTGACGAAAACTTGTGAATAACTATTTATTTGAAATGATTTATTATGTTGAATGAATATATTTGGATATATTATAATATTTAAAAAGTTATTTTGAAGTGATTTATTTAATTCAATGGGGTTCAATGCATAAGTAAATTTTCCGGAGATTGTAAACGGGACATGTCATGAAAAGTGGGTTCAGCTGGGTGAATGGGGTAGTGTGATTTATTGAACCTGTAAGTAATCACCCATATAATTGTGCAGGGTTTCCGAATTAGACGACAATCTGTCTCGCTCCAGAGGATGGCCGAACACCTGCCTCCCATGAAATGAATTCAATCACTTCCGTCTAGCTGTCAGGCCGAATGGACGGACACACCCGACAAGATCCTCAATATATATGCTGCTAACCAGGTGACATTTATGCTTTTTTTAAGAAACAAAATGTTTGTGGCCACTACACTTACCTTGAGACATTTTGGAGATGCTCCAGTTTGGGACTTTGTTCCGTACAAGTCCAACGGGACATTTGGGTTTACATGTTACTTTTTCATTTTTACTAAGGCTTACGCCTCATTAACCTATTAATGTTTATCTCATTAAGAGAATTTGTAAACTCAGCCAGGGTCATGCATCACCCGAGTTGATGTTAGTTTTCTGTAAATATGGGCGGCACTGACTGTCACTAAACGATTTCAGAGTTAAGTATGCATGCACGGATGTCTCGTTACCCTGTAGGGGAATTTTCATGGTTAATTACTTTTCCATTTAATTGGGTTTTGAATTGATTATTAATTTAAGGTTGGGGGAGGTGCTTTAACCTGTGGACGACACCTGTTGGTGCCGTTAACCACAGGACAATAACATGTCATAACTTGTTGGATCTATTCCGGGCGCATGACCGTGCCTGAGGTCAAGTGGATTCTTTATGAACACCTCAAGTATGTTTTAGTAAATTAATTCCATAGATTCTGCTTTTCGAAATTCAATTCTACTGTTCAAATAATTTTGTAACCACTAAATTTTGCCATAGCCAGCACAAGAATTGTTAAATTTTTTTTTATTGCTCACAATACTAATTCATTAATAAATGTTAAAGAATGTAAGACAAATCAATACCAGTTATAAGTTATTTATGGGTGGTCACGTTCCACTGATTTTGCTTAAAATTTTTTGTTAAGAAAATAAAAGAAATGAGAATATGCAGTTATGCAACCGGGCATCCATGTTGACCTCGTGATGGCACTTATTATTATTATTTGGGATACGAAATTGATAATTACCTTTTGTGCTTGGTACTTGTGTGCCGTTCGGACTATTTAGCCAATTTGACTTTGGCCGTTCACATACTTAGAATTTTTGGGGGTGTTTCTACTCTGCTCTTTTGTGACTGATTATTTGGGTTTTGGGTTGTTAATTGAAAAATTTAAGGTGGGCCGGATACTTGATCGGAATAAGAGGGTTTGAGGGTGTTACGATGACTATATACATGCTGTTAACCAGGTGGACATGGTGTGTGCTATTTATATGTAAATGTGTATCTATGTTAATTATATGTTGTGTGTTATGCCTTTATGTGATTGTTAGATTGTTATACGTTATTATGCATTATAATTGATGCATTATAATCCCTGTTTATGATTTATGTGACTTACTGGGAGGGTCGATATTATGCGCCCTTCTTATATCATTTATAAGTAACTGTATTCTGCTCAGTAATATCAAGCTCAATTATTTGGCGATGCCTATGTCTAATGTGAATTGTAATAACGATTTTAAGAATAATAACGATTGTGGTTTTTGAGATTTTGAGCTATTCTTAAGAAGGAAAGCACTTGTAATATTAACTCAATCATTCAAAGGCGCATATGCCGTATACTGGGGGAATTCATTGTGCAAAAACATGAATGCAATAAATCTTGTTATTGTTATCTTAGAGCAGAGTTTCATTTGCAAGTCCCGTCATACTGGACCCAGCGCATTTTGACTTCTCTAGGCTCTTGCCTAGTTCTCAATAACTAGTGGCCTCTCTTTCAAAAAAAAAAAATAAATAAATACAAAAAAATAATAAAAAAAAAGTTTTTTTAATATACATAAAACATAAAAGGAAAGAGGGGTTACAAATGGTAGCAGAGCGTTGGGTTGGGTTTTTTTTTGTTTTTGAGATTGGACCTTACCGGAGATCGCGTGGGGATGGGCTCCCTTATTTATTGTATGGAAGTAATAGCGCATGCGGTTAGCGGGATGCGGTATGGCCCGACTGGAAGTCGGTACCGTCCGACTGAAATTGTGATAATGTCTTGCTTGAAATGTCATATGTTGTGGTAGGTGTTCGGTGGTGTGGATTGTATATTGGTGTTAGTGTCTGATGTCGTTTCTTCTTCGAGTCTGGCGACTGACGGAGAGTTAGTTCTGGAGCGGGTCAGGTTTTCGCAGCGCTAGGAAACCCGGGGGTCCACTTGATGGAAGAAGAGTACTCAAGTTTTCCTTTTGTAAATCACAAAGGAAAGTTTTCCTTTTGTAATCAAGTTTTCCTTTTGTGTTAGGTGTATTGTGCGATTCTGGCGGGGTTAGGTTACCAGAGACTACCCAACCCTATTTCCGGCATCCTCCAGAGACTTCCGGTGGTGGATGGAGAAGATGAGGGCAAATTGTTGGTTTTCTGGACATCGTCCTGCAGTTGGCGGATTTTCCGGGGCTGTCCGATGATGTCCTCTTGTCCCTTATATACCCGTATTGCCGGGGTTCATTGGCTGAGCTGGTCACCGACACTCTACGTCGTGGTGGCAGTATCGACTCTCTCCATGGGGAGGTGTTGGACTCTTTCATACCCCGTCGGCAACGTGAGCATTTGAAACATAATCGGTTCTATCGTGCACAGGCCAACGGGGAGGCGTTGGGGGGACTTTGTGCAGGATATCCGTAAAAGTGCCCGGATTTTGAGGTTGGGGTTGCCCGAGAAGGATATCGTTAGAATTATTTTAGAAGGGGTGACGCCCCAAGAGAGATCCCGTTTGGTGTTCGCGGACCGTCCACGTTGTTTTGCGGACCTCGAACGGCTGTGTGTGGTTTCTAGAACGGTCCAGGAGATTGACGAGTCCCGTGAACAAGTAGCGCATGGTAAAGTAAGACCCGAGACGCATGGAGGGCGAATTGTTCCATCATCATGCGGTGCCGAAATTCAAATCATAAACTCTTGTAACGAGAGGCGCCGTCGTTCACCTAATGTGACTTGTTTTAGGTGTGGTAGATTGGGCCACATCAGGCGATTTTGTACCGGGGTTGGGTCGAGTCCAACGTCCCTCCCCAAGGCGCCCAAGGTCATTCAGAAAAGGGTCAATGAGGGGAAGATATGTCGGAGGTCTTCCCCTACCTGTCGCGGGTCTTCTAAGGTACGCGCCTCCAGGCCAGTTGTAGGTCCCAGTTCTTTGGGCATCAAGGTCCTCCAAACCATCTCTAGGCCCACTTCCGTATGCCCCTTCTTGCTGTTGGAGTTGAAAAGGAGTCAACTCAGAGCATTAGTTGACTCCGGATCAGCAAGATCTATCATTTCATCCAAAGTGTGCGAGGACCTTGAACGACAGGGTTTAATTAAAAGGTCAGAACAGTCTTCCGTGGTGTGCTGGACGGCATTCCAGGAAATTCTGCCCATTTCCCGGGTAGTTTCATTTAAGTTTAAAATCGAGGGATTTTCTTGGGTGTGGAGCTTTCTGGTTTCTCCTGCTCTGGGAGTTGAATGCATTATTGGTGCCGATTTCATCTGCAAAAGTGGTCTCGTTATTGACATCCAAGAGCACCAATGTTATTTTAAATTTAATCGGGTAGTTGTATTGTAATCCCTTTCCTTGGATATCAGGGGACCAGGCAAGATATCCAAGAGGTTAAGTGCCCCGACACATCTAGAGACCACCTCTCCCAGTCCCAGCGGTCCGCATTAGATCAGTTGTGTGAGCGTTTCCCCACTGTATTAACTCCGGCCCTTGGGCTCACACATCTCTTGGAGTATAAGATCCGCCTAACGGACTCCAAGGTGGTGCGCTCCCACCCTTATAAATTTGCCCCTCCGAAAATGAGCATCTTGAGGGAGAAGGTTCAAGAGTTATTAGATCAAGGGGTGATTGAACCTTCTCAGTCCAGTTATGCCAGTCCAGCGTTCCTAGTGCCCAAGCCTGGAGGTAAGCATAGGTTGGTCATCGACTACCGCAAGCTCAACGCCAACATTGAGGTAGATTCGGTCCCACTTCCTGACCTTCATTCCGCGTTTGATTGGTTCAGTGAGGCGAGGTATTTTACCATCATTGACCTCAACTCTGCATATCACCAGATTCCGTTGACGAAAGAAAGTAGGCCCTACACGGCATTCTGTGTTCCGTGGAACCTCTATCAGTACACTAGGGTTCCCATGGGTCTAGCGGTAGGGGCCCAAACACTCACCCGTTTACTTGACACCGTTTTTCACGATGTCAAGTTCAAGTACGTCTTCAATTATCTTGACGACTTGCTGGTGTACAGCAAGGGGTACGAGGAGCATTTGGATCATCTCGAAGAGGTGATGTGCAGGTTGAGGGGTGCTGGCCTCACTGTCAACCCCGAAAAGGTGAAGTTCGCCCAGACACAAATTTCTTTTCTGGGCCACCTGATTTCCCATAGAGGTGTCACTGTGGATCCTGAGCGAACACAGGGAATCAGGGACTTTCCCCCACCAAAGGATGCCAAAGGCATCGCGAGATTTTGTGGGGATGGTCAATTTCTATCGGCTTTTTATTCCAAACGCGGCGGAGATTGCGGCACCTCTGAATGAACTCCGGAAAAAGGACGCCAAGTTTGTATGGGGGGAAAAACAACAGAGGGCTTTCGAGACCCTGAAGGAAGCCATCATTTCCCCTCCAGTACTGAGAATGCCAGACTTCTCGAAACCGTTCATACTCCAGACGGATGCGAGTTCGATTGCGCTCGGGGCGGTTCTGTCCCAGGTCGTTGATGGTGCTAGGCAGCCTGTGGCTTTCATTTCCCGAACGTTGACCCAGCAAGAACAAAAGTCTTCAGTGTATGAGCTAGAGTGTTTAGCTGTTGTGTACGCTCTAGATAAGTTCAGGCGTTTTCTGGAACACGCTGAGTTCCTTGCTCGAGACCGACAATCAGGCTCTCTCTTGGCTTCTTGCTCATCCCCGGCAACTGGGTAAAATTGGTAGATGGGTGGTCAAGATCTCATCCATCAAGTTCAAAGTGCAACACATTAGGGGAACCCAAAATGTGGTTGCAGATGCTTTATCACGCATGTTTTCCCAGCCCAGTGAAGTCCAATCTGAGCAACCCTGTTCTGTTCTGCTAGACTTTCCGTTAGCCTTCACTGATGTGTTACCCCATCAGTTGAACGATGAAGAGCTGGGTCCTATCATCCAGAATATAAAGGAGGGTAACGTACAGGCCCCTTTCTTCTTGTCCAAGGGCGTCCTGTCTTGTCGAGAGAGAAAGGGACGTGCCCCTAAGATCGTGCTGCCTAGCAAGTTAGTGCCCATGGTCTTCAGCTATTATCACAATTCCCCAGTAGGAGGCCACAAGGGAATTTCGAAGACCATTTCCAGTATCAGGAAACACTTCATCTGGAAGGGCATGGATAGGGACATCGCAACCAGGGTCAAGAGTTGTCATCTGTGTGGCTTGAGCAAGCCTGCCCAGAACACAAAGTTGGGGTTGTTGTCATCGGACGTGGCGAGCAGACCGATGGAGAAGCTATTCATAGACTACGTGGGACCTCTCCCGCGTAGCAAGTCAGGTAATTCTTACCTGCTTGTTTGCGTGGATGCTTTTTCGAAGTTTGCCTGGCTACTGCCCTTACGGCAGGCAACAGCTCGTTTGACCATAAGCGCGCTTCAGAACCACATTTTTCAGCATTTCGGTCTTCCGACCATCATTGTCTCCGACAATGGTCCCCAGTTCGTTTCGAGCGAGTTCCGGCGGATGTGTTGCGCCAGCGGAATCAGACAAGTAACCACTTCTCCGTATTACCCACAGCCGTCCCATGCGGAGAGATTCAATAGGAATCTCAGGTCCGCACTCATTGCTTATCATGCGGAGCAACAGACAACCTGGGACCAGAATCTGAAGTGGTTACAGCTAGCCTTTAACACGGCCCTGCATGACAGTCATAAGGCAGTGCCCTTTGAGATTATGTTTGGGTTCTCGCCCGCACTCCCGTTGACTAACTTGTGGAACATTGATGATCTTCTGCCACGGGAGCCAGATAACGGAACTGCGGAGAGATGGAAGGAGGCTCGGAGGAATTTGCTGAGAGCGCACGAGCGCGTCCGTAGTCGGTACAATCAGGGGCGAATTCCAAATCCCTTTAAAGTAGGAGATTTGGTCTACTGCCAGAGCCACCCGATCAGCTCAGCTGTGGACAAAAGAGCCGCTAAGTTATGCTATCGTTGGTCGGGGCCATATCGTATCCTGGGGTTCGCGTCACCAGTGGCGGCTCGGTTGGTAGAGCCGGGTGGTAGTCCGAAGGAGATTACTACGCATATCTCGAAATTGAAACTATATAGAAAGGGGTAAACGGGCTGACAAGTGGGGGGGGATGACTGGTGGTCTCTGGGTGAGTAGGGAATTTTGTCATTGGAAAAGGGTGTGCTCCGGGGGTGTTATCGAGAACGATAGGGTAGCGGGTAGATGTTTCCCACAATCCCAGTGGGGTTCGTCTACGTCAGGGATGCGCCCTTGCCTGCGCGAGCCTTGGCTTTCTCCATTCGTCCTCCTTTCCGGAGGGAGCCATGTCCTTACCTTTAGTCCCAGCCCATGACCTTTCACTCATCCTTGCCCTTTCGTCTTCCCGATTTCCTAACCTTCCCCTTTAAAAAACACAAAAAAAAATCAATAAAATTAGAAAAGCAATAAAAGAAAAAAAAGGAGTTAGAGAGAGGAGCGAAACTTGTCGCGTGGGTGAGGTCGGTCGTGCACTTCGTCCACGCGGTAAGTTTTGGGCATGCCCTTGGAGCACACATGTAAAACTTATTTGTATATTGGGTGAGTCTCGTATTGACAAGTAGCATTGCTTTGCGTCCGGTCGAGAGTTGGGAGCATTGCATCATGGAGGCCATCATTTTCCCTTTTCCCCTTGCCCCGTGCAGTGACGGTATTGTTTAGGATGGGTTTCGTTATTCGGGAACCCCCCCCCCCGTATGAATATAGGGCATGTGGCCCTGTTAAGGTGGCGTTGGTTTTCAGGCTTGAGTGGACAACCCTTAGGACGTCATAACTCAGGGAGCTCCCGAACTTTTCTTTCGTCTTTTCTTCTCTGTCCCTCTTTGCTGTGGGCTGGCCCTGATCAGGTCAGCGTGCAGCACCCCCACACTTACAAACTACACGTCTTCTTTCATCTCTTTCGTTTTCCTTCTGAGCCTCTGTTCTCCTGAGAGCGAGTGCTGTTGGGCCGCCATGATCACAAAGGCCACTAGGTTTTGGAAGGGGGTACACTGCAGGGTACCCTTCCTGAGTTCAAGTGTGAGGCAACCAGATTGCCCTTTTGGGGTGGGGGTGTGCCGTGTTTTGGAAAACTCGGCTGTTTTTTTTTTCTCAACGAGAACGGTCTGTGTTGAATTAATAAATTACGTATTATCGGCATCTTGCCGACGTAATAAATTACGTCCGTCTCGTTATCAGGCCACCGGGCCGATCCGCGCGCGTCTGAGTCCAGCGCTTCATACTATTTTTTCAGCAGCTGAACTGACCAGTTCACTCTCAACGTTCAGCGTAGTAGCGTCTGTATTCGCCTGACAGCCTCGACCTAAAATTTTGTCTACTATCTTTTACTATGTATAAGTAAAAGCTACGCGACCTTCCGGTAAGTGTGCTTAAGATGTATTACTTACTATTTAATAAAAATAAATTGTATTTACTTGATGTCAACGCTGATGTAGGCGATATATATTTGCATTAATTTATATTAGCACGTGGCGTGCACCAGGCTAAATTGGTTTATGTATGTTTCAATGTTAACGCTGGCTGACAGATATGGTTTTACAGTTTTTTGTGCCTGTTTACTTAATTCAGTATATTAGAATGGGGCGTAAGTAATTATTTTGTGATTTTTCTGAAACGAACGTACATCACGAACTTGTTAAAGTTTGCCAGTTCATGTCAAAGGTGGTTAAGTGCTTGACGAAAACTTGTGAATAACTATTTATTTGAAATGATTTATTATGTTGAATGAATATATTTGGATATATTATAATATTTAAAAAGTTATTTTGAAGTGATTTATTTAATTCAATGGGGTTCAATGCATAAGTAAATTTTCCGGAGATTGTAAACAGGACATGTCATGAAAAGTGGGTTCAGCTGGGTGAATGGGGTAGTGTGATTTATTGAACCTGTAAGTAATCACCCATATAATTGTGCAGGGTTTCCGAATTAGACGACAATCTGTCTCGCTCCAGAGGATGGCCGAACACCTGCCTCCCATGAAATGAATTCAATCACTTCCGTCTAGCTGTCAGGCCGAATGGACGGACACACCCGACAAGATCCTCAATATATATGCTGCTAACCAGGTGACATTTATGCTTTTTTTAAGAAACAAAATGTTTGTGGCCACTACACTTACCTTGAGACATTTTGGAGATGCTCCAGTTTGGGACTTTGTTCCGTACAAGTCCAACGGGACATTTGGGTTTACATGTTACTTTTTCATTTTTACTAAGGCTTACGCCTCATTAACCTATTAATGTTTATCTCATTAAGAGAATTTGTAAACTCAGCCAGGGTCATGCATCACCCGAGTTGATGTTAGTTTTCTGTAAATATGGGCGGCACTGACTGTCACTAAACGATTTCAGAGTTAAGTATGCATGCACGGATGTCTCGTTACCCTGTAGGGGAATTTTCATGGTTAATTACTTTTCCATTTAATTGGGTTTTGAATTGATTATTAATTTAAGGTTGGGGGAGGTGCTTTAACCTGTGGACGACACCTGTTGGTGCCGTTAACCACAGGACAATAACATGTCATAACTTGTTGGATCTATTCCGGGCGCATGACCGTGCCTGAGGTCAAGTGGATTCTTTATGAACACCTCAAGTATGTTTTAGTAAATTAATTCCATAGATTCTGCTTTTCGAAATTCAATTCTACTGTTCAAATAATTTTGTAACCACTAAATTTTGCCATAGCCAGCACAAGAATTGTTAAATTTTTTTTATTGCTCACAATACTAATTCATTAATAAATGTTAAAGAATGTAAGACAAATCAATACCAGTTATAAGTTATTTATGGGTGGTCACGTTCCACTGATTTTGCTTAAAATTTTTTGTTAAGAAAATAAAAGAAATGAGAATATGCAGTTATGCAACCGGGCATCCATGTTGACCTCGTGATGGCACTTATTATTATTATTTGGGATACGAAATTGATAATTACCTTTTGTGCTTGGTACTTGTGTGCCGTTCGGACTATTTAGCCAATTTGACTTTGGCCGTTCACATACTTAGAATTTTTGGGGGTGTTTCTACTCTGCTCTTTTGTGACTGATTATTTGGGTTTTGGGTTGTTAATTGAAAAATTTAAGGTGGGCCGGATACTTGATCGGAATAAGAGGGTTTGAGGGTGTTACGATGACTATATACATGCTGTTAACCAGGTGGACATGGTGTGTGCTATTTATATGTAAATGTGTATCTATGTTAATTATATGTTATGTGTTATGCCTTTATGTGATTGTTAGATTGTTATACGTTATTATGCATTATAATTGATGCATTATAATCCCTGTTTATGATTTATGTGACTTACTGGGAGGGTCGATATTATGCGCCCTTCTTATATCATTTATAAGTAACTGTATTCTGCTCAGTAATATCAAGCTCAATTATTTGGCGATGCCTATGTCTAATGTGAATTGTAATAACGATTTTAAGAATAATAACGATTGTGGTTTTTGAGATTTTGAGCTATTCTTAAGAAGGAAAGCACTTGTAATATTAACTCAATCATTCAAAGGCGCATATGTCGTATACTGGGGGAATTCATTGTGCAAAAACATGAATGCAATAAATCTTGTTATTGTTATCTTAGAGCAGAGTTTCATTTGCAAGTCCCGTCATACTGGACCCAGCGCATTTTGACTTCTCTAGGCTCTTGCCTAGTTCTCAATAACTAGTGGCCTCTCTTTCAAAAAAAAAAAAATAAATAAATACAAAAAAATAATAAAAAAAAAGTTTTTTTAATATACATAAAACATAAAAGGAAAGAGGGGTTACAAATGGTAGCAGAGCGTGGTTCATTCTAGGGTTGAACCCTTGGGTCCTTTGGTGTGATGGGGCTTGCAAATTCAGAAATAGTTGAAAATGAAAATAGATAGAGGCAATGGCAGGGTTGATATCGTATGTAGGTATATATGTATTATGTATGAATTATTGCTATGTGATTTGAATTGTAAACCTGGTGCCGCCACGGGCATGTGTTGTAGTTGGGTTTTGTTGTTTTTGAGATTGGACCTTACCGGAGATCGCGTGGGGATGGGCTCCCTTATTTATTGTATGGAAGTAATAGCGCATGCGGTTAGCGGGATGCGGTATGGCCCGACTGGAAGTCGGTACCGTCCGACTGAAATTGTGATAATGTCTTGCTTGAAATGTCATATGTTGTGGTAGGTGTTCGGTGGTGTGGATTGTATATTGGTGTTAGTGTCTGATGTCGTTTCTTCTTCGAGTCTGGCGACTGACGGAGAGTTAGTTCTGGAGCGGGTCAGGTTTTCGCAGCGCTAGGAAACCCGGGGGTCCACTTGATGGAAGAAGAGTACTCAAGTTTTCCTTTTGTAAATCACAAAGGAAAGTTTTCCTTTTGTAATCAAGTTTTCCTTTTGTGTTAGGTGTATTGTGCGATTCTGGCGGGGTTAGGTTACCAGAGACTACCCAACCCTATTTCCGGCATCCTCCAGAGACTTCCGGTGGTGGATGGAGAAGATGAGGGCAAATTGTTGGTTTTCTGGATATCGTCCTGCAGTTGGCGAATTTTCCGGGGCTGTCCGATGATGTCCTCTTGTCCCTTATATACCCGTATTGCCGGGGTTCATTGGCTGAGCTGGTCACCGACACTCTACGTCGTGGTGGCAGTATCGACTCTCTCCATGGGGAGGTGTTGGACTCTTTCATACCCCGTCGGCAACGTGAGCATTTGAAACATAATCGGTTCTATCGTGCACAGGCCAACGGGGAGGCGTTGGGGGACTTTGTGCAGGATATCCGTAAAAGTGCCCGGATTTTGAGGTTGGGTTGCCCGAGAAGGATATCGTTAGAATTATTTTAGAAGGGGTGACGCCCCAAGAGAGATCCCGTTTGGTGTTCGCGGACCGTCCACGTTGTTTTGCGGACCTCGAACGGCTGTGTGTGGTTTCTAGAACGGTCCAGGAGATTGACGAGTCCCGTGAACAAGTAGCGCATGGTAAAGTAAGACCCGAGACGCATGGAGGGCGAATTGTTCCATCATCATGCGGTGCCGAAATTCAAATCATAAACTCTTGTAACGAGAGGCGCCGTCGTTCACCTAATGTGACTTGTTTTAGGTGTGGTAGATTGGGCCACATCAGGCGATTTTGTACCGGGGTTGGGTCGAGTCCAACGTCCCTCCCCAAGGCGCCCAAGGTCATTCAGAAAAGGGTCAATGAGGGGAAGATATGTCGGAGGTCTTCCCCTACCTGTCGCGGGTCTTCTAAGGTACGCGCCTCCAGGCCAGTTGTAGGTCCCAGTTCTTTGGGCATCAAGGTCCTCCAAACCATCTCTAGGCCCACTTCCGTATGCCCCTTCTTGCTGTTGGAGTTGAAAAGGAGTCAACTCAGAGCATTAGTTGACTCCGGATCAGCAAGATCTATCATTTCATCCAAAGTGTGCGAGGACCTTGAACGACAGGGTTTAATTAAAAGGTCAGAACAGTCTTCCGT
This sequence comes from Magicicada septendecula, assembly GCA_034769895.1. NCBI lineage: Eukaryota > Metazoa > Arthropoda > Insecta > Hemiptera > Cicadidae > Magicicada > Magicicada septendecula. The sequence continues at coordinate 779,169,197 of CM068367.1, forward strand.
GGTGTGCTGGACGGCATTCCAGGAAATTCTGCCCATTTCCCGGGTAGTTTCATTTAAGTTTAAAATCGAGGGATTTTCTTGGGTGTGGAGCTTTCTGGTTTCTCCTGCTCTGGGAGTTGAATGCATTATTGGTGCCGATTTCATCTGCAAAAGTGGTCTCGTTATTGACATCCAAGAGCACCAATGTTATTTTAAATTTAATCGGGTAGTTGTATTGTAATCCCTTTCCTTGGATATCAGGGGACCAGGCAAGATATCCAAGAGGTTAAGTGCCCCGACACATCTAGAGACCACCTCTCCCAGTCCCAGCGGTCCGCATTAGATCAGTTGTGTGAGCGTTTCCCCACTGTATTAACTCCGGCCCTTGGGCTCACACATCTCTTGGAGTATAAGATCCGCCTAACGGACTCCAAGGTGGTGCGCTCCCACCCTTATAAATTTGCCCCTCCGAAAATGAGCATCTTGAGGGAGAAGGTTCAAGAGTTATTAGATCAAGGGGTGATTGAACCTTCTCAGTCCAGTTATGCCAGTCCAGCGTTCCTAGTGCCCAAGCCTGGAGGTAAGCATAGGTTGGTCATCGACTACCGCAAGCTCAACGCCAACATTGAGGTAGATTCGGTCCCACTTCCTGACCTTCATTCCGCGTTTGATTGGTTCAGTGAGGCGAGGTATTTTACCATCATTGACCTCAACTCTGCATATCACCAGATTCCGTTGACGAAAGAAAGTAGGCCCTACACGGCATTCTGTGTTCCGTGGAACCTCTATCAGTACACTAGGGTTCCCATGGGTCTAGCGGTAGGGGCCCAAACACTCACCCGTTTACTTGACACCGTTTTTCACGATGTCAAGTTCAAGTACGTCTTCAATTATCTTGACGACTTGCTGGTGTACAGCAAGGGGTACGAGGAGCATTTGGATCATCTCGAAGAGGTGATGTGCAGGTTGAGGGGTGCTGGCCTCACTGTCAACCCCGAAAAGGTGAAGTTCGCCCAGACACAAATTTCTTTTCTGGGCCACCTGATTTCCCATAGAGGTGTCACTGTGGATCCTGAGCGAACACAGGGAATCAGGGACTTTCCCCCACCAAAGGATGCCAAAGGCATCGCGAGATTTTGTGGGGATGGTCAATTTCTATCGGCTTTTTATTCCAAACGCGGCGGAGATTGCGGCACCTCTGAATGAACTCCGGAAAAAGGGCGCCAAGTTTGTATGGGGGGAAAAACAACAGAGGGCTTTCGAGACCCTGAAGGAAGCCATCATTTCCCCTCCAGTACTGAGAATGCCAGACTTCTCGAAACCGTTCATACTCCAGACGGATGCGAGTTCGATTGCGCTCGGGGCGGTTCTGTCCCAGGTCGTTGATGGTGCTAGGCAGCCTGTGGCTTTCATTTCCCGAACGTTGACCCAGCAAGAACAAAAGTCTTCAGTGTATGAGCTAGAGTGTTTAGCTGTTGTGTACGCTCTAGATAAGTTCAGGCGTTTTCTGGAACACGCTGAGTTCCTTGCTCGAGACCGACAATCAGGCTCTCTCTTGGCTTCTTGCTCATCCCCGGCAACTGGGTAAAATTGGTAGATGGGTGGTCAAGATCTCATCCATCAAGTTCAAAGTGCAACACATTAGGGGAACCCAAAATGTGGTTGCAGATGCTTTATCACGCATGTTTTCCCAGCCCAGTGAAGTCCAATCTGAGCAACCCTGTTCTGTTCTGCTAGACTTTCCGTTAGCCTTCACTGATGTGTTACCCCATCAGTTGAACGATGAAGAGCTGGGTCCTATCATCCAGAATATAAAGGAGGGTAACGTACAGGCCCCTTTCTTCTTGTCCAAGGGCGTCCTGTCTTGTCGAGAGAGAAAGGGACGTGCCCCTAAGATCGTGCTGCCTAGCAAGTTAGTGCCCATGGTCTTCAGCTATTATCACAATTCCCCAGTAGGAGGCCACAAGGGAATTTCGAAGACCATTTCCAGTATCAGGAAACACTTCATCTGGAAGGGCATGGATAGGGACATCGCAACCAGGGTCAAGAGTTGTCATCTGTGTGGCTTGAGCAAGCCTGCCCAGAACACAAAGTTGGGGTTGTTGTCATCGGACGTGGCGAGCAGACCGATGGAGAAGCTATTCATAGACTACGTGGGACCTCTCCCGCGTAGCAAGTCAGGTAATTCTTACCTGCTTGTTTGCGTGGATGCTTTTTCGAAGTTTGCCTGGCTACTGCCCTTACGGCAGGCAACAGCTCGTTTGACCATAAGCGCGCTTCAGAACCACATTTTTCAGCATTTCGGTCTTCCGACCATCATTGTCTCCGACAATGGTCCCCAGTTCGTTTCGAGCGAGTTCCGGCGGATGTGTTGCGCCAGCGGAATCAGACAAGTAACCACTTCTCCGTATTACCCACAGCCGTCCCATGCGGAGAGATTCAATAGGAATCTCAGGTCCGCACTCATTGCTTATCATGCGGAGCAACAGACAACCTGGGACCAGAATCTGAAGTGGTTACAGCTAGCCTTTAACACGGCCCTGCATGACAGTCATAAGGCAGTGCCCTTTGAGATTATGTTTGGGTTCTCGCCCGCACTCCCGTTGACTAACTTGTGGAACATTGATGATCTTCTGCCACGGGAGCCAGATAACGGAACTGCGGAGAGATGGAAGGAGGCTCGGAGGAATTTGCTGAGAGCGCACGAGCGCGTCCGTAGTCGGTACAATCAGGGGCGAATTCCAAATCCCTTTAAAGTAGGAGATTTGGTCTACTGCCAGAGCCACCCGATCAGCTCAGCTGTGGACAAAAGAGCCGCTAAGTTATGCTATCGTTGGTCGGGGCCATATCGTATCCTGGGGTTCGCGTCACCAGTGGCGGCTCGGTTGGTAGAGCCGGGTGGTAGTCCGAAGGAGATTACTACGCATATCTCGAAATTGAAACTATATAGAAAGGGGTAAACGGGCTGACAAGTGGGGGGGGATGACTGGTGGTCTCTGGGTGAGTAGGGAATTTTGTCATTGGAAAAGGGTGTGCTCCGGGGGTGTTATCGAGAACGATAGGGTAGCGGGTAGATGTTTCCCACAATCCCAGTGGGGTTCGTCTACGTCAGGGATGCGCCCTTGCCTGCGCGAGCCTTGGCTTTCTCCATTCGTCCTCCTTTCCGGAGGGAGCCATGTCCTTACCTTTAGTCCCAGCCCATGACCTTTCACTCATCCTTCCCCTTTCGTCTTCCCGATTTCCTAACCTTCCCCTTTAAAAAACACAAAAAAAAAATCAAAAAAATTAGAAAAGCAATAAAAGAAAAAAAAGGAGTTAGAGAGAGGAGCGAAACTTGTCGCGTGGGTGAGGTCGGTCGTGCACTTCGTCCACGCGGTAAGTTTTGGGCATGCCCTTGGAGCACACATGTAAAACTTATTTGTATATTGGGTGAGTCTCGTATTGACAAGTAGCATTGCTTTGCGTCCGGTCGAGAGTTGGGAGCATTGCATCATGGAGGCCATCATTTTCCCTTTTCCCCTTGCCCCGTGCAGTGACGGTATTGTTTAGGATGGGTTTCGTTATTCGGGAACCCCCCCCCCGTATGAATATAGGGCATGTGGCCCTGTTAAGGTGGCGTTGGTTTTCAGGCTTGAGTGGACAACCCTTAGGACGTCATAACTCAGGGAGCTCCCGAACTTTTCTTTCGTCTTTTCTTCTCTGTCCCTCTTTGCTGTGGGCTGGCCCTGATCAGGTCAGCGTGCAGCACCCCCACACTTACAAACTACACGTCTTCTTTCATCTCTTTCGTTTTCCTTCTGAGCCTCTGTTCTCCTGAGAGCGAGTGCTGTTGGGCCGCCATGATCACAAAGGCCACTAGGTTTTGGAAGGGGGTACACTGCAGGGTACCCTTCCTGAGTTCAAGTGTGAGGCAACCAGGTTGCCCTTTTGGGGTGGGGGTGTGCCGTGTTTTGGAAAACTCGGCTGTTTTTTTTTTTCAACGAGAACGGTCTGTGTTGAATTAATAAATTACGTATTATCGGCATCTTGCCGACGTAATAAATTACGTCCGTCTCGTTATCAGGCCACCGGGCCGATCCGCGCGCGCTCTGAGTCCAGCGCTTCATACTATTTTTTCAGCAGCTGAACTGACCAGTTCACTCTCAACGTTCAGCGTAGTAGCGTCTGTATTCGCCTGACAGCCTCGACCTAAAATTTTGTCTACTATCTTTTACTATGTATAAGTAAAAGCTACGCGACCTTCCGGTAAGTGTGCTTAAGATGTATTACTTACTATTTAATAAAAATAAATTGTATTTACTTGATGTCAACGCTGATGTAGGCGATATATATTTGCATTAATTTATATTAGCACGTGGCGTGCACCAGGCTAAATTGGTTTATGTATGTTTCAATGTTAACGCTGGCTGACAGATATGGTTTTACAGTTTTTTGTGCCTGTTTACTTAATTCAGTATATTAGAATGGGGCGTAAGTAATTATTTTGTGATTTTTCTGAAACGAACGTACATCACGAACTTGTTAAAGTTTGCCAGTTCATGTCAAAGGTGGTTAAGTGCTTGACGAAAACTTGTGAATAACTATTTATTTGAAATGATTTATTATGTTGAATGAATATATTTGGATATATTATAATATTTAAAAAGTTATTTTGAAGTGATTTATTTAATTCAATGGGGTTCAATGCATAAGTAAATTTTCCGGAGATTGTAAACGGGACATGTCATGAAAAGTGGGTTCAGCTGGGTGAATGGGGTAGTGTGATTTATTGAACCTGTAAGTAATCACCCATATAATTGTGCAGGGTTTCCGAATTAGACGACAATCTGTCTCGCTCCAGAGGATGGCCGAACACCTGCCTCCCATGAAATGAATTCAATCACTTCCGTCTAGCTGTCAGGCCGAATGGACGGACACACCCGACAAGATCCTCAATATATATGCTGCTAACCAGGTGACATTTATGCTTTTTTTAAGAAACAAAATGTTTGTGGCCACTACACTTACCTTGAGACATTTTGGAGATGCTCCAGTTTGGGACTTTGTTCCGTACAAGTCCAACGGGACATTTGGGTTTACATGTTACTTTTTCATTTTTACTAAGGCTTACGCCTCATTAACCTATTAATGTTTATCTCATTAAGAGAATTTGTAAACTCAGCCAGGGTCATGCATCACCCGAGTTGATGTTAGTTTTCTGTAAATATGGGCGGCACTGACTGTCACTAAACGATTTCAGAGTTAAGTATGCATGCACGGATGTCTCGTTACCCTGTAGGGGAATTTTCATGGTTAATTACTTTTCCATTTAATTGGGTTTTGAATTGATTATTAATTTAAGGTTGGGGGAGGTGCTTTAACCTGTGGACGACACCTGTTGGTGCCGTTAACCACAGGACAATAACATGTCATAACTTGTTGGATCTATTCCGGGCGCATGACCGTGCCTGAGGTCAAGTGGATTCTTTATGAACACCTCAAGTATGTTTTAGTAAATTAATTCCATAGATTCTGCTTTTCGAAATTCAATTCTACTGTTCAAATAATTTTGTAACCACTAAATTTTGCCATAGCCAGCACAAGAATTGTTAAATTTTTTTTATTGCTCACAATACTAATTCATTAATAAATGTTAAAGAATGTAAGACAAATCAATACCAGTTATAAGTTATTTATGGGTGGTCACGTTCCACTGATTTTGCTTAAAATTTTTTGTTAAGAAAATAAAAGAAATGAGAATATGCAGTTATGCAACCGGGCATCCATGTTGACCTCGTGATGGCACTTATTATTATTATTTGGGATACGAAATTGATAATTACCTTTTGTGCTTGGTACTTATGTGCCGTTCGGACTATTTAGCCAATTTGACTTTGGCCGTTCACATACTTAGAATTTTTGGGGGTGTTTCTACTCTGCTCTTTTGTGACTGATTATTTGGGTTTTGGGTTGTTAATTGAAAAATTTAAGGTGGGCCGGATACTTGATCGGAATAAGAGGGTTTGAGGGTGTTACGATGACTATATACATGCTGTTAACCAGGTGGACATGGTGTGTGCTATTTATATGTAAATGTGTATCTATGTTAATTATATGTTGTGTGTTATGCCTTTATGTGATTGTTAGATTGTTATACGTTATTATGCATTATAATTGATGCATTATAATCCCTGTTTATGATTTATGTGACTTACTGGGAGGGTCGATATTATGCGCCCTTCTTATATCATTTATAAGTAACTGTATTCTGCTCAGTAATATCAAGCTCAATTATTTGGCGATGCCTATGTCTAATGTGAATTGTAATAACGATTTTAAGAATAATAACGATTGTGGTTTTTGAGATTTTGAGCTATTCTTAAGAAGGAAAGCACTTGTAATATTAACTCAATCATTCAAAGGCGCATATGTCGTATACTGGGGGAATTCATTGTGCAAAAACATGAATGCAATAAATCTTGTTATTGTTATCTTAGAGCAGAGTTTCATTTGCAAGTCCCGTCATACTGGACCCAGCGCATTTTGACTTCTCTAGGCTCTTGCCTAGTTCTCAATAACTAGTGGCCTCTCTTTCAAAAAAAAAAAATAAATAAATACAAAAAAATAATAAAAAAAAGTTTTTTTAATATACATAAAACATAAAAGGAAAGAGGGGTTACAAATGGTAGCAGAGCGTGGTTCATTCTAGGGTTGAACCCTTGGGTCCTTTGGTGTGATGGGGCTTGCAAATTCAGAAATAGTTGAAAATGAAAATAGATAGAGGCAATGGCAGGGTTGATATCGTATGTAGGTATATATGTATTATGTATGAATTATTGCTATGTGATTTGAATTGTAAACCTGGTGCCGCCACGGGCATGTGTTGTAGTTGGGTTTTGTTGTTTTTGAGATTGGACCTTACCGGAGATCGCGTGGGGATGGGCTCCCTTATTTATTGTATGGAAGTAATAGCGCATGCGGTTAGCGGGATGCGGTATGGCCCGACTGGAAGTCGGTACCGTCCGACTGAAATTGTGATAATGTCTTGCTTGAAATGTCATATGTTGTGGTAGGTGTTCGGTGGTGTGGATTGTATATTGGTGTTAGTGTCTGATGTCGTTTCTTCTTCGAGTCTGGCGACTGACGGAGAGTTAGTTCTGGAGCGGGTCAGGTTTTCGCAGCGCTAGGAAACCCGGGGGTCCACTTGATGGAAGAAGAGTACTCAAGTTTTCCTTTTGTAAATCACAAAGGAAAGTTTTCCTTTTGTAATCAAGTTTTCCTTTTGTGTTAGGTGTATTGTGCGATTCTGGCGGGGTTAGGTTACCAGAGACTACCCAACCCTATTTCCGGCATCCTCCAGAGACTTCCGGTGGTGGATGGAGAAGATGAGGGCAAATTGTTGGTTTTCTGGACATCGTCCTGCAGTTGGCGGATTTTCCGGGGCTGTCCGATGATGTCCTCTTGTCCCTTATATACCCGTATTGCCGGGGTTCATTGGCTGAGCTGGTCACCGACACTCTACGTCGTGGTGGCAGTATCGACTCTCTCCATGGGGAGGTGTTGGACTCTTTCATACCCCGTCGGCAACGTGAGCATTTGAAACATAATCGGTTCTATCGTGCACAGGCCAACGGGGAGGCGTTGGGGGACTTTGTGCAGGATATCCGTAAAAGTGCCCGGATTTTGAGGTTGGGGTTGCCCGAGAAGGATATCGTTAGAATTATTTTAGAAGGGGTGACGCCCCAAGAGAGATCCCGTTTGGTGTTCGCGTTTGTTTTGCGGACCTCGAACGGCTGTGTGTGGTTTCTAGAACGGTCCAGGAGATTGACGAGTCCCGTGAACAAGTAGCGCATGGTAAAGTAAGACCCGAGACGCATGGAGGGCGAATTGTTCCATCATCATGCGGTGCCGAAATTCAAATCATAAACTCTTGTAACGAGAGGCGCCGTCGTTCACCTAATGTGACTTGTTTTAGGTGTGGTAGATTGGGCCACATCAGGCGATTTTGTACCGGGGTTGGGTCGAGTCCAACGTCCCTCCCCAAGGCGCCCAAGGTCATTCAGAAAAGGGTCAATGAGGGGAAGATATGTCGGAGGTCTTCCCCTACCTGTCGCGGGTCTTCTAAGGTACGCGCCTCCAGGCCAGTTGTAGGTCCCAGTTCTTTGGGCATCAAGGTCCTCCAAACCATCTCTAGGCCCACTTCCGTATGCCCCTTCTTGCTGTTGGAGTTGAAAAGGAGTCAACTCAGAGCATTAGTTGACTCCGGATCAGCAAGATCTATCATTTCATCCAAAGTGTGCGAGGACCTTGAACGACAGGGTTTAATTAAAAGGTCAGAACAGTCTTCCGTGGTGTGCTGGACGGCATTCCAGGAAATTCTGCCCATTTCCCGGGTAGTTTCATTTAAGTTTAAAATCGAGGGATTTTCTTGGGTGTGGAGCTTTCTGGTTTCTCCTGCTCTGGGAGTTGAATGCATTATTGGTGCCGATTTCATCTGCAAAAGTGGTCTCGTTATTGACATCCAAGAGCACCAATGTTATTTTAAATTTAATCGGGTAGTTGTATTGTAATCCCTTTCCTTGGATATCAGGGGACCAGGCAAGATATCCAAGAGGTTAAGTGCCCCGACACATCTAGAGACCACCTCTCCCAGTCCCAGCGGTCCGCATTAGATCAGTTGTGTGAGCGTTTCCCCACTGTATTAACTCCGGCCCTTGGGCTCACACATCTCTTGGAGTATAAGATCCGCCTAACGGACTCCAAGGTGGTGCGCTCCCACCCTTATAAATTTGCCCCTCCGAAAATGAGCATCTTGAGGGAGAAGGTTCAAGAGTTATTAGATCAAGGGGTGATTGAACCTTCTCAGTCCAGTTATGCCAGTCCAGCGTTCCTAGTGCCCAAGCCTGGAGGTAAGCATAGGTTGGTCATCGACTACCGCAAGCTCAACGCCAACATTGAGGTAGATTCGGTCCCACTTCCTGACCTTCATTCCGCGTTTGATTGGTTCAGTGAGGCGAGGTATTTTACCATCATTGACCTCAACTCTGCATATCACCAGATTCCGTTGACGAAAGAAAGTAGGCCCTACACGGCATTCTGTGTTCCGTGGAACCTCTATCAGTACACTAGGGTTCCCATGGGTCTAGCGGTAGGGGCCCAAACACTCACCCGTTTACTTGACACCGTTTTTCACGATGTCAAGTTCAAGTACGTCTTCAATTATCTTGACGACTTGCTGGTGTACAGCAAGGGGTACGAGGAGCATTTGGATCATCTCGAAGAGGTGATGTGCAGGTTGAGGGGTGCTGGCCTCACTGTCAACCCCGAAAAGGTGAAGTTCGCCCAGACACAAATTTCTTTTCTGGGCCACCTGATTTCCCATAGAGGTGTCACTGTGGATCCTGAGCGAACACAGGGAATCAGGGACTTTCCCCCACCAAAGGATGCCAAAGGCATCGCGAGATTTTGTGGGGATGGTCAATTTCTATCGGCTTTTTATTCCAAACGCGGCGGAGATTGCGGCACCTCTGAATGAACTCCGGAAAAAGGGCGCCAAGTTTGTATGGGGGGAAAAACAACAGAGGGCTTTCGAGACCCTGAAGGAAGCCATCATTTCCCCTCCAGTACTGAGAATGCCAGACTTCTCGAAACCGTTCATACTCCAGACGGATGCGAGTTCGATTGCGCTCGGGGCGGTTCTGTCCCAGGTCGTTGATGGTGCTAGGCAGCCTGTGGCTTTCATTTCCCGAACGTTGACCCAGCAAGAACAAAAGTCTTCAGTGTATGAGCTAGAGTGTTTAGCTGTTGTGTACGCTCTAGATAAGTTCAGGCGTTTTCTGGAACACGCTGAGTTCCTTGCTCGAGACCGACAATCAGGCTCTCTCTTGGCTTCTTGCTCATCCCCGGCAACTGGGTAAAATTGGTAGATGGGTGGTCAAGATCTCATCCATCAAGTTCAAAGTGCAACACATTAGGGGAACCCAAAATGTGGTTGCAGATGCTTTATCACGCATGTTTTCCCAGCCCAGTGAAGTCCAATCTGAGCAACCCTGTTCTGTTCTGCTAGACTTTCCGTTAGCCTTCACTGATGTGTTACCCCATCAGTTGAACGATGAAGAGCTGGGTCCTATCATCCAGAATATAAAGGAGGGTAACGTACAGGCCCCTTTCTTCTTGTCCAAGGGCGTCCTGTCTTGTCGAGAGAGAAAGGGACGTGCCCCTAAGATCGTGCTGCCTAGCAAGTTAGTGCCCATGGTCTTCAGCTATTATCACAATTCCCCAGTAGGAGGCCACAAGGGAATTTCGAAGACCATTTCCAGTATCAGGAAACACTTCATCTGGAAGGGCATGGATAGGGACATCGCAACCAGGGTCAAGAGTTGTCATCTGTGTGGCTTGAGCAAGCCTGCCCAGAACACAAAGTTGGGGTTGTTGTCATCGGACGTGGCGAGCAGACCGATGGAGAAGCTATTCATAGACTACGTGGGACCTCTCCCGCGTAGCAAGTCAGGTAATTCTTACCTGCTTGTTTGCGTGGATGCTTTTTCGAAGTTTGCCTGGCTACTGCCCTTACGGCAGGCAACAGCTCGTTTGACCATAAGCGCGCTTCAGAACCACATTTTTCAGCATTTCGGTCTTCCGACCATCATTGTCTCCGACAATGGTCCCCAGTTCGTTTCGAGCGAGTTCCGGCGGATGTGTTGCGCCAGCGGAATCAGACAAGTAACCACTTCTCCGTATTACCCACAGCCGTCCCATGCGGAGAGATTCAATAGGAATCTCAGGTCCGCACTCATTGCTTATCATGCGGAGCAACAGACAACCTGGGACCAGAATCTGAAGTGGTTACAGCTAGCCTTTAACACGGCCCTGCATGACAGTCATAAGGCAGTGCCCTTTGAGATTATGTTTGGGTTCTCGCCCGCACTCCCGTTGACTAACTTGTGGAACATTGATGATCTTCTGCCACGGGAGCCAGATAACGGAACTGCGGAGAGATGGAAGGAGGCTCGGAGGAATTTGCTGAGAGCGCACGAGCGCGTCCGTAGTCGGTACAATCAGGGGCGAATTCCAAATCCCTTTAAAGTAGGAGATTTGGTCTACTGCCAGAGCCACCCGATCAGCTCAGCTGTGGACAAAAGAGCCGCTAAGTTATGCTATCGTTGGTCGGGGCCATATCGTATCCTGGGGTTCGCGTCACCAGTGGCGGCTCGGTTGGTAGAGCCGGGTGGTAGTCCGAAGGAGATTACTACGCATATCTCGAAATTGAAACTATATAGAAAGGGGTAAACGGGCTGACAAGTGGGGGGGATGACTGGTGGTCTCTGGGTGAGTAGGGAATTTTGTCATTGGAAAAGGGTGTGCTCCGGGGGTGTTATCGAGAACGATAGGGTAGCGGGTAGATGTTTCCCACAGTCCCAGTGGGGTTCGTCTACGTCAGGGATGCGCCCTTGCCTGCGCGAGCCTTGGCTTTCTCCATTCGTCCTCCTTTCCGGAGGGAGCCATGTCCTTACCTTTAGTCCCAGCCCATGACCTTTCACTTATCCTTGCCCTTTCGTCTTCCCGATTTCCTAACCTTCCCCTTTAAAAAACACAAAAAAAAATCAAAAAAATTAGAAAAGCAATAAAAGAAAAAAAAGGAGTTAGAGAGAGGAGCGAAACTTGTCGCGTGGGTGAGGTCGGTCGTGCACTTCGTCCACGCGGTAAGTTTTGGGCATGCCCTTGGAGCACACATGTAAAACTTATTTGTATATTGGGTCTCGTATTGACAAGTAGCATTGCTTTGCGTCCGGTCGAGAGTTGGGAGCATTGCATCATGGAGGCCATCATTTTCCCTTTTCCCCTTGCCCCGTGCAGTGACGGTATTGTTTAGGATGGGTTTCGTTATTCGGGAACCCCCCCCCCCCCGTATGAATATAGGGCATGTGGCCCTGTTAAGGTGGCGTTGGTTTTCAGGCTTGAGTGGACAACCCTTAGGACGTCATAACTCAGGGAGCTCCCGAACTTTTCTTTCGTCTTTTCTTCTCTGTCCCTCTTTGCTGTGGGCTGGCCCTGATCAGGTCAGCGTGCAGCACCCCCACACTTACAAACTACACGTCTTCTTTCATCTCTTTCGTTTTCCTTCTGAGCCTCTGTTCTCCTGAGAGCGAGTGCTGTTGGGCCGCCATGATCACAAAGGCCACTAGGTTTTGGAAGGGGGTACACTGCAGGGTACCCTTCCTGAGTTCAAGTGTGAGGCAACCAGGTTGCCCTTTTGGGGTGGGGGTGTGCCGTGTTTTGGAAAACTCGGCTGTTTTTTTTTTTCTCAACGAGAACGGTCTGTGTTGAATTAATAAATTACGTATTATCGGCATCTTGCCGACGTAATAAATTACGTCCGTCTCGTTATCAGGCCACCGGGCCGATCCGCGCGCGCTCTGAGTCCAGCGCTTCATACTATTTTTTCAGCAGCTGAACTGACCAGTTCACTCTCAACGTTCAGCGTAGTAGCGTCTGTATTCGCCTGACAGCCTCGACCTAAAATTTTGTCTACTATCTTTTACTATGTATAAGTAAAAGCTACGCGACCTTCCGGTAAGTGTGCTTAAGATGTATTACTTACTATTTAATAAAAATAAATTGTATTTACTTGATGTCAACGCTGATGTAGGCGATATATATTTGCATTAATTTATATTAGCACGTGGCGTGCACCAGGCTAAATTGGTTTATGTATGTTTCTATGTTAACGCTGGCTGACAGATATGGTTTTACAGTTTTTTGTGCCTGTTTACTTAATTCAGTATATTAGAATGGGGCGTAAGTAATTATTTTGTGATTTTTCTGAAACGAACGTACATCACGAACTTGTTAAAGTTTGCCAGTTCATGTCAAAGGTGGTTAAGTGCTTGACGAAAACTTGTGAATAACTATTTATTTGAAATGATTTATTATGTTGAATGAATATATTTGGATATATTATAATATTTAAAAAGTTATTTTGAAGTGATTTATTTAATTCAATGGGGTTCAATGCATAAGTAAATTTTCCGGAGATTGTAAACGGGACATGTCATGAAAAGTGGGTTCAGCTGGGTGAATGGGGTAGTGTGATTTATTGAACCTGTAAGTAATCACCCATATAATTGTGCAGGGTTTCCGAATTAGACGACAATCTGTCTCGCTCCAGAGGATGGCCGAACACCTGCCTCCCATGAAATGAATTCAATCACTTCCGTCTAGCTGTCAGGCCGAATGGACGGACACACCCGACAAGATCCTCAATATATATGCTGCTAACCAGGTGACATTTATGCTTTTTTTAAGAAACAAAATGTTTGTGGCCACTACACTTACCTTGAGACATTTTGGAGATGCTCCAGTTTGGGACTTTGTTCCGTACAAGTCCAACGGGACATTTGGGTTTACATGTTACTTTTTCATTTTTACTAAGGCTTACGCCTCATTAACCTATTAATTTTTATCTCATTAAGAGAATTTGTAAACTCAGCCAGGGTCATGCATCACCCGAGTTGATGTTAGTTTTCTGTAAATATGGGCGGCACTGACTGTCACTAAACGATTTCAGAGTTAAGTATGCATGCACGGATGTCTCGTTACCCTGTAGGGGAATTTTCATGGTTAATTACTTTTCCATTTAATTGGGTTTTGAATTGATTATTAATTTAAAGGTTGGGGGAGGTGCTTTAACCTGTGGACGACACCTGTTGGTGCCGTTAACCACAGGACAATAACATGTCATAGCTTGTTGGATCTATTCCGGGCGCATGACCGTGCCTGAGGTCAAGAGGGTTCTTTATGAACACCTCAAGTATGTTTTAGTAAATTAATTCCATAGATTCTGCTTTTCGAAATTCAATTCTACTGTTCAAATAATTTTGTAACCACTAAATTTTGCCATAGCCAGCACAAGAATTGTTAAATTTTTTTTATTGCTCACAATACTAATTCATTAATAAATGTTAAAGAATGTAAGACAAATCAATACCAGTTATAAGTTATTTATGGGTGGTCACGTTCCACTGATTTTGCTTAAAATTTTTTGTTAAGAAAATAAAAGAAATGAGAATATGCAGTTATGCAACCGGGCATCCATGTTGACCTCGTGATGGCACTTATTATTATTATTTGGGATACGAAATTGATAATTACCTTTTGTGCTTGGTACTTATGTGCCGTTCGGACTATTTAGCCAATTTGACTTTGGCCGTTCACATACTTAGAATTTTTGGGGGTGTTTCTACTCTGCTCTTTTGTGACTGATTATTTGGGTTTTGGGGTGTTAATTGAAAAATTTAAGGTGGGCCGGATACTTGATCGGAATAAGAGGGTTTGAGGGTGTTACGATGACTATATACATGCTGTTAACCAGGTGGACATGGTGTGTGCTATTTATATGTAAATGTGTATCTATGTTAATTATATGTTGTGTGTTATGCCTTTATGTGATTGTTAGATTGTTATACGTTATTATGCATTATAATTGATGCATTATAATCCCTGTTTATGATTTATGTGACTTACTGGGAGGGTCGATATTATGCGCCCTTCTTATATCATTTATAAGTAACTGTATTCTGCTCAGTAATATCAAGCTCAATTATTTGGCGATGCCTATGTCTAATGTGAATTGTAATAACGATTTTAAGAATAATAACGATTGTGGTTTTTGAGATTTTGAGCTATTCTTAAGAAGGAAAGCACTTGTAATATTAACTCAATCATTCAAAGGCGCATATGTCGTATACTGGGGGAATTCATTGTGCAAAACCTTAAATGCAATAAATCTTGTTATTGTTATCTTAGAGCAGAGTTTCATTTGCAAGTCCCGTCATACTGGACCCAGCGCATTTTGACTTCTCTAGGCTCTTGCCTAGTTCTCAATAACTAGTGGCCTCTCTTTCAAAAAAAAAAAAATAAATAAATACAAAAAAATAATAAAAAAAAAGTTTTTTTAATATACATAAAACATAAAAGGAAAGAGGGGTTACAAATGGTAGCAGAGCGTGGTTCATTCTAGGGTTGAACCTTGGGTCCTTTGGTGTGATGGGGCTTGCAAATTCAGAAATAGTTGAAAATGAAAATAGATAGAGGCAATGGCAGGGTTGATATCGTATGTAGGTATATATGTATTATGTATGAATTATTGCTATGTGATTTGAATTGTAAACCTGGTGCCGCCACGGGCATGTGTTGTAGTTGGGTTTTGTTGTTTTTGAGATTGGACCTTACCGGAGATCGCGTGGGGATGGGCTCCCTTATTTATTGTATGGAAGTAATAGCGCATGCGGTTAGCGGGATGCGGTATGGCCCGACTGGAAGTCGGTACCGTCCGACTGAAATTGTGATAATGTCTTGCTTGAAATGTCATATGTTGTGGTAGGTGTTCGGTGGTGTGGATTGTATATTGGTGTTAGTGTCTGATGTCGTTTCTTCTTCGAGTCTGGCGACTGACGGAGAGTTAGTTCTGGAGCGGGTCAGGTTTTCGCAGCGCTAGGAAACCCGGGGGTCCACTTGATGGAAGAAGAGTACTCAAGTTTTCCTTTTGTAAATCACAAAGGAAAGTTTTCCTTTTGTAATCAAGTTTTCCTTTTGTGTTAGGTGTATTGTGCGATTCTGGCGGGGTTAGGTTACCAGAGACTACCCAACCCTATTTCCGGCATCCTCCAGAGACTTCCGGTGGTGGATGGAGAAGATGAGGGCAAATTGTTGGTTTTCTGGACATCGTCCTGCAGTTGGCGGATTTTCCGGGGCTGTCCGATGATGTCCTCTTGTCCCTTATATACCCGTATTGCCGGGGTTCATTGGCTGAGCTGGTCACCGACACTCTACGTCGTGGTGGCAGTATCGACTCTCTCCATGGGGAGGTGTTGGACTCTTTCATACCCCGTCGGCAACGTGAGCATTTGAAACATAATCGGTTCTATCGTGCATAGGCCAACGGGGAGGCGTTGGGGGACTTTGTGCAGGATATCCGTAAAAGTGCCCGGATTTTGAGGTTGGGGTTGCCCGAGAAGGATATCGTTAGAATTATTTTAGAAGGGGTGACGCCCCAAGAGAGATCCCGTTTGGTGTTCGCGGACCGTCCACGTTGTTTTGCGGACCTCGAACGGCTGTGTGTGGTTTCTAGAACGGTCCAGGAGATTGACGAGTCCCGTGAACAAGTAGCGCATGGTAAAGTAAGACCCGAGACGCATGGAGGGCGAATTGTTCCATCATCATGCGGTGCCGAAATTCAAATCATAAACTCTTGTAACGAGAGGCGCCGTCGTTCACCTAATGTGACTTGTTTTAGGTGTGGTAGATTGGGCCACATCAGGCGATTTTGTACCGGGGTTGGGTCGAGTCCAACGTCCCTCCCAAAGGCGCCCAAGGTCATTCAGAAAAGGGTCAATGAGGGGAAGATATGTCGGAGGTCTTCCCCTACCTGTCGCGGGTCTTCTAAGGTACGCGCCTCCAGGCCAGTTGTAGGTCCCAGTTCTTTGGGCATCAAGGTCCTCCAAACCATCTCTAGGCCCACTTCCGTATGCCCCTTCTTGCTGTTGGAGTTGAAAAGGAGTCAACTCAGAGCATTAGTTGACTCCGGATCAGCAAGATCTATCATTTCATCCAAAGTGTGCGAGGACCTTGAACGACAGGGTTTAATTAAAAGGTCAGAACAGTCTTCCGTGGTGTGCTGGACGGCATTCCAGGAAATTCTGCCCATTTCCCGGGTAGTTTCATTTAAGTTTAAAATCGAGGGATTTTCTTGGGTGTGGAGCTTTCTGGTTTCTCCTGCTCTGGGAGTTGAATGCATTATTGGTGCCGATTTCATCTGCAAAAGTGGTCTCGTTATTGACATCCAAGAGCACCAATGTTATTTTAAATTTAATCGGGTAGTTGTATTGTAATCCCTTTCCTTGGATATCAGGGGACCAGGCAAGATATCCAAGAGGTTAAGTGCCCCGACACATCTAGAGACCACCTCTCCCAGTCCCAGCGGTCCGCATTAGATCAGTTGTGTGAGCGTTTCCCCACTGTATTAACTCCGGCCCTTGGGCTCACACATCTCTTGGAGTATAAGATCCGCCTAACGGACTCCAAGGTGGTGCGCTCCCACCCTTATAAATTTGCCCCTCCGAAAATGAGCATCTTGAGGGAGAAGGTTCAAGAGTTATTAGATCAAGGGGTGATTGAACCTTCTCAGTCCAGTTATGCCAGTCCAGCGTTCCTAGTGCCCAAGCCTGGAGGTAAGCATAGGTTGGTCATCGACTACCGCAAGCTCAACGCCAACATTGAGGTAGATTCGGTCCCACTTCCTGACCTTCATTCCGCGTTTGATTGGTTCAGTGAGGCGAGGTATTTTACCATCATTGACCTCAACTCTGCATATCACCAGATTCCGTTGACGAAAGAAAGTAGGCCCTACACGGCATTCTGTGTTCCGTGGAACCTCTATCAGTACACTAGGGTTCCCATGGGTCTAGCGGTAGGGGCCCAAACACTCACCCGTTTACTTGACACCGTTTTTCACGATGTCAAGTTCAAGTACGTCTTCAATTATCTTGACGACTTGCTGGTGTACAGCAAGGGGTACGAGGAGCATTTGGATCATCTCGAAGAGGTGATGTGCAGGTTGAGGGGTGCTGGCCTCACTGTCAACCCCGAAAAGGTGAAGTTCGCCCAGACACAAATTTCTTTTCTGGGCCACCTGATTTCCCATAGAGGTGTCACTGTGGATCCTGAGCGAACACAGGGAATCAGGGACTTTCCCCCACCAAAGGATGCCAAAGGCATCGCGAGATTTTGTGGGGATGGTCAATTTCTATCGGCTTTTTATTCCAAACGCGGCGGAGATTGCGGCACCTCTGAATGAACTCCGGAAAAAGGGCGCCAAGTTTGTATGGGGGGAAAAACAACAGAGGGCTTTCGAGACCCTGAAGGAAGCCATCATTTCCCCTCCAGTACTGAGAATGCCAGACTTCTCGAAACCGTTCATACTCCAGACGGATGCGAGTTCGATTGCGCTCGGGGCGGTTCTGTCCCAGGTCGTTGATGGTGCTAGGCAGCCTGTGGCTTTCATTTCCCGAACGTTGACCCAGCAAGAACAAAAGTCTTCAGTGTATGAGCTAGAGTGTTTAGCTGTTGTGTACGCTCTAGATAAGTTCAGGCGTTTTCTGGAACACGCTGAGTTCCTTGCTCGAGACCGACAATCAGGCTCTCTCTTGGCTTCTTGCTCATCCCCGGCAACTGGGTAAAATTGGTAGATGGGTGGTCAAGATCTCATCCATCAAGTTCAAAGTGCAACACATTAGGGGAACCCAAAATGTGGTTGCAGATGCTTTATCACGCATGTTTTCCCAGCCCAGTGAAGTCCAATCTGAGCAACCCTGTTCTGTTCTGCTAGACTTTCCGTTAGCCTTCACTGATGTGTTACCCCATCAGTTGAACGATGAAGAGCTGGGTCCTATCATCCAGAATATAAAGGAGGGTAACGTACAGGCCCCTTTCTTCTTGTCCAAGGGCGTCCTGTCTTGTCGAGAGAGAAAGGGACGTGCCCCTAAGATCGTGCTGCCTAGCAAGTTAGTGCCCATGGTCTTCAGCTATTATCACAATTCCCCAGTAGGAGGCCACAAGGGAATTTCGAAGACCATTTCCAGTATCAGGAAACACTTCATCTGGAAGGGCATGGATAGGGACATCGCAACCAGGGTCAAGAGTTGTCATCTGTGTGGCTTGAGCAAGCCTGCCCAGAACACAAAGTTGGGGTTGTTGTCATCGGACGTGGCGAGCAGACCGATGGAGAAGCTATTCATAGACTACGTGGGACCTCTCCCGCGTAGCAAGTCAGGTAATTCTTACCTGCTTGTTTGCGTGGATGCTTTTTCGAAGTTTGCCTGGCTACTGCCCTTACGGCAGGCAACAGCTCGTTTGACCATAAGCGCGCTTCAGAACCACATTTTTCAGCATTTCGGTCTTCCGACCATCATTGTCTCCGACAATGGTCCCCAGTTCGTTTCGAGCGAGTTCCGGCGGATGTGTTGCGCCAGCGGAATCAGACAAGTAACCACTTCTCCGTATTACCCACAGCCGTCCCATGCGGAGAGATTCAATAGGAATCTCAGGTCCGCACTCATTGCTTATCATGCGGAGCAACAGACAACCTGGGACCAGAATCTGAAGTGGTTACAGCTAGCCTTTAACACGGCCCTGCATGACAGTCATAAGGCAGTGCCCTTTGAGATTATGTTTGGGTTCTCGCCCGCACTCCCGCTGACTAACTTGTGGAACATTGATGATCTTCTGCCACGGGAGCCAGATAACGGAACTGCGGAGAGATGGAAGGAGGCTCGGAGGAATTTGCTGAGAGCGCACGAGCGCGTCCGTAGTCGGTACAATCAGGGGCGAATTCCAAATCCCTTTAAAGTAGGAGATTTGGTCTACTGCCAGAGCCACCCGATCAGCTCAGCTGTGGACAAAAGAGCCGCTAAGTTATGCTATCGTTGGTCGGGGCCATATCGTATCCTGGGGTTCGCGTCACCAGTGGCGGCTCGGTTGGTAGAGCCGGGTGGTAGTCCGAAGGAGATTACTACGCATATCTCGAAATTGAAACTATATAGAAAGGGGTAAACGGGCTGACAAGTGGGGGGGGATGACTGGTGGTCTCTGGGTGAGTAGGGAATTTTGTCATTGGAAAAGGGTGTGCTCCGGGGGTGTTATCGAGAACGATAGGGTAGCGGGTAGATGTTTCCCACAGTCCCAGTGGGGTTCGTCTACGTCAGGGATGCGCCCTTGCCTGCGCGAGCCTTGGCTTTCTCCATTCGTCCTCCTTTCCGGAGGGAGCCATGTCCTTACCTTTAGTCCCAGCCCATGACCTTTCACTTATCCTTGCCCTTTCGTCTTCCCGATTTCCTAACCTTCCCCTTTAAAAAACACAAAAAAAAATCAAAAAAATTAGAAAAGCAATAAAAGAAAAAAAAGGAGTTAGAGAGAGGAGCGAAACTTGTCGCGTGGGTGAGGTCGGTCGTGCACTTCGTCCACGCGGTAAGTTTTGGGCATGCCCTTGGAGCACACATGTAAAACTTATTTGTATATTGGGTCTCGTATTGACAAGTAGCATTGCTTTGCGTCCGGTCGAGAGTTGGGAGCATTGCATCATGGAGGCCATCATTTTCCCTTTTCCCCTTGCCCCGTGCAGTGACGGTATTGTTTAGGATGGGTTTCGTTATTCGGGAACCCCCCCCCCGTATGAATATAGGGCATGTGGCCCTGTTAAGGTGGCGTTGGTTTTCAGGCTTGAGTGGACAACCCTTAGGACGTCATAACTCAGGGAGCTCCCGAACTTTTCTTTCGTCTTTTCTTCTCTGTCCCTCTTTGCTGTGGGCTGGCCCTGATCAGGTCAGCGTGCAGCACCCCCACACTTACAAACTACACGTCTTCTTTCATCTCTTTCGTTTTCCTTCTGAGCCTCTGTTCTCCTGAGAGCGAGTGCTGTTGGGCCGCCATGATCACAAAGGCCACTAGGTTTTGGAAGGGGGTACACTGCAGGGTACCCTTCCTGAGTTCAAGTGTGAGGCAACCAGGTTGCCCTTTTGGGGTGGGGGTGTGCCGTGTTTTGGAAAACTCGGCTGTTTTTTTTTTTCTCAACGAGAACGGTCTGTGTTGAATTAATAAATTACGTATTATCGGCATCTTGCCGACGTAATAAATTACGTCCGTCTCGTTATCAGGCCACCGGGCCGATCCGCGCGCGCTCTGAGTCCAGCGCTTCATACTATTTTTTCAGCAGCTGAACTGACCAGTTCACTCTCAACGTTCAGCGTAGTAGCGTCTGTATTCGCCTGACAGCCTCGACCTAAAATTTTGTCTACTATCTTTTACTATGTATAAGTAAAAGCTACGCGACCTTCCGGTAAGTGTGCTTAAGATGTATTACTTACTATTTAATAAAAATAAATTGTATTTACTTGATGTCAACGCTGATGTAGGCGATATATATTTGCATTAATTTATATTAGCACGTGGCGTGCACCAGGCTAAATTGGTTTATGTATGTTTCTATGTTAACGCTGGCTGACAGATATGGTTTTACAGTTTTTTGTGCCTGTTTACTTAATTCAGTATATTAGAATGGGGCGTAAGTAATTATTTTGTGATTTTTCTGAAACGAACGTACATCACGAACTTGTTAAAGTTTGCCAGTTCATGTCAAAGGTGGTTAAGTGCTTGACGAAAACTTGTGAATAACTATTTATTTGAAATGATTTATTATGTTGAATGAATATATTTGGATATATTATAATATTTAAAAAGTTATTTTGAAGTGATTTATTTAATTCAATGGGGTTCAATGCATAAGTAAATTTTCCGGAGATTGTAAACGGGACATGTCATGAAAAGTGGGTTCAGCTGGGTGAATGGGGTAGTGTGATTTATTGAACCTGTAAGTAATCACCCATATAATTGTGCAGGGTTTCCGAATTAGACGACAATCTGTCTCGCTCCAGAGGATGGCCGAACACCTGCCTCCCATGAAATGAATTCAATCACTTCCGTCTAGCTGTCAGGCCGAATGGACGGACACACCCGACAAGATCCTCAATATATATGCTGCTAACCAGGTGACATTTATGCTTTTTTTAAGAAACAAAATGTTTGTGGCCACTACACTTACCTTGAGACATTTTGGAGATGCTCCAGTTTGGGACTTTGTTCCGTACAAGTCCAACGGGACATTTGGGTTTACATGTTACTTTTTCATTTTTACTAAGGCTTACGCCTCATTAACCTATTAATTTTTATCTCATTAAGAGAATTTGTAAACTCAGCCAGGGTCATGCATCACCCGAGTTGATGTTAGTTTTCTGTAAATATGGGCGGCACTGACTGTCACTAAACGATTTCAGAGTTAAGTATGCATGCACGGATGTCTCGTTACCCTGTAGGGGAATT
Organism: Magicicada septendecula; assembly: GCA_034769895.1. Lineage (NCBI taxonomy): Eukaryota > Metazoa > Arthropoda > Insecta > Hemiptera > Cicadidae > Magicicada > Magicicada septendecula. The sequence goes on from CM068367.1 coordinate 779,191,085, forward strand.
TTCATGGTTAATTACTTTTCCATTTAATTGGGTTTTGAATTGATTATTAATTTAAAGGTTGGGGGAGGTGCTTTAACCTGTGGACGACACCTGTTGGTGCCGTTAACCACAGGACAATAACATGTCATAGCTTGTTGGATCTATTCCGGGCGCATGACCGTGCCTGAGGTCAAGAGGGTTCTTTATGAACACCTCAAGTATGTTTTAGTAAATTAATTCCATAGATTCTGCTTTTCGAAATTCAATTCTACTGTTCAAATAATTTTGTAACCACTAAATTTTGCCATAGCCAGCACAAGAATTGTTAAATTTTTTTTATTGCTCACAATACTAATTCATTAATAAATGTTAAAGAATGTAAGACAAATCAATACCAGTTATAAGTTATTTATGGGTGGTCACGTTCCACTGATTTTGCTTAAAATTTTTTGTTAAGAAAATAAAAGAAATGAGAATATGCAGTTATGCAACCGGGCATCCATGTTGACCTCGTGATGGCACTTATTATTATTATTTGGGATACGAAATTGATAATTACCTTTTGTGCTTGGTACTTATGTGCCGTTCGGACTATTTAGCCAATTTGACTTTGGCCGTTCACATACTTAGAATTTTTGGGGGTGTTTCTACTCTGCTCTTTTGTGACTGATTATTTGGGTTTTGGGTTGTTAATTGAAAAATTTAAGGTGGGCCGGATACTTGATCGGAATAAGAGGGTTTGAGGGTGTTACGATGACTATATACATGCTGTTAACCAGGTGGACATGGTGTGTGCTATTTATATGTAAATGTGTATCTATGTTAATTATATGTTGTGTGTTATGCCTTTATGTGATTGTTAGATTGTTATACGTTATTATGCATTATAATTGATGCATTATAATCCCTGTTTATGATTTATGTGACTTACTGGGAGGGTCGATATTATGCGCCCTTCTTATATCATTTATAAGTAACTGTATTCTGCTCAGTAATATCAAGCTCAATTATTTGGCGATGCCTATGTCTAATGTGAATTGTAATAACGATTTTAAGAATAATAACGATTGTGGTTTTTGAGATTTTGAGCTATTCTTAAGAAGGAAAGCACTTGTAATATTAACTCAATCATTCAAAGGCGCATATGTCGTATACTGGGGGAATTCATTGTGCAAAACCTTAAATGCAATAAATCTTGTTATTGTTATCTTAGAGCAGAGTTTCATTTGCAAGTCCCGTCATACTGGACCCAGCGCATTTTGACTTCTCTAGGCTCTTGCCTAGTTCTCAATAACTAGTGGCCTCTCTTTCAAAAAAAAAAAAATAAATAAATACAAAAAAATAATAAAAAAAAAGTTTTTTTAATATACATAAAACATAAAAGGAAAGAGGGGTTACAAATGGTAGCAGAGCGTGGTTCATTCTAGGGTTGAACCTTGGGTCCTTTGGTGTGATGGGGCTTGCAAATTCAGAAATAGTTGAAAATGAAAATAGATAGAGGCAATGGCAGGGTTGATATCGTATGTAGGTATATATGTATTATGTATGAATTATTGCTATGTGATTTGAATTGTAAACCTGGTGCCGCCACGGGCATGTGTTGTAGTTGGGTTTTGTTGTTTTTGAGATTGGACCTTACCGGAGATCGCGTGGGGATGGGCTCCCTTATTTATTGTATGGAAGTAATAGCGCATGCGGTTAGCGGGATGCGGTATGGCCCGACTGGAAGTCGGTACCGTCCGACTGAAATTGTGATAATGTCTTGCTTGAAATGTCATATGTTGTGGTAGGTGTTCGGTGGTGTGGATTGTATATTGGTGTTAGTGTCTGATGTCGTTTCTTCTTCGAGTCTGGCGACTGACGGAGAGTTAGTTCTGGAGCGGGTCAGGTTTTCGCAGCGCTAGGAAACCCGGGGGTCCACTTGATGGAAGAAGAGTACTCAAGTTTTCCTTTTGTAAATCACAAAGGAAAGTTTTCCTTTTGTAATCAAGTTTTCCTTTTGTGTTAGGTGTATTGTGCGATTCTGGCGGGGTTAGGTTACCAGAGACTACCCAACCCTATTTCCGGCATCCTCCAGAGACTTCCGGTGGTGGATGGAGAAGATGAGGGCAAATTGTTGGTTTTCTGGACATCGTCCTGCAGTTGGCGGATTTTCCGGGGCTGTCCGATGATGTCCTCTTGTCCCTTATATACCCGTATTGCCGGGGTTCATTGGCTGAGCTGGTCACCGACACTCTACGTCGTGGTGGCAGTATCGACTCTCTCCATGGGGAGGTGTTGGACTCTTTCATACCCCGTCGGCAACGTGAGCATTTGAAACATAATCGGTTCTATCGTGCATAGGCCAACGGGGAGGCGTTGGGGGACTTTGTGCAGGATATCCGTAAAAGTGCCCGGATTTTGAGGTTGGGGTTGCCCGAGAAGGATATCGTTAGAATTATTTTAGAAGGGGTGACGCCCCAAGAGAGATCCCGTTTGGTGTTCGCGGACCGTCCACGTTGTTTTGCGGACCTCGAACGGCTGTGTGTGGTTTCTAGAACGGTCCAGGAGATTGACGAGTCCCGTGAACAAGTAGCGCATGGTAAAGTAAGACCCGAGACGCATGGAGGGCGAATTGTTCCATCATCATGCGGTGCCGAAATTCAAATCATAAACTCTTGTAACGAGAGGCGCCGTCGTTCACCTAATGTGACTTGTTTTAGGTGTGGTAGATTGGGCCACATCAGGCGATTTTGTACCGGGGTTGGGTCGAGTCCAACGTCCCTCCCAAAGGCGCCCAAGGTCATTCAGAAAAGGGTCAATGAGGGGAAGATATGTCGGAGGTCTTCCCCTACCTGTCGCGGGTCTTCTAAGGTACGCGCCTCCAGGCCAGTTGTAGGTCCCAGTTCTTTGGGCATCAAGGTCCTCCAAACCATCTCTAGGCCCACTTCCGTATGCCCCTTCTTGCTGTTGGAGTTGAAAAGGAGTCAACTCAGAGCATTAGTTGACTCCGGATCAGCAAGATCTATCATTTCATCCAAAGTGTGCGAGGACCTTGAACGACAGGGTTTAATTAAAAGGTCAGAACAGTCTTCCGTGGTGTGCTGGACGGCATTCCAGGAAATTCTGCCCATTTCCCGGGTAGTTTCATTTAAGTTTAAAATCGAGGGATTTTCTTGGGTGTGGAGCTTTCTGGTTTCTCCTGCTCTGGGAGTTGAATGCATTATTGGTGCCGATTTCATCTGCAAAAGTGGTCTCGTTATTGACATCCAAGAGCACCAATGTTATTTTAAATTTAATCGGGTAGTTGTATTGTAATCCCTTTCCTTGGATATCAGGGGACCAGGCAAGATATCCAAGAGGTTAAGTGCCCCGACACATCTAGAGACCACCTCTCCCAGTCCCAGCGGTCCGCATTAGATCAGTTGTGTGAGCGTTTCCCCACTGTATTAACTCCGGCCCTTGGGCTCACACATCTCTTGGAGTATAAGATCCGCCTAACGGACTCCAAGGTGGTGCGCTCCCACCCTTATAAATTTGCCCCTCCGAAAATGAGCATCTTGAGGGAGAAGGTTCAAGAGTTATTAGATCAAGGGGTGATTGAACCTTCTCAGTCCAGTTATGCCAGTCCAGCGTTCCTAGTGCCCAAGCCTGGAGGTAAGCATAGGTTGGTCATCGACTACCGCAAGCTCAACGCCAACATTGAGGTAGATTCGGTCCCACTTCCTGACCTTCATTCCGCGTTTGATTGGTTCAGTGAGGCGAGGTATTTTACCATCATTGACCTCAACTCTGCATATCACCAGATTCCGTTGACGAAAGAAAGTAGGCCCTACACGGCATTCTGTGTTCCGTGGAACCTCTATCAGTACACTAGGGTTCCCATGGGTCTAGCGGTAGGGGCCCAAACACTCACCCGTTTACTTGACACCGTTTTTCACGATGTCAAGTTCAAGTACGTCTTCAATTATCTTGACGACTTGCTGGTGTACAGCAAGGGGTACGAGGAGCATTTGGATCATCTCGAAGAGGTGATGTGCAGGTTGAGGGGTGCTGGCCTCACTGTCAACCCCGAAAAGGTGAAGTTCGCCCAGACACAAATTTCTTTTCTGGGCCACCTGATTTCCCATAGAGGTGTCACTGTGGATCCTGAGCGAACACAGGGAATCAGGGACTTTCCCCCACCAAAGGATGCCAAAGGCATCGCGAGATTTTGTGGGGATGGTCAATTTCTATCGGCTTTTTATTCCAAACGCGGCGGAGATTGCGGCACCTCTGAATGAACTCCGGAAAAAGGGCGCCAAGTTTGTATGGGGGGAAAAACAACAGAGGGCTTTCGAGACCCTGAAGGAAGCCATCATTTCCCCTCCAGTACTGAGAATGCCAGACTTCTCGAAACCGTTCATACTCCAGACGGATGCGAGTTCGATTGCGCTCGGGGCGGTTCTGTCCCAGGTCGTTGATGGTGCTAGGCAGCCTGTGGCTTTCATTTCCCGAACGTTGACCCAGCAAGAACAAAAGTCTTCAGTGTATGAGCTAGAGTGTTTAGCTGTTGTGTACGCTCTAGATAAGTTCAGGCGTTTTCTGGAACACGCTGAGTTCCTTGCTCGAGACCGACAATCAGGCTCTCTCTTGGCTTCTTGCTCATCCCCGGCAACTGGGTAAAATTGGTAGATGGGTGGTCAAGATCTCATCCATCAAGTTCAAAGTGCAACACATTAGGGGAACCCAAAATGTGGTTGCAGATGCTTTATCACGCATGTTTTCCCAGCCCAGTGAAGTCCAATCTGAGCAACCCTGTTCTGTTCTGCTAGACTTTCCGTTAGCCTTCACTGATGTGTTACCCCATCAGTTGAACGATGAAGAGCTGGGTCCTATCATCCAGAATATAAAGGAGGGTAACGTACAGGCCCCTTTCTTCTTGTCCAAGGGCGTCCTGTCTTGTCGAGAGAGAAAGGGACGTGCCCCTAAGATCGTGCTGCCTAGCAAGTTAGTGCCCATGGTCTTCAGCTATTATCACAATTCCCCAGTAGGAGGCCACAAGGGAATTTCGAAGACCATTTCCAGTATCAGGAAACACTTCATCTGGAAGGGCATGGATAGGGACATCGCAACCAGGGTCAAGAGTTGTCATCTGTGTGGCTTGAGCAAGCCTGCCCAGAACACAAAGTTGGGGTTGTTGTCATCGGACGTGGCGAGCAGACCGATGGAGAAGCTATTCATAGACTACGTGGGACCTCTCCCGCGTAGCAAGTCAGGTAATTCTTACCTGCTTGTTTGCGTGGATGCTTTTTCGAAGTTTGCCTGGCTACTGCCCTTACGGCAGGCAACAGCTCGTTTGACCATAAGCGCGCTTCAGAACCACATTTTTCAGCATTTCGGTCTTCCGACCATCATTGTCTCCGACAATGGTCCCCAGTTCGTTTCGAGCGAGTTCCGGCGGATGTGTTGCGCCAGCGGAATCAGACAAGTAACCACTTCTCCGTATTACCCACAGCCGTCCCATGCGGAGAGATTCAATAGGAATCTCAGGTCCGCACTCATTGCTTATCATGCGGAGCAACAGACAACCTGGGACCAGAATCTGAAGTGGTTACAGCTAGCCTTTAACACGGCCCTGCATGACAGTCATAAGGCAGTGCCCTTTGAGATTATGTTTGGGTTCTCGCCCGCACTCCCGTTGACTAACTTGTGGAACATTGATGATCTTCTGCCACGGGAGCCAGATAACGGAACTGCGGAGAGATGGAAGGAGGCTCGGAGGAATTTGCTGAGAGCGCACGAGCGCGTCCGTAGTCGGTACAATCAGGGGCGAATTCCAAATCCCTTTAAAGTAGGAGATTTGGTCTACTGCCAGAGCCACCCGATCAGCTCAGCTGTGGACAAAAGAGCCGCTAAGTTATGCTATCGTTGGTCGGGGCCATATCGTATCCTGGGGTTCGCGTCACCAGTGGCGGCTCGGTTGGTAGAGCCGGGTGGTAGTCCGAAGGAGATTACTACGCATATCTCGAAATTGAAACTATATAGAAAGGGGTAAACGGGCTGACAAGTGGGGGGGGATGACTGGTGGTCTCTGGGTGAGTAGGGAATTTTGTCATTGGAAAAGGGTGTGCTCCGGGGGTGTTATCGAGAACGATAGGGTAGCGGGTAGATGTTTCCCACAATCCCAGTGGGGTTCGTCTACGTCAGGGATGCGCCCTTGCCTGCGCGAGCCTTGGCTTTCTCCATTCGTCCTCCTTTCCGGAGGGAGCCATGTCCTTACCTTTAGTCCCAGCCCATGACCTTTCACTTATCCTTGCCCTTTCGTCTTCCCGATTTCCTAACCTTCCCCTTTAAAAAACACAAAAAAAAATCAAAAAAATTAGAAAAGCAATAAAAGAAAAAAAAGGAGTTAGAGAGAGGAGCGAAACTTGTCGCGTGGGTGAGGTCGGTCGTGCACTTCGTCCACGCGGTAAGTTTTGGGCATGCCCTTGGAGCACACATGTAAAACTTATTTGTATATTGGGTCTCGTATTGACAAGTAGCATTGCTTTGCGTCCGGTCGAGAGTTGGGAGCATTGCATCATGGAGGTCATCATTTTCCCTTTTCCCCTTGCCCCGTGCAGTGACGGTATTGTTTAGGATGGGTTTCGTTATTCGGGAACCCCCCCCCGTATGAATATAGGGCATGTGGCCCTGTTAAGGTGGCGTTGGTTTTCAGGCTTGAGTGGACAACCCTTAGGACGTCATAACTCAGGGAGCTCCCGAACTTTTCTTTCGTCTTTTCTTCTCTGTCCCTCTTTGCTGTGGGCTGGCCCTGATCAGGTCAGCGTGCAGCACCCCCACACTTACAAACTACACGTCTTCTTTCATCTCTTTCGTTTTCCTTCTGAGCCTCTGTTCTCCTGAGAGCGAGTGCTGTTGGGCCGCCATGATCACAAAGGCCACTAGGTTTTGGAAGGGGGTACACTGCAGGGTACCCTTCCTGAGTTCAAGTGTGAGGCAACCAGGTTGCCCTTTTGGGGTGGGGGTGTGCCGTGTTTTGGAAAACTCGGCTGTTTTTTTTTTCTCAACGAGAACGGTCTGTGTTGAATTAATAAATTACGTATTATCGGCATCTTGCCGACGTAATAAATTACGTCCGTCTCGTTATCAGGCCACCGGGCCGATCCGCGCGCGCTCTGAGTCCAGCGCTTCATACTATTTTTTCAGCAGCTGAACTGACCAGTTCACTCTCAACGTTCAGCGTAGTAGCGTCTGTATTCGCCTGACAGCCTCGACCTAAAATTTTGTCTACTATCTTTTACTATGTATAAGTAAAAGCTACGCGACCTTCCGGTAAGTGTGCTTAAGATGTATTACTTACTATTTAATAAAAATAAATTGTATTTACTTGATGTCAACGCTGATGTAGGCGATATATATTTGCATTAATTTATATTAGCACGTGGCGTGCACCAGGCTAAATTGGTTTATGTATGTTTCTATGTTAACGCTGGCTGACAGATATGGTTTTACAGTTTTTTGTGCCTGTTTACTTAATTCAGTATATTAGAATGGGGCGTAAGTAATTATTTTGTGATTTTTCTGAAACGAACGTACATCACGAACTTGTTAAAGTTTGCCAGTTCATGTCAAAGGTGGTTAAGTGCTTGACGAAAACTTGTGAATAACTATTTATTTGAAATGATTTATTATGTTGAATGAATATATTTGGATATATTATAATATTTAAAAAGTTATTTTGAAGTGCTTTATTTAATTCAATGGGGTTCAATGCATAAGTAAATTTTCCGGAGATTGTAAACGGGACATGTCATGAAAAGTGGGTTCAGCTGGGTGAATGGGGTAGTGTGATTTATTGAACCTGTAAGTAATCACCCATATAATTGTGCAGGGTTTCCGAATTAGACGACAATCTGTCTCGCTCCAGAGGATGGCCGAACACCTGCCTCCCATGAAATGAATTCAATCACTTCCGTCTAGCTGTCAGGCCGAATGGACGGACACACCCGACAAGATCCTCAATATATATGCTGCTAACCAGGTGACATTTATGCTTTTTTTAAGAAACAAAATGTTTGTGGCCACTACACTTACCTTGAGACATTTTGGAGATGCTCCAGTTTGGGACTTTGTTCCGTACAAGTCCAACGGGACATTTGGGTTTACATGTTACTTTTTCATTTTTACTAAGGCTTACGCCTCATTAACCTATTAATTTTTATCTCATTAAGAGAATTTGTAAACTCAGCCAGGGTCATGCATCACCCGAGTTGATGTTAGTTTTCTGTAAATATGGGCGGCACTGACTGTCACTAAACGATTTCAGAGTTAAGTATGCATGCACGGATGTCTCGTTACCCTGTAGGGGAATTTTCATGGTTAATTACTTTTCCATTTAATTGGGTTTTGAATTGATTATTAATTTAAAGGTTGGGGGAGGTGCTTTAACCTGTGGACGACACCTGTTGGTGCCGTTAACCACAGGACAATAACATGTCATAGCTTGTTGGATCTATTCCGGGCGCATGACCGTGCCTGAGGTCAAGAGGGTTCTTTATGAACACCTCAAGTATGTTTTAGTAAATTAATTCCATAGATTCTGCTTTTCGAAATTCAATTCTACTGTTCAAATAATTTTGTAACCACTAAATTTTGCCATAGCCAGCACAAGAATTGTTAATTTTTTTTTATTGCTCACAATACTAATTCATTAATAAATGTTAAAGAATGTAAGACAAATCAATACCAGTTATAAGTTATTTATGGGTGGTCACGTTCCACTGATTTTGCTTAAAATTTTTTGTTAAGAAAATAAAAGAAATGAGAATATGCAGTTATGCAACCGGGCATCCATGTTGACCTCGTGATGGCACTTATTATTATTATTTGGGATACGAAATTGATAATTACCTTTTGTGCTTGGTACTTGTGTGCCGTTCGGACTATTTAGCCAATTTGACTTTGGCCGTTCACATACTTAGAATTTTTGGGGGTGTTTCTACTCTGCTCTTTTGTGACTGATTATTTGGGTTTTGGGTTGTTAATTGAAAAATTTAAGGTGGGCCGGATACTTGATCGGAATAAGAGGGTTTGAGGGTGTTACGATGACTATATACATGCTGTTAACCAGGTGGACATGGTGTGTGCTATTTATATGTAAATGTGTATCTATGTTAATTATATGTTGTGTGTTATGCCTTTATGTGATTGTTAGATTGTTATACGTTATTATGCATTATAATCCCTGTTTATGATTTATGTGACTTACTGGGAGGGTCGATATTATGCGCCCTTCTTATATCATTTATAAGTAACTGTATTCTGCTCAGTAATATCAAGCTCAATTATTTGGCGATGCCTATGTCTAATGTGAATTGTAATAACGATTTTAAGAATAATAACGATTGTGGTTTTTGAGATTTTGAGCTATTCTTAAGAAGGAAAGCACTTGTAATATTAACTCAATCATTCAAAGGCGCATATGTCGTATACTGGGGGAATTCATTGTACAAAAACATGAATGCAATAAATCTTGTTATTGTTATCTTAGAGCAGAGTTTCATTTGCAAGTCCCGTCATACTGGACCCAGCGCATTTTGGCTTCTCTAGGCTCTTGCCTAGTTCTCAATAACTAGTGGCCTCTCTTTCAAAAAAAAAATAAATGCAAAAAAAAATAATAAAAAAAGTTTTTTTAATATACATAAAACATAAAAGGAGAGAGGGGTTACAAATGGTAGCAGAGCGTGGTTCATTCTAGGGTTGAACCCTTGGGTCCTTTGGTGTGATGGGGCTTGCAAATTCAGAAATAGTTGAAAATGAAAATAGATAGAGGCAATGGCAACCAGGGTTAAGAGTTGTCATCTGTGTGGCTTGAGCAAGCCTGCCCAGAACACAAAGTTGGGGTTGTTGTCATCGGACGTGGCGAGCAGACCGATGGAGAAGCTATTCATAGACTACGTGGGACCTCTCCCGCGTAGCAAGTCAGGTAATTCTTACCTGCTTGTTTGCGTGGATGCTTTTTCGAAGTTTGCGTGGCTACTGCCCTTACGGCAGGCAACAGCTCGTTTGACCATAAGCGCGCTTCAGAACCACATTTTTCAGCATTTCGGTCTTCCGACCATCATTGTCTCCGACAATGGTCCCCAGTTCGTTTCGAGCGAGTTCCGGCGGATGTGTTGCGCCAGCGGAATCAGACAAGTAACCACTTCTCCGTATTACCCACAGCCGTCCCATGCGGAGAGATTCAATAGGAATCTCAGGTCCGCACTCATTGCTTATCATGCGGAGCAACAGACAACCTGGGACCAGAATCTGAAGTGGTTACAGCTAGCCTTTAACACGGCCCTGCATGACAGTCATAAGGCAGTGCCCTTTGAGATTATGTTTGGGTTCTCGCCCGCACTCCCGTTGACTAACTTGTGGAACATTGATGATCTTCTGCCACGGGAGCCAGATAACGGAACTGCGGAGAGATGGAAGGAGGCTCGGAGGAATTTTCTGAGAGCGCACGAGCGCGTCCGTAGTCGGTACAATCAGGGGCGAATTCCAAATCCCTTTAAAGTAGGAGATTTGGTCTACTGCCAGAGCCACCCGATCAGCTCAGCTGTGGACAAAAGAGCCGCTAAGTTATGCTATCGTTGGTCGGGGCCATATCGTATCCTGGGGTTCGCGTCACCAGTGGCGGCTCGGTTGGAAGAGCCGGGTGGTAGTCCGAAGGAGATTACTACGCATATCTCGAAATTGAAACTATATAGAAAGGGGTAAACGGGCTGACAAGTGGGGGGGATGACTGGTGGTGTCTGGGTGAGTAGGGAATTTTGTCATTGGATAAGGGTGTGCTCCGGGGGTGTTATCGAGAACGATAGGGTAGCGGGTAGATGTTTCCCACAATCCCAGTGGGGTTCGTCTACGTCAGGGATGCGCCCTTGCCTGCGCGAGCCTTGGCTTTCTCCATTCGTCCTCCTTTCCGGAGGGAGCCATGTCCTTACCTTTAGTCCCAGCCCATGACCTTTCACTCATCCTTGCCCTTTCGTCTTCCCGATTTCCTAACCTTCCCCTTTAAAAAACACAAAAAAAATCAATAAAATTAGAAAAGCAATAAAAGAAAAAAAAGGAGTTAGAGAGAGGAGCGAAACTTGTCGCGTGGGTGAGGTCGGTCGTGCACTTCGTCCACGCGGTAAGTTTTGGGCATGCCCTTGGAGCACACATGTAAAACTTATTTGTATATTGGGTGAGTCTCGTATTGACAAGTAGCATTGCTTTGCGTCCGGTCGAGAGTTGGGAGCATTGCATCATGGAGGCCATCATTTTCCCTTTTCCCCTTGCCCCGTGCAGTGACGGTATTGTTTAGGATGGGTTTCGTTATTCGGGAACCCCCCCCCGTATGAATATAGGGCATGTGGCCCTGTTAAGGTGGCGTTGGTTTTCAGGCTTGAGTGGACAACCCTTAGGAGGTCATAACTCAGGGAGCTCCCGAACTTTTCTTTCGTCTTTTCTTCTCTATCCCTCTTTGCTGTGGGCTGGCCCTGATCAGGTCAGCGTGCAGCACCCCCACACTTACACACTACACGTCTTCTTTCATCTCTTTCGTTTTCCTTCTGAGCCTCTGTTCTCCTGAGAGCGAGTGCTGCTGGGCCGCCATGATCACAAAGGCCACTAGGTTTTGGAAGGGGGTACACTGCAGGGTACCCTTCCTGAGTTCAAGTGTGAGGCAACCAGGTTGCCCTTTTGGGGTGGGGATGTGCCGTGTTTTGGAAAACTCGGCTGTTTTTTTTTTTCTCAATGAGAACGGTCTGTGTTGAATTAATAAATTACGTATTATCGGCATCTTGCCGACGTAATAAATTACGTCCGTCTCGTTATCAGGCCACCGGGCCGATCCGCGCGCGCTCTGAGTCCAGCGCTTCATACTATTTTTTCAGCAGCTGAACTGACCAGTTCACTCTCAACGTTCAGCGTAGTAGCGTCTGTATTCGCCTGACAGCCTCACCTAAAATTTTGTCTACTATCTTTTACTATGTATAAGTAAAAGCTACGCGACCTTCCGGTAAGTGTGCTTAAGATATATTACTTACTATTTAATAAAAATAAATTGTATTTACTTGATGTCAACGCTGATGTAGGGCGATATATATTTGCATTAATTTATATTAGCACGTGGCGTGCACCAGGCTAAAGTTTGCCAGTTCATGTCAAAGGTGGTTAAGTGCTTGACGAAAACTTGTGAATAACTATTTATTTGAAATGATTTATTACGTTGAATGAATATATTTGGATATATTATACATTATAATATTTAAAAAGTTATTTTGAAGTGATTTATTTAATTCAATGGGGTTCAATGCATAAGTAAATTTTCCGGAGATTGTAAACGGGACATGTCATGAAAAGTGGGTTCAGCTGGGTGAATAGGGTAATGTGATTTATTGAACCTGTAAGTAATCACCCATATAATTGTGCAGGGTTTCCGAATTAGACGACAATCTGTCTCGCTCCAGAGGATGGCCGAACACCTGCCTCCCATGAAATGAATTCAATCACTTCCGTCTAGCTGTCAGGCCGAATGGACGGACACACCCGACAAGATCCTCAATATATATGCTGCTAACCAGGTGACATTTATGCTTTTTTTAAGAAACAAAATGTTTGTGGCCACTACACTTACCTTGAGACATTTTGGAGATGCTCCAGTTTGGGACTTTGTTCCGTACAAGTCCAACGGGACATTTGGGTTTACATGTTACTTTTTCATTTTTACTAAGGCTTACGCCTCATTAACCTATTAATTTTTATCTCATTAAGAGAATTTGTAAACTCAGCCAGGGTCATGCATCACCCGAGTTGATGTTAGTTTTCTGTAAATATGGGCGGCACTGACTGTCACTAAACGATTTCAGAGTTAAGTATGCATGCACGGATGTCTCGTTACCCTGTAGGGGAATTTTCATGGTTAATTACTTTTCCATTTAATTGGGTTTTGAATTGATTATTAATTTAAAGGTTGGGGGAGGTGCTTTAACCTGTGGACGACACCTGTTGGTGCCGTTAACCACAGGACAATAACATGTCATAGCTTGTTGGATCTATTCCGGGCGCATGACCGTGCCTGAGGTCAAGAGGGTTCTTTATGAACACCTCAAGTATGTTTTAGTAAATTAATTCCATAGATTCTGCTTTTCGAAATTCAATTCTACTGTTCAAATAATTTTGTAACCACTAAATTTTGCCATAGCCAGCACAAGAATTGTTAATTTTTTTTTATTGCTCACAATACTAATTCATTAATAAATGTTAAAGAATGTAAGACAAATCAATACCAGTTATAAGTTATTTATGGGTGGTCACGTTCCACTGATTTTGCTTAAAATTTTTTGTTAAGAAAATAAAAGAAATGAGAATATGCAGTTATGCAACCGGGCATCCATGTTGACCTCGTGATGGCACTTATTATTATTATTTGGGATACGAAATTGATAATTACCTTTTGTGCTTGGTACTTATGTGCCGTTCGGACTATTTAGCCAATTTGACTTTGGCCGTTCACATACTTAGAATTTTTGGGGGTGTTTCTACTCTGCTCTTTTGTGACTGATTATTTGGGTTTTGGGTTGTTAATTGAAAAATTTAAGGTGGGCCGGATACTTGATCGGAATAAGAGGGTTTGAGGGTGTTACGATGACTATATACATGCTGTTAACCAGGTGGACATGGTGTGTGCTATTTATATGTAAATGTGTATCTATGTTAATTATATGTTGTGTGTTATGCCTTTATGTGATTGTTAGATTGTTATACGTTATTATGCATTATAATTGATGCATTATAATCCCTGTTTATGATTTATGTGACTTACTGGGAGGGTCGATATTATGCGCCCTTCTTATATCATTTATAAGTAACTGTATTCTGCTCAGTAATATCAAGCTCAATTATTTGGCGATGCCTATGTCTAATGTGAATTGTAATAACGATTGTGGTTTTTGAGATTTTGAGCTATTCTTAAGAAGGAAAGCACTTGTAATATTAACTCAATCATTCAAAGGCGCATATGTCGTATACTGGGGGAATTCATTGTACAAAAACATGAATGCAATAAATCTTGTTATTGTTATCTTAGAGCAGAGTTTCATTTGCAAGTCCCGTCATACTGGACCCAGCGCATTTTGGCTTCTCTAGGCTCTTGCCTAGTTCTCAATAACTAGTGGCCTCTCTTTCAAAAAAAATAAATACAAAAAAAAATAATACAAAAAAAAAGTTTTTTTAATATACATAAAACATAAAAGGAAAGAGGGGTTACAATTCTGAATTTGTAATGGAGTTTGTAAAATATTATAATTAAAAGAAGTTTAATGAGGAATGCTATTAAAGATTTAATGTAAATTATTCACAGTACCATCATCAAAAGATAATCTACTACTGATCGGTGTTGTAATCCCAAATTTGAATAAAAACAAACTTGCACGAAACCTAGTCGTCCAATTCACACACACGAAGTGAAATAATTAACATAATTATGATACGTAACACACGAACTTCTCCTAAAACACGAACAATAATAACAAGAATTAATTAACACTTAAATACACAAAGAAGAGGATAAAATAATATATTTTACTAGCCAACAGTGGAACGAATTGTATGAACAAGGTTAATACTGTTCGGAGTGACCTCTATGCTGTTGACAAATTGTAAGTGAACTGCAACAGTACGAGAATTGAAGCCAGCGCAGTTTGGAAGAGCGAGGATTCAAACGATTAGCATTCATATGGTATATTATCTGAATATTATTTATTAAAATTTTGTTAACTATAGTTATTTGGCACTGACTAAAGAAAATAATTAATTACTTACAATATTAAATAACCTAAATAGAAATATTAGTTGTCTACCCTGAGATAGAGTCTTCATGAACACATATTTAATACAAACAACACATTAAACATTATACACATACTACAATAATTAGACAACGTGTAATTATCACCCAAACAGAGGGGCAATTACCAAACAGACAGATAATTACAGCACAATTTTGGCGCCCATACGTGAAAGCAAAAATTTTCTTTAAGCCAGCACCAAATAACATAGTGCTACGACAGCATAGAACAATCTACGCGTTATCGAATGCGCCAGAAAGATCTCGACGTAAGCGTGCGGTGTACGTGCTACTAGATGCATTTTGCGAGAATTTTCTCGACTGTGCCGGCCTTCGCTCGGGCGCTCGGACTGTGTCAAGGCCGTAGCAATTACGTACTTCGCGAGAGATAAGACGCAGTTTGGAAGCTTCTGGTGTGTGAGCGTGACTATAAATACATCGGGTAGCGGCCTTAGTTTTTCAGTTCAATGCGAGATTTTTGACTGTGCGGTTCGAGAGTATTAGTGCGATATATTTACGGAGCGGTTCGAGTTATTACGGTGTACGTTCAAGTAGTTATTAGTGAAGTGTTGCGTTTTATATTCGGCCGGTATAATTGTAATACAGTTAAGTTTTAATATTAGTGGACATTTTATTGCGTATGAACAATTTTCATTTGATTTGTTGTAGACACTGTGTTGTTAATTACGAACTGTTTTACTATAACAATTAAAGGTGTGATTAGTGACTTGATTGATGTCTTGTACTTATTTTGTTTCCACTGTACCTACGACGATCGAGTAGACCGTCGTAACAATAGATTGAGGAATAGGCAATAGTGCCAAACTGAATAAATTATATTGCAGTAAAGTAACTTTGTTAATTTTAATTAGATTAAAGATTTATTTGTGATTAAGTTAATTGAAATATTGTAACATGGCTAATAAACCGAAGAAAAGGTATGAATTAAGAAGTAATAGTGCTGAAGAGGAAGAAGCTGAAATGGAACAGCCCCCTAAGGAAATTGAACTACTAAATATGAGGGCAATTATGGATGCAATAATGGCTAGTTCTAACCAGTTAAAGGCTATTTCTGAGCAACAAAATGCTAAATTTGACTAACTCAGGACTGAGGTTACTGATAATTCTAACCAGTTAAATGCTGAAATAACCAATTTTAAAGTCATTGTACTGGTATCCGCGTCACAATTATTATAATTAAATTATTTTACCTTAATCCGTCACTGTGACCGCTTGGTTTCTGTCAACTTACGCGTTTCGGATTAAACTTAATCCATCATCAGAGTAAAAAATCCGTCAGTTATGACTTCGTTAAAACATTAAAAGGAGACACTAAAGTACATCTATGTATATATTATACAAACACAGCGACGTACGCGGATGTGAGTGCGCACTCGACACCGGTTGAAGACGTACTGCACAGTTTATTACACAACACACAGTACAACACACTGTACAGTACTGCACAGTGTACACGCCCCAACACAACAATAGATAACATGATAACACAAATAAACTGTGCAGTACGTCTTCAACCGGTGTCGAGTGCGCACTCACATCCGCGTACGTCGCTGTGTTTGTATAATATATACATAGATGTACTTTAGTGTCTCCTTTTAATGTTTTAACGAAGTCATAACTGACGGATTTTTTACTCTGATGATGGATTAAGTTTAATCCGAAACGCGTAAGTTGACAGAAACCAAGCGGTAACAGTGACGGATTAAGGTAAAATAATTTAATTGAAATAACCAGTTAATTTGACCAGCAAAATGCTAAATATGACCAACTCAGGACTAAGATTACTGATAATTCTAACCAACAAAATGCTAAATTAGACCAATTCAGAACTGAAGTTACAGATAAAGTGGATCCACAGAACACCGAGTTAAAAGAGACCATTAAACAATAAATAAATGGTGTGAATGATAAATTAGACCAGCAGAAGGCTGAAGTCGAATTAATATTGCAAAATTATGAGGAAAGGAACTACAGGCAATTAGCAGAAGTGAAAATGAATATAGAAACAATGGAAAACAGGTTAGACAGAATGGAAATGGAACATCAGTCACTGAATGAAGCAGTGGAAGAGAAATTAGTAGAAAATAAGCAGGAAGTTATGGAACATGTGACAAGACAATTGACAAGACACAAGCAGGATGTAACCAGCAATATTCAATCAATGGAACACCAGTTGAACAACAACAATACGAAGATAGAGGATACAGTGATACAATTGGTATTAAGGGTAAATGAGATGGAACAGAATGGTAATCAAACATGTATTATCAGAGAAGACAGGAATACCAATCATGAGGTGCCACATATGAAAGGATATATAAGAAATCCTATGGAATATTTAAACAGAATGCAGGAATATCTGCAGAGTGCCAAGGAAAATAGATGGGAGTGAGTTAAGCCCATGTTAGACCAAGGGTTCCATGAAATGAAGGACTATTGCTGGGATGCTGTGAGAAACACCCTGAATAGCTACCAAGAATTTGTGGAAAGCTATAATAATAAATATTGGACACGATCCATCCAGACAAGGGTATGAGAGACAATAGTTATCATTCGTCATAGAAAAAATTACCCTTGTTATCACATTAAACGTTGCAGGTAAACTACCCCTTTCCCTTAACCGATCTTCACCAAAATCAATAGGCCTTCATTCCTTTATAATTCAGGAACGTACACAAAACAATATTTGATTCTGTTTGAATGTGCGGCAGTTATCGTTCGTCATAGAAAAAATTACCGTTGTTAAAACATAAAATGTTGCTGGTAAACTACCCCTTTCCTTAAACCGATCTTCACCAAAATGAACAGACCGTGAGTACTTCACAATTCAAGAACGTATGCAAAAATATATTTGATTCCGTTTTAATGTGCGGCAGTTATCATTGTTCATAAGAAAAATTACCCTTGTTAAAACATAAAATGTTGCAGGTAAACTACCGCTTTCCCTTAACCGATCTTCACCAAAAACAACAGGTCGTGAGTACTCTACAATCCAGGTTGTTTGCAAAAAATTATTCAATTCTGTTTAATTTGCGGTTGTTATCGTTCGTCATATAAAAAAAATTACAGTTGGTAAAACATAAAGTGTTGTTGGTAAACTACCCCTTTCTCTTAACCGATCTTCACCAAAATCAAATGACCTTGAGTACTCCATAATTCATGGAGGTGTGAAATAAATTGTTTGATTCAGTTTGAATTTAAGGCAGTTATCGTTCCTCATAGAAAACATTACCCTTGTTAAAACATAAAATGTTGCAGGTAAACTACCCCTTTCCCTTCACCGATCTTCACCAAAAACTAAAGGTCTTACGAACTCTACAATTCAGGGATGTATGCAAAAAGGTATTTGATTTTGTTTGAATATGTGGCTGTTATCTTTTGCCATAGAAGAAAATCTACACAGACACACACACAGACACTTTCCGAAAAATGACTTTTTCATGTTTTGATGGTAGTACAATCAGAATCTGCCGTTATCTCGAACATGATTTTTTTTGCCATCACCATACAACCATTTCCTTATGGAACATGGAAGTAAAATATCGGCATGGAGAACCATACATGACTTCCATGTTCTAAGATTTATATTTAAAATCATTTACGAAATGAAATATTTATATAGAGACTACTTCTTTCTACTTATTGCTTCAGCCTTAACCACAGTACTGTGGTCAATAATGTATACACCTCATGTTATCGCACCCGATTTTCACTGATGGTGGCAGTCGATGGCACTGCCGAAACATCTGGTTTTGCAGAAAACATTGGACAACGGCCAAAAAGCGCGGGAAGGAATTTTAACAACAATTGTAACGGTACAGAATTTTGTGTGCTACCCCAGTTTCAATTTTATTTTATATCAATTCAGTTTCAATTTTCAATTGTTAGCTTTCACCTGTGAGGTGCCTCAGAGTAACACACTGTTAGTATAAACAATTGTCTAGACAACTAGACTAGACGTATTACGTAACGGCCCCAGCAGCAGACCTTGTGAATCACAGTATGCAGATTGTCACCAGTGCATGAACATCAGTCAGCAGTAAAGAGTAGTTGAAAGTTCGTTAAAAGAAAACAGTGGCCTCGGGGGTGTAAGATAGGCCGTAATTATTAGTCGGCCTATCCATTCAAGTATTAATGTACTAAATAGTACTACAGAAATAAAACCTGTATAAAAAAGTATAAACAGTGTAGCGCGCGGCCAGCATACAACAACATCTAAGTGCAAAAAGTTACGTCGGCCGACTTTATCATGTTATATAACGTGGAACCAGTCGATCAGTGAGAACCATGAAACAAAAAACCGTAAAATCAGCACCAAAAGTGGCGTGAGTGCGAAAGA
Source organism: Magicicada septendecula (assembly GCA_034769895.1). Lineage (NCBI taxonomy): Eukaryota > Metazoa > Arthropoda > Insecta > Hemiptera > Cicadidae > Magicicada > Magicicada septendecula. The sequence goes on from CM068367.1 coordinate 779,210,263, forward strand.
ACTCAGAAATCGGTCAACTAGTGAACTTGTGTCACGGTTATTACATGTGAACAATATGGGTGTTCATTGGAGTGAAACAATTATTAAGATGAGTACCACTTTTTAAAACTTTAATTACTATATTATAAAATTTACTTTTATAGACACCTTAATAAGAAACAGAGATCTTTAAGAGAGGGGAGTTTATTTAAAAATTAACAAAAAGGAAAGAGTGTGTGTATGAGTGTATGTAGAGGTTACATACTGGTTCATTTTCAATCTTCTTATATGTACTTAGTAATGTCAATTATCTTGGATTTCGTTGTCCATGACGTGTCCGTTACTTAACTAAATATCACTATAGTATTGACGACTCGGAACACTAAGTTTTTTATAAGTAAAAACGTAAAGTCTACATAGGCCAGACAGGACGTAGCTTCAAACAGAGATACATTGAACACACAAAAGCACTCCACACCACTACAGAATCTACCTTTGCAAACCACCTCATTGAAGCAAGCCACACATATAAAAACATCGACAATAACATTAACATACTACACGTACACACAAAAGGCCGAAAACTAGACACTCTAGAACAATTAGAAATATACAAACACACAAAAACAAATAAAAACGACATCCTAAACGAACAGACACAATTCAAATCGCACGCATTATTCGAACACATCTCACCACACACACACACAGCTTCGATCTTTCGAAAAACTATCTCGTCGCCAACAACAAGACGAACAGCGCTACCTACGACAGCCTCTGATGAAGCCTTCTATAGGTGAAAGCCGGTTTAGGCTGTAAGGTAAAACTTTACGTTTTTACTTATAAAAAACTTAGTGTTCCGAGTCGTCAATACTATAGTGATATTTAGTCAATTATCATAGTAGTTTAAAACAAAATTTAACAAAGATACTGTCATTTGTAGAAAGTAAAAGAAGGGGGAGAGTTTCGATAAATAAAATAAGTATATATTTTAGACAGTAGAAAATGCGTTAGAGTAATCATTTCGCACTTCTACCCAGATAACCTTGTCTGCAGTGGATTTTCGTCTGTAAGACCCGGGAAAATGCAACCAAAGGTAAGAGTGTATTTACTGGAAAAAACCTATATTGAAATCTTGAATTTGAAGTAACTTATAGTGTTTCAGTGGCCCCGAACTAGGGACTCGAGTAGTATATAATTTGACATAATTTATAGAGTCTCACAATCTACTTCTTTCTTGCCGATAAAAAATTATCCCCTCCCCCTTCAACTATAATTTTCGTTTATAGAAAATTACCCCCACACCGTTCAACTAGCCTCTTCATTTACAGATATTTAATCTACATTTCTACAGTGGATTATTAACATCTTCTTATCAGGATACTTTATTTATCAAAATTAAGTACTTTACTCTAGTTACAAAAAAAATGTTTCTGGTAAACTACCCCTTTCCCTTAACCAATCTTCACCAAAATCAACAGACCTTGTGCCCTCTACAACATAGGAGTGTATGTTAAACATTATTTGATTATGTTTGAATTTACGGCAGTTATCGTTTGTCATAGACAAAATTACTCTTATCACATAAAACGTTGCTGGTAAACTACCCCTTTCTCTTAACTGATCTTCACAAAAATAAACAGGCCTTGAGTACTCTGTAATTCAGGGACGCATGCAAAACATTATTTGATTCTGTATGAATGTGCGGCATTTATCGTTCGATATAGAAACAATAATTCTCGTTAAAACATAAAACGTGGCTGTAAACTACCCCTTTCCCTTAACCGATCTTCACCAAAATCAATAGGCCTTCATTCCTTAACAATTCAGGAACGTATACAAAACAATATTTGATTCTGTTTGAATGTGCGGCAGTTATCGTTCGTCATATAAAAAAAAATTACCCTGGTTAAAACATAAAACGTTGCTGGTAAACTACCCCTCTCCCTTATCCGATCTTCACCAAATACAACAGGTCTTGAAAATTTTACAATTCAGGGCTGTATGTAAACATTATTTGATTCTGTTTGAGTTAGCGGCTGTTGTCGTTGGAACAGTAAAAACTCTACACAGACAGAAAGACAGACAGACAGATAGACAGACAGACACACAGACACTTTTCAAAAAATGACTTTTCTTCATGTTTTGAGGGTAGTACAATCAGAATCAGCACTTATCTCGAACACGATTTTTTTCGCCATTACCATATTTCCATTTCCCTATAGAACATGGAAGTAAAATATCGGTATGGAGAACCATACATGACTTCCATTTTCTAAGATTTATATTTAAAATCATTTTCGAAATGAATAGAAACTACTTCTTTCTACTTACTGCTTCAGCCTTAACCACAGTACTGTGGTCACTAACGTATACCACCTCACGTTATCGCACTCAATTTTCACTGATGATGGCAGTCGTCGGCACTGCGGAAATGTCTGGTTTTGCAGAAAACATTGGACTACCGCCAAACAGCCCGGGAAGGAATTTTTTTAACAACAAACTACTTCTTTGTTGCCGATAACGTAGTACATATAAAAAAAAAATATCGGTATGGAGAACGATACATGAATTTCATGTACTAAGATTTATATTTAAAATCATTTACGAAATGAAATGTTTCCATAGAAACTACTTCTTTCTACTTATTGTTTCAGCCTTAACCACAGTACTGTGGTCACTAATGTATACCACCTCACGTTATCGCACTCAATTTTAACTGATGATGGCAGTCGACGGCACTGCAGAAATGTATGGTTTTGCAGAAAACATTGGACTACGGCCAAACAGCCCGGGAAGAAATTTTAACAACAATCTACTACTTTGTTGCCGATAACGTAGTACACATAAAAATTATCCCCTCCCCCTTCAACTATAATTTTCACTTATAGAAAATTACCCCCACCCCGTTCAACTAGCCTCTTCATTTATAGATATTTCATCTACGTTTCTACAGTGGATTATTAACATCTTCTTATCAGGATTCTTTATTTATCAAAATTAAGTACTTTACTCTTGTTACAACAAAAAATGTTTCTGGTAAACTACCCTTTTCCCGTAACCGATCTTCACCAAAATCAATAGGCCTTGAGTTTTCTACAACTCAGGTACATATGTAAAAAATTATTTGATTCTGTTTGAATTTACGGCAGTTATCGTTCGTCATGAAAAAATTTCTCTTGTTACAACATAAAATGTTGCTGGTAAGCTACCCCTTTCCCTTAATCGATCTGCACCAAAATCAACAGACCTTGTGCCCTCTACAATATAGGAGTATATGCTGAACATTATTTGATTATTTTTGAATTTACGGCAGTTATCGTTCGTCATAAACAAAATTACTCTTGTTATCACATAAAACGTTGCTGCGAAACTACCCCTTTCTCTTAACTGATCTTCACAAAAATAAACAGGCCCTGAGTACTCTGTAATTTAGGGACGCATGCAAAACATTATTTGATTCTGTTTGAATGTGCGGCATTTATCGTTCGATATAGAAACAATAATTCTCGTTAAAACATAAAACGTGGCTGTAAACTACCCCTTTCCCTTAACCGATCTTCACCAAAATCAATAGGCCTTCATTCCTTTACAATTCAGGAACGTATACAAAACAATATTTGATTCTGTTTGAATGTGCGGCAGTTATCGTTCGGTTCAAGTAGCCTCTTCATTATAGATATTTCATCTACGTTTCTACAGTGGATTATTAAGATCTTTTTATCGGGATACTTAATTTATCAAAATTAAGTACTTTCTCTTGTTACAAGAAAAAATGTTTCTGATAAACTACCCTTTCCCTGTAACCGATCTTCACCAAAATAAGTCAGCCTTGAGTCCTCTACAATTCAGGCACATATGTAAAAATTATTTGATTCTGTTTGAATTTACGGCAGTTATCGTTTGTCATGAGAAAATTTCTCTTGTTACAACATAAAACGTTACAGGTAAACTACCCGTTTCCCTTATCCGATCTTCACCAAAATCAACAGGCCTTGAGTTCTCTACAATCCTAGGAGTTATGAAAAAAAATTGTTTGATTCTGTTTGAATTTACGGCAGTTATCGTTCGTCATAGACAAAATTACCCTGGTTAAAACATAAAATGTTGCTGGTAAACTACCCCTCTCCCTTATCCGATCCTCACCAAAAACAACAGGTCTTGAAAATTTTACAAATCAGTAAACGTTGTTTCTGATTGTATTTTTATGTTAATGTTGTTAATCATGCCCCGCGATGGAGCGCCAACTTGTAATTAAACGTAGTTTGGGGGATTCTGGGGAGCTAACTTCCCGTTTAGTTTTGTTTTAATATTTGGAAAAATTTATGTTTATTGATGTATTATTATTGACTTATGGCTCAATTCAACCTAGCGTTGAATCCAGCTTAAGTCCGGTTGTCACACAAGAAATTATTTAACGAAGTATTTTTACTTCGGTCAGTTTATTCACTCCGAAGTTCTTCCGTTGACTTGTTGAATCGGTGATATAGTTTCCTTGCTGAAAACACAAACAATTTTCACTAATAAGCACTTACTTGGTGTCGTGTCGAACTCGCAGGGTCGTACTCTCGATCCAGTATATACGGACTAACCGTTTTTGTAATCGCCGCTGCTTGTTGAGTCGACCAATCAAATTCATCCACCTGTTTTCAACTAATCTCTAGAAATAATCTGACTGACTCTGTTTCTTATGTCAACAATCGTTTTATTCAAAATAATTGCTCGTTCTGAATGAGCATAAATATGATTTATAATTAGATTCTGAATAATAATAATAAGCATGAGGCTTTCAACTTTACAATAGTTTGCCTCAGGGTGGCAGAGCAGTTTACAATTTTAATGCATCTAAATGTTTGTTGGTTAATAATAATTCAATACTTTCGTGTGTTCTTTAAGCTAACAGGATACCAAGTCTTTGAATAGAACTCTCATAGATTGTTATTAAATACTTAGATGTTGACTATAATTCAGTCACTTATAATTAGTACACAAAAATAATAATCATGCCTCTAATCTGGACATTACAGGTTAGTAAAATTATTAGATTCAATGGACAATAAATGCTTGAAACAAAGTTAATTAGTATCAAGATAATTCTTGATAATACAAGTATAATTGCATGGCTGTCAGTAACCATATATTCTGGCACCTTGGTTATTATTCACAATAATAATTGACATTGAAATATTATAATGATAGTAGGTTTCTTCCCTAAATCATAAAAGCATAAAAACATAGAAATATTGTATTAACTTTCGTTAATAATTCAATCATCTGACAAGCCTCAGTCATTGGCAATTGTTGGTTAAATTCATTAATATGTTATGTTTGACAACTGTCATCAAGTGTGGTAAAGTCACACAACAAAATAATTATTATGCATAGAAATTAATTATAAGTTTAATAAATTCACAAATAAATTGTCATTTGTTGTTCAGTTACAGTTGCACCTTAACCTACGTTCATTGTTATTAAATGTTTCGATAATATCGTTTTTCATGGTTTGATTAAAATAGTAAAAAATCACTTATACTCCCTTTTAATTTTATAATTTTAATACCGAAATTGCCCTGGATTATACACTGGGTAATTTATTTCGCACTGTTGCACTTCACTCACTGATACTAATGTATATTCGTTATCACAATTTTTAGGTTATGTCACTCTGTTTACTTAGTGACGCACACACATTAACAAATCAGCTGCTTTTTCTCTCGCCGGGCGACATCTCATCGCTTCGAATGTTGATTGAAAAGTAACCAGAACGCAGGCCTCGCTCTGCCGTTCCGTTCAGTAAACGTCCAAAATTTGGCTAAATCCGTGGATTTGATTGGTGGGCGATCTTCACTTTTGTGTACATACCCCCTCGGCGTTATATTTTAATTGTTAAGGTTGGCGTGGGCCTTCGGTTTCGAGATTATAAATGTTTTTCTCATTTTGACACAAATTCTTATAATTGTAATAACTTTGTTAAGATCATTCCGATTTTAGATCTGAGCATATCAATGGATTCAAAACACTTGGCTCTATTATTTGAGTCCACTCATGGTGTGCTTTGGTCCATTATTAAGGAAGCTATTGTTTGTGATTAGTACGGTTCACTTAACACTATTATTTTATATTTAAATCTTTATTATCACTATATAATGGCACTCATACCCACTTGAGGGCATGCCTTCCAAGTTCTCATGACTCCTTAGTTACTATTTTCTTAGATTTATTTATAAAATACAATTCTTATTCTACTGTCATCTTAGCCTAGGTACTTACATTTATATTTACATATTTCACTCATTAGAAAGTATTTGTCTGCTTTCTAATTGTTTCCATTTGTTGATAACAAAGGGTTACTACTAGTGGTTACCTTTGTTAGCTGGAAAATGAGGTAATTTGTGGTTACTTAAGTGGTCTCTATTTTCATCATTAGGTGCCTACTTAATGTTATTCTTTTCTGGTATTAGAGTTCTTTTTGTTATTATCTCTCAGTTACAATAGCTGAGTGATAACATTGTCTTGGTACTGGACTTGGTGTGTTTACTACATTAGACTTTTTTACATTGCAGTTGGTTAAACAATACTAGTTACACCTGGTGTCACATGACGTGTGCACTTAAATATAATTATAATATACTGTATTCTGTCCTATTATCTTTGTATCATAGTACAGTAGTGGTATCACACTCTATTTGTGGTATTGACATCGACATTTTGTTTCTATTCATTTTTATAATATGACTTTATACCAGTTTTATTAGTGAATTCCATTTTAGTGGGTTTTGGTTCGTTTTCTTTGTTTATTTTCTTATTCAAAGTTTATTTTGGGGCATCTGATTTTGTTACCTGTAGAAAGATTGTTATTTCTACTTGCTCTTACATATATTATATTCTGGTTTGGGTAGGTTTTTCCTACTGTTAGTTGTGAATACAGGTGAATCTTACACACATCATAAGTTATGTTATTTGGTCATTGGTGCTAACAATGTGTATGTTAGTTTGACTCACATTGGCATTCTTTTAACCTTATTTTTTTGCATATCTGGTTTTAATAAAGATAACTAATAATCTTTTAATTATTCTCTTGCTTTTATATACGATTGTCAGATTATTTGACTAGTGTTTGCTGATATTCTGAGACACATTAATACTCCTTTTGTTACATTGTTGCTGTGCATATCTTGTTACTATGCTTAATTCACAGCTTCTAATCAATAAGTATTATTGTTATTTTCATTCCTTTGTATAACATTTCTTTTCTTATTCATTTATAACATTATTTATAGTATACTGGTCATCTCAGTTAGTCAGTTTTCTGTCTATCTCTTTAATCTGCAGGTTGATTGGTCATTACACATATTGGTAGGTGTTGATTTATAGTTGACTGGCTCTTGCAATCTTTTATGCCATGGTTGTTGGTTCTTCTTCACTGATTCTTCCTTCCTTTTCTTTCTTCTTTCTTGTTTCTTCTTTCTCCCTTCTTCTTTCTTCTTCCTTGGGTCTGTTTGGTTCTTCACTTATTTTGTGTCCGTTTGGTTCTTCACTGACTTTGTGTCTGTTTGGTTCTTCACTGATTCTTCTTTCTTGTGTCTGTTTGGTTCTTCACTGATTGTGTGTCTGTTTGGTTCTTCTCTGATTCTTCTTTCTTCTTCCTTGTTGTTTGGTTCTTCACTGATTTTGTGTTGTTTGGTTCTTCACTGACCGAAAACTATTGGGTGGTTGCTTCTGTTGGTACAATCATTGTGTGGTTTGGTTCTTCACTATAATGTCATTTCATTTGTATTTACCTGCAGTTTATTGACTCATATGGCTGTGAGTTTACATTTGGTGATAGTTAGCTCATGTAGCGTTGAGCTTGGCATTTTAGACAAATTATTTGGCTTGTCTCCTTGACTCATTATCTGACATGTGTTATCATTTTATATCACTGAAATCTTAGGGCTCATATGTCATGTTACAACAGACACTTTTCGAAAAATGACTTTTCTTCATGTTTTGAGGGTAGTACAATCAGAATCATCACTTATCTCGAACACGATTTTTTTCGGCATCACCACATTTCCATTTCCTTATAGAACATGGAAGTAAAATATCGATATGGAGAACCATACATGACTTCCATGTTCTAAGATTTATATTTAAAATCATTTTCGAAATGAATAGAAACTACTTCTTTCTACTTACTGCTTCAGCCTTAACCACAGTACTGTGGTCACTAACGTATACCACCTCACATTATCGCACTCAATTTTCACTGATGATGGCAGTCGACGGCACTGCCGAAATGTCTGGTTTTGTAGAAAACATTGGACTACCGCCAAACAGCCCCGGGAAGGAATTTTAACAACAAACTACTTCTTTGTTGCCGATAACGTAGTACATATAAAAAAAATATCGGTATGGAGAACAATACATGAATTTCATGTACTAAGATTTATATTTAAAATCATTTACGAAATGAAATGTTTCCATAGAAACTACTTCTTTCCACTTATTGTTTCAGCCTTAACCACAGTACTGTGGTCACTAATGTATACCACCTCACGTTATCGCACTCGATTTTCACTGATGATGGCAGTCGACGGCACTGCCAAAATGTCTGGTTTTGCAGAAAACATTGGACTACGACCAAACAGCCCGGGAAGGAATTTTAACAACAAACTACTACTTTGTTGCCGATAACGTAGTACACATAAAAATTATCCCGTCCCCCTTCAACTATAATTTTCACTTATAGAAAATTACTCCCACCCCGTTCAACTGGCCTCTTCATTTATAGATATTTCATCTACGTTTCTACAGTGGATTATTAAAATCTTCTTATCAGGATACTTTATTTATCAAAATTAAGTACTTTACTCTAGTTACAACAAAAAATGTTTCTGTTAAACTACCCTTTTCCCGTAACCGATCTTCACCAAAATCAATAGGCTTTGAGTCTTCTACAACTCAGGTACATATGTAAAAAATTATTTGATTCTGTTTGAATTTATGGCAGTTATCGTTCGTCATAAAAAAAATTAAAGTTGTTATCACATAAAAGCTGGTAAACTACCCCTTTCTCTTAACTGATCTTCACCAAAATCAAAAGGTCTTGAGTCCTCTACAATTCAGGGATGTATGCAAAACATTATTTGATTCTGTTTGATTGTGCGGCTGTTATTGTTCGTCATAGAAACAATTACTCTTGTTAAAACAGTTACTCTATTCACATTTGATTACTTCAGTATAGTATTATTTACTAATTATACTTTAGTTATAATTATCCAATTTTTTCTTATAATTTTTAGTTAACAATCAGTTCTTTCTGATATACAATGATTTTCCATAACTGGTATTGTTACTTAAACAATTTTTTTTGAATTTTTTTTTTGCCATCACCATACTTCCATTTCCTTATGGAACATGGAAGTAAAAATTACCGTTGTTAAAACATAAAATGTTGCAGGTAAACGACCCCTTTCTCTTAACCAATCTTCACCAAAAACAACAGGTCTTGAGTACTCTACAATTCACGGCTGTATGCAAAAAATTATTCGATTCTGTTTGAATTTGCGTCTGTTATCGTTCGTCATAGAAAAAATTACCGTTTTTTTAAACATAAAGTGTTGATGGATAACTACCCCTTTCCCTTAACCGATCTTCACCAAAATGAACAGACCTTGAGTACGCATTCAGGAACGTATGCAAAAAATTGTTTCTCTTTGCATGTGCGGCAGGTATCATTCGTCATAAGAACAATTACCCTTGTTAAAACATAAAACGTTGCTGGTAAACTACCCCTTTCTCTTAACCGATCTTCACCAAACTCAAAAGACCTTGAGTTCTCTGTAATTCAAGGAGATATAAAAAAATTGTTTGATTCTGTTTGAATTTACGGCAGTTATTGTTCGTCATAGAAAAAATTACCCTTGTTAAAACAAAATATTGCTGGTAAACTACCCCTTTCCCTTAACCGATCTTCACCAAAAACAAAAGGTCTTGAGAACTCTACAATTCAGGGCTGTATGCAAAATATCATTTGATTCTATTTGAATTTGTGGCTGTTATCGTTTGCCATAAAAAAAATTTTAACACAAACAGACAGACACACAGAAACTAGACACACAGACACTTTCCGAAAAATGACTTTTTTCATGATTTGATGGTAGTACAATCAGAATCTGCCATTATCTCGAACACGGCTTTTTTGCCATCGCCATACTTCAATTTCCTTATGGAACATGGAAGTAAAAGTCATTTTTCGAAAAGTGTCTGTGTGTAGAATTTTTTCTGTGGCAAACGATAACAGCCGCAAATTCGAACAGAATCAAATAATTTGTTGTATACAGTCCTGAATTGTAGAGGACTCAAGGCCTATTGTTTTTGGTGAAGATCGGTTAAGGGAAAGGGGTAGTTTACCTGCAACATTTTACGTTTTAACAAGAGTAAAGTGCTTAATTTTGATAAATAAAGTATCCGGAAAAGAAAGTCATAATAATCCACTGTAGAAATGTAGATGAAATATCTATAAATGAAAAGGGTAGTTGAAGATGGGAGGGGGTAATTTTTACTTGGCATTTTCCATAAGGAAATGAAAGTATGGTCATGGCGAAAAAAAATTGTGTTCGAGATAAGATCTGATTCTGATTGTACTACCCTCAAAACATGAAGAAAAGTCATTTTTCGAAAAGTGTATGTGTGTGTGTGTGTGTGTGTGTAATTTTTTCAATGGTAAACGATAACAGCCGCAAATTTAAACAGAATCAAATAAATTTTTGTATACAGCTCTGAACTGTAGAGAACTCAAGGCCTTTTGATTTGGTGAAGATCGTTTAAGGGGAAGGGGTAGTTTACCTGCAACCTTTTACGTTTTAACAAGAGTAAAGTACTTGAAAATTTATTTAAATTTTTTAAAACAATGGTAATTGTTAAAAATAAAATAATTTTGTTGCCAGGCAATAAAATTATAATTTTTTCATTTTAATTTAAATCATGTATGAGAGAAAATATATCGTTCGTGGCAGGCAAGCATATCTCAATTATGTAATGTTTACGTTTCCATTTTATTATTATGATTACCGCAATAAAAAGGCAGGCAAGTCACACACACACACACACACACACAATTCGCGTTATTTCTGGCCTCACTCATGTTTATTTTCTTACATTTACACGCTTTTTAAATGGAAAGTGCCGAAACCCACACCAACACAACGCGTGCAACCCGAAAAAAGTGTCCAGCGTGGATAGCGATTTGCTTCTTGTGGATCGCTGAGCAGTGTAACTGCACGTGTTTTACAGAGGAATGGTTCATAGACAGACTTTTCGTCTTTAGGGAATGAACCCCCTGCAAGATGCTCAGGGTCCATGAGTGACTTCGGAGCGTTCCTTATTTTCCGCGTGTTTGTTCTGTGAAACGTACACTGTAGATTCGCAGCTTTACTCTGAATAGCTCAATACGGAATGTTGAAAATTTTTGGTCACAGTGTACCCTCGTACACACTAAACTTGCTCTGATGTTTTAATTACGGACATCGTAATATTAAAACTTTGGAAACTTGAGCACTACTTAATGAAGATCAAACATTAACTTATACAAGCCATTAATTTTATGCATATTTTTATATATATACTACATTATTGGCAACAAAGAAGTAGTTTGTTGTTAAAATTCCTTCCTGGGATGTTTGGCCATGGTCCAATGTTGTCTGCAAAACCAGACGTTTCGGCAGTGCCATCGACTACCACCATCAGTGAAAATCGGGTGCGATAACATGAGGTGTATACATTATTGACCACAGTACTGTAGTTAAGGCTGAAGCAAGAAGTAGTAAGAAGTAGTTTTTATGGAAATATTTCATTTTGAAAATGATTTAAAATATAAATCTTAGCACATGGAAGTCATGTATGGTTCTCCATACCGATATTTTTATAAATTAAAATGGTAGTTGATGGAGGGGGTAAATTTTTATAAGTTTTATATGTGTATTGACAACAAAGAAGTAGTTTCTATGGAAACATTTCATTTCACTTTAACAAAATTCTATATTTTTCATTTTAATTTAAATCACGTATGAGTGAAAATATATCGTTTCTGGCAGCAGGCAAGCATATCTCAATTATGTAATGTTTACTTTTCCAAAGTTTTATTATTGTGATTACTGCAATAAAAAGTCCGGCAGGACACACACACACACACACAATTTGCGTTATTTCTGGCCTCACTCATGTCTATTTTCTTATGTTTGTACGCTTTTTAAATGGAAGTGCCGAAACCCACACCAACACAACGCGTGCAAGCCGAAAAAATGGACATCGATTTGCTTCCTGTGGATCACTGGGCAGTGTTGTTGTATTAAAGCAATTAATACAATCTGTGTACTTATTTCTATTATGATATGAGAATTATAAATTAATATGTGCATGTGTGTGTGTATGAACAATATATAAATATTTTTCTCCTTTGGAAAATTGTTTGCCCCTCCTTGAAAATATGTTGACCTCCCTGATGGCTAGTTATTTACTAGCCTGTGTGGAATATAGCGTTATGACATGGATCAGAATGGTGGGTGTTAAACAGGAGACACAAACGTATTAAGGAAGAAATGTTTTGCTGAGAAATTTATAATTATACGGGTGAACAGAATAGTCGTTCAGGAAATCAGAAGACAAATGGAAAGAAGGAAATCAAGACTCGATTTTAAAAAAGAAAAATGACTATTATAGTATTGACAGGAAAGACTTTGATAACACTATAGACATCCCTCGGCCCCTAGCTCTTCGTTCGACCTACAGACATTTTATCCAAACGTACAGTCCTTCCTCACGAAGATTGAGAATAGTCTTAATCCACCTGACATGGTGGTACCATTTTAGCTGATACGTAATTTCTTCAGAACTCAAGCATCCACTTATTTAATTAATATTTAAATGATTTTAAATATAAATTTTAGGACATGGAAGTCATGTATGGTTCTCCATACCGATATTTTTTTATGTTATCTTAGTTTTATCATTTCATATGTTAAAACTACCTAACTGAATTATTGACGTTAACAAAATACCAGCTGCAAATATCCATAAATTTAGGTTAATCCATAAAAGTTAGCTATACTTGAAAATTTTTATAATGTTACTTTATACAATGTAAAATTTTCTAGAAACTAATGTAATTTTCTTTTTTCAATTAATATTCCTTATAATTTGATACCCTGTATTTTCATGTCAGGGTACTTTATTACGATTTTTTTGTATATTTCAACCCTGAGAAGAATATTTTATGAAACATTGTGTACACATCGATCAGTGGTAAAACAGTGTACCTTCATATTAAATTTCATTACAATCATCCAGATGTTCGCCCAAAAATCCGTTACAAATAGACAGAGGAACAGCTGGACGATAGAATTCAATCAAAATTTCATTTCGACAGGTCAATTAATCTAAACGTTTCACACATACAGTGACTAACAACAGAGAATTTACTTCAGTGTGATTAATCTCAAACAAATACAAGCACAAAAATTATTCTTTTAATTTAATCACTTAAGTTTGAAGTAAAAATTAAGTATTAACGTGTTTGGGGGGGCGAGGGGCGCGTCCGCCTGTTCTGAATGTATTATTTATTTACTATCAGCAAATGATTTATTTATGTTTACTCTGCCTACGAAATGGTCGGTTTTTATTATATTTTAACCCAAATGCCTCGCCTTTAAAATAATCGTAAAATTACAACTTAATAATTATAAAAAAGTAATACGCAAAATACGAATCTTTATAGGTAAATAGACAATGACATGCTTATTTTTACTACGCATGCGTGCCCTCCAAATATTTTTTGGTGTTTCAACGTAAAGATTTTATGTATAACAGTGTTATACAGTGTGGTGATGGTAAGAGGCTACTGCTGCTGTTATGTGGAGCGTTGTTTTACAATTATTTATTTTGAGAATTTAGGACTTCTGTGCAAAGTGTGCTAATCAAGTCGGACTCCAGATAAATACGAAGCTAACCTGGGAAGTTAGTGCACAGGTAAAGAGGAATTTTACTACAACTGATCAAAGAAATATATCAAAACCAACAGTAATAAATGCAGTACAACGATATGGTTAAATTAATTCTATATTATATTTTATTATTTATCTTCAAACATCAAATGCGATCACAATCAATATTCATTTTAATATTAAATTCTGCATTCACAATACACACAGGCAAAACCCGATTGGGATAAAAATACGTGGCTTTCACATGACAGTTTAGTGAGGAAGTAGACGATGAAATAAAGAGGGTAGACGAGAGACGAGACACGACGGTGGTCCAACGAAGTTACCTGAACGGTTTCACAGTTTTTAAATCTCTAGAATAAAGTGTGAAGGAGGGGTGATCTGCATACCGCTACATATGACTCGCACGCGCCTTCAATTCCAAACGCGCACACGCTTCAATTCTATTCTTTTTATTTCGTTTCAGTTTTTTGTTTGTAACTTTTTATTTTTATTTCTTATTTTTATATTTTTTATTAAACTCACGCACGTACGCCTTCAATTCTTTTTATTTTGTTTCTTTTTTTAATTTTTATTAGGAGGGTTTTTTTAATTTTATTTTCACGATTATTTAATTTATTGACAGTATTCAGTAATCTGTGTTATTGATAGTATCAAGGTTAAATTTGTTGACGATTGCAATCGTTTTTCATTGTCATATTTTTTTACGAAAAATGTTTCTAGCAATGATGTAACTCCGATGTGTGCTTGTGACACGAAACGTTAGGGTTGTTAGGTTAACATGGAAACTAAAGGAAACCTTTCGCTATTCTTAGTTGATTGTTATATGCCTACATTTATTATAATGGATCAACTTAGATTGAAAAAAGTTTTTTGTAGCTAAATTCACAAAATAAATTATAATGGATGAAACTTTTGATGTCTACAACTGAAATATTGGTATAAGAAAATATTTGCAGGAGCAAGTAATTCACGGATGAGATGCATCTTCAAATAGTCTAGTTAAATTTGTTAAAGAAATAACAGTATCTGTGGTAATGGCAAAATCTTTTCTTCACCTTACAAAATGGCCTTATAAGACAAATCTGTTTTTTGTTAAAGAAAATAAATCTGGTATGGTTTTGATAAGTGTGGAGCGTGTTCTTCGATGTGTGTTAATCAGGAATTTCCTATGACACGTGAGGAGAGATCAACATTAAATAACGCACATAGAAATCAAATTAATTTTATTGGAGGTTTACATAGTCTGAAGCAGGTTGTTCGTAGAGTGGTGTTTCGGTGAAAGTATAAAATGCTATAAGTATCCAAATCATAAGGAATGCAAGAGAGTACAGAGAGGATCAATAGCCCACACTTTACATGGATGAAATCTCATTGCATAATTGAGTTTCTGTCGCCAAAACGGTATCACCGACTGATAATGGGACGACCTCACAACTCATGCTAACGTAACAGTTGATGTTACCTAAAAACACTGTCGCAATAAATAACCCATTCCACTAATTACAGACGTTCGCATATAGGCCTAATAATTTACTACAGTCACTTTACAACTAAATGCACACTGAATCGCCGTATATAAAACTGATTGGCTGTTTCAGAAACCGCCTTTTGCCTGTGTGGTGTAATACGTGACAAAAGACTGACCTGGATGCTGATAGAATAATCGACAGACTTCTGGAAGGCATGTATGTGTGACTATTACAACAACATACACTTTAAAAACTATGAAAATGGATTATGGAAAGACGTATGCCAAACTTACAGGAGGAGAGAGTACCTAGACACGATACTAAAATATGCAAATCAGTCTCTAACCAAAGAACAAAGAACAGTAGGGGGAAAATACTGGTCCTGACCAAAGTACCGTTATTCCCCCACCACCACCGCTGGACCAGCAGCATCCGCGAATTTCCACCAATAAAATTTCATGCCGCCTTTCGCGCGCCAAGTTCAAATATATGCCGCCTTTCGCGAGCCTAGATCAAAGAGATGCCGCCGTTCCCGTGGTCAAAGATTTTTTCCCACGCTCTCCCCACCACCGCTGGACCCGCAGCATCCGCGAATTTCCGCGAATAAAAATTTTTTTTTAATGTGATTTTTTTATTTTTATTTATTTTTTTTTAAATTAAATTGATTTGCATATCAAGAGGTGGGTGGGGGGTGGGGTGGGGTTCAATGGACCACTCGCATCAGCGAATATAATTTTTTATTTTTTAATAAAGCTGATTTGCATATCAGGGGTGGGTGGTGGGTGGGGTGGGGTTCAATGGACCACACGCATCTGTGAATATAATTTTTATTTTTTATTTTTAATAAAGCTGATTTGCATATCAGGGGTGGGTGGTGGGTCAATTCTCTCTTTGAATGTAAATAACTATCTCTCTCCCTCCCTCTCTCTCTCTCTCTGCATGTTTATGTAACGGGTCTCACTCTCTCTCTACACCAATCTCGTTCTTCTGATGTGCGGTAAAGTGTTACACACAATTATAATGTTACAAATATGAAAAAATATATATATTTAAACTAGTATTTACAAAATATGTATAAATGGTACACCTATCTATTAAGTGAAAATGGATATTTGTCCGCCAGAATCTGAGACTCGAGAGAGTATGTTTGTCGTGCATGCTTTATTTTAAAATTTTAATAAAGCTGATTTGCATATCAGGGGCGGGTGGTGGGTCAATTCTCTCTTTGAATGTAAATAACTATCTCTCTCCCTCCCTCTCTCTCTCTCTGCATGTTTATGTAACGGGTCTCACTCTCTCTCTCTCTCTCTCTCTCTACGCCATCGGTTTTACTATGCAATTCTCTCTCTTTGAATGTAAGTAACTCTCCCTCCCTCTCTCTCTGTCTCTGGACACAGTTATCCATCACGATATAAACTCTCTCTCTCTCGCTCTGTGTTTATGTGACATCTCTCTCTCTCTCTCTGTGTCTATGTGACATCTCTCTCTCGCTCTCTCTCTCTCGTTAGCTCTCTCTCTCTCTCTCTCTTTATGTCATCGGTTTTACATAAGCGTCAGTAAGTCGTGCTACTTATGGATTATTGAAATTAGCGATACTAAAATGTAATCACCAGGAAATATATTTATCGCCTACCTCGTTGTGTCCTACTTCTAATTTTGGCACATGACGGTCATTGACTGCGATTTAGAAATTAATATACACAACATATGTGCTAGCACTCTCTCTCTCTTTATGTCATCGGTTTTACAGTGATATATCATCTCTCTCTCTCTCTCGCTCGCAGACGTCGGAAGAAATTCCTAGTTTATAGTGTAATTACCTGTGTGTGTGCTGTTACAGATGACAAATCCATACGTTAACGGCTTCACAATAAATGTTAGCCTATTGTTTGTCTGTGTGTGTGCTATGTAAATTGTTTGTACATCAATGAATAATATAATCGTGATAGTTTTAATGTAATGTGTATTGTGTATTGATGCTGCTGCTGCAAACGTCGGTAGAAATTCCCACATTCAAATAATTGACAGCACCAATAAGGTATGATTTGAATCTTTCGGTGTAGCATTTCACATAATTTAATGTACTTTACAAATAATTGCTTACATGTTCAGAGGTTTATAACGAAATAAATTAAAATAAACTATAATTTGTTTTAAACGATTAAATATATATATTTACACCACTGTATACAAACTTAAAATATAGTTTACAAACCGTTGTAATGCTTTGCGTGTATGAACATGTCCCCACCCAGACGAAATTAGAGACACCAAAAATATAACAATGTCATTAGGAAAGTCAACATTCCACTTTCATAAGGAAATAGTCACCGCTTACAGCTATGCATGTATGTACATGTCCACAACAGAATTAGAGAGATATAAATGTCATCATTCGCTGTGACCTACTTTCTAATTTGACACCTGACAATCATTAGCAGCGCTGACAGTAATTAGGATTAATTATGGATTAGAAAGTATTTACTCTAAAAACGGACACGCAAGCTTTCCCCACTACCAGTGTACAATATATACACGAAGAAAATTGGTGGCAATTTCTCATTTGACTGTCTGCGTGTGCTGATACATCGTGTTGGTAAGTGTACAGATTTTATTTAAACGTAAAAATTATTTGCATTAAAACATTATCAAGCGCATTATTTATTGAATTTAATACATGTGTGTGTGTATGCGTGTGTGTGTATGATCAAATTATTATGTCTGTTACAATTTTCTGAAATATATTCTTACCGTATTTTTATATTAATTTTATTGTATGTACAGATTTTATTTAAACGTAAAAATTATTCATAGTAAAACATTATCAAGTACATTATTTATTGAATTTAATACATGACTCATTCAAATAAGTAAGTGTACATGAAACATTTTGAATACGTTAATAACTGAGCATAATTTTTGTGTGTACAGATTTTATTTAAACGTAAAAATTATTTGCATTAAAACATTATCAAGTGCATTATTTATTGAATTTAATACATGTGTGTGTGTATGATCAAATTGTCTGTTACAATTTTCTGAAATATATTCTTACCGTATTTTTATATTAATTTTATTGTATGTACAGATTTTATTTAAACGTAAAAATTATTCACATTAAAACATTATCAAGTACATTATTTATTGAATTTAATACATGACTCATTCAAATAAGTAAGTGTACATGAAACATTTTGAATACGTTAATAACTGAGCATAATTTTTATTGTATGTACAGATTTTTTATTTAAACGTAAAAAATTATTTGCATTAAAACATTATCAAGCGCATTATTTATTGAATTTAATACATGTGTGTGTGTGTGTGTGTGTGTGTGTGTGTGTGTGTGTGTGTGTACATGTGTGTATGATCAAATTATTATGTCTGTTACAATTTTCTGAAATATATTCTTACCGTATTTTTATAGTGGCAATTTCTCATTTGACCGCCTGCGTGTGCTGATACATCGTGAAATCTATCACTGCATTTTTAATAGTTGAAAGACTGTTTGTATTATTGTACGTCTTCAGTATACACAACTTCCATCATTAAGGGTGTGTAGACAACACACACATACTAGTTTGGTAAGTGTACGGATTTTATTTAAACGTAAAAATTATTTGCATTAAAACATTATCAAGCGCATTATTTATTGAATTTAATACATGTGTGTGTGTATGCGTGTGTGTGTGTGTGTATGATCAAATTATTATGTCTGTTACAATTTTCTGAAATATATTCTTACCGTATTTTTATATTAATTTTATTGTATGTACAGATTTTATTTAAACGTAAAAATTATTCACATTAAAACATTATCAAGTGCATTATTTATTGAATTTAATACATGACTCATTCAAATAAGTAAGTGTACATGTAACATTTTGAATACGTTAATAACTGAGCATAATTTTTATTGTATGTACAGATTTTTTATTTAAACGTAAAAAAATTATTTGCATTAAAACATTATCAAGCGCATTATTTATTGAATTTAATACATGTGTGTGTGTGTGCGTGTGTGTATGATCAAATTATTATGTCCGTTACAATTTTCTGAAATATATTCTTACCGTATTTATATATTAATTTTATTGTATGTACAGATTTTATTTAAACGTAAAAATTATTCACATTAAAACATTATCAAGTGCATTATTTATTGAATTTAATACATGACTCATTCAAATAAGTGTATGTGTGTGTGTGTGTGTGTGTGTGTGTGTGTGTGTGTGTGTGTGTGTGTGTGTGTGTGTGTGTGTGTGTGTGTGTGTGTGTGTGTGTGTGTGTGTGTGTGTGTGTGTGTGTGATCAAATTACAATTTCTGAAAATATATTCTTACTGTACTTTTTATATTACACTTCTAATTGAAGATATATTTTAGGTATAGCTGAATTTTAAGCGTGCAAGCCTTCAGTGTGCATACAACGTCTGTCATTTAAGGGTACGTGTGTGTGGACAACGCTCGCTAGTTTGTTGCAAGTAAGTATACATTATGGAGTGGGTTATACAAATAATAATAAAGTGTGTGTACTATATACATTTATTAAAATACATACACAGCTCCAAGATTATATTAAACAGTTTTTACAATTAAAAAATACATACACAGCTCCAAGATTATATTGTTACAAGTATGAAAATATATCTAAACTATTATATTGTTACAAGTATGAAAATATATCTAAACTAGTATTTACAATTTTTAAAAAAACATACACAGTTCCAACATTATATTGTTACAAGTATTAAAATATATCTAAACTAGTTTTACAATTAAAATACATACACACACAGCTCCAATATTATAATGTTACAAATATGAAAATATATATATTTAAAACTAGTATTTACAAAATATGTATAAAATAAGACTTAAACACGTCTATGTACTGTGTTGGACAATGGCGTATATTCTACAAGCGAATCATGTAGTATCATACAGTAGGCAGTCGTCTGTGTAGGAAAATTCATTGACGATTCAAATTCTAAACATAAATCAACTGCTGAAGACTTAAGCGCATCGTCTTGTCTGCTACAATCGAATACAAACAGCGGGGCTTTTGATTTGAATAATTCTGGTGTCAGTACTGGGCTGACGTCTAAACGGTGGTAATACGAACTTTGAAAACTGGTGTACATATTGTACAATAATGCAAAACGGTCTTTCCCAATATCCAAGTTTAAATTATCGTAAGGATAATACTTGTCGTTTAGAAACAGTCTCGCATTGATCACGTTACAATGATCAAATTCATCAGCGTGTGCTGTCAGTACATTCTTTCTTGCTGTCTGAAACGCTAACACAACAAAGCGTGGTTTTTCTAGCTGACTCGAGGTCTTGACAATCCAATTCTGCCTTTTAGTCTGTGGTAAGGTAGGATACTCGTACAACTCCCAGGTCCTAAAAGGCATAGTTATCAGGTGGTCTTTCTCTATGAGTCATAACAGTGGTAATCTGTATGCATTAGCTACATGTACATAAGACATTTTCCAGTAAACTTTATCTAGTTCAAGAACACAATTAGCAGTCGTTTGTCCGCTTGCTAAAACCATAGCGTTTATGTCGGTAGATATGCGTAGGAGTATAAGTTCTTGTTTCACGTTTTTATATTAGATCTTTCTTATGAGGTATTGAAAACTATTGTCCAACCTTGTTTTGTTAGATAGAGAAAATTAAGTTTATTTTCGCATACACATACGCGCGCACGCGCACACACACACACACACACACACACACACAACACAGCCTACACATGTTAGGTTAAAATGCAGTCCACTTACGTTTCATGTTAGGTTGAATGCAAACACACACACACACACACACACACACACACAACGTAACCTCACACACACGTAACGTCCACACACATTGGGTTGAAAGCAATCCTGTACACGTTAGGTTCAATGCAAATCCAATTAGGTTTGTTACACGTTGTGTCGCACTGACCTGATATTTATAGATGACCTCCATACAAAAACAGATAACAGATTTAAATAATAATTTCATGCTTGCAATATATACAACCCATGTACACAAACTTATAAAGCATCAAACTGTATATCCTTTGTTGGGTTGTAATTATTACTAAACAGTAATACATGCTTAGAATGAAAATATTTGCTACCGAAAGGCGAGAGAAGTCTGGGGAGATGCGTATCAAATTGTTTCTTTACGTTTGTATTTGTCTAAACCATGTTAACTTCACACACACACACACACACACACACACACACACACACACACACACACACACAAGAACAATCGGCTGCTAATTGCATGTTCTCGAACTGAATAAAGTTTACGTTTACTGGAAAATGTCTTATGTGCTAACTTGAGAAAGACCGTTTTGCATTATTGTACAATATGTACGTCAGTTTTCAGAGTTCGTATTCAGATCTGCAAATTTTTTACTTGTTTATATTTGTACTATGAATATATATATATATATTTTTTCATTATAAATATGTTAACAGTAACCAGCGAGAAACACATGTTTGACACAGTATACTTCAAGCGTTAGCTGTACATATCATGTCTACAGTCATATTTATGAAGAACTGGTGGTTATAGAACGGTGCGTCTGCTTTTATATGATAATAACGGCTTCACGTAATTCTTCCAATATCGAAATGATTTCATTCCTATGACCAGTATGACCACTATTTTGAGAAGCCATTAACATTCTCAATCTATTAACCAACTCGTTAGGATCATCCCAATGCACGTAATCGATTTCAGTGTTCGGTTTCATCTCCATATAGCCACTCCCTGTACGTTTTCGTGCACTCGATGCAAACAATTTAGGTATTACTAGTCGGTACTTGACGCCACTGTTACTGTTTTATTTGTTTGCTAATGAATCGTCACTGAAATGTGAAGCGTTAGGGTTCCAGGCGTCATCATCACTGAAATGAGAAGCGTTATGACTTTGCATGTCACTTTCGTTTTCTGTTATTACGTGTTGTGTAGGCTCTTCTTGTTTTATCTGCTGCTTCTCCTCCTCCTCCTCCTCCTCCATTATATCACCACTTAACTTTCATGAAATAGCTTCTAACGGTTCCAGAATCGGTCTGTAATTTTTTCTGAACTTCTCGTCGCTTTCTCTGATACCGTGTTGTAATGCATAATATTTTTTTTTTCCTTATGTTGTCGCTTATCGTATCTATATCATACGCAAGTCGTTCCTCCTTATTCATCACCATCGCGTGTTAGCAAGAGGACTGATTACATTACTACAGTGCAACCACTTTTATACTTCGCTGGAAACAATTATGAATCGATCAAAGCCGATTCTATATCTACCTTCATTTATTGACGAGTCTTTGTCTATGACTAGAAATCCATAACGATCCTTCCATGCTTCCATGCAAACGTCTTTGAAAGCATCATATTTCATATCCGTGTTAACATGATCAGTGTATGCATGTCGTAAATTTAGATCGTCTTGTTTGAACAATATCAACAAGTTAGCGTTGTCACGTACCAATTGTTTCGGTATCTGGCTATATGTCTGGCATAGATAGAATGTGTCCACACCGCTATGTCTCCCCATAGCAAAATACTTTCGAATATTGTTTTGTCTTTCACACGATACACATCATCGAATATGATAACAGAGTCGAGACTGGTGATTTCACTCGGTAGTGGGACTTCTTCGTTCTCGCTGTATGCATGATAACCTAAACCTTCATCAGCGAGTGATTTCATCACTGTTTCTAGCATTCTGTATTTGGTTGAAATAATGATTTTGAAAACATGTATACGTTGCGGAAACGTAGACCGTCGGCATCAATCATAATCAAGAAACACAGATATGTTAAAGATCATTTCGTTGGTCTAAGCGCACATTTATTATGTAAATCATCTCTTTTTCAGTCATCTACGTATGTGCATTGAATTATTTGCGCATGCGCATAACAGCTTTTTTAGTACAGTTGCACACACATCGACGCTTGCACTATATATATAACCGGTGAACTTCGCAACAACGTCTTACTTACCACTCCTTCGTGTTGGTGAAGACTACTGCGCTATAAATTGTATGTTACAAATTGATATTCTAATTTACTTTGTGTGTGATATAAAGCGTTTAAGATACACTAACATAATACCAGCGTTATAACAGTTTCTTTGTTTTTCAGTATTCACTCTCTCGTCTGAATATCATCATCATGTCCGACCTTCAACAGAATCCGGAACAACAACATCAGCAGGAACAGGAACATCCTCAACAAGGTAAAAAAAAATTTTTTAAATACCAATTGCCTCTCTCTCTATAATTATGTAGCAAACAAAACTTGTTTGATATGAATTAACATATGATTCAACTCTGTCTAACATGTATAAGATAGTTTCTTGACGTTGTTTAGAAATTGATATGGTGGAGAAAATTTTTTATGTTCTGACATAGGTTTGTCACCTTCTCCCCAATGTATTGTCTCTTGACATCGTTTAGAAATTGACATGACGGAGAAAATTTTTCATGTTCCACCATAGGTATGTCACCTTCTCTCCAATGAACTAATTCAATTCCACAACAAAAGCATTTAACTCTATCGTTTATGAATGACATACTATGTCCACAAACATCATAATTTAGAGGATAGTAGTAGTAAAACCCGGCAAACGCTAACTCATCGGGGCTGACAAACGTCACTTCCCAATACTTAAACGATTTTCTTCTTTCACTTTCAATGCTAAAATCAGGAGTCGCTGTCATCTTTACAGTTTGCAATAAACTAACGTATTACTAACGTGTACTATCTATTTATTTACAACAAACATGAATTTGTGTGTGTGTGTGTGTGTGTGTTATTCATCATCATTCCTATTAGCTAATACACATGTTTCTATTGTTTCAGTTATGACACGATTTTATATCGTGCGAAACACTAGTATTAGAGGATCCCTCACAACATTTAATTACCTGCCCGTGTACACGGACACAGGAGATCAAGATATATTACCGATAATGACTGAGGTGCGACCTTTATTGTGCAAGGATATTCTGGCAGAGCAAGCACGTTTACGCAGTATCAAATGGCATATTGCGTGCAGGATACGTTTCACTAAAACTGTGTTAGATGGTGACAGCGGCGAAGAAAAAGAGGTAACCAAAGACGCCGTCTTCCACGGACGTTGTCGTACGTTGCTCACGGACGACAACGACGAGTTGAACTGTCTACTCGATGAATCCTACGATAAAATCATGAATAGCATATCCAATTTTACCCGTGACGGGAGCGGATGGTCGGTGGATGCTGTACTGAAGCTGGAACTGGTTGTTGGACGGTACCGGCCTCTAGCAGCGTCCTCCTACCTTCCAACCCCGCGAAAACTCTCACTCACTAAGGCAGTAGTCAACATCAAGAACCCCCAAGATGAAATGTGTTTTCTATGGTCCGTACTAGCTCACATACACCCTCAACAAAAGCATAAAGAATTTGTTTCAAAATACGCCCCCTTCATAAACACAATAAATATCCCCGGTATCGAGTACCCTGTTTCTATAAACTCACTTTCTAAATTTGAAGCACAGAATCCCAACATTTCTATAAACGTTTTCGGCTATGATATAGAAGACAATATCAGAAACGAATCAAAAAATGAGGTTTATCCGTTAAGAATTACCCCCAATAAGGACAGATTACATCATGTTAATTTTTTACTTCTGTCCGATACAAATAGCCGAAAACATTACTGTCTTATCAGTAGCATTAATAAATTGTTATTTTCCCTAACAAAATTCAATCGTAAATCATTTTACTGCGACTACTGCCTGCATCGTTTCTCCACAGAACATGGTCTGTCCGAACATCTCCCCTACTGTACACCTTATGGTGAACAGAAAACCAAAATGCCCACGGAGGAGGAGAAGTTTATGTCATTTAAAAATTACGCGCACTGTCTTAAAGTACCCTTCACCGTCTACGCCGACTTCGAGTCCCTCATCACTCCGCTTCAATCGTGTTCACCTGGTAACAACGTCCCAACGACAGTGCACGAGTTAGGTGAATTCTACTCAGTTGATAGCAGCGGTGCCCGTCAGAAAATACCTTCTCCTCCTGTATCGTCCACATCATATGAAGCGATGCATATTCCGTCAGGTTTCTCCTATGCTATCGTCGATCACACGCACAGCCTCTGGAGAGAGGCTAAAGTTTATCGGGGTGAAAACGTCGTAGACACTTTCTTCTCGTGGTTGATGAAAGACGCCGAGGATATGATGAAGGTAGTACGACATAACGTACAATTAATTATGTCCGATGATGACAATGTTGCGTTCACTAACGCCACCGTTTGTCATTTGTGTGAGCGCCCTTTGACAGACGATGACAAGGTATGCAATCATTGTCATCTTACGGGGAAATTCTTGGGAGCAGCCCACAATAGCTGTAATCTGAGCTACAAGATGCCTCGTCATATCCCCGTCTTCTTTCACAACCTTCGTGGCTACGACTGTCACCATTTAATGCTGGGTTTAGGAAAATATAAGGACCAACACGTATCCTGCATTGCAACATCTAGTGAGCGTTACGTGTCGTTCTCCCTGGGTCCCTTGCGTTTCGTAGACTCTTTTCAATTTCTTAATCGCTCTCTGGACACACTCGTTACCAATCTGTCCACGTCCGGGAGCCAATTTCCTTTGCTTAGAGAGGAAATGCTTAGACGGGGTTTCGACGAACAGACCAATCTGCTCGTACGCAAGGGGGTATACCCTTACGAGTACGTTGACAGCATTGATCGGTTCAACGAAACAAGTCTACCCGCTCGTGAACACTTTGATAACCGGTTGATGGAATCGTCTATTTCGGACGCAGATTACGAGCACGCACAAAACGTGTGGAGTGCATTCAATCTGCGTACGTTTGGAGATTACCATGATTTGTATTTGTTGACAGACGTAATGCTGCTGGCCGATGTCTTTGAAAGTTTTCGAGACATGGCCTTACGCGATTACTGCTTGGACCCATGTCATTTTTACTCGCTTCCCGGACTCGCTTGGAACGCGATGCTAAAAATGACAGGGGTCGAATTAGAGCTGTTGATAGAGATAAATCAACATCTGTTCGTCGAGTCTGGGGTCCGCGGAGGCTGCGCGATGATATCCAACCATCATGCAGTCGCTAACAACCCTTTGATCCCAGATCAGTACGATGTTTCGAAACCAACCTCCTTCATTCTGTATACGGACTGTAACAATTTATACGGTGCAGCCATGTCGCAACCACTCCCTTACGCAGACTTCCGATGGCTCGATCGTAACGAAATCGAGTCCTTGGACGTACGTAATGTGAGTGATGATTCCGACATCGGGTACATCCTCGAAGTCGACCTACACTATCCTAATACCTTACACGACCTGCATTCCGACTACCCGCTTGCACCTGTGCGCCAGCGCGTAACACCCGATATCCTTTCTCCCTTTTCCAAACGGTTACACGAGAGTATATACAGATCATAGTATAACGAATCAGGGTCATCCGTAGAGAAGTTGTTAACAACTTTGGAGGACAAACAAAATTACGTTCTCCATTATCGAAATTTGAAATTGTATTTAGTCTTGGCTTAGAGCTGAAAGCGACTCATAGGGTGTTGTGTTTTAAGCAAAGCGCTTGGTTGAAACCGTTTATCGATTTCAACACCCGCAAGAGGCAAGCAGCCGTCAACAGCTTTGAAAAAGACCTTTTCAAACTGATGAACAACGCCGTATACGGTAAGTCGCTGGAGAACGTACGGAAACATATAGACTTTGAACTAGTCTCAGATGAACGACGGCTTCAAAAACTAGTTTCCACACCTAGGCTAAAACGTATGATTCGTTATACGAACGATTTGGTGGGGCTCTCACTCCGTAAAAAATCCATTGTTCTTTCTCGTCCCGTGTATGTTGGCTTCACGGTGCTTGACGTTAGCAAAACAATAATGTACGACTTTCATTATCGTTATGCTGTCGCCAAGTACGGTTGCAACGTTAAATTGTTAATGACTGATACAGACAGTTTGATGTATAGTATTCAAACATCAGACTTGTATGCAGACATAAAGAAGGACCTACACGTTTTTGATACCTCGGATTACCCTACGTCTCATCCTTGTTATAGCCTTAAGAACAAAAAGGTTGTAGGACTGTTAAAGGATGAAACGTGTGGTCGTCCTATTAGAGAATTCGTGGGTCTCAGAGCGAAATGTTATTCGTTCCTTGTGGCCCACGAAGATCCTACCAAAGAGTGTCAAAAACGTGTATGTAAAGGTGTACCTCGAGTTGCGATTAAGAGGAGTCTACGACACGATATGTATCGCAAGTGTCTCACTGATCATTGTCAGTTTTCTACCAGTGCGCTTTGTTTACGTAGCGATCATCATACGCTGTACACGATGTGCGTAAATAAGCAAGCGTTGTCACCGTATGATGATAAGCGCTATATACTAGACAATGGTCATGATACGCTTGCATACGGTCATTATCGAATACGACGCATCAACATGGAGAACGATGATGACGACACCTCCCCACCTGCTAAAAAAAAATTCGTCTCCATGTATAGTACCCCCTCAACACTTGTTTCTTTCGTCAGTTGATGTCTCTCGGTGCTTCAGTCCAGACGTCTGTAAACGTAAGTTCGCATATTAATATCGCAACGATATTTGTGTGTTTAAACATTATATATATATATATATATATATATATATATAGAGTTTGTAATGTGTGGTTTCTTTGTCTTACAGTATTATGGATAACACTGCAGTTATAATTGACTTCCAGTGCTTTTTCGATGACAACGGAAAATATATTGTGAAGGAACTGTCAATCATGGACGTTCTGAGATTTGCTGGTAGACATTGGATTTTGACTCCGCCTGCTACATCCGTTACGAATCCAAAATACGTTAGGACAAACCACTGGTTAACGTCAAATTATCATAGACTTAGATGGAGCGAAGGAGAGACACCGTACGACAATCTTGTTTCATTGTTATATCCCATCACGGTCTTAACAAATGCGGACACAAAATATGGGAACTCTGTGCTTGCTACGTTGGAGGATGGCGACCACCAGTATCGTGTCTATCTTCCCAAGAGGTATGCAGGTGTCTTCACGAATGAGGAGCTCAGGCATATCAAACCCAAAGAACTACATTTAGTGTATCGAGGGACAAGGAATCAAACAACGGAGGTGGAGATTGTGTCCTAACGTCGTAAGTAGCAATCGTGTTAACAAACAATTTATTGATGTGTGTGTGTGTGTGTGTGTGTGTGTGTGTGTGTGTGTGTGTGTGTGTGTGTGTGTAGTTTCAACTCTCTGTACTTAACACTTTAATAATTGAATTTGTATGTACATGATAAATGTATCATTGATTCTATTTTTTTTTTTTTTTTTTACGAAGTTTCATTGAATAATATTTGGTTCAATTAGAAATTATTTGAAAGTACATTAATTTTATGCGATAAATGTATCATTGATTCTAAGCAGTATTTACAAAGTTCCAGTGAATAATATTTGGTTTGATTAGAAATTATTTGAAAGTACATTAACTTTATGAAAAATGACATATACTTGAAAAAGTTTACTTACTTAACGCATTTGATTCTTTCCACTGACTTTGTGTGTGTGTGTGTGTGTGTGTGTGTGTGTGTGTGTGTGTGTGTGTGTGTGTGCGTATGATAATTGAATATTTATCGTATCAGTGATTCTAATACCGACTGTATTGTTATGTTACAGATAAACTTCCTTGTGAACTGTATCTACAGCTGTGAAATTATTATTTAAAAATCTTACAATGTCAAAATTATTATTAATATTGTATTTATTTTATATATAACAATGTTTGTTTGTGATATATATATTTAATCAATGTAAAATGTATTTTTGAATAATTGTATTATAGCGGTTTGTAAACTATATTTTAAGTTTGTGTACAGTGTTGTAAATATATATTTAATCATTTAAAACAATATTAATATTGTATTTATTTTATATAACAATGTTGTTTGTGATATATATATATTTAATCAATGTAAAATGTATTTTTGAATTACAACGGTTTGTAAACTATATTTTAAGTTTGTATACAGTGGTGTAAATATATATTTAATCATTTAAAACAAATTATGGTTTATTTTAATTTATTTCGTTATAAACCTCCGAATATGCATGCAATTATTTGTATAATAATCAGAAATGTGTGAGAGAGAGAGAGCGAGAGAGAGAGAGAGACAATTTAATAATTTGCAGGTTGTATCTTACAATCACGAAAATTATTATTTAAACTGATAATTGTTTTATTAAAATCTTACAATGACGAAATATTATTATTTCATTGTTTACGATATATATTTAATTAATGCAAAAATGAATTTTTAAAATTACAATGGTCTGTAAACCATATTTAAGTTTGTGTGCAGTGACACTGTAATCGCTTTGAATAAGGGAATTCTTGTCAACGTTTGCAGCGAGAGACATACACAATGTGTGTGTGTGTGTGTGTGTGTGTGTGTGTGTGTGAGCAGTGTGTACATTGTCTGACAGTGATTTGTATGTGTACACAAAACTTTTGAAAATACCTTATTTCAAGGAGATTTTTTTATGCGTAACACTCTTGGCAGAACCGAGATTGGTGTAGAGAGAGACCCGTTACATAAAAACACACGGAGAGAGATGCAACAGGCAACAGTAATCTACTTAATGTGTGTGTGTGCGAGAGAGAGAGAGAGGGAGGGAGAGAGATAGTTATTTACATTCAAATGTGAGAAAGAGAGAGAGAGTTTATATCGTGATGGATAACTGTGTCTAGAGAGACAGAGAGAGGGAGGGAGAGTTACTTACATTCAAAGAGAGAGAATTGCATAGTAAAACCGATGGCGTAGAGAGAGAGAGAGAGAGAGACCCGTTACATAAACATGCAGAGAGAGAGAGAGAGGGAGGGAGAGAGATAGTTATTTACATTCAAAGAGAGAATTGACCCACCACCCACCCCTGATATGCAAATCAGCTTTATTAAAAATAAAAAAAAAGCATGCACGACAAACATACTCTCTCGAGTCTCAGATTCTGGCGGACAAATATCCATTTTCACTTGATAGATAGGTGTACCATTTATACATATTTTGTAAATACTAGTTTAAATATATATATATATATTTTCATATTTGTAACATTATAATTGCGCAACACTTTACCGCACATTGGAAGAACGAGATTGGTGTAGAGAGAGACAGACCCGTTACATAAACATGTAGAGAGAGAGAGGGAGGGAGAGAGATAGTTATTTACATTCAAAGAGAGAATTGACCCACCACCCGCCCTGATATACAAATCAGCTTTATTAAAAATAAAAAAAAAAGCATGCATGACAAACATACTCTCTCGAGTCTCAGATTCTGGCGGACAAATATCCATTTTCACTTGATAGATAGGTGTACCATTTATACATATTTTGTAAATACTAGTTTAAATATATATATTTTTTCATATT
Source organism: Magicicada septendecula (assembly GCA_034769895.1). Lineage (NCBI taxonomy): Eukaryota > Metazoa > Arthropoda > Insecta > Hemiptera > Cicadidae > Magicicada > Magicicada septendecula. Next base: position 779,241,176 of record CM068367.1, read on the forward strand.
TGTAACATTATAATTGCGTAACACTTTACCACACATTGGAAGAACGAGATTGGTGTAGAGAGAGAGTGAGACCCGTTACATAAACATGCAGAGAGAGAGAGAGAGGGAGGGAGAGAGATAGTTATTTACATTCAAAGAGAGAATTGACCCACCACCCGCCCCTGATATACAAATCAGCTTTATTAAAAATAAAAAAAGCATGCGCGACAAACATACTCTCTCGAGTCTCAGATTCTAGCGGACAAATATCCATTTTCACTTGATAGATAGGTGTACCATTTATACATATTTTGTAAATACTAGTTTAAATATATATATTTTTTCATATTTGTAACATTATAATTGTGTGTAACACTTTACCGCACATCAGAAGAACGAGATTGGTGTAGAGAGAGAGTGAGACCCGTTACAGAAACATGCCGAGAGAGAGAGAGAGAGGGAGGGAGAGAGATAGTTATTTACATTCAAAGAGAGAATTGACCCACCACCATTCCTGATATGCAAATCAGCTTTATTAAAAATTAAAAATTAAAATTATATTCACAGATGCGTGTGGTCCATTGAACCCCACCCCACCCACCACCCACCCCTGATATGCAAATCAGCTTTATTAAAAAATAAAAAATTATATTCGCGGATGCGAGTGGTCCATTGAACCCCACCCCACCCCCACCCACCACTTGATATGCAAATCAATTTAATTAAAAAAAAAATAAATAAAAATAAAAAAATCACATTAAAAAAATAAAAAATTTTATTCGCGGATGCTGCGGGTCCAGCGGTGGTGGGGAGAGCGTGGGAAAAAATCTTTGACCGCGGGAACGGCGGCATCTCTTTGATCTAGGCTCGCGAAAGGCGGCATATATTTGAACTTGGCACGCGAAAGGCGGCATGAAATTTTATTGGTGGAAATTCGCGGATGCTGCTGGTCCAGCGGTGGTGGTGGGGGAATAACGGTACTTTGGTCAGGACCAGTATTTTCTCCCTACTAAGAAGGCTATGTGATTAAGGAAATACAACCTTGTTGGGTAAGTATAATTGTTATAACCCTACTCTCACGACACTACGATATCTTGAAGCGATTGGAATATTGAAGGCAACCGGAAAAAGCAGTCGCACATAGAGTCTATGCGACCGCAACGAAACTTTCTCCGCAGACACTCTTTTTTTATAGCAGTAGTTCCCAGAAAGTCCAGAGTTGAAGCAGACTCAATTGTTGCCTCTTCTTCTTCTTACTATTTTTGATGTTTCAGCCAGCTATGGACCACGTTAATTCAAGTGTTTTCTTCCTTGGGCTGTAACTTTTACCCATTATTCCTGCTTTCGTTTTCGGTTTGCTTCTTTTCTTTTTTCAGTTCATGTATAGCATGCTCTGAGCTCGAGCTTTTCTCTGTAGTTAAAAACAGAAATACTAATAAGAGATTCAAATACAAATTCCGGCAATTTCATGAAATTTATTACAGCAAGATAATGTGCAATCCACCTGGTCTCACACAATCATTTTTTAATTTTTTGCTATAAACTCGATTTTTTTAAATAATTCGTTTAACACAGTCTATATGATTGTTGAAAAATCATATCAAGACAGCTGCGGATCTCAGACTTTTCAAGAGCAATACATATTTCCACCTCGATTACTTACAACCACACACATCCAAACATCTGTTTGTTTTTACAACGAATGAGGGTACTTTCCAATTACGCATATCTACACTACATTTTCAATACTTACTCTGATTATGTGATAGTCGGTATCGATGTGTAGTGAATATTTCAATTAAATAATACAAACGTTATTAATTTATTGGTTTATATTTTAGAATTGTTTGTTTTTGGTTGTAACTGTTTGTCGTTGTCATATATTTTTTAGCAAAGCGTTTCTAGTAATATTATAGGCTAAACCTGGGCCCCTTGCAGCAGAAGTTGGAGTTAGGTCAACAGTTTAACTAAAAGGACTCACAAAAATCTATTGTATGTAAGGAAAGTACCCGAATTGGTATATTCAGCTTCCTTCGTATCAATCGCGTATGAGAATTTAACGTAAAACCCGCGTATAAAACGTAAAAATTTAGTTTCAAACAGTTTTCATAATATCTCTTTTATTGGCCTTAAAATACAAACAATGATCACGTTTACAAAAAAAGACCTGTACAATGAATAGAACACAAATCGATTTCAGAAATAATTCGTGTTTCGCAAAAAATTTTAGATAATTTTAACCTGAATATAGGCCTACATATCTGCGTTATTATAAGTATATTTCTTATCAATTTCGTAAAACATCTGTGTCCTTTTTATGATGTTTATTGCAGATTTCGAAATGTTCCTCTGTTCGTTGGTTGTTTGCTTTTTTGTTTATTTTTCTGTATATACGTATTCTGAAATGTTCTAACCTTAGTAGATTTTTAGAAGAAACATGTAATTTTTTATCTGATAAACAAAAGTCGAGAAATTAAAAAAAATATGGAGAAACCCGTAGAAATAACTATTTTTAGAAAACAAAATAAACGGGTCCCAGTGATGAGCCACGATAAAAATCTCAGAAGCAAACTTTCTACGATGGCCAGAATATGTTAACTAAAAATACTGCTTATCCTAGAGAATTCTCTTTTCCCAAAATTAGCTGGGGGGGGCAAGGCGGCAGCCGCCCCGGGCGGCATAGCCATGAGGGCGGCAAAGTGAGCATAGACTTAAAAAAATTATTTTCAGTTTATAAAACTACAAACAACTTGTTTCTTTGATATGACTAGTCTTTTCATAAAAGAAGGATAACACGTTTTATATTTTTTGCGACTTTGTAGTGAGTTGTTGTGCTGGAAAAGAGAACTGATAATCATACTGTATTAGCTTTGTATAGATAATCTTAATTGTTATTCGTATACAGACGAATATATTATTTGTAAACGTATAATAAAAAAACGTTACGTGGGCTACGTATGTGCAATTCTTCCCGGTTCGACGCAGCTGATGTATTGATCATCAATTGTTGATGAGTATCTTGAGTGTGCGGTTTGTTTTTTAATTGTACGTCTTGTGGGTATACTTCCCGTGTATGTCATCATACTAATACTATTATTTAAAATCGATTTTTTTTGTTTTGTTTTATTTGAAGCTGATATGAAACGAAGTAATCTCAGTGGCGCCCAGGTTCGGAAGAGGAGGAATGAAAGATTAAGAACTACAAGATCCAAAGAGTTTATGAAGTTTTTTATTCAAGAAAAATCGAACCCTGAGCGTCAAAATGTTACAATTAACAAGGAATCAACTTGAAATCATAAAATGGATGTTGTTAGCGACGAAGCTGTTGATACGAGGGAAGTTTGAAAAGTAAAGATATAAGGCTCACAAAACATTAAAAAATGCATGTATTTCAAAACAAAGTATATATACATAAAGGTATATATTACATTATTTTTCGACGTAATCGCCGTCAAGATCGATACACTTTTGCAGTCTTTGGACGAGTTTTTGTATACCAGTGTTCTACACGTCTCCCGCCATCTTCCGCAACCAAGTTTTCACAGCATCTTTCACCTCGTCGTCGTTAGAAAAATTCGTCCCACTCAAGTGATCCTTTAGCTTGGTGAAGAGGTGATAATCGCTGGGTGCGAGATCAGGGCTATGCGGAGGGTGGGGCAAAACATCCCATCCAAAAGAATCCAGTAACTCCTGGGTTGCTCGGGCTGTATGGGGGCGGGCGTTATCGTGTAAAAACACACACCTTTTGTCAACATTCCGTGCCGCTTGTTTTGTAAGGCACGACAAAGTTTCTTTAGAGTTTCACAGTAACTCTAATTGGTAACGACAGAAATCGACTGTCGTTTGGTTTCTGGAGTTGTGTGTGAAACCCAAGTTTCATCGCCCGTAACAATGCAGTCCAAAAGCTCTTCACCTTCTTCTTTAAAACGTTCGAGAAAAGCTTTAGCGAAAGCAACTCTTCTCGAAATTGTTCTAGAAATTTCAGGGCACCATTCGTGAAGCTCGTCAATTGTCAAACGTCAAATCGATTGTTACGAATGTTCTCCTCGATTTTTCGCAAAACTCCGTCACTGACCACAGAAGGGCGCCCACTCCTCTCTTCATCATAAACTTTGTAACGTCTTTTCGCCGTGTTACAAATCCAGGGAACCCCTCATAATTAAACTCCGTTAATTAGATGGGCTGCCTACGTTGTAACAGAATTGATCACAAATAATTAATGTAACAAATTACTTACTAACTGTGTAAGGAAACAATGGCAAGGTATACAATTGATTTAAGCACTCCTCATATGTGTGTAACAAGAAGACTTCTCTTTATTTAACATTTAAAAAAAAACATACTGACAGATCCCATGACTTTACTAATTCAATTATTAGGTTATTTGAAAGGTTTCTTTAAACTTTGAGATCAAACTTGATTTTATATAGTTATACCTCGGATCCGGGTCAACTTTCTGTATTTCTGTAATTAAGACTTTTAATTATACTCATTTCATGATATTAGCTTGCAAGACTTTCTTTTATTCAACCATTGGAAGAATGGTATTATTGCTTGAATTATATTACTCTACATTAGCATATAAACTGTTACAACGTATGAAGTTAGAATAGTTACATGAAATTCTTAGATTTAATTTATAAGTCTTTACAAAGTTAATAGTTTCTCAAAAGTCTCTTTCAAGATGTGTTGTGTAACAAATATGAGTAACCCTCGATAGACAGGCTATCGAGTCACCTTTTAATTGGTATGCAGAAGACTCGTCCTGGGCTATCCGTCTTGGGAAACAGGAACAGCTACGTCGTCATCTCGGTCTGGCCTTCCTCTGTAAAGGGCTCCAAAAGTTCGCAGGTTGAACAATATGTCGTGTAGATATCTACGATGATCTTGTAGATTCTCGGATGTCCTGATCTGCACATTCTGTCACGTGCAGTAGAGTTTGTGGCTTCTGATAGTTCACATCTCCGGGTATGACTTTGGAATTGTTGTTATTTGTTGAAGCACGAAGTCATCTTGTGTTACACTCCTTTTTTACGTTTTGATTTTTTTACTTTAAATTTCTTGTCTATTTACATGACTATATTAATTAACACATCCAGATGCTTTAAACAGCTACATCTGGTACACCATGTTAAGGTGAGACAAAATGTAGTTAACATATTTTAAGCGCACAGCTCCTACGTCTATACTGTACGAAGTCACCATTGCAAGAGAGAGAAATTCCGCTCCCTTCGCCTGGTACTGGGCAAAAGTTAGTGGGACAATTTCCGCGCGAGAATATAGTTCCTAACTATATTTAAGTTAACATTTGTATTTATACAAACTATCCCTAAACAAATATCAGATTTTTATTATTAACATTAATTTTTTTATCTTATTCTAACTCACACAAGACTCGGAAAGCATGTCGAGTCTGGAATCAACAGGACAGCGCCTGCTTACAAGCAAAGGGTTAAATACGATATTAATAACTCTTTACAATTTATCTTTTTATTAGAGTATCTTCTAAATAACTAATTAATTACTGCTTCCTCTCATACTGAGTACATACAGGTATTTTATATTAATACAGTGAGATTTAAATGGCTTAAGAGCTCGCAACCTTAATTTTTTTTAATTTTTTTTTTCTTGATTATTTCTTTTATTTAAATCGTCACATACTCCACCGCTTAAATTGCACGCTACGGTTAAGCTTTTTGAGTCTAACTCACTATTGGGCACTGGGATATTGAATGGGGTTAGTGTGTGTAATTTCTTTCACATAGTTGTCGTACACTTTACAACGTTGTCCACATAGTTATTACCTATAGTTACAACACAGTACACTTTATATTCTTATGAACTACCTCTTTTGTTTTTTACATACTATTTACACTAAATATTTACACAATTAAAACACAAAACTCTTTCTTATCTCTATCACTTAATTTTACTACCGGTTTTTTGTTTGTCTTACTCTCTCTTCTATAGAGTAACTTTCTAAATCTTTACTATTTAGAATTCTATCTTTTCTTCTGTGAGTCCTATATAACTCATGTAGTTAATGAGTGTTAGTACCCATCTAGTTAATGATTATTCATTAATGCATGCTTCGCAGAACTGGAACTCAGGTTGATCAGGCCTCGTTTCCAAACTCTACGTTTTACATTTCTTACATGGATTCAGAAATATAATTTTCTTTACGGCCTAGTATTCCCTTTTCTTTTTGGGTTATACTCTACCGTCACTTCTTCTTATACAACTTTAGTTGCGAAATATGCGTTCTCCACACATATTTCTGAGTTGCAGGTTCGCACAGGGCTACTGTAACTGGAGTTAGGTACTTTTGGATTTGGTAAGGGCCACACCATCTGAATGATAGTTTCGAGGTGGTCTTATCAATCGCACTACTAACGGGGTGTCTTGTACATTACTAAGTCACCTACTTGGTACCTGACTGAGTTGCTATGACTACCTTTCTCGTGGTATCTTCTGGATTTTTCCAAGCTTGCTCTCAAGTTAGAGCGGGCTTTGTTCCATATTCGCTTTATCTGCTTATCCGTTATTTGCGGAGGCAGCAGATCGTGTATATTCCATCTTGTGGACAAAGGGTGGTTTGGTCGATACTTGTATAGTAACTCGAACGGGGTCGACTTGTGACCTTCGTGGTAAGCTGAATTAAAAGCGTATTGAATCCAGGATAGATTTTGGTCCCACGACGTGTGATCGTTCGCATGATAGGCGATTAGCGCAGATTTGAGGTTTCGTAGATACCTTTCAGCAATATTGCCTTGCGGTCGATACTCTGTAGTGGTTATATGGTCTATGCCTAACTTGAAACACATATTCTTAAATTCTTTTGCTTTAAACTGCGGACCGTTATCAGATACTATACGTACTGGAGTACCGTAGTCTTTAAATAGTCTTTCCTGTAGTATTTTAACTGTTGTCGACGCTAATGCTCGTCGCATGGGATACATCCAAACAAATTTGGTGAACGAATCTACACATATCAGTAACATGGTATTTCCTGATTTGGATCGTGGATACGGACCTGAGAAATCTAGATAAAGTTTCGAAAAAGGGGTCTTTGGGATTTCTGATATCAATTGGCTTACTTGAGTATTTCTGGCGGGTTTGCTAAGGGCGCATAATGAACATTTCTTTACGAAGGTAGCTATTTCGCAGTTCATATTGTTCCAATGATATTCCCTTCGAATACGATGTATCGTCTTATTGATTCCCATATGGGCTCCTATGGTAGATGAATGGAAGTATTCCATTAGCATGGGCTTAATTACATCCGGGGCTATTATTCTTAATTCCTTTCCGTCTCTTATTTTGAGACACAGTACATTCTTACTCAACACGTACTTCTCGGATTTAATACCTTGGGTAAGTTGTTCTATAATAGGCTTCAGTAAGGGGTCTTGTTGTTGATATAGGGCAATGTTTGTAAAGGCAAGGGGGAATTCAGTAATTACGGCGTTCGCACTTGCTATTTCCGGCTTCACTACGTTTTCGGAAGTTTTAGTGGGTGACTGGAACATACGGGACAGGGTATCGGCGACTACATTTTGAGTACCTTTAATATGCTGCACTCTGAATTTGTAGCAGTTTAATTTCAATATCCATCTGCCAATTCGTCCTAATTGTTTAGGGTGATTCAATAACCATGATAACGCCTGATTGTCGGTTTCTAAAAGAAATTCTTTATGTTCTAGGAAGGGTTTAAACTTTTCGAATGCAAAAACAATTGCTAAACATTCCAATTCATATGCAGAATACTTTCTTTCTTGATCGCTCAGTGTTCGTGATGCATAACTAATTGGTAGTCTACAGTTATCTATCTCTTGGTATATCACTGCACCTAACGCTACACTGGAACTGTCGGTTTGCACGACGAATGGTTTTGTGAAATCAGCTAATTGCAAAACTGGGGGAGATATAATGCTTTCTTTAAGTTGCTCAAACGCGTTTTGATGTATTGAGCTCCATTCGAACTTCGTTCCCTTCTTTCGTATGGAGTTTAGGGGTGCTGCTATTTCGGCGAGATGGGGAATATATTTGTGGAAATAATTCACCATACCTAGAAATCGGGCTATACCTTTTGCATCTCGTGGGGGTGCAAATTCTCTAATAGCACGGGTACGTTCGGGGTCAATGCTTACCTTTCCATTCGCTTTCACTATGTGTCCTAAGAAAGAAAACTGAGGGACAGCAAAACTTACCTTATTTGGGTTCACCGTTAATCCTGCTCTTAGTAAACGAGATAACACTTCACGCAAATGTCTGAGATGTTGTTCCATTGATTCACTGTATATTACGATGTCGTCCAAATAGTGGTACACATATTTAAATTTAATGTCGTGAAATATCTTCTCCAATAGTCTACTACATACGGAACTTCCTTGAGATATTCCAAAGGGTACCCTAGTAAATTGGTACAAGTTAAAAGGAACTGCAAACGCGGTTAGACGTTTGGATTCTTCTGAAAGAGGTATTTGGTGAAAAGCTTGATTTAGATCCATTACCGTAAAAACCATTGCTTTAGTAAAATAATGAAACGCACTATGGATGTCTGGAAGAGGGATTGATTCAAATTCTATTCTTTTATTTAATTGCCTGTAGTCTACAACTAGTCGGTGTTTATCTGGTCCTTTCGGTACTAAAAAGGAGGGTGAAGAATATGGGGACGTAGAGGGTTCTATGACTCCTTGATCCAATAACTTATTGATATGGTTTCGCATGACTTCCATCTTGGGGGGCGACAACTTGTACGGGGGTAGTCGTATTACTTTCTGATCACTCAGATTAATTTTATACTCTATTAGGTCCGTCAGTCCTAGTTTTGGTGTAAGAACCGAGGAAAATTCTTTTATTAGTTTTACTATTTTGACTCTATCTCTTCGTTCTAGGTGAGATAAATCTGAATCTTGGTGTATTACATGTGCAGTAGATGAACAACGTTTATCTTCATTACTATCAAATTTATGTTTTCTTGCACGGTCAAATCTGAAATAAAATTCTCGCTCGTAGATGTCAAGAATCATTCCTGTCTTACTAATAAAATCTGCACCTAATATTAAATCAGGTCCTAATTCTTTACATACTAACATTGTAAATATCCAACTTAGGTTTTTTTATTTTAACCTTAACGGTAATGCTCAGGTTTATATTTATTTTACGTTTATCAGCGGTAGCACACTTTATATTCACAGGTTGGTTCCGTTTTACTAGATGATGTTTAGCTAACATGTCCGCTAATTCTTGGCTGATTAAGCTTCTACTAGATCCCGAATCAATTAAGGCGATGGGGGATGTAACGCCTAAGTCGACTCGTATTAATGGTAGTAGATTTTTTTTCCATTTACATATATTAATCGCATTACACTTTTCACGAAATTCTCGCACATAGGGGTCGATATCTTTCGCACCTTTTTTGTTTTTCACTTGGTTACAGAATAATTCATTCTTATTATTATTACTGGTTTCTTTTAGTTTACCCAATTTTGAGTAGCTGCGGAAGACACAGGTTTTCGGGTCTCCCTGCCTTACATGTTTTTTGAATTGGGGTTATTCCGTTCCAATGGCTTACTTTTGCACTCTCTTCTTATGTGCCCATATTTGCCACAATTATAACAGGTGGGTTTTCTGCGAGGTGGGTACTTGGTTTCCGCTTTATCTGGGTTTACAGTTAATTTACCAGCTTTGCGCACATGGTGAGGTCTACTAGAAACTTGTCTTTTATACGAGGTTGTTACATCAGGCAGTAGTGCTCGCAATTGAGGTCTATTAGTTCCAGAGGTTTTCATCGCTTCTCTATTTTGATCTGAGTACCATACATTTGAAGAATGGATACTGCACTGTTCTAGATCAGCAATAGTATTGGGTCTATTCATCAATGATAGTCGAGATCTTTCTTCAGGTGACACTCCTATTAAAATGGTGTCCACCAGTTGTGTTTCATTCCAGCTTACACGTAGTAGTCGCGAGGACTCCCTAATATCGGAGATGTAGTGAGCTAATCTCTCCTGATGTCCTTGTACTCGGAGTACTGTCTTCCTTTTTATTTCTTCATAGATGCCGGTGGGAATAAAGTATTTTATTAAAGAGCTATGTAGCTCTTCTACTGGGAAAGTAGAGGTTAGGGCTTCTAGCACACGATTTTTTAACGGGGGTTTACACTTTGGTAACAGAACTTGTAAAATTTGCCAGTCATTCAGCTGCTGTAGATCCTTTATCTGAAGAAGATAACTAATAAATGTTAGTAACTTGGAAACATTTAAACCATTTGTATAAGGGATTTCGGATAAAATCTTCTCCACAGGGTGAGTCATTTTTCCGTATAGATCTGCGTTATAGTTCATAGGGGTAATTCCTCGATGAGGGTGATTAGATTCATTGGGGGTGTTGGTCAATTCATTATTTCCGGGACGAAACTGAAAATGCTCGGGAGGAGGGACATTTACATCTGTATCAGTATTTTGTTCTGGGTTCGCTTGCACTTGCGATACGATAGGTGAGTTCCGATCCGAGTTAGGCGGAGGTAAACCAGTGGTGGGGGATTGTACTGGGGAGATGTGTAATTTCATTAATGATTTCTCTATTTTGTCCATCCTGAATGAGTCAGATTTTCGTCTTAAATCGTTGATAATTGAAGGTAAGCGGCGTAGAGCTTCGTCTGCTAGCTCTTGTACATCACCGGGTATTTCTGTGAGATTCGGCCAGATCGACAAATTTTTTATTCGCCTGGTTAAATGCTCTATTCTCTGGGTAGTCCGCAAAATTTTTGCCGGAGATTTCTCGTCTTGGAGTGTTTGAGACAATAAGTATAGTTCACTATACTTGGCATTACAAATTTCTTTCTCGCTTTCGTAATCGAGTTGGCTTAGATTGTTTAATTGCACGGGCGCATCAAATCCACATTCGTGAATTGAACTTCGTAATTCCGCGACTGTTACATCAGCATGGGGTAGTCCACGCAAAAGGGCTTCGTAAGACAGCTCGTCTTTTAATAACAAATCCGGGTTAAATTGGGCCATTTTGTTCTAACACATTAGCACGTACTTAAAATTAATACTAGTATTTTACACATATATTACATATACATATAATAAATTCATAAGTAATAAATTTACACAAATTAGAAAAGAACAATTTCTCTTCTAAGGGAGAGACAGAAATCACACACACATATCTTTCAAGGTTAAATAGCCGATCAGCTGTTTACTGGAATGTAGGTCAGAGGGTGGCCTACATATTTAGTTAACAAAGGAGGGTTGAGCGTGTCAGTGAGAGAGGGGTTTTACTCTTATTGTTCTCCACAATGCGACTGAATAACACAACTACTGTATACCGGTTTAAACAAGAGAAGGGGAGCGCAGACGCTTGATTCTATTATTATTATTCCGCTTAGACAACACTTTGGCTCCGTTCATTCATAAACCTTTCTCAATTAAATAATTACTTATTTTGTTCACAAGTTTTAAATCACGAACTTCTACTTAATTACTTTATTATTATTAACAAAGTTATTTTTAATCAAATTTTTTTTTATAACACATACTAGTGTATGTAAGCTAGATAGTTGGACATACACTGTGCAGAATGATTCAGGAAACAACAGGTCATAGATTGTCGTAAACAAACCTGTTACAGATTGTTCGGTTGACCAAAATTGTTATGCTTGGTCACAATTCATGTATGCAAGTACTTACATCGAATTATGCAGGTTCCTACTGGCCTATAGAATGCAAAAGCTACATGCATTGTATGACGCTAAGGATATTTTACTTATACATACTACCATCTACGTCACTTAATACACTATTAAATATGTTTTGAACATTACATTTATTAAAGTAACTTTCTGAGTGCATATATCAATATTATATATTTAGTTATTGATCTTACAATTTATCCACGCATAGTGAATGCAATTTATTTTGTTTGTGACACTATATACACAATTAAAACTCTTTCCTTTGTTTCCTTTATTTTTTTGAATGACGCAATTTTGTTTGCTTAAAACACCTTTATAAAATTTAGCATAGTGGCGCACTTTTGTGACACTCTGTAAACAATTACCCTTTTATTTTTTTACAAGAAAGCAGAGTGGCGCAGTTTTGCAACGTCTTTTCGCCGCGTTACAAATCCAGGGAACCCCTTGTAATTAAACTCCGTTAATTAGATGGGCTGCCTACGTTGTAACAGAATTGATCACAAATAATTAATGTAACAAATTACTTACTAACTGTGTAAGGAAACAATGGCAAGGTATACAATTGATTTAAGCACTCCTCATATGTGTGTAACAAGAAGACTTCTCTTTATTTAACATTAAAAAAAAAAACATATACTGACAGATCCCATGACTTTACTAATTCAATTATTAGGTGATTTGAAAGGTTTCTTTAAACTTTGAGATCAAACTTGATTTTATATAGTTATACCTCGGATCCGGGTCAACTTTCTGTATTTCTGTAATTAAGACTTTTAATTATACTCATTTCATGATATTAGCTTGCAAGACTTTCTTTTATTCAACCATTGGAAGAATGGTATTATTGCTTGAATTATATTACTCTACATTAGCATATAAACTGTTACAACGTATGAAGTTAGAATAGTTACATGAAATTCTTAGATTTAATTTATAAGTCTTTACAAAGTTAATAGTTTCTCAAAAGTCTCTTTCAAGATGTGTTGTGTAACAAATATGAGTAACCCTCGATAGACAGGCTATCGAGTCACCTTTTAATTGGTATGCAGAAGACTCGTCCTGGGCTATCCGTCTTGGGAAACAGGAACAGCTACGTCGTCATCTCGGTCTGGCCTTCCTCTGTAAAGGGCTCCAAAAGTTCGCAGGTTGAACAATATGTCGTGTAGATATCTACGATGATCTTGTAGATTCTCGGATGTCCTGATCTGCACATTCTGTCATGGGCAGTGGAGTTTGTGGCTTCTGATAGTTCACATCTCCGGGTATGACTTTGGAATTGTTGTTATTTGTTGAAGCACGAAGTCATCTTGTGTTACACTCCTTTTTTACGTTTTGATTTTTTTACTTTAAATTTCTTGTCTATTTACATGACTATATTAATTAACACATCCAGATGCTTTAAACAGCTACATCTGGTACACCATGTTAAGGTGAGACAAAATGTAGTTAACATATTTTAAGCGCACAGCTCCTACGTCTATACTGTACGAAGTCACCATTGCAAGAGAGAGAAATTCCGCTCCCTTCGCCTGGTACTGGGCAAAAGTTAGTGGGACAATTTCCGCGCGAGAATATAGTTCCTAACTATATTTAAGTTAACATTTTTATTTATACAAACTATCCCTAAACAAATATACATAATTTAAATCAGTTGTTTTAGCGACTATTTATGTCTTCAGATTTTTATTATTAACATTCATTTTTTTATCTTATTCTAACTCACACAAGACTCGGAAAGCATGTCGAGTCTGGAATCAACAGGACAGCGCCTGCTTACAAGCAAAGGGTTAAATACGATATTAATAACTCTTTACAATTTATCTTTTTATTAGAGTATCTTCTAAATAACTAATTAATTACTGCTTCCTCTCATACTGAGTACATACAGGTATTTTATATTAATACAGTGAGATTTAAATAGCTTAAGAGCTCGCAACCTTAATTTTTTTAAATTTTTATTTTCTTCATTATTTCTTTTATTTAAATCGTCACAACTTCCGTTTTTCCTTCTTTAAACTCACGAACCCACTTCACCACATTCTGTCTTGTCATAACACCTGCACCATAAACCACAACAAGTCGACGATGAATCTCAGCTGCTCTATTGCCTTCCGCGGAAAGAAATCGTATCACTGAGCGCAACTCGCACCTGGCGGGATTTTGATATGCACGGTTCATTTTAACACGACACTTGAATCAACAACAACAATCAAACTGAGAAACGAAAATGCTTTCTCCCTTCTCCACTTCCCCCCTACACGCCAGTGCTACCAACTTCGAAAATTAAATATCCCTATGATCAGTAGGAGCCCTGTATCTTTACTTTTCGAATTTCCCTCGTAAATACAGTAAAGTTAACGATGTGAATACTTTATACTGTGAAAGTGTCAAAGTACAGACACAAGATTCACTTGGTTCTAGTAGGCTTACCATAGATGATGTTGCATCGTGCAGCCTTGAAATTACAGGCGAGGAAGGACAGAACGTTACTAGGAACAATGTAGACCGAGTTCCCAGTGGTGCTCTACAAGATATCTCAATCCTTCCGAGATATAATGGTAAATAGAGAAACATGTCAGTTGCAGACCAAGGACACCCATTTTCCTGAAGACGAAGCTATACGATCCTTAAACAAGTATTGGTTTGATAAAACCTTGCAAAATGGCGAAAAGGTAAATCGCACTTGGATGTATTTCTCTCCAACTAAAGAATCTACATTTTACTTTTGTTGCACTTTATTTCCACAAAAAAAAATCAAAGAAGCCATTTCAATAGTGAAAATGGGTTTTCGTTGTGGCGAAAGTTAAATTCCCGTATTCAGGATCACGGAAATAGTCTCGCTCTTCGCTCTGCGTTTTTGGAATGGAAGGAATTGTAACGTTCTTTAAACAAAGGGGGATTTATTGATGATCTACTTCAGGAACAGGAGTAAAGCAGCTAAGAGATGGAAAGAAATCTTCGAACGGGTTATTGCTACAGTACAAACTCTTGGACAACAAAATTTGGCACCGAGAGGACACCTGGAGTCAATTACTAACAATCCAAAACCTGGAAACTTTCTGGCTTTGTTAAACACTTGGCTAAATATGACCCTGTCATGAGATCTCATTTGGACTCAGTCTCTCGTAAATCTGGGTGCATATTGTATGTTTCGCCAACTATTCAAAATGAAATAAGAAGCTTGTTAGGAGAAAGGATGCGCAAATATATTATTACTGCAATATCAAGGAAGGCTTCATAGATTTTATTCCTTTAGAAGTGAAAAGAGCGGAGATGATCACAGAAACTATTACAAGCACGGTTACTAGACTAGTCTATAACCGTGATTACAAGTAAAGTTGAGAGCGATGGACTGAATCTTAGCGATTGCAGAGGATTTTAAGGAATAGCGTCCCAAATCAATAATAAGTGCATAACGGAACCATTAACCTGTAATGGTAAGTGATTTATTTTATTACTTTTAATGTAGTTTTTTGTTTTACTTTATGTTGCTTTAGGATATTGTTTTGACGATGCGCTTTAGACCTACAAGGAATTTGCAAGGTTATTACAACATTTTTATGTTATAAATTTTTTTATATTACTATATTTTTTATAGTCTACATTTGTTACTAATAAATGTATAGAAATTGAATATCGGTAATATTATAATATGTAATTTATTAATTTCCACTTAACAAATATTCTTATGCTGGACGTGCTTTCATACAGAAATCTACACATTTGCATTTATTAAGTACTTTGTTCACTGGATGGGTCTTCATTTTTGATTTTTGTCCCCCATTAACTGTGAAGGCGAGGCGGCCGACATCTCCTTGCCCCGGGCGCCAAAAAGCCTAGCTACGCCACTGATTAATCATTCCATAAAAGTAATTGTTGAGCTTTGGTCTACAACTGAATACAGTAATATGGTATTTTTTTTATGGCTTTATATCGCTTACATAGAATTAAGTAGTTAAAATCAGGCCTAGTAGGTAGTAGGTGTGTTAGGCCTATATTAAGCAAAAATTATTAATTGTGTAATATGTTATACTGTGCTTCATTGCACCATTTAAAGGAAGGAGCGGTCGTTAGACTCGATCCACTTAGCATTGGCGTGATTAGTATCCACTCCACAAACGGCGTGACTACTGTGCAGCACGAGTTAGGCAACTGGTTTGAGATGCGATTGTTTTGAAACCTTAGTTGCTAACGGGTTGCTATTGTTCGCGGACGGAGCGACTGAATTTTGACAGAAATGAAATCAGGATCGTTCAATCTGTGTAGTGAAAAAGGCATGAACAGAACTGTAGTGACATCTTTTCTTGACGTTCTTCTTCAAATTATTATTATTATTATTATTAAATCCTTAAATTCGAAGTGACCGTCAATCAATGAATTTTTCAGTGAAGGGTTAGTGAGGATCGGTCAAAAATATAACACAAATAAGTTAAAATTTGTGTTATATTTTTGGCCGATCCTCACTAACCCTTCACTGAAAAATTATTATTATTATTATTATGCGTACTAGTAACGATGAGGAAGACGTTATTGTTTATAAACAATATCGAAGACTAGGAAAAGGTGCCAGGATGTTTTGGACGCATCCTTGCATCGAAAGAAATATTAAATGCAAGCTTTTTGTTGCTGCTACTCTAAACAAAGAATCAGATTCCAAATTTACTGCGCTTTACAGGATGTAAAAAACTTCTTATCGGCACTTATACAGATGACTGTCCCTGCCTTGACAAAGCATAATACGAACATGCGATAATGTGTGAGCGCAGAGGAAAGATTCCTGATCACTCTGATGTAAGTTTTTAAAAACAATATTTTTATTAATTAACAAATTTTAATGTTTACATATTAGGCTACTTTTTATATATAGGCCTATATGATATATATAAGGTTATAGGCTATCAAACAAAGTATTCAAACATGTGCGGTATAAATAATATGAAAGAGTTTTACAAAATACAGAGAAAGCAATAAAAGAAAAAGTAATTTTCAAATAAAGTAAGACAATAACTAATATGCTAATCAAATAATTAAAATTAAAAGGGAGACAGAACTTCTTATTACTCAAAAGTAGTAAATTCGTTGGGGTTGAGGGATGTCAAAAATTTCATAATATTGGCCTCTATCAGTGGACTGTTGAGTTAACATAAGTGATGCCGATGTAGATGAGAATGCCATTGAAGAAAGCAATGGTTGTGAAAACGGTGTCATCATGGGAGTGGATGCAATGGAGCTCGTTTCCATCAATGCAATGTCATCAATGAGGTCGAGCACTCGGCGCTTGAATTTCAGTTGAACATCACTGAACTTAACCAACTCTGGCATTAAGCTCAAAAAAACATTTTGAGGGCTTCTTTTCTTTCATCGTCAGAGCTCCCTTGATTTGGGATAGTATCTAGTCTGTATCTTGTCTGGTGTTTGAATTACAAAGACACTGATTTATCAGCTTCGAACTCAGCTTTTTTTTTTTTTTTTTTTTTTTTTTTTTGTATGAGTGATTTTCCTCACTTTTTTGATTCTCATCCTGCACAGGTCTAGACGTTAAAGTTGATGATTTCACTGGTGGCGGTGTAGGTTTGTGTAAGTGTGTAAGGGGGGTGGTGGTAAAGGCTATATAAACAACGATCTGACTACTGAAGGACTGTCGTATTCATGATCATTACAGTCGTCGTCATCACAAGTTAACGCTTCGAAAGCGTCCTGGCAGATTGCTTGAGAATTGTCTGTCTCAGATACCTCTGGCAAGTTTCCACATGAAGGTGGTGTAGCTTTCTTTTATAAAGGGAAGGGGAAAGTGCATAAAATCGGCCAATTAATGAGCCTTTCTCGTTTTGGCCTCTGTACCACTTAGAGGAAGCTTCATTCTACGACCAAAAAGAGTCTGCAACTGAAAACAATAAATATGTAAAAGTAGTTGAAGGGAAAAATGAGAAAAAGTCTATGACATACTTACAGTTGTAGATCACACACACGCGCGCTCACTCACTCACTTACGTAGTAGAAGTAAAAATCTAAACAAAAATGTACGTTTAATCAATAAAAATAGCTTAATCATGTTTTTATATTCCATTTATTTGTTTTTACATTATTTCCAGTCTTTCTTATTACAATGTATACTCGATTTTTTACAGGTAGGCCTTCTTGGCTACAGGGAACACATTTGTGTCACTTGGCTTATACTTCGCAATAAGGGGCAACAACAATCGGGTGCACCCAGAAAATAATTCTTCGGAATCGAATGATAATTGAGTTCGTTTCATTCAGTGCTCTTTGTTTCGATTGTAATTTTATATATAAATTTGCAATACATATGTTATCTATAAAATTACAATATAGTTTAAGTTACATGACATTGTGTAATAATAAAGTAGTACTCTATAAACGTGTAGGTCATTACCAGTAGGTAGGTACAGATATTGTAATTGTGGAACTAGTATTTACCCTCACTAGTATTTAGTAATTTACCCTCACTTTTTATTTCATTCAATTTTATGTAAAGATTTTCACGTACCTGACATGGTAACTTTACTTGCCACCTCATTCGACACTTTGTTCGTCTAGAATAACCAGGTAGGTTGTAATTGTATAACACTAGGTGCTTTTCCACTTCTTGGACAAATTTTATATATGCCGCCTAGTCATTAATTTGATAAATGAAACTATAAAGTGAATGAAAATTACAAAATCTATTACAAAAAATACAGAAAGAAACGCAGAACGAGGGAAGGTTGAACTACTACGCTACACAAGGTGTAAGATTCGACCGGCAAGCTGGGTTGAGCGCACAGAGTACGAATATCTATGACTAAAATGCAAACTGATTTCAACCTGGAATCCAGGGAATCGACCTGGTGTGCCGGATGACCCAAACAGTGTGATGTGGTGGGGACCGAGTGATTACGAATTCAGACTAAGATAACCGAACAGTCCCCGAATATCTTGTACCATCATAGGCGGCTCTATACCAAAATTTTGGGTGGCTAGCGATGGGGCCCGTAATGAAGGAAGGAAGCCAAGGGGTTTATTAAAAACAAACACTTTATTTTTTACAGATTTAATTTGAATTACCAAATTATTACTTAATTATACTAACAGGTTTCTTTGAAATTATGATATAATAATACCATAGAATGTTATTCTAAAAAGCATATTACGAGGTCGGTCTGAAAAGTTCTCGGCCTAACAATGAAAAAACGAATTTATAATTTCAAAAGTATAACATAATCTCCTTTTAGCATAACACGTTTATTCCAGCGATGTTCCAATGCCACTATCCCGCCCTGAAGTGGTTTTCTGCAAGGTCTGCAAAAATACCCCTCTACAGTCGAAATCACCTATTGATCCGATGAAAAACGCTGACCAGCAAGAAAGATTTTGAGTTTTGAGAAAAGATGGAAGTCTGAGGGAGCCAAATTTTTGGAATAGGGAGGAACTTCCAATAATTCTTAGCGGAAACCACTTAATTTTCTCATTACCAAAACACTTGTGTGGTCTGGTGCATTGTCTTGGTGAAAAATGAATTTTTTCTTCTGAAAACTGGGTCTTTTTCACGAACTTTTTCGTCTAGTTTCAATAAAAGGTTGGAATAATATGCCTTGGTTATTGTTTGTACCCTTTTCAAGATAATGGATGTACAAAACACCTTTAGCATCCCAAAACAATGATGCCATGACTTTACCTGACGATGGAATTGACTTTGCCTTCTTTGGCGCTGAACAACCAGCTTCTGTCCACTGCTTTGACTGTTGTTTGGACTCTGGTTATCCAGAGTGGTGGATCCAAGTTTCATCCATCCTAATAAACCGACGCACAAAATCTGCGTTGTTCTTATTAAATCGCTCCAAACACTGTTCATATACTTTCATACGCATGTGTTTTTGATCTCCTGTGAGCAAGCACGGCACCCACCTAGCACAAAACTTTTTCATTTGCAATTCCTTATGTAAAATATGTCTGATGCGTTCTTTCGAAACGCATATAGTCTTAGCAACTTCGTGCACTTTAATTCGACGATCGTCCAAAACCATATTATGCACTGGTTCGACAGTTTCCGGAGTTGTTGCAATTTTTGGACGTCCTTCACGTGGATCGCCTTCTAGGCTGGTACGTCCACGTTTAAACTCAGCAGCCCATTTTTTAACTATTGAAAATGAAGGAGAAGATTCCCCATACACTTTAACTAACTTTGAATAAATTTCGCTTGGTGTTAAACCTTCTTTCACGAAGAACTTTATGACCGCACGATATTCAGTTTTCTCCATTTTTAGGAATACGGACAACACTTCTGTTTCAAACAGCTGTATAATACATATTATTTGGTAGAATGACCGGGTCTTTTCGATATAACCCCGCAAACTATTCACCAGTGTTCATCTTTCATGAAACGGACTATATAACAATTGGTACACTCGGTGCGTTACTGCGAGTCCACCTCACATTAAGCAGTTCTCAGAAAAACCTAACAGACGAGTAAATCGCATTTTACATTCACCAGATTCTGTACTGACGAGTTCGGTATGTCTAGCGGTACTATAACAGACTAGAAGAGTTACATGCGTGCAGTTTGTGCCAGTTCTCTGATTCGTAATTCCGTAGTAATAGGACGGCCAGGGAAAACGGTTGAAGTAGTTAAGTCGGTCGTGTATTCGAAAATGGGTGTTTGGCGGTATCTTCCGCGAAGATAAAGAACGTTTCCTTTATGCTGTACCAGACAAAACTGCTGAAACCCTGCTTCACACAATTAGAGCCTATATAAGGAGTGACACAAACATTATTTCTAATTTGTGAGAGCGGACGATGGAATATTAAACTTTCCAGGAATTAATATCCTCCATTTGACAGTCAATCACAGTCAGAATTTTGTGGATCCTATAAGTGGGACACACACGCAGACGATCGAGTCCTTATGAGCGGCCGTTAAACGTCGCAACAAGCGGAATAATCAACTTAGATTCGTACCTTTGTGACTTCATGTGGACGTGTCACCACAAACAGGCCCGGCTCCAGGCAGGGGCGAACTGTGCCATCGCCCAGGGTGGCAGATTCCGGGATGTTAAGTTTTGAAATTGAGGGAAAAAATAAAATTATTCACTTAATTTCATCACAATATGTAAGATTAGTAAGAATTACTTTATGTATAAACAAGGACGCCGACTCCGGTGCTCGAGCACCCCCCAGAATTTTTGTGGGGGTGCTCAGCACCCACACATAAAAGGGAGAAGAAAAATAAAAAAAGAAAATAAGAAAAGGAAAAAAGAAGAAAGGAAAAAGAAAGAAAGAAGAAATGGGGGAAAAATTCTAATCTTTCGTCGTATTTCTTAAATGATTTTTTCATAGGGTCCGATTTTTTCATAGAGCGGAGAGGGGGGATATAAAGTTTGGTTTGGGCAGAGACTTTACCAGGGTACTTCCGTTTACGCGGGACTTGCGTTTCCCGCGATAAGACAGCTGTAGCAGGTCACTTCGCCCATAAAGCCATTCCAGGCTCTGACCATCCTCCCCACAACACTTGTCCGTCATCATAAACAGGTGAATGAAATCCCAGAGCAAATACAGTATATTAAAAAAACAACAGCTGTTGCAAAACATTATATATGACGTACCGGCACGGCCTTACTCCTTTTGCGTATTTTCCATACTCTTCAAAGGGTTAAAAAGGATTATGCCAATTTTGACGGGCGCTCTCGCTTCGGCCCATGCAAGCACAGCCTCGCGACTCCTCCACTCCAGAAATTACCGCTCCTCACATATCACATATACGTTTAAATACAAGGAAAAGTGTACGTTAGTTTAATTCTTTGTTTGCTCTATTCGTTTTATTATAATGGATAAATTCACTGTTCGCTCGTGAATGAAAAAAAGTGACGGCTACGACGTTATCAGCAGATAGTGCTTCAGGTGGCTCGGATTCAACTACTGCATCTAAAGAAACAAACAAAACTGGTGTTGGTGGGCGTTCTTTTCAAAAACAGTGGAAAGACAAATATAAGTGGATCTTATAAGACGAGAAGTGTGATAAAGTGTTTTGTTCTGTGTGTAAGGAAATAATTTCCTCCAGTGGACCTTTTGCAAAAAAACTAAACAAGACGAAGACGTGATAAAAGCATTCGTGGAAGTCGGGTTTTCTTCTTGGAACAAAGCCTTACTCCAAGAAGGATTCGCTTCTTTATCCGATTCGCTTCTCGTGAAAAATCGGATTTTCATATGTCCTGCTGTACTAGGAAAAGTGCAATGGATAAAGGTGTGGACGTGCAGTCTTTGATGTCTAAAGGTAAGGAGAGAGATATGAAATCTGCAAGAGTAGCTCTCTTAAGAATGTTATTTTCACTGCGTTATCTCATGGTTCAGGGGTTAGCAACCCGTGGTCACACAGATGAAAATTCTAATTATCATTCATTGTTAGAGTTAGTTGCTGAAGATAACTCCGATTTGTCCTCTTGGCTTCAACGTACAAAGTACAGATGGCTTTCACACGATATAACAAATGAACTACGTTCTATTATGGCTAACGAAGTCTTACAAAATTTGGTCAAGTTTCTAAAAGGCTTCCAATACTATTCGATAATTATGGAGAAACTAGCGACGCATGTCAACACGAGCAAGTTTCAATTTCTTTTCGATTTGTCAGTGGTGAGGATTTTCAAATTAATGAATTATTTTTTGGTCTCTATAAAACTGAATCTATCAGCTGAAGTCTTGATGAAAATTTTAATGGATGCTCTCACTCGTTTTTTTCTAGATATCAAGTTACTGCTACTGACGGAGCGGCAAATATGACAGGCGCTTTTTCAGGGTTGCAAGCAAAAATCAGAGAAATTGAGCCGCGAGTTATGCATGTTCACTGTCTGGCACATTCTTTGAACCTTGTGACCCAAGAGGCAATGCAAAATGAGACCGTGGTGAGAGACTATCTTGCAAATGTCAAAGAAATTATCAATTTTTTGCGCGGGTTCCCCAACCGACTAGCAATATTTGAGCCTTTGCAAGCTGCCCAAGATGGTAGGTCCATTTACCCTGTAGCACTTTGGCCCTTTTGCTCTACCAGGTGGTGTTGCAGAATAAGTTCGTTGAAAAGATTTTGCAGAATTACGAAGAGTTAATTGAGGAAATCGAGCTCAAATAATCTGATGCCGGTGCTAAAGCTAAAGGTTTCTTAAAATTTCTGTGCTCTTTTGACTTTATATTTGTCACTACACTTTCTACGCAAATTTTGGAGTCAGTTGAAATTTTGAATGCCTTTCTGCAAAATTCCTTCTTACAGCTGCAAAAAGCCATGGACAATATTCATAGTGTCTGAGAGGTTTTAAAGTTATCTCGAACTTATGAACGTTTCGATGCAGTTTGGAGCTCTTGCTTGGGATTGACCAAAAAATTTGATGTCAAAGAGCCGAAACTTCCAAAAGTTCGAAAAATTCCTCGAAGACTTGATGACGGCGCTCAACCCTTTGCTTTTGCCATCCCCCGTGATTATTAGCGGAAAATTTATTTCGAGGTTTTAGATATTGTGATCAACTGTTTCGATGATAGATTTTCTAAAGCTGCTATGACTCACTTCAAAGAAATTGAAACATTTCTTCTTTCCAAAACTAAAGATTGCAGCTCTGTAGTAGAATTTTATAAGGATAACTTAGACCCTGAAAGATTAATTTTGCTCAGAAATATGATGTTAGATGTGTGTGAATCTAAACATTTTGTCGTTGAAAGTACAGAAGACTTAGTGCTCTTCTTTTCCTCAAATAAACACGTCGACGAATTGATTCTAGAGGTGGTTAAGTTGATAAAGATCGCTTTAACTATACCCGCTTCTACATGTACAGCAAAACATTCTTTCTCCGCCCTGAGAAGATTAAAAACTTCTCCGCCCTGCGCAACACCATGACGCAAGGAAAATTGAACGACAACGCAATCATGCATGTCCATAAGCAAGAAGCGAAAAATAAATTGAACCTCGAAACTGTGGCGAACATTTTCATCAAACGATCGACTGTTCGTAGGAACACTTTGTTTATGAGTGAGTAGTGAGAATTATAAATTCCGAAAAGACTTTAATTTTTGAACTAAACTTTCAGTTTCTCTTTTATTTTTAAACTAACAATAAGCGCCAAATTTGAGGCTATCATTTATTAATTTAAATGAACTATTTTTTCCTTTTTACCCAATTTGGCATCATTCCCAGAGAGAAAAAAGAACATTCTCGTAAAGACTATTATGTTTTTTAACTTAAGACCAAATAGAGGCTACACAATTTTTATTTGTTTCGCTTCCCTCCTTTTAATTCACATATATGTAAAATGTAATATTTCTTATCATTACTTTCACTATTTCTATGATTTAAAAAAGAAAACAACTGTATACCTTTTATGTGGATTAGCTTTTGTACTCATTCATTATTGGGGAAAAAAGCACCTAATAAAACGATAGTTTATGTTTACCATCAAGTGTTGTTCATTCAAAAAGACCTAAAACTGCATTTTCAGGAAGGTCAATTTTTCAAAATTCAACCCCCCCCCCCCCCCGGTTGTGAACTGTGAGTTAGAGTACCCCCACTGACTTTCAAAACCCGGCGCCACTGTGTATAAAGTCAGCGGAGTTTAACGAAGAGTCGAAAACTCGTGAACGTAAACCTGACTTTTTCGAAGCTCAAACTTATTAAAAAACTTATCTCAGATCGAGTATGTCCGAGACTCACCTAAGTGGTCTGGCGACTATATCTATAGAACATCAGTTAGCTGAATCACTTGATTACAACGAAGGAGTTTGCCAGTCGAAAATCTAGACGAGTATTTTTTAATTAAGGTATATGATACATTACTTATGTTATATTTCAATCATAATGAATTTTAGTTAGTATTTTAATTTTAAGTCATCACATAGGCATACATTTTATTGTCTCATGATTCCTTGTATTGTCTCTTCAGTTTTTATTGTAGCCGTTCGCCGCATCGTAAACGCGAAAAATTTCTAGTTATTTGATAAACACAACAATGCAAACATTTATTCCTAGTCGTCTTTTGAAGGCAATCGCCGTATCTTTAGAGTAGGTCTAGTGTGCGTGAATGTGTTCAGAGTTAAAATAGGGAGGGAGCGGCACTCATAAATACTGCACAGAGCGGCAGAAGCGCTGGGGCCGGCCCTGACCACAAAGACAATGATTTGTTTCAATAAATTTGAACAGATAGAATGCTGACACACGGGCCTCTCTGTGGCGCCACTCAGCGCGCTCGGTTGTTTTACATAGTTTTAAATTGTACTCTTTCACAGGCAGAAGCCAATGCCCGCCACAAGTGGCGAAGATATGTGGCGTTGGAGCGTAAGTCGAATGTGACGTAGTTTCATGGAACTTTAACTTATTAACTGACATATCATTTTCTCTCTTGGTTGACACGTTATCAATAATTTAAACCGTAACATACGTAAAGGAAACTAGTCAGAATACCCGCTTAAACATGGCATTTCGCTTTGAGTCGTTATGTATTTTTTTAAAGACTATTTCAATTTTTCCTTATAAATCGCGCTTACGCACGCTGGAGTTGGACTCCGCGCGCGCGCGCGTGTGTGTGTGTGTGAATTAATGTTAAACGACAAAGTAATTACAGACCTCTCTTCAGCAGGTACAGTGGTGTAGCTAGGCTTTTTGACGCCCGGGGCAAGGAGATCGTCGGCCGCCTCGCCTTCACAATTAAAAGTGGACAAAAGACCACAAATGAAGGCCCATCCAGTGAACAAAGTACTTAATAAATGCAAATGTGTAGATTTTTGTATGAAAGCACGTCCAGCAAATGTCTTAAGAATATTTGTGACTTCAAAATTAAGAAAATACATATTACAATATTACCGGTATTCAGTTTCTATACATTTATTAGTAACAAATTAAGACTATATAAAATGTAGTAATATAAAAAATTTATAACATAAAAACGTTCTAATACACATGCAAATTCCTTGTAAGTCTAAAGCGCATCGTCAAAACAATATCCTAATGCAACATAAAGTTAAACAAAGAACTACATTAAAAGTAATAAAATAAATCACTTCTCATTACAGGTTAATGGTTCCGTCTTCTATTGATAAACACTTATTGGTGTAACTGTGGTTTTCTGTCTGGATAAAAAACAACCTCGAAATTTTACACTCCCTACCCAAAAGTCGTAAACTTGACACTACAGAACAATTTGAAATATACAAACACAACAAAACACAACCAAACAACATACTCAATGACCATTTACAATTTAAATCAAACACACTATTTGACACAATAATAAATAACACATACAACAATTCAAACTCCTGCGCCAATCGCCTCCACCTCCACCCCCACACAGAACCTGTTAACTAAAAACCGTTAGGCCGGTTACACACACGGCGGATTTTTCCGCGGCGGACAATTGACCGTCGCCGCCATTCCAACAGTAGCGCACTGAAATAAACATTAAACGGAAAAATAAACGCGCGGTCAATTTGCCTTTGACGGTAGCTGTGCAACCGCCGACTGCCACTGGAGTCGACGGTAGTTTTACCGTCACCGTCCAAGTAGTGGCGTATGCGACCAAATGCACGTTTACACACACAGCGGTTTTTCTACCGTTTAGAGTTGTTTTGTTCGTGTGGAATCGAACGTGTGGAAGTGTAAAATTTTTGTGGAATGACCCCCAGCCTAACAATAAACCTAGAATTTGCTCTCTGTTCATTTCAAACTACACTATACACTTCAAAGCAATAAATAATTTAAATAACACAGTTAAACTAAGTAAACTGGTTTGATGATGAAACTACACTGCCAACAGTCACCTGACTCGTTCGACGGCGACGGAGATTTTACCACCCTGTGTGTAAACGCTAGATTTCTGTGAGCGGCGACGGTCAATTGTCCGCCACGGAAAAATCCGCCGTGTGTAACCGGCCTTACACATAAAATTACCGACAACTTGGCACATTCCGTATCCAAACTCACTGAAGAAGGAGAACACCACTCCGAAACGTCGTTTGAGTGAATAAAACAAGTAAGTTTACAGTGAAAGTAACACCAATATTAATAATTATTATGTGTGTAAACAAAGAAGTGATGAACATTCAAAATAGTATAAATACAGCAAACCGAGCGTCTATCATCCATCGATACAGGAATGTCAAGCTGAAGGTAATGAAAACTTCCCTAACAATAGCCTACAACAAATCATGCCAAAAACATAACATAATACCACCACACGCAAAAATTACAATAAAACAAAACACAAGCATCACGATTAACTAAACAAAGAGCCGAAAACATATATTTACGTAATATAATAAACATTATTATTAAACAACCTATACCACAAGAAAGACGTACTTAACAAAGAAGCATTTAATTTACACGTGAAACTAACACGAATGTTACACCACATTGAACTCGAAAACATAATACAGCACACGCAAAACAGTATTGACAAACTCAAAACGATAATAAAAGATAGACATAACAAAAAATTATCAAACATCATAAAACGTAAAATAGAACCAATCCCCACGCCGACACACAAATTCCACACACGTACGGTTAACACAACAGACATCATATTCAGTGAAGATGAAATAAATTTATTAAACAAAGGCCTCAAACACAATTTAAAACACAATAACTCCAACAACAACAACAACAGTAAACATATACTTGACGTAATCATTGACACAGAAACAGCCGTACAAAACACACAACAACGACCAAGAACCCATACGCCATGACATAAAACGAAGATAAAACACATAATAAAACAACAACCAAAAGAACAAATAACGAAACTAAAACGCTAAAAAATATACAACAAAAACTAAATGAACATAACCTAACTATAGTAAAAGCTGACAAAGGAAACATAACAGTCATAATGAACAAACAAGAACTCAACAATAAAACTGAAACATTTTTTCCGAAAACAATATAACACTATTAACTACAACGTTAATATTTATGCATATTTAATTAATTGCATAAATTAGTTGAATTTTAATTATATAAATTTTTCTCTTGGTTACAATTATCCACTAGAACATGTTTCCTTGTGCCACGCGTTGGGCAGCCATATACAACGTTATTAATTATTTAAATTAGTTGCATAAATTAAATTAATTGTTAATTTATAAATCTTGATCAAATTTCTCAAATGGGTAATTGGCAATGCCAATTAAGTGGTCTAATTGTCAATAAAGAGTAATTAGTCTTGTCTTCTACTACTAAATAAAACTTCAAGAATTAAAACATTTATGAACATGGTACTTGTTAAATCATATTGAATCTAAATCATTAATTGTGGATTTTACTTTTAAAGAATTGTCTTGTATGCCAGGTCTCAAAAAAATTAACTCAACACTATCGAATCCATTATAAATTACATTTATTATAATATTGTATGTTGCATGTATTCATTGCATAAAAGAAATCATGTAACAAGAGTATATACAACTATTTCCAAAAGATAATTAAATTCTATAACATATTTAAAGTATCTGAAAGAAACAATCAAATGTTTACACATACTCGTGTATAGTGACGTTAAGAACTATCAACGTTGCGTGCTTGAGATTTGCACTAAGTGATATACTTCGTAACATATTTAAACACCTATACACATGAAATACTCATATACCTGCAGTAAACATATTAAACACATACATAATTGAAATACTCATATACCTGCAGTAAACATATTAAACACATACATATTTGAAATACTCATATACTTACACTAATAAGATAATACATGTGTAATATTCTATAATATTATTTATTCCTAACCATGGATTCGTATTTATAATGAATCTATTTTGAAATATCTCAGGCAGTTAGTTCTAAGTGACAGGTCAGCGGTATTACGATAAACTAGGAATTATAATAAATGGTTATTTTGGTACATTACTCAAGTCGTCGTCGTGTCTCGCTCCCGTTGCATGTGTCCATTTGGATCCATTGGGTGACGATTGATGCTAGTCCTGGAAACTCTCGTAACTCGCACTTCCAATTGTCATACGTACATCGTTTCAGAACGCTAGTTCGCACTTCATGACTCCGTTATAAGTTTTATAATATTATTACAGTTAAGTTGCGGTACTTGCATTAAGGATTCATTGACTATTCATATCGCGTCAGTCTATTTATGCGCATTTTAGTTCGATACCTCCACGTATTTAGTTATCTTTCAAATTACGTGTTCGACTCTTCCGTAACGCCTAGATTGATTTCAAGTTCATTAGACGCATATAAAACATCACCGGCACTTGTCTCTATTCTACGAAATAATGTTGTCTCACAAATTAAGTCTTATGTTGTATACCGATTCATTCCGTTGATAAAGAGTTCATGTATATTACTACTATATCATACCACTTCTTACGGCACTAATTGTATTAGTTTATTACTTAGAGTTTTACGAAGTTCGTTAGTCGCGCATCGTCGCGAATACCACTGTTTCGGCCTAACGCTCCAAGTCTTACTCCCGAACTTCCACTAATACCGAACACCACTTTGAATATCTCAAAACAAAATCTTTATGAAAACTGAGAGAAGATTAGAATAATACTGAGCAAAAATTTGAATGATACTGAGAGAGCGTCTTCTCTTGCATATAGTTTTTATGCCCTTCGCTTTCCCACTCTCGCTACTCCTACGAACGCTTCATTTTTCCACCAAAATAGTTCTGATAGGACAGTTGTTCGGATTTCCCTCTGTCCTCATGCCTCTAGTCTGTGATTCTTGTGAATTCTCCACCCAGAGCCGTTTGGAGAGGGATGTTCTTCTTCGGGATTTGTTCTCTGGTCGTCGGTTCTCGTCAAGACCATCCCTTACAGTTACTTCCTTCTGAATTCTCGTTGCTAATTGGCTGGTTGGCTTCTCTACTTGAATCTCACATAGTCCACGTTGACACGACGAGTTGCTGTCATCAGGACGTTGCACTTTCTCGGAATCTGCATCAAGACCTTGCTACTGAAATCACATCTGTCCCTTTTGGTGTAGCGTGTCGAAATGATGTATTGTTCGGACACTGTCGACTTCCTATAGCGAACTTACGGGTGGAAAACATCTGTGTACGTCGCAGACGCCTCCTCGTCTCCTGCTCCATTCTCCGTGCTCCAGCTATTGTTTTTCTGTAAGTTTCACATATGCTTGGAACAATGCTCTTAGCGATGCCTATCTATTCTCTCGCTACTGAAACGGATGCAAGGGTAATGTTCCTTGTCATATTTGTAAAGTCAAGTGTTCCCACGCATGGCCCTTTTCGTCGTAACATGTGTTGCAGCACGCATTGTCTCTTAACGGCTTTTATGTCATTTAAGTAGAAAGGAAAGGTTTGTTCCTTCCGTCGCTCACCCTCAAACAATGTTAACTCGTGTCACTCTTGACGGGCTCTAATTGCTGGTGTAACTGCCTCGGAATATCCAAAAAATAAAAAAAAATCTCATAGCAATAAGTACGTTATATAACCAAAGACCCCACAATAAAATACCAAAAACAAAATAAAAAAATTCATAAATAATGCAAAATACATAAGTCAAACAGACAACATAAAATATTTAAAACAAATTAAACCTAACCCCCCAAAACTAAACGCATTACCTGAAATACACAAATCCCATATACCCATTAGACCATTGATAAATAACACACAAGAACCCTCTCACAAAATCGCCAGACACCTGGATAAACTAATCAGAAAACACATAAATTTGATCAACAACACTTCTGTTAAAAACAACATAGATCTAGTCAAAAAACTAGAACACACCCATATACCACACAACTCAACATTAGCATCATTTGACATCACAAATCTACACACCAATGTACCTGTCAAAGACACCATACAAACACTTGAACACCTACTCAGACAAAATAACACACATACAAGAAATCATCACACTCACTAAAATAATCACAGATCAAAATTACTTCACATACAATAACAAGATATACTCTCAAACAGATGGACTCCCCATGTGCTCCCCCATCTCGGGCATACTAGCAGGAATATTTATACACCATATAGAACAAGAACATCTCATACATAACAACAAATATACCAACAAAATCATATATTGGCATAGATACATAGATGACACAATAGTATTATTTAGAGGCAATAAAAGACATTGGAAAAATTCCACAAATACATCAACACGATACACCCCAAACTCAAATTTACCATAGAAATTGAAAAAAAGAACTGTATAAACTTTCTAGACCTAACTATGACCAAAACAAACAATACGCACACGTATAAAATCTACAGAAAACCAACCACAACTGACATGGTCATCCACAATACATCAACTCATCCAACACAACATAAACATGCAGCCTTCAACCACAAACCACAAAATAAAACAACACACAACAATATAAATACATCACACTCACATACTACAACTCAAACACACACAGAATTGCCAACACATTCAGAAAATTCAACTACAAAATAGCATACAGAACCAACAACACCATCAACAGGTACATCAACGGCACAAACAAAGACATTGACATATACAACAAAACAGGTGTTTACAAATTAAAATGCAATGATTGCAAAAAGTTCTACATAGGCCAGACAGGAAGATCTTTTTCATCCAGATTTTCTGAACACACCGAAGCACTAACTAATAATAACATCCAATCCACATTTGCCACACACATCCAGACAGAAAACCACAGTTACACCAATATAAAAAAAACATCCTCGAAATTTTACACTACCTACCCAAAAGTCGTAAACTTAACACCACAGAACAATTTGAAATGTACAAACACAACAAAACACAACCAAACAACATACTCAATGACCATTTACAATTTAAATCAAACACACTATTTGACACAATAATAAACAACACATATAACAATTCAAACTCCTGCGCCAATCCCCTCCACCTCCACCCCCACACACAACCTGTTAACTAAAAACCGTTACACATAAAATTACCGACAACTTGGCACATTCCGTATCCAAACTCACTGAAGAAGGAGAACACCATTCCGAAACGTCGTCTGAGTGAATAAAACAAGTAAGTTTACAGTGAAAGTAACACCAATATTAATAATTATAATACTAAATTACTTCGCCTTCTTACATGCAGTAATAGTATATTTGCGCACACTTTCTCCTAACGGGCTTATTATTTCGTTTTGAATAAAATAATTGCCGAAAGATACGATATACACCCAGATTTACGAGAGAGTGAATCCAAATGAGATCTCATGACAAGGTCAAATTTAGCCAAGTATTTTAACAAAGCTAGAAAGTTTCCAGGATTTGGATTGTTAGTAATTCATTCTCAATGTCCTCTCAGTGCCAGATTTTGTTGTGCAAGAGTTTGTGCTGTGGCAATGACCAATTCGAGGATTTCTTTCCATGGCTTAGCTGCTTTACTCATTTGTTCCTGAAGTAGATCATCAAGTCCCCCTTTGTTTAAAGAACGTTCCAGTTCCCTCCATTCCACAAACGCAGAGCGATGGGCAGGACTGTTTTCATGAGCCTGAATACGGGTTTAAATTTCGCCACAACGATAACCCATTGTCACTGTTGAAACTGCTTCTTTGATAGTTTTTTTTTGTGGAAATAAAGTGCAACAAAAGCAAAATAGAGATTTTTTAGTTGGAGAAAAACACATCCAAATGCGATTTACCTTTTCGCCATTCTGCAAGGTTTTATCAAATCAATACTTGTTTAAGGATCGCCCAGCTTAATCTTCAGGAAAATGGCTGTTCTTGTTCTGCAACTGACGTGTTCAGAAGGACTGACATTCACCATTATGTCTCGGAAGGACTGAGATGTCTCGCTCCAGATGTGAAAATGAGATGTGTCCAGGCTCCAGTGCATTAGAAAAGATGATATCAGTAGGCAACGTGATGTTGAGAAGACAATTTTAGATATCGTAAATATAAAGCGTCTCGTAGGGTATGGCTGCGTGTGGAACGGATGTCTCACTACCGTTGGACCAAAAAGTTGCTAGACTGGATTGCATCTTGACGACTGAAACGGGGTAGACCCACGAGATCATGGAAAGAGGACTTAGAGGAGAACGGATGAGAGGGGGGAAATGAGACTTGCAAAGTGGTAGTTGGTACAACAGACGCTCTGGTGTGCAGTATGTGAGGGAATACAATAGATTTAGAAGACTTGCAATTGATAGATAGTGACTCGTACAATGTCTGCTTACCCAGTTGCTTTGGATTCCTCAAGTTTCCGAAAGACTTGTTCTCACGTTGTTCAATACTTCTTGGAAACATTCGAAAACATTTTCTTTTTAGTAAATTTGTACTATTATTCTATTCGTTTTGTAATGAAACAAAAAGAGAATCGCTGAAACTTTGGTGAGGATGAAAGCGATGAGTGTCGAAAGTTTGAAAAAACTATGGAGAACCGACGATGGAAGGAAATGACTTGAGGAATAAGCAGAAACGGACGTTAGGGTACAAGACACACGCGCTCTATAGAATCCGCTGGATGAGCCGTATAGAATTTTCAGTACCTTTTTTAAAATAATTTGTTTTCAACATTCCCAGAAGGTCGTTATTTTATCTTACTGACATTTTGACACATTACAATCAAACCATTTCCTTATCCAAAACAAAAGTTATGGCTTTTTCTGGCGCAAATCATATTAGAACAAAGACTGTCATACAGGATTCGCCAATAGAACAGGTGCCATATTTCAAGTATCTAGGGTGCAGCATCACATATCCAGATGATTCGGAGATTGGAAGCAAAATTAGTCTCTTCTAGTCGCTTTGTGGCTGTAATGTTTAAACATTTAAATAAGAAAACAAGGAAAGACGCTATTGAAATACTATAATGTAATGGCTGTACCTCAACTACTGTATGGTAGGGAGACTTGGATTAGAAAGCCCAAAGATATATCTAGAATACAAGGAGCGGAAATGAGGTTTTTGAGGGCTGTAAAGAGTTGTATTAGGGGAGATCTTATCAGAAATGATCACATAAGAATGAAGCTAGGCATAGCTGACAGCTTAAATAAGAAAATCTCCCGGTACAAAATGGAGTGGCGGTTACACGTAGAGACAATGGACCCAACTAGATTTGCAAGAAGAGCCCTTGAATATTATGCAAGGGGGAAGAGAAGTGTGGGAAGACCCCGTAAGTGATGGTTGGATGACTTCCATTAGACTGGAGCAGGCTACTAGCCTAAGCCGTAAAGGATGACGACGACGACGACATTCCCAAATACCGCAATAGTGTTAAGAATATAATTTGTATTAACGATATCAGCTGCAGCTGCAAAAGATCACACTTAAAATGCTATTTAAGATCGACTGTGGCTTGGAAACATTGAGACAGGAGACAGCCATGATTGGAGGCAAATTAATTATTGCATGTAGGAACACGAACGCGTAGCGGATGTTGTGTGTATAATTAGTATAAGGGTAAGAACACATTTACTGTTTTAAATTTCTTTTTTTTTTGTACCACTAGTGCTCTCCACTAGTCCAGTAACTCCTGTTAAGCGCTTTTGAACAATTTAATTAATAATCATCATCAAAATCATTACATCGTATTGAAAACCAAACCATGTGATGATCTGAATTGTTCAAAAGCGCTTACCGAGAGAGATCAGACTAGTCAAAGGCAACAAATGGAGTCGTGCAGATCTATATAAAAGTCTACAATTTAATAATAAAAAGTTTGTAGATTAAAACAATCTTACATAAAAAATGTAAAATACAGTTAAGGACAAGCATCTTTGATTATATAAAAAAAACTGAGCTTGAGAGAAAAAACAAAAAACAATTATTTGATTTTCTCTCAACAAGTCTATGGAATAAGGTTTTATAAAATCGTAGCGGCGAAAGGGGAATTTCTCTTACGTGTTGGGTTCCTCCCCCCCGTAAATCAACCCCTATTTTATTACTGATTCAAAAGTCCTGTACCGCGTTACGTTACCTTCAGTCTCAATACGCAATGCCAAATAAATACAAATATACATAAAGCGCTAAATAAAAACAATTTACAGGCATTGCACAAATGCAATGCACAGAGAAGGGCATTGAAAATGCTTCAATAAATCTAAAAAATATATATATTTATGTTCATTCACCAATCAATGAATTCATTCTTCATTCACCAATCAATGAATTCATTCTTCATTTATCAATGTACAGATTATAAGTTAAATGTAGTCGCATTCATAAGCGAAGTTTTATATGTGTACTACGTTATTGACAACAAAGAAGTAGTTTCTATGGAAACTCATCGGTTCCCATTTTCGATAACGCACCAGCGATCGGCCGCAAATGTGCGACACGTCCTTATAAACATTTTCAATGTTAAAACAGCTGAACAACAATAACTATGAATATACATCGGCCGTAACCACGGAAATAATAATCAATTTTTTTTAATATTTCGAGCATGCCGGCACGAAATTTGTAGTTCATCGAAATTATTCAGTCTCTTTACCAGTTTACCACATCATTGACTGTAATGATACCGACCTTGACACTACATAACCACCACATCGCCGGCTGTGACAACACAGGAACCCCCGGCTGCGACGAATACCGACCGGAAGAGAAACGTTGGACCCTAGGCGCCTTCAGAGGATTCTAGTAGAGAAGTCTTGTGGCCTCTGCAGAGTCGCGAAGACGGAGGACCCTGGGCGCCTACGAAGGGCTCCCGAACGGCAACCCCCTCCCCGAAATCCAGCGATGTACGACGTACGGGAGGGGATTAAAACACCGACCTTGACACTACGTAACCACCACATCGCCGGCTGTGACAACACAAGAACCTCTGGCTGCGACGAATACCGACCGGAAGAGGGACGTCGGACCCCAGGCGCCTCCAGAGGATTCTAGTAGAGAAGTCTGGTGGCCTCTACAGAGTCGCAAAGACGGAGGGCCCTGGGCGCCTACGAAGGGCTCCCGGACAGCAACCCCCTCCCCGAAATCCAGCGATGTACGAAGTACAGGAGGGGATTACACCACCGGCCTTGACATTACACTCCACCACTTCGGTTTCCGGATGTGACAAAAAATAACAGCACCAGACTTGTACTTCACCTATCAATAGTAAGTTCAATACTTTAAACAATACAATACTATACTATCAAACATTAACTATTTGAATAAACCGAAGGGTGTGTTATCAAAATATTAATTCTTTGTACTCGTGGAATAACTCCGAAATTTCTATTGAATGTGTCTCATAAATATTATTTCATTAAATGTCGTCTTATTGTGTTTCAGGCTTTGAGAATACTGGCGCCATCAGACTTTGACGAAACTATCAACTATCCTTGGAAGAATCAATAAAACAACACCATTATTTTTATTTATTTGTTGTCTTAATTAGAAGTTCAAAAACAAAAAATATACAAAATTCACAGTTCTATTGTTGATTTATTTATACTTTTTAGGAACCCAAAAATCCATCCAGCAGTAGGGAGTATGTAACGAAAAATGTTATTAATGACTACGCGCGTGGATTTAAGTTGGAGAGAGGATAATTAACAATGTAGGGTATAATCTGAGGTCTGACAACTCTGAAATTAAAAAAAGAGTAGAAATAATGTTAAGATCAGACAACTGTGGTAGAGATTACAGTTTTTGAACTTACATCACTTTAAGACACAAGTCATGATAACCGATCATCACAGTTATAATTCAGACAAGAAATCAGGTTCAGCCAACATCATACGTGAAGATGTAAACAAATTTATATATTTGCATTCACTAATGTCTTACAACCGAATTTGCGCTGTGTAATTAAAATAATATTAGCTAAAGCCTGAATAGCAACAATGAAGTATCAAACTTGTGCAGAATAGATAGACGGAATTATGCAAACCGGAATACTGCACATAATAGAAGACAAAGTAAAGACATAATGGATAACGGACGCCTCAGAATATTTAAATAACTCTGTTCAATTTCAAAAGCAGACAAAGCTGACCGAAATGGTAACACTCTAGTGGCCATTGAAATATCCAATTTTATGAAGATTTTTGAAGTAATGAAGATTTAACTTGGAATAAAAGAGAAAATTGTCATATAATAAAAGTGTACATACAAACAACAAGTGCTTTGGATAAAATAATTAAAGAAATACTGGGCACTTTAGAAGATTTATTCATAAAAAATATATAAAACAAATTTTGTTAATCGTGATGCGTGAATTTAGTATAAAGGAAGAAGAGATATCCAGCCAGCAGGAATTGTATATGACTACGTGATAACCTCATCATGGCATACCGCGTTTCGGGTTGAGCAACAGCAACTCAACCGTCTATATTTTCAGAAGCACAGACGGTTTAGATGATTTTCATATCAACAGATTGTACGTCGGACAGTGGATATTTTTGTGAAGTCATTAAATATAAACTCGCGGAGTATAGCATTTAACGTACTTTACACTATATTCTGAAAATCTAGGAGATCATTAACGGAAAGAATACTTGCTGAAACAAATAGACGTGCAAAGAAGGAAGACGTCTCCAGCGTACGGAATCTCTCAGAGCAAGAACTGACGGATTAATGAAGAAGACAAACGGGAGAACAATTTTTTCAAGTCTATGCTCACTTTGTCGTCCTCCTGGCTATGCCGCCCGGGGCGGCTGCCCCCTTGGCCACCCCCTAGCTACGCCTCTGAGCAGGTGTACTTGGTACAAGCGACTGAGTCGCGCCACTGAGTGGCCCGTGTGGTAGGAGCTATATTATGGCCGCTTCATTAGTTACGGAATAATGTGTATTAATTATATTACGTTTAAGTGTAGGTGGTA
This sequence comes from Magicicada septendecula, assembly GCA_034769895.1. Classification (NCBI taxonomy): domain Eukaryota; kingdom Metazoa; phylum Arthropoda; class Insecta; order Hemiptera; family Cicadidae; genus Magicicada; species Magicicada septendecula. The sequence continues at coordinate 779,278,620 of CM068367.1, forward strand.
ATGTTGAACTAATTGTATCATGTAGAGGTAGGCCGATATACCTATAACAGGTATTTTTGAAAGATATTTTTGTGGAACGGATGTAACAGTGACTGAAAACTGAAAAGTTGAAATACCTTGTTGAGAAGTTGTTATTCGCGGCCTTGCTGTTCCGAGTCGCGGGACCCCCTTACGCAACTAACGAGTACACAAGTAACAAGTAAACGAGTACTACAAGTATTAGGGTATTACAGGTACACAAGAAACAACAAGTAAATGAGTTTACCAGTATTAGGAGTATTACGGATACACAAGTAACAACAAGTAAACGAGTACAACAAGTATTAGAAGTATTTCGAGTACACAAATACGAAGCCACTTTTTGGTGCTGAATATTTTCTGTGCAAAGAGACGAAGCTGTTTTTAATAAATGAAAAAAATTCATCACTTTACTTATCATTTGACTAATAGTAGTTTTCACTTGGTAAAGAAATAAAAATAACAAACTCCATAACAGATAACACAATTAGGTATAAATGGTGAAGATCTGATGAAGATAAGAATTTACTAAAGTTATTAGAAGGCCTTCAATAAAACAAGGCGGTCATAAGAAGAGAAAGCTACAAGTTTATCTGAATTTCTTGCAGACTATAAAACATTCATGAATGATTTATGATATGGCTCGAAGTTTCCATTATTATTTGCCCAACTTGTGCTTTTGCCAGGACCTATCAGTTGCACAGTTGATCTACTAGCAGTCCCAACCTTTCCGGACCCGCGTTTTTTCGAGTACCACTTGATAAGAAAAGAAAATAAGATAAGTGCAGACATCTAATGAAATTTTACCGCAAACTGTTTAGGTTGCGTTTTCATAAGGGTAATCGGTTTAAATCATGTCCGATGAAAATTTATTCTTGGATTTCGTTGTCCGTGACGTATCCGTTAATTAACTAAATATAATTAAATCACTACCGACTCGGAACACAAAGTTTTTTAAGGGTAAAAACGTAGTTACCCATAAAAACTTTGTGTGCCGAGTCGGTAGTGATTTAATTGTATTTAGAAAATTTATTGTTTTGGACATAAATTTGTATTTTTTTTTAAGTAAATACTTTTTTCCTAGCTAGGTGTTATTGTCTACCATCGGTCGGGAACCCCCATACTATGTAGATATGTGGAAGGCCTTTTTAAGTATTGCTATCCACTGTGACTGTTGTCAGTTTTGCTAGGTTATGGCCTATTAATTCCCTTTTTTCTTATTTTATTTTAAACAGTAATAGTTTAATAAAGTAACAGTGTGAAATAACACTGCTAATACTTTTAGTTTCAATTTACTTCATATAACAAATTATATAATATAGTACAACGAAACACGAATAATTTAATATAATTTATGTTTGAGGAGCCCCACGTTCTTTGGGACGCCAAAATTATACAACGTAACAAGTTGCAAATTTCATGTAATTTAACTTGGTGCTGTGTTTACACTCATATAACATTACTGAGACCGTATATGTATAATTGGAGTTCAGGTGTAATTATAATAAGAGTAGTCCTTTTAGGAATCGTAATATGTTTTCATTTATTACATCAAACAAACATAATAAAAATAATAATATAATAGTAATATTTACTTCGCCATAAGAAATTCATTATCTATCGTTTCAATGTTTCTTTGATTGCCGTACATTCATCATAAAAATATATTTTATCTCTTATGTCTTATATTAGCCTATCAATTCTATATAAAACATTTCTTATTCATAATATAAATTCTTGACTACTCAGTCTGAATGTGTGCTTTATAATTGGTAATATTTACCTTCTTATTCTTTACTTGACATACCTTTTACGGCATTATAATCATTTTAACAAAACTAATTGATTTTTTCAATTACTTTACTTTATGTGCTTTCAATAAAAAAATTTAACTTATTAAATCAATGATTAATACTCCAAGCAAGGATTTAAATTATCTTTACATTAACTGTTCATTTATTAAAGAAAAAATCATTAAAAAAAATTCTGATTACAATTGAATTACATTCTCTTATCTCTATCTACATAGTTATTCTTTAATTTTAAAATGTTTTTATTAATGTATTTCAATGTCTTTATTCTGTGATAATTATAAATTGGTTTTTCGTCACCTCAAATTCTGCAGATTGTCCCATGTCCTCCAGTGATCTGTCGGTCCTCTCCTACTGGATGTCCTCTTGCCTTTTCTGGTTTCACTGGTCGTCCTCCCGTCTCTCGTCCTTCATGGTCCATCGGCTGCTGTAGATTGTAATGACGTGTTGTTATGGATCGGCTGCTGTTGTGATAGAAACAGTCTCTATTGCTCTGCGTATCGTTCCTCTGCTAGATGTTCTCTCGCCATCTGTCTAGAGTTAATGTTCGTAGTTGTAGACTGTTCGTAGACGTCCGACGATTTTAGTTACAGTACTTTTTATTTATTTTTTTTATTACTACTTGAAATAAAACATATTCTGTAATACTTTACAGTTTATGATATAAAAAATCTTGTTGCTGTTAGACATAGCATCTAACTCTGTCCGAAGTAATTCAAAATTCGTGTCTCAGAAGGACATAGCGTACCGCCACGACTGAAGACTGTTTGAAGAGAGAGTTTGGCTCTCCTGGGCTCGTATCTATATTCACCAAGAAAACCACACCTGTTGGCTCAGGAATATGCATGTCAAAAACTGCCCACGGCGTCAGTGCCCCACTCTCTTCTCATTTCACATATTCGCACTTTTTCGCCAATCGCACTGTTTAATGCGGATTTCAAGGTGATCTAAATTTTCTAATTTAATTACACACATGATATGTAATTATCATAATGATCGCATCATTAATTATTATGCTTTAAAAATCGCACAGAATTCGCACTGATTGTCAGAATTACGTAGAATTCGCACTGCACATGTGTCTGATTTTTACGCATTTTTAGACGTTTTTACCCTCTTTCTAATATTTATGGTTTGCTTAAAATTAAATACAATCTTAATTTAGCATTTATTTGGGGTGAGGTTGCAAACTTTCAGGCTCGAACAGGCTTCACGCACACACTCTATTTACTTGTGTACACGCATACAGCGGTAATCGCGTGATGTTTCTTGTTGATTCCTGTTTATAAGCCAGCTTCCAATTTCACACCTGCTCGTCTATTATATATTACTAAAATTAATTTAAATATTTATTTTATTTCATATATGCGCATTACAGCCTATGCTTGTATTGTTGCAATAGGTATAGTCTATGTATAATGAGTATTTATAATAACAGGTATTTGTTCTTGTTATTTTTATGGAACGCTATCATTCGTACCTGTTATTGTAAAATACTAGTTTAGCACACCTCTAGTATCATGTGTACCATCAACAGTCAACAGCCGTTCTGTGTATTAGAGGTCACTTAGTATATAATTAATAATCTTCCGACTGTAGACAATGTACAGAGTTTAGATCGTACAATGAAAGATGAACACATTACCGAAGTTAACGAAGGCGTGGTTATATCGAAAAAGACCCGAATAAACCAGAAATTGCACACACATACTAACAATATATGTAGTACCAACATAAGAAAAAAAATCGCGATAGTGCTGCCGCCTATGGTCGAGAACTTTTCAGACTGCCCTCGTGTATCAAATTATAAGGATATTTCAAATTAAGTATCTTGAAGTTTTTAAATTTTTTAAGTGATAGCTCAAGCTAGTTTACAGTTATAAAATGAAATAATGGTATATAGTATACATAGACTGTTACTTACTAGCTAAAAAAGTTCTATGTCAAATATAACTTACTTGTGTTTTTGTTTTTTTTGCAAATCTTTCTAAAACATCTTGGCTAGATATAGTTTCCGTCAACAGTTTCTTTTCAATGTATAATAGATATAAGTTTGAAAACCTCTCTTCTTTCATTGAAGTACTTAAAGAAACTCCTTGATTGAAGTAGGCTACTATTTGATCCTTCTCATCACAGAGAAGCTCCTTTCATAAGAAGCAGAGCTTATAGATATGGAAGCTGTTACTATGGAAGTGCTTTAAATACATTAGGAAATGTTTCATGTCTTAGAAACATTTTCAAATATTTAAATTTACTGCGGATTCTAGTGGACCCCTATCTAGCTTTTTTGGAGCTGCATGGTTTTGCTTTTGCAGATCATCCTCATCCACACAATTTTGGCTACTGCCCTTTCTGTTTCGAGAAAAGCTGTATTTCTTTTTAAGACATTTCTTTTTAAGTATGTTACAAGAAATATTTTTTTGGTTTTGAAAAACAATATCAGATAGGCCATCAACAGCGTTAGCTAGAGCAAGCAATTCTCCATTGAAGCCTTAGCCTCTCAGTCACAACATCTGACACTTAAAAATAAACATCTTTAACACTTCCAATACACATCTCATCTTCATCTTGGCACTCACATTTGTTAGTTTCCAGTTCATTAGTATGAGATCTACCAACAGTCAACATAAATATATTGTCTTTCAGAAGAACATTCTCTTGTTTTTTTTTGGGCCTCTGATATTTTGCAGACAGATATCGTGTTTTTCGGCAAACTCTGATGTCTGCTTCCACATGGCTGAAAGCTCAGAATTGTTTCTTTTTTTTTAATGTTTTAATTGCGTTTTTGATAATCTAGGAAGCTCCACCTAAAGTCCCTTCTTCATGCTGCAGTTGCTTACATAGAATATGAGTTGGTCAATATGTCATGAAAAACAAAAAGATTTACAACAAAAGTTGGTGATGTTATAACATTCAAAATTCCAACAGCTTCTATTGCATTCGTTTCTTCAGACTGTTCAATCTCAAAACCCAAAGCTTCAGTAATAGTATCATAGTGTTTGATAAGCTGTTGACAGGCTTATCTACATGTCCCCTTTGTTGCGCTTTGAGAAGTAATTTCAAAAGACTTCTATACCTGAAGCTTTTCTGCAGGGTATGGCAGCTTTTTAAGAATGGCATAGTGTGATGGTCTTGAAAAATGTACATATAATGACTTAAGGCCATTAAAGAGTAGATTGGCACCCTGTATAATTCTACATACATCTGTATGTAACCACTAAGGCTATCTTGTGAGCATAACAATGAAAGTACACTGCTTATCAGCGCATTTGTCTTATTTTAACTTGTAGGCCCATATGTTTACCAGACATGGCAGATGCTTCATCACAAGGTTGAGCTATCATAGGCAATTTGCTTAATTCTATTTGTCGGAGGATGCCTATGAGTAAGCATACAAGTTCTTCTGCATTGTTCACTGTAGCAATCTTTAAACAATAAAACCATTCATGAGGAGTCAGTTAACTATCCACATAAGGAGAGCTGTTGCTCTTTGTCACATCTGGCTTTATTGACCATTATAGAGATAACCCCACACGACTTGGCTCCCTTAATAATTTTCTCTATGTATAATCTATTAATCTCTATTATCTCGTTTTGGATATTTTTACTGCAGAAATCACTGTCACTGTTTTTTCAAATCATTCTTGAAACAAATCTTCATGATTGGCAAAAAACTGGCAAAGTTTAAGAAAGTTTCCTCTGTTATCTGAGTCTATTTTCTCATCGTGGCCTCTAAGGGCCAAACACTGCATACTGAGAAAAGTGCTGATGTCAATTATTTTATTCAAGTAATACACATTTTTTTTAACCTCTTGTTTGTGGGCAGTATCTACATCATATCTACTTCTGCCACCATAACACTACCTGTGACTGTTTGGTTTGTTCGCTCATGCGGTACTTCTCTAAAAAAAATGAGATTACTCTTACATTTTCCATGTTTTTATTTCATTTTTTTCCAATTTTAAACCCAGTTTTTGTAAAAACCTCTTCAGAAGAAGACGCTTTGGTATCAAACTTTCAGCAGAAGTAGCAAAAGACAGCATTTTGTTTATGCTGTATTCTATCTATTTATAAATGTCATAATAAGACCTTGAAAATGACCGATTCTGTTTGATAAAACATAGTCAAAGGGTAACAATCCAGTTTAGGCCTGACTGGCCCAGATTTAAAAGTGAACAATTCGTCATTGAAAACAGGTTGATTTTCATTAGGACTAGGCCTGCGTTGATAAAACGATGTATTTGGTAATTTGGTAGGCATATGTTACAAGTATCATTAGATCTTGAAATACTTGACGATGATCCCATATAACCATCTGTAGGATCGTCGGATTCACTTTCGTTCTTTGATAGATTTTTAAAAGAATCTATCATTATTTTGCTTCATTATAGAAACAGCCCAACATTAACATTACAATAAAATGAACTTTACATTAGTTATTTTAAGACAAACATTATTCAGACAACCATTTCACAATCACAACCAAGTAGCCTACTTAATCTATATTTTAACATGTAAACAAACTACACTCCAATCTTTAACCTGCTAACCTCAAAACAAACTGACTCAAATCGTAAACGCAAAGTTTGTCTCCAACCGACGCTAGCGCTACAGTGTCACCCAGCGGCAATTTGAAGAGTCAGTAATGCAATGCTGTGCCGCTACCATCGCATTGAGAGAAGGCCGAGAATCCCCTCCGCGGGAAGCTAATCATCGACAGACCTATACCATACCGCCCCACGCCGCAAAGGCTACGCAAATCTTTTAAACAAGTACTTTTTCGTGTTTCTGAAAGTGATAGAATTTTTCCCAGCATGGTGGAAATCTATTGCCTTTTAATCGATTTGAAGCACCCCATATAATTTTCGTGATTGCATTTGAAGTTTTAACATAATATCTTTTGAATAACACCTGAAAATTTGGGGGACTAAGCACCCCCAAGCTCCCTTTCCAGCCGCCTATGCGTACCATATAAATAGACTAATAAACAAGTTCAATTTACGGTGCTGTTGTTTGACCATCAGATCGTTTGTTGTCTCCTGCATCACGAACTTCTTAATTACAAGACCAAAAAATGATTTTTTCTATTTCAATTAACACGACTTTTTCAACTGACGCCAAACTTCGTTAATCAACCTCTATTGTGTCTGAATGTTTCGAAGGTAGGTATTGATCTTCTCAGGGCAGAAAGGAATGTTGAACGGAACTTACATGTGTAAGGGAACAAGCAGAAAAAGTTTAGAAAACTTGTGTATTTCAATGAATCCAGAAGAGAGATCACTCATAAAAATAAGAATTTTGTAATCGTATTTTCTATAGAATTTTGCAACTAAGTAGAGAAGGATTAATTTGTTTTTCAAATCAATACTATCCAAAAGAAATCCGTAGAGAGATGAAAACTTTTACAGACGTGGATCCGAAAATTTCGTCTTATTTTCTTCGAATGATATACTATGATCAGGGCCGTATTTGCCGGAAGTGCTGCCCTATGCGGCCATAGGGTAACGCCCCCACCCCCAAAAAAATTATTTTAAAAATAATTTTAATTAACATTTTTTAAAACTCACCATTACATGATCCTTCTCCGCCGACTTCGCTTTTCCGCGAACGACGTCACAAGGCGGTCGAAATGCAAGGCTTGCACCATTTCTGACTCTATATTGAGAATTGCCAAAGCATTTAAGTGCTCCTGCAGCATGGAAGATCGGAGATAATTCTTCACTCTTTTCAACACGGAAAAAGAACGCTCGCCTGAACAATTCGACGCAGAAGTACACAAAAAAATTCTCAGTGCAATGTCAACATTAGGGAATACTCCTTGTAGATCGTCTTCATGGAGAATCTTGCTTAATCTGAGTGGGGACATTTCAACTTGTTCCCTTTTTATTAAATATCCCTGAAGATGAAGGCACTCGTTCACAAATTCTTCTTCGAGGTCGTCTTTGTATATTTCCTTCAACTTCTTAGCTTCACTTGCAACTTCTGAAGCTGGTGTATTTCTTAAGTGAGACAAAAATCCGAATTTATCATTAATGATTCTGTATGCTTCTGACCTTCTCTTCAGTTCATATTCCAACTTCGATAATATAGTCAAATAAGTATGATCAACAAATGTTTCTCGGGGAGTTTTTGAACTCGTCTGGAATGATTCCTTATTTTGACTATCGTCATCATCATCATCGAAGAAAGTCTTCTTCTTAATTTTACGTTTGCTCACGTCGTAATCCTGAAGACCTGACTTCGCTTTCGCTTCTTCTTCGTAAACTTCAAATGATGTTTTACATTCTGCTACAAACACTGCTGAAGCGTCATACTGTTGGACTACATCACTGATATCTATGTCAACTCTCTGCAATACCTTGCTTACTGCATTAAATCGCCCTAGGATCGCATCCCATACTCTAGCTGAGATTGCTGTTTCGAATCGTGACAATTTATTCAACAATCCTCTGGCTTCAAGTCGTGTTGTTAATTTCTCGTTGTCATCTGCTTCAATTTTCTCCAAAGCTCTTATGATCATGCTCCAGTTGTGATTTAAACTTCGGCATGCATCTTCTCGAGCACTCCAGCGAGTACCGGATAAGCCTTTTACAGTGACTTTGGAGGTTGCGGCCATGTCTGATTTGTCCTGAACTATGTCCTGAGACTCCTGCAACAGTTTCCACCGATATGTAGAAGAAGTGAAAAAATTGTACAATTTTTGCAACATGTCAAAAAAATTGCAAGCTTCAATACAGCATTCGGCGGCACAAGTCCCTATGAGATTCAAAGAGTGAGCCGAACAAGGAGAGTAAACAGCTAAATTATTCTTTTCTAGAATTCTTGCTTGAAGTCCTGTATATTTTCCGGACATGTTCCTAGCATTATCATATGACTGGGCCCTGAGATTAGTTATATCCAACTTGTATTTTGATAGAATTGTGAACACTGTCGGCAAGCTCGGATGATTTATGACCTGCATTTGGAACAAAACAAAGAAAACGTTCTACAGGTTCACCATTTTGTTTTACATATCTAACAATGAAAGTCAGCTGATCTGTATGAGAAACATCTGATGTGGAATCTACGCTGATAGAGAAGTACTTAGCTGCCTGACATTCTCCACAATGGTGCTCACAACTTCTTCCCCCATTATTTGTATAAACTGCTCGTAGGTAGCGAAGGAAATATAAGATGTATTCCCTTTTCCAGGATTGCCGTGATTTTTCAAATGTTCTGCCAAAAATGGGTCGAACTGTGCAATCAGTTCCAGCGACATCATAAAATTTCCGTTGTTCGGTGAACCGATACGCTCATCAGTCCCGCGAAAGGCGAGTCCACGTGTGGCCAGTGCTTTGACAACAGCAACTACACGTTTTAGTACATTTCTCCAGTATTCAATCTCATCATCAAGCTGCTTAGTTAGCTTTTCGTCGATTTTTCCTAATTTCTTTCCCCTTTCTTTGAGAGTCATAATGCAGTTTCTATGAGCTTGTGAACTTTCATGTTCATTAAGTCTCTCTGTAGCATGTCGCAATCACTGAAACCTGTTTGTCCAAAAACTGTGGTTCCACCAAAAAGCCGGCACGGCACGCAGAATACACAACCTTCACTCTCTGAATATACAAGGTATTGAGGTTTCACTGTTTCTCCATTACGAAGTTTCCGTTCGAAAATATTCTTCGAACAATATCGTGGTCCATCTGCATACATTCGTTTCGATTTTGAAAAATCTGCCCCACTATTCTGAAAGGATATGCCATGTGTGCAATGTAATCACGTGTCTTCATTACAAATCCATTTCATTGGGTCACTACTCACCAATTCTAAACTAACCTCACATTTTCCTGGATCAGTTTCGTAACTTTCACACACAAGAATTTCGCACAAATCCTGTTCACTTTTAGAATAGCAATTGTCACTGCCAGCAATTAAGTTAGAAGAATTATTTCCTTTATCCGCTACTTCCCCGCCGCCGGAAGATCCCCCACTATTCTCCGTAGCTTTCAATGAAAATAACTGATTTAGTGTACTAAGTTCGTTTGGTTCCGAAACGTCACTGTCCACTTTATGAAAATAAGACTCCACCTTCCGACTTTTCCTTATTACTTCGTCTTCTTTTTCCTTCTTCACCTTTGCTGACTTTCGATACTGCGACCCACTCAGGCTTTTCCTCCCGTCACTCATTGTTCATGAATCAATTAGAAATGAAAAGAATAAACAAACTGTTGACTATACAAAGTTTATAATTATTTTCGACACCAACCAGTAAATATAAACAATAAGTATGATACTGCAAATACAAATTACTAATTAGAATTTCCACAAAGAACAAATCCACTTCTACTAGCAACCTGAATTAACACTCTACGACTAAGCCTTGGGTCACGGTCACCGTCTCCAAGCGGTCAGCGCATCAGCCAATGCGGAGCCGTTTCTCCGCGCAGTGCTGACTTTGGAGGGGCATGCTGGAGAAGCCAAAATTTTGAGAAGCGCTTTACCGGGAAGCGGTTAACAAACAGAAAGAAGCAATAACAACGGCGCGACACCCAACCGCACGATTTTTGAAAAATTTGCTGCTCCCAAAATTTTGACGCCCTGTGCGGCGCACATATTCGCCCGTACGGCACTGACTATGATACACTAACTGAAAATATTCCATGTTTTAACTGAGAAAACTTACAATCAGTATGATGAATGCTGCAATTAATTATTTCCATATAGTGGCGTCGATAATTTTTTTCTTGTTCATTCTCATTGGGGACATGTTTGTATTTTTGTTGAGTCTCATACTTCTGTGTTAAAGCATTAGCCCATACTGATGGAAACGGTTGTTCTATATCATATCGTAATTGGTCGCTATTGTTTTTTTTTCTTTTTGCGTAAAATTGTACAAGAAATTGGTGCGACTGAAGAACTCAAAAACAATTCGAACAAAAGAAGTATTGTCTCAGATTCATTAATAAATGCCAGAAAACTACAAGATTTTCTTATTATTATTCCAGTTATCGGGAGGTTTTATAGGATTAACGAAAATTCTCGCAAAACTGATATCAATTGATTATATGCGAAATTCTAGACGCAAATTTCAGTAATATTTTGTATCTTGGTATTGACTGAACTTGAATACTGCTGTATTACAGAAGTGTTGACAGTTTTTGTTATTGTTTTTTTATTTGAATTTATTTAAATTTAATTTAATCGATTAATTGTAACTAATAAAGAGTTAAATTAATAACACATACGAAAACTAACAAACAAAATAGTGCTACTTATAATGTACTACTACGCTAAGTTAGTGAATGGCTCGAGAGGTCTGGTAAACAACTTAAAATCGGCAGTGGAGTGTTCTGTGGAAGTATGGCACACCTAACGATAGATTCTGAACAGTGGCTTCATGGTGTGTAGGTCGGCTGCAACAACACTGACGAGAACATTAAAATCAGGCAAGTATCGTTGTAAACCTGCAGTATGTGACAGAGAAATAATGTGTGAGTGAGACTAATCGCGTTCCCTCCTCCTAGTCACCGTATTCTGTGGAGGTAAGTCTTTCGTTGACTCTGCGCATTTTGCCGCTTAAGAATGGTTGTTAGGCCTCATTTATACTCCCAGGTGGCAGGCGACGGGTGACGGCACCCACAGCTGTGGTACATTGTTGAGAATGGTTTTGTTTATAGGCCTACTTCTGCGAAGTGACGTGTGACTCCTAGGTGTCGCTGTAGTTTGTCACAGATACAGGCTACGTCTCCGCGCTTTTTGCGTGTGTTCTCTCGTGTCGAAATAATGGGGATTTCACGGGCAGATCGGGAATTATTAATTATTGAAGTGCAGACAAGGCCTGCAATTTGGAATGATGCAGGCCAGAATCACAGAAACATGGATGTGATGGGGAAAAATTGGAAGGAAATAGCACAGTTGATGAATAAAGAGGGTAAAGAGATGAATAAAGCAACACTTAAAATATATTTTATTAAAATTTATTTCCAATTACGTCCTTTCGATTATAGAAACAGTATGTTAACATGTAACTTAAAATACGTTATTATTATAATTCACTTGTATTGTATTGTATTATTATTGTAAGTTCACTTGTATTCCATTTTATTTTAATTTTTGTATTTGGCGACTGTGCTACAATTCGTTAATTGTACTTTCAGACCCAACAGCTATTACCTTGATTTCGATTTCGTTTCATTGGCTGCAGTGAGGAGTAAATGAAAAAATCTTCGGCTAAGATGAGGAAGGGGCTGTTGCTAATGCCACAGACGAAATCAGGGTTTCCGGCTCCAGGGTGGAAATCTGCATGGGAATATTTCGACTTCATGTATTTTATAAAAATGTCATTTTGCCTGCTCCAGCGACGGGAAGTCGCCTTGTGCATGGTAGAGGTAGACACAATGAAAACGGTTTTCCAGACAGTAAATCCTATGCAGAAGGGAACTGTCAAGAAGGACCAACAGAATCACCAGTGCCAACACCACCCGTCAGTTTTTTAACTTCGAGCCGTTCATCTTCGATAGTTTCACAGGCTCCAAGTAAGCTTAAAGTCAGTCACTATGACACTACACGACTGGGAAACATTTGGCGTGTTATAAACGACATCTGGATCGTGACTGCTGAATCCCATGTGTAGTGGCTCGACCGTGGCCTGAAGTATAAATGCTGCACCACCTGACGCCTACCTCTTTACCACCTGCCACATGTCACCTCGTCTCGTCGCTTGTCTCCTGGAAATATAAATGAGGCCTTATATTCGTTGCCGCTGTTGTATTGTGGTGGGTATCATCGTGATATCGTAGGCGCAACCGCGCAAGTGCCCAGACCGAGCAATAAAATAGATCGACTTGTCCTGAAAGGAAAAGCGCACTGAGATTGCGAGATTGTTGAAATGTCTAAGTAAAATAGATAAAAGGAATTAAGAATCCCATTTGTACTGAGCGTACTCCACACGCCTAGCACACCTGGCTTATTCGCACCTGCTGGAAGATGTTGTGTCTAGCATAGGCATTGGAACTATAGATGTATAAGACTATAGTAGGCAAGGTATTCGAATTTGCGTGATAAGCATAAGAAGAGGAAAGTAGATTAGTATTAGTATCCTCAGGCTTGTCTAACGACGTATGCGCCGCTCTGACAGACGACTAAGCGAAGCTGTTACATAGAGTACGCCTATCCGAAAATTTAGGGAAAAGAGAATCCGCAAGAATAAGCAGTTGACAAATTCTGGGCACCATAAAAAGTCCGCCTCTGTGTTTTCTACCGTGACCCATGACTGGAACCCAGTTAACTTTTTTTTAAGTAGCTATTTTTGTTGTCCTTACTGTTGGCCTATATTTTTTTTAATTTCTCGGGTTCTTCGTATCAAATAAAAGAAATAACATGATTTTTTTTTACAAATGTGCTTAGATTAGAAAATACCAGAATGTCGCACAATGTGAAATAATTTAATCATATATTCTTTTGATTTAACGTTATTTATTAAATATTAAGCAACTGTAATTTTTTGTTAAACTTTAAATGTAGGCTATTTTATTAAATTATACAATAGTGTGATGCCTGTTACTTTAACAGTTATTTGCGTGTCTTAGTTTGACATACGCAGTTAACTCAAAAAGAGGCTTACACTTCAGATTCAAAAATTTCTCTTATAAAAATTTTAATTTATAAAACTATTTATGTAGCTTGGTCACTCTGGCTATGTTGTAATCCAAAGAGTACCATGCTCTCGAGTTCTTATTTTGAAGGGTTAAGTTAAAAAGTTATTTCTTAGACAGTTGCATGGAAATTTTTCATAATCGTTTATTATTAAAAATGTCTGGTATTTTGACTGGAGTAGTCAGGTTTTTAAAATAAATTTAAACACATTTTTTGCTACTTTTTGCATTTTATTTTTTAAAATAAAAAATATCCGGACAATGATGCAGAAGATTTCTGTTGGTAGCCACAGAATTTACTTTACCGGACTTTTTCTTAAATCAAAACATAATTTGACACCACCAGAAGTTATTCTCTTAAAATTACTAGGATGGCCCAATGAGAATAGAGAGTTTCAATTACGAAAAGGACAAAGAATGAAAAAAGTTTGTTAATGGAAGAGGACAAGCTTATCTTCATATTGTTGTGAACAAAAAAGATACTGTTACGCCATTACAGAACATTATACATGTTTCTCGGCTATTCCAGGGAAGACTGGCTGTAATGTGTGTGTGCGCGCGCGCGCGCGCGTGCGTACATATTGCTGCTACTTTGAGATGAAGGACAATTACGTGACACTTGTCACGCGTCCGCAGCCGAGACTGTTCCAGACTTCACCGGTCCGCGCGCACTGTGTTCAAGGCGGCAAGCAATTACGCTCTAGTGTTTTCTAATATGTTGACGCGTACTATGGATTATTCTGGAATCTCAGCGGGGTATAAATATAAGCATTCAGCGACGCTTAGTTTGAGTTTACGTGGCGATTTATTCAAGTGAGATTCGAGATATTGTCAGGCGATTTACACAGTGCGTTTCAAGTGGTGTATTAGTAAATAGTGCGTAATTCTTTATAATTGACATTAATATTTGTGTGAACAGATTAACTTGAGTTGTTGTACAAGAATAAACTTATTGAATAACTTGTTGATTACAAACTGTTAATTGAGATAATTAAAGCTGGTTTTTAGTGACTTGTATTTTGTTTTCCACTGTACCTACGACGATCAAGTAGACCGTTGTAACAGTGGGTCAGAAGTGCGACAGAACCGTTAACAGTGGGAATAGTGGACACTTTGTACAAGACTAGTTTTATTTGTTATTAATCGGTAAACAAGGATGCCAGTCAGATGATGGAAGCTTTCCAAGCGCTGCTGTTGCAGACAGAAATACGACAAGATAAAAAAGCGGAAGAGAGACAGAAAACCCTCCTGCTGGAAACACAAGAACGCCAGAAAACATTACGGCTCGATTCAGAGGAACTCCAGAGAGCGCTAATGCTGGAAACGGAAGAAAGACAAAAAGCACTGTTGCTCAAGTCGGAAGATCGACAGAAAGAAGAACGTAACCAGGAAGCAGATAAAACGGAAGCCCTTTTTGAAACTATGCAGAGATATTGTCAGGCGATTTACACAGCGCGTTTCAAGTGGTGTATTAATAAATAGTGCGTAATTCTTTATAATTGACATTATTATTTGTGTTGACAGATTAACTTGAATTGTTGTACGAGAATAATCTTGTTGAATAACTTGTTGATTACAAACTGTTAATTGTGATAATTAAAGCTGGTTTTTAGTGACTGCATTGGTTTATCGTATTTTGTTTTCCACTGTACCATACGACGATCAAGGAGACCGTCGTAACAATACGTTATAGTGAATATGAGTTTCAACGATTTGATACACGAACATACTCGTTCAAAGATGAGAAACAAATCAACGCTTTAAAGACAGGGGAAGCAATTTCATATTAAAAATCTCCCCTAAGGCTTTTGGTTTTACTATAAACATCAATTTCGTTATACGTATGCAATATTAATGCCTCTTAAATGTTAAAGTGTTCAGATTATGGTTAGTGGGAGGTCTGTGATAGTGTAAAGAACACTATCACATGACATCTCTTACTAAGTTAAAACTAAACATTATAATTATGTTCTTAATAATTGTCCGTTAGCCAATATGGAGTACAATGGATGGATCGGTAATAATTCCGATGGACACTCTTGTCTGAAAAAGCCACGAAACCTAAAAAAACGGGTTTTTTGTGTTTCTACGTAAACTACAGGTCAAGTCTAGGTGCGGAAACGAAACACTTGAACTTTTTATTTCAAAGTTGCGAAAAAATGCAAACTTACTTATAGCAATACAACACTGAAACACAATAACGTACCTTACATAGTGTATTCTTTTATTCATATTAGATGCAGAATAACGTTACAATTAATAAATATTTACTTCCTGGATTTCTTGTCCATGACGTGTCCGTTACTTAACTAAATATAACAATTACATTAACGACTCGGAACACAAAGTTTTTATAAGTAAAAACATAAAGTTTTACCTTACAACCTGAACCGGTTTTCACCTTTAAAAGGCTTCTTCAGAGGAACCTCTGTCTTTATGTTTTTACTTGTAAAAAAC
The DNA here is from genome assembly GCA_034769895.1 of Magicicada septendecula. Taxonomy (NCBI): domain Eukaryota; kingdom Metazoa; phylum Arthropoda; class Insecta; order Hemiptera; family Cicadidae; genus Magicicada; species Magicicada septendecula. The sequence goes on from CM068367.1 coordinate 779,294,539, forward strand.
TTTGTGTTCCGAGTCGTTAATGTAATAGTTATATTTAAATATTTACTCTCGTAGTCTTCATGCTGTTTGTAAATGCAAGTACCACATGAAAATTCGGTTGTACAGAACATCACATCAAATTTTCTGTTACTTACTGAGGTAGTAAAAAAAATGACTCAAGCACAGGTATGCCTTCATTTGCTAGTGCGCAGAGATTAGATTTTAGACAAATGATATACGTAACGTATGAATATACTGTAGATATATATATATATATATATATATATATATATATACCACTTGGAGTCGTAGAGTTAATGACTTGAGAATTGTGTAATAAGGTCTGAGGGGCGAAGGCCCGAAGACGGGCGGTCTAGTCATTGTCTATTAAAGCGCGCGGACCGCGCGTGAATAGACTCTGTGAGGCCCGCCGACGGGCCGAGCGGCACCAGAGGTGCCGTTGGACATTACAGCATTGAGTTCTGTTTCAAAAAGAGTTATGTATAATTTTGTTTATACGTAGGTTTAATGTAAAATACGAAATAAAGCATTTTTACGTTATTTAGGCCTCAAAATAAATTTTTGCGACTTTTTTGTAGATTATTCGCTTCCGCACCTATTTTTGGTCTGTAGTTTACGTAAAACCTGCAAAAACATCGGTTTTTGCAGGTTTCGTGGCTTTTCCAGACAAGGGTGTCAATCGGAACTATTACCACTTTCTAATCACGTGTTGCCACTGACGTCTAACACGGGCCTGAACATTCGTCATTCGAGGAAATTGGGGAACTCTGCATTAGATTAAATGCAGGGTCGCTTTACCATTACAAAATAAAATGGACAAAACCTGATTATTCTCTCTTGAACCGAACCAAGTCGTCTGTTCGACTGAGATTTAACATTTTATAGGCCTACTATTACAGCATGGAAACCTCAAGTCAGCGGCGTATAAAGTAGGTTTATGTTAGGGCCCAATCGGAGAAACTCAGGCTAACGAAAAATACCTTTCGTTAATTAAAATTACTTGGTTAATGAAATAAATAAAATAATCGAACTCACCAACTTTGAATTCTTTAATTAAAATCGTGTAGGCCTACACGGTAAGAACTTCCATGCATTCTCATGTTCGCCTTTCGCGCAAAATTAAATTTTGCTTGCAGAAACCGTGTGAAGAACTTACGAAGGAACAAAACAGTAAAACAGTTACCCCTGAAACACAAACACTAATTATTTCAAAACAATAATATTTCAGAATACCCGTATACTATTATTGAATAATTGGTAAAGAAAGTGAATGCACAGAGGTATGCTTTGTCTTCGATTTGAGACGAGTACATCCCCGATTTTCATTTACTTCTGTTTATCATCAAGGGTTATTCTAGAGTTAATAAACTTATTATTATTATTGGGTTCAATTGGAATCTGGTAACTAAGAGAACTTATTATAAAACAACTATGGTGCCAACCTATGGTACTACTAAACGCAAATTTAGCTTTAATTTGGTTTTCCTACACTTGCGCACTCTAGCGGTGTTTATTGTTATGAATACAACAGAATGCTGTTTTGATGGATGTTTGCCAAATTTACATTTTTGAAGGAAGGCACAAATCAACACACAGATATCAGGAGTATGTAAAATGTTGGAAATCGGTATTTCACCAGTACTTTTATATTCTTTATGTAAAAAAAATAAAAATTTAACGAAATGCTTGATGCTCAATGGTAATGACCTGTTTAAAAGAATCGGGTAAGTTATAGTCCATTGCGCCTAATATCACCCTAATAGTCCTATACGGTAAAGCTTGGCGCTTTACTTTAATTTCTCGCCATGCCTCGCTTTGTTTCTCTTTGTATTTTGTCGTTTTATGGTACTTTGTGTATTTGTGTTTTATAGTTGTTTTGATTGTTCTTCTTTTTTCACAGTGCTAAATAATATAGAATATATTAACTTTCACTTGTCTGTCTCAAACTGCTGACGAAGGCGAACACCACGCCGAAACGCGTACGTAAAGAAAAACAAGTAAGTTTCACAAGTGAAAGTTCTATATTCTATATTATTTGTGTTTTATTTAGAATAATGTCAGACCTTCCACAATTTTCGCGTACATTTTTAACAGAACTTACAGAATCTGAATCTTTCAATTCATTATTTTCTTGCAAATTAAAAACAAAAACAGTGGCCGTGAAAACAAAAAATCTACGACGCGCAAACAGAAAAGTAGATGCAGCCCGAAAATACGTAACATAAAAAGTATATACCTTACTCTGCGGCAGCGGCAGCGTCAGCAAATGTTCCTGGCAAACCAATTCTCACAGTTAACACTGCTGAAATCTATGTCGCCTCTTGCTAGTTGCATTCAAAATTTCAACCAATCCATAATGTTAAAGCGTTTCAGTAGTTTTGTTTTGTGAATATATAAGTCAACATTTTCAATTTTGTTTGAAAATACATGATTTACAAATTGCATTGTTGTAAAAAACAATGGATATATCGTACTAAAAAGGGTGTGTGTGTGTGTGTGTGCGCGCACGCGATATATATTTTTTATTTTATTACATTTAGAAATTTTTAAATGTTCTTACTTTTCGTATCATTAATTAAAATTTGTTCTTCAATTAATGTATTTTGTGTTTATGTAGTTTTATAAATTTATCCAAAGGTTTGTTTTTTGCCTTTAAAGATTTAAAAACTGACTGCTTTAATTAATAAAACAAATTTAATGCCAAACGTTTTAATTTATAGTATAAAAATGATTATTAGTTTTATAAAAGCATATAATCTTAATGTTTTTAAATAAAATGATACAAATGTCAGCCTTACCTTCACATAATCCTTATCAAAGCTTTGTAGACAACTTCACATGTTTCAGGGGTAACTATGATAAGTGATTATTGTACACAATGGTAGTGAATTTGAGAAACTTATAGCTCATTATAAAAGTAGTAAGGTGAACTATGGATGGGGCACAAACAACTCTAGTCACATTGGATGAGGAAAGCTAAGAAGTCAGGGGAATTCAGGTATTTCAGCAGCTTTATTTTATCTGATGGATGGTGCCAACAGGTAGTTACTTTGAGAATTTCCCGGGCAAAGAAGTTGTCTAAGAGGAAAAGTTTACTTACAATTAAGCTTGCGTCCCTTAAGTTGGGATGGAATTTGTAAAATGTTTTATCTGTCACTCACTGTAGGCTGTCACTCAGAAATGTGGATTCCGTGCAAGTCACAAAATTAAAAGCCATCAAAATGTAGTATTGATGTCGAGTTCTGTGATTACATGGACCAGCAAAGTAACAAATGAAGAAGTTCTACAGCAAGTAGAGAAGAAGAGTAGTTTTGTAAAAGTGATAAGTTAAAAACATAGCACCTTTATTGAGCATTTGGTGAACCATGGTCAATGGAAATACCATTGAGAAGAGGATCTGCATCAAGGAGCTCAGTTCATTAGTGCCATCTGTCAGTGGATTAGAAAGAGAACACACGTGTTATCAATACAAGATAATTTTTCTGCCGATAATCTTAAAGTTGAGGGTAAAGGAAAGACATAACTCTTTCAATTTGCCAGGAATTGCAAGGTGGCTTTCACTTCTTATGAGCTGATATAGATTTTCTCATAGTTATTTTTCCTTGTAATGTGTGACTAAAAACAGAAAAATTGCTATACATGCTGATGTACATCCTCAAATCTCACAAAGAAGTATTAATATCTCTTTACATTACATTTGCTGGTCTAACTAGGTGTAACTGCAATCACTTAAAATACTTTTCACGTTTTTACAATAAGAAGTTGTAAAATTATATATAGAGGTGTAGTATGTTGATTTCTTTCTTCATTGGGACTGATGGATAGACAAAGGGAACCTGAGGATGCTCCATAACTCTAATGGCTTACTTGATTACTTAAATATGAGTTTTACATTACAATTTAGTTGGTGCATGTTGGATTAAGTTAAAACAGTGTTTAAAGAAATTTGTCTTTTGTTTCCACTTGAACTTTATTTACATAATCATTCTTTTTTGTATACCAGTTTTTTATATTCATTGTCTTCTTGGAACAACTACTGTTAATTTATTTTATATTTTGTATTCACATTATTTATTTATGTCAACTTTACTTTAATGTATTTTTTATGAAGCTTCTTTACATTATTAAGTCAAATCCATTAGATTTGATTTCTTAACATACTTCCTGAATTTCTTCAGATGAGGTAATATTTCCTCCTCTCCCCTATTAAATAAAACTAACAGTTAAAGAAACTAAACAAAGGATATTAAAAATAAAATTAAATTAAAATGCAAAGTGTTTTCAAGTTAGAGTGCTCTTATGAAAAAAATCACAAATTGTTAACATACTCTTCAAATTTAGGTCTGGATTGTACATTTTATATGATAAATGTGGCAGAACTGAACTTATTTGTATTATGTAGAGGAGAAAATAACTATAACTTCTTAACCCTTAATTGCTTGGGTAGGCGTATAGAGTACGCCAGCCACGCAAGTTTTGCTGTAAATGAAAACCTACCAATCATCGAGGCACAGCCCCCTCAGTACCCTCCTACCAACTCCCTCCGAGCATAATGATCCGTTTGAATTTCACCAGTCTGTTATCGCAAGCCGAAGTAGTGACGTCTTTTACTTGCCGGTCGGTTTGGCGTGCTCCGTACGCCGCCCCTCCAACTATGTCGCGGAATGAAATTGTGCGGCCCGAAGATTTCGAACGTGTTTTACGTGAACTGTCGGATGAAGAGAAGCAAAATTCAGGCGTTGACACTGACATTCAATCATCTGATATTGACGAACGTGAGATTATCGAACAGAGTGACCACAATAGTGATTCCGAAATAGATGGTGATATTCCTCAACCACTTCCAAAGACTTCTGACGACGAGGTGAGTGATACCGATGACAACGATTTTTTTACTAAAACTATTTACAAAAAGAAGAAAGTAAGAGGAAGGGTCGTAAAGGAAGTCAGTGAAATTTATAAATGGAAGAAGGGCCCTATAAAAAGTAAATTTTCGCGTACGCCTAGTAAAAATATTGTGAAACAAGTACTTCCGGCTTCCAAAGACTGTGCCGATGTGAAAGATGAAATTTCCGCTTTCTTGAAGATTATAAACTTAGACAAGATTGATTCTCTAGTGAAATACACTAACATGTACATACAGCATAACAGAACAATGGAGGACCCTAAGAAAATCTCAAAAAATAGTGCAAAGGACACAAGCAGATCAGAAATAATGGCTGTCATTGGGATTTTATTCTTATTAGGATACAAAAAAATGTCTAAAATACATCTTGACGAAGCATGGGCTCGGGATGGCACTGGCATTGAAATATTGCAAGGGGTGATGGGGCTGAAACGATTCAGATACCTTCTAGCTTCCATAAGATTCGATGACACATCCACAAGACTTACTCGAAAAACAGCCGATAAGTTAGGCGCAATACGGGAGTTTTATGACTCTTTCAATGACAACTGTCATAAATTTTATTCACCTGGGGATCAACTGACGGTTGATGAAAAGTTAGAGCCATTTCGTGGCAGGTGCTCTTTCATTCAATGCATTCCTAATAAGCCGGCCAAGTATGGCCTAAAAATATTTGCAGTTGTTGATTCGCGAACTTTTTATTGCTTGAAATTGGAAATGTACTGTGGCACTCAACCTCCTGGACCGTATGAAGCTTCAAATGTGAGCTTGGATATCGTCAATAGGCTGATTAGCCGCTATAAAGGTTCTAACAGAAACCTGACTACCGATAACTGGTACACTCCTCGCCAGTGGTATTACCCTCGTGGGTACACTAAAAAAGAACAAAAAAGAAATCCCTTTTCAATTACAGCCAACGAAAACAAGAGAAGTTGGAACTTCAATTTTTTGTTTTCAGAAAGATGTCACGATGGTTTCTTACATGACCAAAAAAAATAACTGTGTAATTCTTCTCAGCACCGCACACGACGATGATAAAATTGATTTAGAGACACAAAAACCAAAAATAATCATGGACTATAATAAGTTCAAAGGTGGAGTGGATGTAGTAGACCAACTCGGTGGCAACTACACCGTAGCCCGTAAAACAAAGAGATGGACAATGGGAACTTTTTTTGCGCTTCAAAACGTGGCAGGCAAAATGCACAAATCCTTTTGAATTTCTCTGAACCCAGTGCTTCTCCCAAGTTTAGAAGAATATTTTTGAAAAACTTAGCGACGTCTCTTATGAAGCCACACCTTCAAGATCGTGGAAACTTACGAAGCCTACCTGTGCATTCAAAAGCAATAATTCGTAGAGTGCTTTCTTCGGACAGAATAAACGAGGAGCAAGAAATACAACCACCCGCAAAAAAGGGAAAAGGACGATGCACTTCATGCGGAAGAGCAAAAAACAACTACACTACGATTAGTTGCTAAGAATGTTCTGCTTTTACATGCAAAACTCATTTGGCGAAAACAGTTTATCTCTGCGGAACATGTGCCAATAAAAATGAACTGGATGACGAAGATTAAGTTTTTGACAATAATTACTGAAAACGTTGTTTGTGCTTTTGTTTTTATTTTTGAAATGCTGTTTGAAACTTTTTGTAAGAAAAAAAAAATATGTATATATATGTAGTGTGCCGTACTTAGTTCGGCCCATGAGAGCCGGTAGCCGAGGTGGGGTTTTTTTTTTTAAACGAGCAGGTCCCTGACGTCACGCTGTGCCACTGCATCGCGTTGTCGCTCCGTATGTAGACGGCTTGTTGTGTGGTGACGATATTCAGTCCGCTGGCTCAGCTGTGATCTGCGCAATCCTGCATTGGTAAAATCTTCGTGGTTAGACATTTCCATCAAATCGTCCTCATTTCTGCTTGAACCCTCAACTTGTTAGCCTGCTCTCGGCTGACGGCACTCATCGGTTCAGACTTCGTTACTCTTCTCTATGAGAGGCTAAATAAAGTTCTGCTCCAGGTATGTATTATTTAACGTGGTTCTAAAATATTTTAACCCCAAAATATATTTTGTCTGTGTTTCAGCTTTAATGGTAAACGATAACTTGTGTGTGCATGTGTGTCAGTTTTCAATTTGGGCATTAAAGCAAATTAGAAATTAACTCAGTATGGAAGTGAATGTTGCGGGTTAAATTGATTTCAGTAATGAAAATGATAATAGATATCTTGCACTCAGCTGTTTTTTTTGTGTCATTAATAATCATGGTATACATAGAAGAATAATGTCCTGAATAAAATACTTAAACATAATTAGTGATTAAATGAAATAAGGCACAGCTGGTGGTTCAATCCAGATTAATACGAATAAGTGGTGATGTGTTTATAGTGGCTGTTGAAGCATTAGAGTGTGTGTTAGCAATTTAATAATGATGGCGTATGTGTGTGAGCTGTTACGAGATCAGGTTCCTTATGACACCCTATACAACTCATTGCCTGTCACAGGCGCTCGAACAAGGGCGAGATGGGTGTCGGGTGTAGACATCCAGCTGTCCACCCTTCTGGCAGAGACGACCCTTAAGCCATGACATGCCGTCAGTCGAGATTCACGCACACAGACACGCTCGTGGAGGGACTCTGCCCCAGGGCTTATTGGTGTGACCAAGACTCTACCGATTAACCAAGGTTTACTTAAGTACACCGGACGATCCAGGTGGGACCTTACTTTAATACTCTCTCAACTACCACTACACTGTGAATCCACAGAAGCAGACTCATGAGGCCGCGTATAATTGCTAAAGTTCTGCAAAAACTCTCATGTTAAGTTCTGTGCCTACATGTGTGGACCTTATATAATTAAGTCTTATGCAAACTATTATATCATCTTATACTATGTAAGAAAATTGCACACACACACAAGTATCCACAGGCTCTGCTCTAAGTTAATTTTTTTATTGAGTTAAATCTATCGAGAGTTAGTTATTTTCTGCTTGTTCAGGTCATGCGGTCATGGCAGAATTCCGGACTAAAGGGGGCTGTCTGATTTCTTTAAGTGTTTAAACTATTTTCATGATCACATATGCGGAATTGCTTCATTATTATTGAAGTGGTAGTTGATTAATATTTTTGAGTCTCTGGTTTGATTGGGGGCACTTGCATTTCCCATGTTATTTATATTGGCATATTAATGATGCTTAACTGAGAATTACCCAATTTGCCTTGTTATATATATATTTGTGTATTTATTTATTCTTTTTGCAAGGGGGTTATTGTGAGGGGTTTAGTACAGAAATGGTGGATGTGTGTTATATATGTTGTGTATGTGTTTGTGTGTAATTTTCACTTTTGGAGGGGAATGTGTTAGAAATTATGATATCAAAAATGTGATATATAATTACCTTAATATCCACTTTAGCGATACACAGTTTCGTCACTGATGACGCGTTTCGGGACTAAGTCCCATCCTCAGATACATAATTAATAAATTAAAATATTAAAATCACGACCATGATACTGGTCAAGTCAAAATAAATAAAATAAATTATAAATCGCATGTAATAAGTTTTGCTAACCACGGCTGGAGCTCCCGCATGCGTTCACCCGCAACCGCGATTGTCACGCGACTGGTCAAAGATTAAGACAAACTGATTGCAGTGTCGAACAGGTAATTTGACGCAAAATTTACCTGGTCATTTAATAAACTGTTTTTGGTGTTACTATCTTTTAAAGCTTTATAAATTTCAAATTCCTCCAGACTATCCATCCGTCTACCCTTTTTACAAATATGCAACGCTGTTAAATTTTCTTCGAAGTTCGTATATTTATGTCCGCTTGATATTAAATGTTGTGCAAAGTTGGACTTATTATTACTTGGCTTAGGAATATGTTCTAGAAATCTTTTATAAAAACATCTGCCAGATTGACCGATATAGAACGCATCACAATCATCACATTTTATTTTATATACGCCACATTGCTTTTTTAATGGTAATTTGTTTTTGTTTTTGAAATAATTTCCTAAATTATTATTTGTTTTAAATGATAAAATATAGTTATTATCTTTAAGAACGGGTCTTAAAATATTTGGCATAATACCTGTGAAATTAGCCGAAAGATATTTATAATTTTTGTTACTTGCTTTTATAGAGTTTGAATTTTTATTTTCTAAACGTTTCCTATGCCTATTTATTATTTTGTCAACTATTGTAGATTTATACCCGTTATTTATTGCTATTTGTTTGATAGTGCTAACCTCATTTAAGTAGTCCTCCTTTTCGAGGGGAACATTTAAAAGTCTGTTGACAAGACTGTTAAACACTGCCACTTTTTGTGTAACGGGATGATATGAATCATAGTGTATTACTGTGTCAGTACTAGTGTGTTTTCTAAAGATTTTGTATTTTAAATTATTCCCGTTGTGTAATACAGTGAGGTCTAAAAAATTGATACTTTTGTTGTTTTCGATCTCCATAGTAAATTTTAATTTGTTATGAATTTTGTTTAGGTAATTTTTAAATAATTCTATTTGTCTGGCATTCCCGTTAAAAATAATAAAGGTATCATCTACATATCTGGAGTAATGGATGATTTTACTGGCGAAATAATTATCTTTTAAAATTTTTGTATTTTCTAAATGGTTTAGATATAGGTCCGCCAGGATGCCAGAAAGTGGAGATCCCATGGCAAGTCCTTCATCCTGTTTATAATATGCATTTTCAAATGAAAAATAGTTTTGATGAAGAATGGTTTTTAGTATCATCATCAGTTGGTTAACTTTCTGTATTTCTAAAGAACCTTTATTCATTAAATTATGCCTGAGTAAAGTTAAAGTTTCATCAATAGGCACATTAGTGTATAAATCTACTATGTCGAATGATACTAGTTTGTAGTTTGGTTGAATTGTAACGTGGTTTATATTTTTGATAAAATCCTTATAGCTTTTAACACTCCGATTATTTTCTAAGTTGGTGTGCTCTCTGATGATTTTTACTAAGGTTTTAGCTATTTTATAACCGGGGGCAGTTGTAAAATTAACTAATGGTCTAATTGGAGTGTTCTGTTTATGTACTTTCGGAAGACCCCTTAAACAAGGCGCACTAGCATTTATTGGTTTTAGTGAGGATTGTGTGCGTTTATCAAATAGTTGCGTGCATTTATTTATTGTTTTATTCAGTTCTAAAGTGTACTTCTTAGTGGGGTCGGATGTCAACTTAGTAATATTGTTGTCATTTATAAAGTTGTGTACTTTTTGTGTGTATTCGTCAAGTTTCAGCATGGCTATAGAATTTCCCTTATCTACCTTGGTTATGTAAATATTATTATTAGAAAGTTTTTTATTTAGTTGTATAGCTATGCGTTGTTCATGTTGTGCTTTAGTGTAATTAACTTTATTTTGTATAAGCTTATTGTTCTTGTTTTTAATGATTTTATTAAACTTATTATTTACTAATACTCTTATTTCATTTTGTTTACCTGGGTCAGGAATGTTTTTTATCACTGACTCGGCTTCAATTATTTCTTTAATTAAGTTATGTTTATTTTTAAGGTTGGGGGGAAAATTGTAATTTAGACCTTTGCTGATAAGTTTTGTCTCTGCGTCAGTTAAAGTGACGTCAGTTGTATTTATTACTCTAGGGTAGAAAATGTGCGTGCGTTCCATGTTATCTTTATATTTACTATTACTTAACTGGCTGATTTTAATTGCCTGTTTATGTTTGTGAAGTCTAATCTTATTTGTAACGTATTTGTTAATTTGCTCTATGATACTATCGATCAAAGCAGGATGTACCATGTTATATAATTCCAATTGAGATTTATACATAGCCAAATTCAATGATATTTTTTTGCTATATAGAAATTTAATCTCTTCTTTGATCCTAAACGTGCTAGCATATTGTTCGGTTTTTCTGGCTAGTTTGGAGGAATTATTAATCTTAATTTTAGCATAATTTGGGATTAAATTTTGTCGTAAACATGTTTTATTAAATTTTATATGTAAATTGGTTTTGAATAATTTAAGTTTAAGATTTTGATATTTATACGCGATACTTGCCTTGTATGGCTCCATGTTAATTACTTATTTTTTGCGTACCGTATCACTTATTATATGATATATAATTACCTTAATATCCACTTTAGCGATACACAGTTTCGTCACTGATGACGCGTTTCGGGACTAAGTCCCATCCTCAGATACATAATTAATAAATTAAAATATTAAAATCACGACCATGATACTGGTCAAGTCAAAATAAATAAAATAAATTATAAATCGCATGTAATAAGTTTTGCTAACCACGGCTGGAGCTCCCGCATGCGTTCACCCGCAACCGCGATTGTCACGCGACTGGTCAAAGATTAAGACAAACTGATTGCAGTGTCGAACAGGTAATTTGACGCAAAATTTACCTGGTCATTTAATAAACTGTTTTTGGTGTTACTATCTTTTAAAGCTTTATAAATTTCAAATTCCTCCAGACTATCCATCCGTCTACCCTTTTTACAAATATGCAACGCTGTTAAATTTTCTTCGAAGTTCGTATATTTATGTCCGCTTGATATTAAATGTTGTGCAAAGTTGGACTTATTATTACTTGGCTTAGGAATATGTTCTAGAAATCTTTTATAAAAACATCTGCCAGATTGACCGATATAGAACGCATCACAATCATCACATTTTATTTTATATACGCCACATTGCTTTTTTAATGGTAATTTGTTTTTGTTTTTGAAATAATTTCCTAAATTATTATTTGTTTTAAATGATAAAATATAGTTATTATCTTTAAGAACGGGTCTTAAAATATTTGGCATAATACCTGTGAAATTAGCCGAAAGATATTTATAATTTTTGTTACTTGCTTTTATAGAGTTTGAATTTTTATTTTCTAAACGTTTCCTATGCCTATTTATTATTTTGTCAACTATTGTAGATTTATACCCGTTATTTATTGCTATTTGTTTGATAGTGCTAACCTCATTTAAGTAGTCCTCCTTTTCGAGGGGAACATTTAAAAGTCTGTTGACAAGACTGTTAAACACTGCCACTTTTTGTGTAACGGGATGATATGAATCATAGTGTATTACTGTGTCAGTACTAGTGTGTTTTATTTAAACAAATAGAATTATTTAAAAATTACCTAAACAAAATTCATAACAAATTAAAATTTACTATGGAGATCGAAAACAACAAAAGTATCAATTTTTTAGACCTCACTGTATTACACAACGGGAATAATTTAAAATACAAAATCTTTAGAAAACACACTAGTACTGACACAGTAATACACTATGATTCATATCATCCCGTTACACAAAAAGTGGCAGTGTTTAACAGTCTTGTCAACAGACTTTTAAATGTTCCCCTCGAAAAGGAGGACTACTTAAATGAGGTTAGCACTATCAAACAAATAGCAATAAATAACGGGTATAAATCTACAATAGTTGACAAAATAATAAATAGGCATAGGAAACGTTTAGAAAATAAAAATTCAAACTCTATAAAAGCAAGTAACAAAAATTATAAATATCTTTCGGCTAATTTCACAGGTATTATGCCAAATATTTTAAGACCCGTTCTTAAAGATAATAACTATATTTTATCATTTAAAACAAATAATAATTTAGGAAATTATTTCAAAAACAAAAACAAATTACCATTAAAAAAGCAATGTGGCGTATATAAAATAAAATGTGATGATTGTGATGCGTTCTATATCGGTCAATCTGGCAGATGTTTTTATAAAAGATTTCTAGAACATATTCCTAAGCCAAGTAATAATAAGTCCAACTTTGCACAACATTTAATATCAAGCGGACATAAATATACGAACTTCGAAGAAAATTTAACAGCGTTGCATATTTGTAAAAAGGGTAGACGGATGGATAGTCTGGAGGAATTTGAAATTTATAAAGCTTTAAAAGATAGTAACACCAAAAACAGTTTATTAAATGACCAGGTAAATTTTGCGTCAAATTACCTGTTCGACACTGCAATCAGTTTGTCTTAATCTTTGACCAGTCGCGTGACAATCGCGGTTGCGGGTGAACGCATGCGGGAGCTCCAGCCGTGGTTAGCAAAACTTATTACATGCGATTTATAATTTATTTTATTTATTTTGACTTGACCAGTATCATGGTCGTGATTTTCATATTTTAATTTATTAATTATGTATCTGAGGATGGGACTTAGTCCCGAAACGCGTCATCAGTGACGAAACTGTGTATCGCTAAAGTGGATATTAAGGTAATTATATATCATATAATAAGTGATACGGTACGCAAAAAATAAGTAATCAAAAATGTGCTTACAAAATTACTAAAAGGCTAGCCTCTTTAATTTCACCTTATATAGCGCTCAAAGATTAGTAAACTTCAATTTTACTTGTGAACAAGATTATTGCTAGAATTAAATTGGATATAGCATGGCAGGGTCTATACAATTTATATCTATATTTGAATTCACTCAAAAGCTTGTGCTGTGAAGAACACTGACATATATATATATATATATATATATTGTAGTTAAATTCTACCTATGGTTTTACTCATTGTTGAGTTTACAACTCGTAATGTCATGTAAATCCTTGCATGCCAAATAAAGTTCACGCTTGTTTGTTAATAGACTTTTTCATTTGCAAGTCCTGTCATTCACCTGGGGGGACATGTCTGTAATTGTAGCTTGGGCCTTTGCACACTTATGCTTCCTCTAGGTTCACCACCTAGTTCTAAATATTATGTCTCTCCCCTTTACAAAAAAATAATAAAATAAAATAAAATAAATTACAAAAAAAAACTTAGAAAATAAAAGGGGGGTTTCAGTAGGACAGCCATTTCCTCTTTCATATTTCGTTTCAATAAACGCATATAATTACCCGCATGTTTTTTTTTATTATTTCGCTTTTTCAATGTTATCACGTTCACTTCGTTGTGCAAAAAAAAACATGTTCTCTTGGTAGTGTTCTGTTTGTTGCGGCTTATCTCAGCGGCTTAGCTCGTGTTTACAAACGATAATTACAATTTTGTTTATAACCAAGATAATTACATTGAAGGACAAAGAAATAATATTATGAAACGAAAAACGTTCTAGAGCAGAGAAAAATAAATTGTTTTATTTTCTGGAGCTGAATTATTTGGAATTGTTATCAAAATGACACACGGTGTGTCATTCACAGTCAACGTGTTAAAAAATTACAAGCTGTTGATGATAATTTGGTGGGACAGACCAACAAATGGACTGGCGTACTCAGTACGCCGCCCAGGCAAAATTGTATCGCCAAACCGCCCGGGCAATTAAGGGTTAATCTTAAGAAAAAACTCAGTGTATTTACCGTACTTTATTAATCCAAATTCTTTTTAGCATAAAGTTCAAGCCTGTACATAGCTCCAAGTTCAAGACTTACTGAATTTGTTGTGTTATAATAATTCTACATATCATAATACATAATTAAATAAAAATTACATACCTGCATAAGCATGAACATATCCTTAAAACCTCCAAATTTTGAAATAATAAAACATGTATTATTTTATATTTTGATTATAATCATAGTTCAAAATAAGACCTAACAGACATTTAAATCCTAAAACAAACTCCTACTTAACACTACTGTGCCAAATATCTCACTATGTTGTAGCCCTTTAACATCTTCAACTATTTTACATTTTTTACACATGATGTCCTTCCACCTTCCCCCTTCATAGCCCACTTCTTTGGTGCCACATCACTTATACACTTCTTTCATATACCCTCATTTAAGGTTCCTGATAGTCTGATTTTTTTATTCTTTCCTTATCTTTTGTCTGAAATACTTTTTTAAAATCACTCTTCCAGTATATATGACTGTCTTGACTGTCTTTCCCCCATTTTAACTTTTATCAGTTACATCTTGAGCTGCTGTTTAATTGTCTCAGTTCTTGTTTTGACCTTTCTAGTCTTTTATTCTGTTCTTCTATAATACAACATTTCAATTACATTAATTTTCAATTTATATATAAAAGTCAGCATCCAAGCATACACAATCATGGGCCTCACAAAAGTTTCTGGTTATAATTACTCCTCATTTTCCATCCAAATCAAACTTTTTTTTGCTTCTTTTGTAGCAAAATTCACTTCTCTTCTCTTCACTTCTCTATGTGTTGCACATAGTCTTCAGTCTTTTTAAAAATATTTGACTTAAGATAATTAAAATACTGAAACATTAAGAAGGTCAAAAGGGTGAGAAAATGGAAAAATACATTGTTATATTAAGAACACGGCTGAATGCAATAACGGAGACCATGCTTTCAGAGGCCCAGAACGGTTTCAGGAAGGGCAGATCATGTTTAGATTTTATCTTTACAATAGCTCAGCTCATTGAAAAGTGTAGAGAGTTCAGCTGCCCACATACATAGCTTTCATCGACTTCGATAAGGTGTTTGACAGATTGAATTGGAGCAAACTATGGGCAGTAATGGCAAGGAAAGGGACCCCACAACATCTAATCAGAGTCTTTAAGTGGAGAATAAAATCTTAATAGAAGCAAGGAAACCAAGAACAGCTCCTAGAGTTGGCGTGATCAATTGTGGAATATGACAAGGGTGTCCACTATCACCTTCTCTTTTTAATTTACATATTGACAATGTCATACAAAACTGGCAGATGTGTCTTCCAGAACATTTTATGATTGGTCACTCTACAATTGACACTTTGTTGTTTGCGGACGATGAGGCTATTCTGTCAGACTCTGAAAACAGATTGCAGATGGGGATACATTTGTTAAATCGAATCTGCAAAGACTCTGGACTGCAGATATCCACATGTAAGACCAAGGTGATTGCTTTTCATGGAACTGATCCCGTACAGGCACAAATTGTTATAGATGGTACTGTCCTGGAACAAGTTAGCAACTTTGAATACATGGGCTACAGTGTGTCTTATAATGCATGCAACGATGTTGTGAATAAGTTGCATAAGTTCAACCTTATGTGTGGGAACATTAGGCAAACCCTTAAGTCAGCAAGTAAAGGAACACGCCTAAAATTCTTCAAGGTGATGGCTCTTCCCACACTTCTTTATGATCTGAGAATTGGACTTTAATGAAAGGCCAGGCCAGTCACATCCAAGCGGCTGAAATGAGATTTCTCAGACACGTAGCAGGGTATATTCTCCATGATCATAGAAGAAACACAGACATACGGCAGGAACTGAATATTATGAGTATACTCGACAGGATCGCCCAGTATTGGCTGAATTGTTGGGAACATCTTTGCTGAATGGATGACTACCGTATCCCCCAAACAACTCTGGAACTATAAGCCAGGGGGATGGAGAGGTGTGGGACGTCCAAGGAAGCGCTGGAGTGACAGCTCTAATCTTTGCCTATTTGAGACCGGAATAAACCGTCCTTGGTTTAATCTGTGAAGAAGATGATGATGATGACATTGGTTGTTCTTTGTAATAATGGATCATGTTAAGTATTAGTTAAGAGAGCTTGTTGATTCAAAGAGAATCTGTACATTGTATGTGTATATACATGGACCCAAACAAGTTTTCCTAGTAAGTCTATTTAATTATTCGTTTATATTATTTTGACTTTTCATCATACACTATATAAATATATGATATTTTTTGACTCTCTTATCACTTGTTGATAGAGTATTGTTTAATAGTTATATTCATTATGTACCAGTACTAGTTTATATTTACCGATTGTTTAGATGGCCAAAACGTTGCTTCTTATATTTTTGTGTGTGATGGCATCATTTAGTTTTTAAGGTTTCTATTGTATTATATTTAGATTATTTAAATTTCGGGTATACGTGTTGTAATATTAAATATTTCTGTTCAGTCTTCAGTTGAAAAATAATTATAGCTGTTTATTATGTTTCGTGTAAACTCTTTTATTCAGTATTATTATATATAAAAACTTTCACAAATGAACTTACTTTGGTTGTCACTTTCACAAACGTTTCAAGGTGATGTGCCTCTTCCTCAGTGTGAGTAAATACTGAATGTCATTGTTACAGAATAACACTTATGGACTATAGGTGTGTGTGGTGGGAATTGATGGTGGGAGGGAATTGGCGCTGAGGTTCAAATTGTGTGTTTGGATCAATGTATCAAATAGTGTATGTGATCTGTAATGTAACTGTTCATTTAATATGTTGTTTGGTTGTAGTGCGTGATACCTGTATATTTCAAATTGTTCAGCTGTGTTTAATTTTCTACTTTTTGGTAAGTAGTGTAATATTTCCATGTTGTGTTCTATGTTTGTGTAACTATGGTTTTCATTTTGTAAATGTGTGGCAAATGTGGAATGTATGTAATTTGTGGTGAGGGCTTTTACATGTTCTGAAAATCTGGAATAAAAAGATCTTCCCATGTGGCCGATGTATAATTGGTTACAATCATTACAATTTAATTTATAAACTCCTGTTTTACTGTATGTGTCTGTGTCTTTGTTAATATTTATATGTTTCCTAATGGTGTTGTTGGTTCTGTAGGCTACTTTATAATTGTGTTTTCTAAATGTGTTAGCAATTTTGTGTGTATTGGAGTTGTAGTATGTAAGTGTTATGTACTTACTGGGTTGTGTGTTGTTGGTCTGATGTGTTTTATTTTTTGTGCTTAGGATGCGTTTGTGTATTTTATTTACCAAATCGGGGTTGTATCCATTTTTAACTGCTATATATTTGATTGTGTTAAATTCTTCTTGGTAGTCATGTGTGTTTAGGGGTATTGAAGTGAGTCTATGGAGCATGTAGTTGAATGCTGCATGTTTGTGTTTTTTTTTTTTTTTGAGACCAACCAGTATGGTCGGACTCGGGCTGTTTTGGAGATGAGCTCCCTTCAGCCGTGTGGGTTTTGGGGAGATGTACGCCAGACGACCGGGCCGTGGAGAAGGTGGAGGCACTTAGTTGGGAGAGTATTGTATGTTTGTTATATTGTATGAGAGTGTAGTGTGTAGCCATACGCGAGCGGGAGAGGTAGATGGATGTGGCCATTATAGTTGTTTTGTGGCATCTTTATTTATTCATTTTGCTGTTTTGTTTATTTCTTCTGCGACGTTCTTTCGGGGGGGGGGGCCAAGACAGGGACGTGTGACGTTGGTTGCCAAAGCTGTTAGGTGGTGACAGGGTGCCATCAAGGGAGGCGGAAGGAACAGATTGGATGATTATAAGCGGGTACATAAATGTGGGGAATTAGAGTGTGTCTTTACTGTGGTGAAGTGAAGATAGGGCTGATGTGTTGAGTTGGGTGGTTGGATGAGTTATGTATGACCATGTCTGATGTGGTGGGTTTCCTGTATATTTTGTATGTGTGTGTGTTGTTTGTTTTGGTGATTGTGAGGTCTAAGAAGTTTAGGCTAGTATTTAGTTCTATTTCAAATGTGAATTTTAATTTATGGTGTATAGTGTTAATATATTTGTGGAAATTTTCTATTTGTCTTTTGTTGCCATTGTATAGGAGTATAATGTCATCAACATACCTGTGCCAATAGATTATTTTATTGGTGTATTTGTTATTGTGTAATATGTGTTCTTGTTCTATGGTGTGTACAAATATTTCGGCTAATATACCTGATATAGGGGAGCCCATGGGTAGTCCATCTGTTTGTGTGTAAAACATGTTATTGTGTGTGAAATAATTTTAATCAGTTATAATTTTAGTTAGATGTATGATCTCTTTTATGCGTGTTTCAGGTATGTTGTTTAATTTTAGTAATTGTTCTAATGTAGTTATAGTTTCTTTTATGGGAACATTGGTGTCTAGGTTTGTTATGTCGAATGAAGCTAGTGTGGAATTGTGTGGAATGTGGATATGTTGAGTTTTATTCACTAGATCTAAATTATTTTTGACAGTGGTGTTGTTAGTTAAATTTATGCTATTTCTGATTTATTTATCTAAGTGTCTAGCTATTTTGTGTGCAGGTGCTTGTGTGTTGTTTATAAGTGGCCTGATGGGAATATTTGGTTTATGTAATTTCAGTAGTGCATTTAGTGTAGGGGCTTTTGGTTTAATTTGTTTAAAATATTTGATGTTGTCAGGTGATACTATGTGTTTTGTGTTATTTAAGGTTTTGTTTATTTGTTTGTGATAATTTGGGGTGGTATCTTTATTTAATTTAGTGATGTTGTTTTCATTAAAAAATGTTTCGATTTTGTTATTTAAAGCTTGTTTTTCTATTATGACATTAATATTGCCTTTGTCTGCTTTGAGTATGGTTAGGTTGTGCTCTTGTAATTTACGTTTTATGTTTTTTAGTAATTGGAATTCAATACTGTGTTGTTTATGTTCATATTGCTGTGTGTGTTGTAATTTGCGTTTGATATCGTGGCGTATGGTCTCTTGGTCTATGTTATGCGTGTGTTGTATGGCTGTTTCAGCATCAAGGACTATGTCACGTGTCTTTTATTATTGTTGTTATTAGTTGGATTGATGCCTAAATTGTGTTTTAGACCTTTATCTAATAGGGTTATTTCTGCATTAGTGAAATGGGTCAATATTGTATTTACAATACGTGCATGAAACTTATGTGTCGGTGTAGGGATGGTTTCGTTTCTGCGTGTTAATATGTTATTGATTTTACTTCCATATTCCTTAAGGAATGGAAGTATGGTGATGGCAAAAAAAATCGTGTTCGAGATTATTGCAGATTCTGATTCTACTACACTCAAAACATGAAAAAAAGTCGTTTTCCGAAAAGTGTCTGTGTGTGTGTGTGTGTCTGTCTGTAGATTTTTTTCCTATGGCAAACGATAACTGCCGCAAATTCAAACAGAATCAAATAATTTTTTGCATACAGCCCTGATTTGTAGAGGACTCGCGACCTATTGTTTTTGGTGAAGATCGGTTGAGGGAAAGGGGTAGTTTACCTGCAACGGTTTTTTTTTATCAAGGGAAATTTTTTTTTTTTGGCAAACGATAACAGCCGCAAATTCAAACAGAATCAAATAATGTTTCGTATACAGCCCTGAATTGTAGAGTTCTCAAGACCTTTTGTTTTTGGTGAAGATCGGTTAAGGGAAAGGGGTAGTTTACTTGTAACGTTTTATGTTTTAACAAGGGTATTTCCTATGGCAAACGATAACAGCCGCAAATTCAAACAGAATCAAAAGATTATTTGCATACACCCCTAAATTGTAGAGTTCTCAAGA
This sequence comes from Magicicada septendecula, assembly GCA_034769895.1. Classification (NCBI taxonomy): domain Eukaryota; kingdom Metazoa; phylum Arthropoda; class Insecta; order Hemiptera; family Cicadidae; genus Magicicada; species Magicicada septendecula. The sequence goes on from CM068367.1 coordinate 779,314,576, forward strand.
CCTATTGTTTTTGGTGAAGATCGGTTAAGGGAAAGGGGTAGTTTACCTACAACGTTTTTTTAACAAGGGTATTTTCTATGGCAAACGATAACAGCCGCAAATTCAAACAGAATCAAATAATTTTCTGCATACAGCCCTGATTTGTAGAGTACTCAAGACCTATTGTTTTTGGTGAAGATCGGTTGAGGGGAAGGGGTAGTTTACCTGCAACGGTTTTTTTTATCAAGGGAAATTTTTTTTTTTGGCAAACGATAACAGCCGCAAATTCAAACAGACTTAAATAATGTTTCGTATACAGCCCTGAATTGTAGAGTTTTCAAGACCTATTGTTTTTGGTGAAGATCGGTTAAGGGAAAGGGGTAGTTTACCTGTAACGTTTTATGTTTTAACAAGGGTATTTCCTATGGCAAACGATAACAGCCGCAAATTCAAACAGAATCAAACGATTATTTGCATACAGCCCTAAATTGTAGAGTTCTCAAGACCTATTGTTTTTGGTGAAGATCGGTTGAGGGAAAGGGGTAGTTTACCTGCAACTTTTTTTAACAAGGGTATTTTCTATGGCAAACGATAACAGCCGCAAATTCAAACAGAATCAAATAATGTTTTGCATACAGCCCTGATTTGTAGAGTACTCAAGACCTATTGTTTTTGGTGAAGATCGGTTAAGGGGAAGGGGTAGTTTACCTGCACCGTTTTTTTATCAAGCGTATTTTCTATGGCAAACGATAACAGCCGCAAATTCAAACAGAATCAAATAATTTTTTGCATACATCCCTGAATTGTAGAGGTCTCAAGGACTTTCGATTTTGGTGAAGATCGGTTAAGGGGAAGGGGTAGTTTACCTGCAACCTTTTACGTTTTAACAAGAGTAAAGTACTTGCAAATTTATTTAAACTTTTTGAAACAATGGTAATTGTTAAAAATAAAATAATTTTGTTGCCAGGCAATAAAATTAAAATTTTTTAATTTTAATGTAATATAATATTTTTCATTTAATACGGCAATAAAAAGGCAGGTAAGACACAAACACACAATTCACGTTATTTCTGGCCTCACTCATGTTTATTTTCTTACGTTTGCACGCTTTTTAAATGGAAAGTGCCGAAACCCACACCAACATAACGCGTGCAAGCCGAAAAAATGGACATCAATTTGCTTACTGGCGAAGCTAGTAGTTAATGAATGGGTAGGCAAAAATCTTATCTTAAATTTTTTTTAAGGAATCACTAAAAGGACGGTGGGTCAAATCGGACGCTGAGGTAGAGTTTGCTGTAACCGAATGGTTCCACAAACAGCCATAAGAATTTTACTAGCAGGGAATCTACAGGTTAGCGCAACAGTGGAACTCATGTCTTAATGTTATTGGAGACTTCTTTTAAAATCGTTGAATAAAAAATGCTTTACAGCTCTATACGTGTGTCTATTGAACAATCCTTGTATTAGTCATACACAATAATACAACTGATTGAACTTCAAATTTTTAAACTTGATTAGTTTCTATATATATGTTTAATGTTACAAATAATTCAAATAACAATCTTGATCATCTGTTAGTTTAGCGGAATAACAGTGACACTTTTAATAACCGCATAAAATAAACACTTAGAAACAACACAGGCGCTTTAACTTAACTGTTTGGACCACAGAAGTGAGGCATGCCTCAACGCTCTATGTGTACAGCGCGGGACAATCCCCCCTCCCTACACTTCCCTATCACACCACTACATTGCTTACATACGATGTATACAAAAAACGCTGAGGCAAGTTCAGGTTGCCTCATTCGCTTTAAACGAACTATGCCGAATCTCACCTGTCACCAACTAGCGGTCGCTCAATAAAGCACGTTTCGGTTTAATAAATTTGACAGTTACAGTAACAATGTATAATCTTTACGTTATGTAGTTCATACGTATTTATAATTTTTATTCTACAGAATTTGTTAGGGTAGGCATTGACTCCATGTAACTTCGCCACTGATATATATGTGTACAACGTTATCGGCAACAAAGAAGTAGTTTTTGTTAAAATTCCTTCCCGGGATATTTGGCCGTAGTCCAATGTTTTCTACAAAACCAGACATTTCGGCAATGCCATCGACTTCCATCATCAGTGAAAATCGAGTGCGATAACGTGAGGTGGTATACGTTAGTGACCACAGTACTGTGGTTAAGGCTGAAGCAGTAAGTAGAAAGAAGTAGTTTCTATGGTAATATTTCATTTCGAAAATGATTTTAAATATAAATCTTAGAATATGGAAGTCATGTATGGTTCTCCATACCGATATTTTCTGTTATGTCTTTCCTGTGTTCTTAATTGGATTTTCTCTATGATATTTCGTGTATATTGTATTATGTGTTCTAATTCAATGTGGTGTAATATTTGTGTGAGTTTTACATATAGGTTGTATGCCGTTTTGTTTAGTGTATCTTTTTTGTGGTATAAATCTTTGACGATGTTATCCAGGTGTATTATTTCTGCTTTACGTTTGGTTTGTATTGCGGCGTGTGTGTTATTTTTTTATTATGATTTGTGCATGTGTGGGTATAATGTCGTGTTTGCAGCATGTTTTGTTGTATGCGATGTTTAAGGATGTTTTTACTTCCATATTCCTTAAGGAATGGAAGTATGGTGATGGCAAAAAAAATCGTGTTCGAGATTATTGCAGATTCTGGTTCTACTACACTCAAAACATGAAAAAAAGTCGTTTTCCGAAAAGTGTCTGTGTGTCTGTCTATCTGTAGATTTTTTTTTTTTGGCAAACGATAACTGCCGCAAATTCAAACAGAATCAAATAATTTTTTGCATGCAGCCCGGATTTGCAGAGTACTCACGACCTATTGTTTTTGGTGAAGATCGGTTGAGGGAAAGGGGTAGTTTACCTGCAACGGTTTTTTTTTAGCAAGGGTAATTTTGTTTGTTTGGCAAACGATAACAGCCGCAAATTCAAACAGAATCAAAAGGTTATTTGCATACAGCCCTAAATTGTAGAGTTCTCAAGACCTATTGTTTTTGGTGAAGTTCGGTTGAGGGAAAGGGGTAGTTTACCTGCAACGTTTTTTTAACAAGGGTATTTTCTATGGCAAACGATAACAACCGCAAATTCATACAGAATCAAATAATGTTTTGCATACAGCCCTGATTTGTAGAGTTCTCAAGACCTATTGTTTTTGGTGAAGTTCGGTTGAGGGAAAGGGGTAGTTTACCTGCAACGCTTTTTTAACAAGGGTATTTTCTATGGCAAACGATAACAGCCGCAAATTCAAACAGAATCAAATAATGTTTTGCATACAGCCCTGATTTGTAGAGTTCTCAAGACCTATTGTTTTTGGTGAAGATCGGGTAAGGGAAAGGGGTAGTTTACCTGTAACGTTTTATGTTTTAACAAGGGTATTACTTCCATATTCCTTAAGGAATGGAAGTATGGTGATGGCAAAAAAAATCGTGTTCGAGATTATTGCAGATTCTGATTCTACTACACTCAAAACATGAAAAAAAGTCGTTTTCCGAAAAGTGTCTGTGTGTGTGTCTGTGTGTCTGTCTGTCTGTGTGTCTGTCTGTAGATTTTTTTTCTATGGCAAACGATAACTGCCGCAAATTCAAACAGAATCAAATAATTTTTTGCATACAGCCCTGATTTGTAGAGGACTCGCGACCTATTGTTTTTGGTGAAGATCGGTTGAGGGGAAGGGGTAGTTTACCTGCAACGGTTTTTTTTATCGAGGGAAATTTTTTTTTTTAGGCAAACGATAACAGCCGTAAATTCAAACAGAATCAAATGATGTTTCGCATACAGCCCTGAATTGTAGAGTTCTCAAGACCTATTGTTTTTGGTGACGATCGGTTAAGGGAAAGGGGTAGTTTACCTACAACGTTTTTTTAACAAGGGTATTTTCTATGGCAAACGATAACAGCCGCAAATTCTAACAGAATCAAATAATTTTTTGCATACGTCAGTGAATTGTAGAGGACTCAAGGCCTTTAGATTTTGGTAAAGATCGGTTAAGGGGAAGGGGTAGTTTACCTGCAACCTTTTACGTTTTAACAAGAGTAAAGTACTTGAAAATTCATTTAAACTTTTTCAAACAATGGTAATTGTTGAAAATAAAATAATTTTGTTGCCAGGCATTCTGAAAATTTCAGATTTTGTCCCACAAAATCTGAAAAGATTATACGATAGTTTATGAAACGGTTAATAATACGTCAGTGGAAGGTGTAATGAGAAATTAGCAGAAATGGAAACCTGGGGAATGTTAACTGTTCTGTAGATACAATTTTGTCAGAATGTTTGGAAATGATCATCAACATTGAAGAAAAAGTAAGCATATTAAGAAACATATGTAAGTACTTATTATAAAAAAATAATGTTTGTTTTTTGATAAAGTCATTTTGATTATAAAATATAAATATTTACAACAAGAAAAGAATTTTCAGTTCTCAAAATTTAAATATATTTTTATAAAACAATGGGTTCTTCATTGAGGTGGGGACCATGTCACTCACTCCATCTCAAGCCTCCTCTCCCATTTTGCAGAAAAAGAGGACCCTGTCAAGGCTGATACTTTGACGACAGTGACAGGGCTTTCCACCAAATTCAGCAGAGTGACAGGTAGGCCCAACTCTGATTGGCTCCTCAGATTTCCCCAGCGTTAGTAGGTTCTATGAAAATATTTTATTTCAAAAATGATTTTAAATATAAATCTTAGATATGTTTTATAAATCTCATGTTTTATGTTTTAACATGAATTAATGCTTGATGCCTTTACTTGGTGAAAATCCATTGTAAATTATAGTAAAAAATAAAACCATAAAATAGTTTTTGTGATTTCCACTCGTCAATTTATTAAAATTATAAAACTATGACAGCTGTTTCGGCAACACAGTGCCTTCATCAGATGGTATAAGCTGACTAATTTTCGTACACACAATACAGAATATAAAATATAATACAAGTGCTGTTGTATAGAGAGCGATAGTAATCTCGTGTCAATAAGATTTATACACATTACACAAATATATAACATAACATATACCAAGTCTATTTATACAAATTAAGCAGAGGCGAGCTATTTAGATCTAACTGATCATTTAATAATACATTTAAATATTTGTGTTTATTAATTTCAAGGGTTTCTAATAAATCAAGCTTTGGACCCTTATCAGATAAATGTAAAATTTCAAAATTGTCATTATAACTATGGTCTTTTTCTAACAAGTGATTTGCATAATTTGATTTGCCATCATTATATCTAAAACTATAATTGTGACCATACATTCTTTTTTCGAAAGATCTACCTGTCTGTCCGATATACACTTTATTACAAGACCCACAGGATAATTTGTATACACCAGACTTTTGCAGTTTATCTGTTTTACTCTTATTATTTTTAATATATTTTCCCAAAGAAGACTGCGTCTTAAAAGCTATATTTACATTCCTTTGCGTGAAATATTTACCAATATTATCAGAAGCAGAACCTATGTAAGTGAGAGTGTGATATCTTTTAATCTGTGTTGAGGGAGGGTAAACTAGTTTTAAAGCTTGTGAATAAAATTTTTTGTTTAACAAGTGATCTATGAGGCTAGGTTGGTAACCATTGTTGACAGCTATTTGTTTAATAATGTTAAGTTCTGATTGGAAATTTGAGTCTGATAACGGAATACTAACTAGTCTGTGGATAAAACTGTGAAAAGCAGCCAATTTATGTGAGTATGGATGTGTGGAAGTAATGTGTATCGTCATATCTGTATGTGTAGGCTTATGAAAAATACCGAAGTCTAATTTATTATTGCATTTTGTTATTGTAAGGTCTAAAAAATTGATACTATTGTTATCTTCTAATTCTAAGGTAAAGCTAATATTTTTGTGTAAATTGTTAATAAAATTAAGAAAGATCTGTAATTGTCTACGTGTACCTAGAAAAATTGCTAAAATATCGTCCACATATCTATACCAAAAAATAAACAATTTGAAATAAGGGTGTGCTCTAATTTTAGTTTCTATGTAGTCCATAAAGATTTCAGCTGCCAAAGGGCTAAGTGGATTTCCCATTGCAAGCCCTTCTTTGCCAATATAGATCTTTCCATTAAATTCAAAGTAGTTTTGATTAAGGCAAACCTTCAGTAAATTCAAGATATCCTCTCTCATAAAGGGGTTATTACAATTTTCAATTAATAATTTTTCTACAATATCTATTACATCAGTCGGTGGAATACTCGGAAACAAATTTTTCACATCAAATGATAATAAAACAGCTTTGTCTGGGATATGTGAATCTTTAATTCTGTTAATTAAGTCTAGTGAATTTTTAATACTATGTGTTGACTGAAATTTGCATTGTTTTTGTATAATCTTAATTAGTCTTTTAGATAATTTAACAGAAGGAGCAGTTACATATGATACCACTGGTCTAATTGGATGGTTATCCTTATGCAATTTAATTAAAGAGTAAAGCTTTGGTGGCTGAGGATTCATTACTGATAAAAAATCCAAATCTCGATTATCAAAGAAAGAACAATTCTTTATAGCCTGTTTAACATCTATTTGAAATTTAAAAGTCGGGTTAGTATCAATGGGTTCAAAAGAGTTCAAACATTCAAGTGTCTTGTTTACATATTCGCCTTTGTCGATAGCAATAACAGTATTGCCCTTGTCAGCGCGGGTAAATATTATATTATTAACTACAGATTTTCTCTTAATTGAATTAATAGTTAGTCTATTTTTATTGTTAAATGGTAGAGTCTTAATTTGTTTCGCATAAAGAGAAGTTAATTTATCCGCTACAATGTACAATGTATTACCATTGAACAAATACATTGTAGCGGATAAATTAACTTCTCTTTATGCGAAACAAATTAAGACTCTACCATTTAACAATAAAAATAGACTAACTATTAATTCAATTAAGAGAAAATCTGTAGTTAATAATATAATATTTACCCGCGCTGACAAGGGCAATACTGTTATTGCTATCGACAAAGGCGAATATGTAAACAAGACACTTGAATGTTTGAACTCTTTTGAACCCATTGATACTAACCCGACTTTTAAATTTCAAATAGATGTTAAACAGGCTATAAAGAATTGTTCTTTCTTTGATAATCGAGATTTGGATTTTTTATCAGTAATGAATCCTCAGCCACCAAAGCTTTACTCTTTAATTAAATTGCATAAGGATAACCATCCAATTAGACCAGTGGTATCATATGTAACTGCTCCTTCTGTTAAATTATCTAAAAGACTAATTAAGATTATACAAACACAATGCAAATTTCAGTCAACACATAGTATTAAAAATTCACTAGACTTAATTAACAGAATTAAAGATTCACATATCCCAGACAAAGCTGTTTTATTATCATTTGATGTGAAAAATTTGTTTCCGAGTATTCCACCGACTGATGTAATAGATATTGTAGAAAAATTATTAATTGAAAATTGTAATAACCCCTTTATGAGAGAGGATATCTTGAATTTACTGAAGGTTTGCCTTAATCAAAACTACTTTGAATTTAATGGAAAGATCTATATTGGCAAAGAAGGGCTTGCAATGGGAAATCCACTTAGCCCTTTGGCAGCTGAAATCTTTATGGACTACATAGAAACTAAAATTAGAGCACACCCTTATTTCAAATTGTTTATTTTTTGGTATAGATATGTGGACGATATTTTAGCAATTTTTCTAGGTACACGTAGACAATTACAGATCTTTCTTAATTTTATTAACAATTTACACAAAAATATTAGCTTTACCTTAGAATTAGAAGATAACAATAGTATCAATTTTTTAGACCTTACAATAACAAAATGCAATAATAAATTAGACTTCGGTATTTTTCATAAGCCTACACATACAGATATGACGATACACATTACTTCCACACATCCATACTCACATAAATTGGCTGCTTTTCACAGTTTTATCCACAGACTAGTTAGTATTCCGTTATCAGACTCAAATTTCCAATCAGAACTTAACATTATTAAACAAATAGCTGTCAACAATGGTTACCAACCTAGCCTCATAGATCACTTGTTAAACAAAAAATTTTATTCACAAGCTTTAAAACTAGTTTACCCTCCCTCAACACAGATTAAAAGATATCACACTCTCACTTACATAGGTTCTGCTTCTGATAATATTGGTAAATATTTCACGCAAAGGAATGTAAATATAGCTTTTAAGACGCAGTCTTCTTTGGGAAAATATATTAAAAATAATAAGAGTAAAACAGATAAACTGCAAAAGTCTGGTGTATACAAATTATCCTGTGGGTCTTGTAATAAAGTGTATATCGGACAGACAGGTAGATCTTTCGAAAAAAGAATGTATGGTCACAATTATAGTTTTAGATATAATGATGGCAAATCAAATTATGCAAATCACTTGTTAGAAAAAGACCATAGTTATAATGACAATTTTGAAATTTTACATTTATCTGATAAGGGTCCAAAGCTTGATTTATTAGAAACCCTTGAAATTAATAAACACAAATATTTAAATGTATTATTAAATGATCAGTTAGATCTAAATAGCTCGCCTCTGCTTAATTTGTATAAATAGACTTGGTATATGTTATGTTATATATTTGTGTAATGTGTATAAATCTTATTGACACGAGATTACTATCGCTCTCTATACAACAGCACTTGTATTATATTTTATATTCTGTATTGTGTGTACGAAAATTAGTCAGCTTATGCCATCTGATGAAGGCACTGTGTTGCCGAAACAGCTGTCATAGTTTTATAATTTTAATAAATTGACGAGTGGAAATCACAAAAACTATTTTATGGTTTTATTTTTTACTATAATTTTTAATGTTTTAACATGGGTAATTTTTTATATGACGAACCATAACTGCCGTAAATTCAAACAGAATCAAATAATTTTTTACATATATGCCTGAGCTATAGAGAACTCAATGTCTGTTGATTTTGGTGAAGATCGGTTACGGGGAAAGGGCAGTTTACCTGAAACATTTTTTGTTGTAACATGAGTAAAGTACTTAATTTTGATAAAGTATCCTGATAAGATCTTAATAATCCACTGTAGAAACGTAGATGAAATATCTATAAATGAAGAGGCTAGTTGAACGGGCTGGGGGTAATTTTCTATAAATCAAAATTATAGTTGAAGGGGGAGGGGATAATATTTTTTATATGTGTACTACGTTATTGGCAAGAAAGAAGTATTTTTTTGTTAAAATTCCTTCCCTGGCTGTTTGGCTGAAAATGATTTTAAATATAAATCTTAGAATATGGAAGTCATGTATGGTTCTCCATACCGATATTTGTTATCTGTATTCTGACGTTCCTGTATTTGTGGATGTAATCGCTGTGCTGGTGGTATTATAAATATCTTGTTGATTCATCCTCTTTGTTCACTTTTTTGAATATTATTATATTTTATTCAGATAATTTAGAAAAATCAAGGTTATTATTAACAAGCTTCTTCTCCTTTACGTCCTGTTGCTGTACATGAATTTGAAGCTTACAGTACTTCAAGTCATTCTGACTTCAGTTAACTGTGTATACCACAGAAATAAAAAATATTCTACATTAAAGACACTATTCTATATACACTACTGAATTATAGGAAATAGAGAAATAATTATTAACAGTTAATAATCATTCAAGATAAATACTATAAGAAGAAAGCTAATCATAGTGAAATTGTTAGTTTCTTTTAGTAGATTTTGTCTCATATAACATAAGGGAACAATATATACTGATATCATACCACAGCTACAAGATTATGTAAAAATTATCTTTTAATAGTGAGCATATTTAATATTTATTACTCATGTTTCAGACACAGAGTTAGAGACAGGCACATTCCTGTAATATGTCAATTTTTAACAGAAAATACAGATATTATCAAAATAAATTTGGCCTATAATAACATTACAAGTAATGGAATGAAAGAACTACTAGCATTTCTGGAAGTAAGTTAACATTGATTCTACCAATTATATCAACATATATAATTGATTTAATAAAAAAAAAATATTCCATAGATTTTGTAGCTTATAGATCTTGTAATAAAGTTTGTTTATGCAATCACGTATTCTAGTTTGGTTCAAGGTTCTATTGTAATGTGTGTTTTGTCTTTGGTTTGAAGTAATAGACTGGTCTTATTTATTTTTTCAGTAGACAACAGTTTTATATGATATAATTCATGTAGTACAAGTATACATATTTACCTCATATGCCTATAGATTATCTCAGCTTGAAGAAAACACATAACGAATAGGAAAAATGTCTGTTCTTATAACTTCACTATGTGTTTAAAACTTAAAGATATGTAATCACATGGGTGTCAGTCAGAAAATTGAGAATTAAGTGCACATTTCCATGTTTTGAAGGTGTGTTTGGTAGATAATTTTGCATTACTTTTTATCTTGCCATATTAAGCTGTTATTTGTACATCTTTCTTAAATGACTGGTAGTTCACCTGAAGTTCTCATCTGTTCTGGATATCTGATGTATTGACATGAACAGCTGTCCTGTACATGATGCGATTGTTATCATCTACTTTTCAGCTAACTTTATATTAATCCAGTTAATAGATGGTATTATATGACAACACATCCTCTCCATACTATTGCTTCACTCTAGAATAGATTTATAATGGTTTAAATTTTCATTAATTTAAATTATATATATTGTACAATAACATGCTTACTTATCTTGCTTACCAATAATGTACAGAAATCAAATTTATAATAATGTGAATCATGTCAGACAAGCACGTGCATGAGCCTGCGTGCGCGCTCACACACACACACACACACATATTATAACATTGCCAAACCCTGATCACATTTGATATAAAAAAGTATGTAAAAAATGCCAAGAAACCATATATTTTGATAGATAAATGATAACGAGAATGAAAGTAGTAAATATAATCTATACTGAAGGAGGAAGAATACAACCAAAGGTGGTCACAAAACAAGAAAATACGAACTAGACTGACAGACAACTGACGTTGACCCAACCCCAGAGATTGGCCAGATATCAACCAAAGTAAAGCGAGACAAGAAGACAGTGAAGAAAAAAGAAGAAAATAAAAAATTACATGGCCATAACAAGTAACTAACAAGATTGTTTTAAAAGAGCATAATTTTTTATTATTGTTAATAATTTATGTTTAAATTTTTATTAGTGGTGACTTGTAAATGACAGTATCTCAGCAATTGTTATACATAAAAAACCATGTGTAGATATGATTGTATGTATATCCTTATCTATAGGAGATGTGTCAGCTGTTATGTTTAAGATTACACTCATACAGACAGGGAATAGAAATGTGTGCGTGGTTCAATCAGAGAACAAATTGTATATCCTACTATATACTTTGGAACTTTTACTAAGATTATTTCAGCAGTATGTATGTTATCTCAACATTATGTGTTTGAAAGTATAAGGTTTTGGAGAGTTTATTTATTCGCTAATATTATTGCTGTTGCTACAGATGTAGTATGTTTCAATTAACACAATATATTTTAACATTATTAAACTGTTGTTATTATTACTAATTATGACATTTCAGACCAATTTTTATCACTTTAATGACAATATATACAAAGTTATGTTTTATTTGAAAGAGGTATTTACAATACCATGTTGTTTGCATATTATAAAATGATATGTGACAATCTGAAGGTACCAAAAAAGACATGAACTCATTAGATACAAAAACTTTGTAATAATAGTGAGATCGTGAGAAATATAAGGGTAATTAGAGATAGGTAGGGAGTGACAAAGTTGAACAGTGAAGTGATAAGTGTAATAAAATAAACAGCATATAATCTTAAGAAAAAAGAGTTAAACAAGTGTGACAAACCCAAAATATAAGCACATGTTAAATGAGCAACTAAGTTAAGTATATTAGACTGAAAGACACAAAATAATTGTGAATGCAAAAAACAGAAAAAATATTATCTCAGTATAAAAATCACCAGGATGATTACTGTTATAAAAGAGATGGTGTAGGTATAGCACTCACCAAATTTGTTCATTTGTTAATTTAAAGAAAGAAGTTATTGGCTTAATGTTTAAGGCAATAATTACCAGAAGAAATAGTTTTACAGTAATATGTTAGTATGTTTTAAGTAAGTAAGGAATTTATAAAGAAAATAATAGCAATACCTTTATAAGAAATAATAGGCAAAATATAGTAATTATGTGTAACGAAAGGGAACATGGCAGAATTATATTAAAACTTAGAAATAAGTAAATTATGTATTAGCATAGTATTATCCATTTTTGACTAAAACATTAATACATGGCATAGACCAATCTTGTAAGATATCAAACTAATCTTTGAAAGAAAATAGGAACATCTATGTAAAGATTACGACCATTGAAATTATCCCCAAGTAAATATAGCCATTATAAAATATTTATTCAAATTAAACAAAAAAATTCAAGGTTTGATAACAATGGGTTTATTTTGAGATCGACCAGGTAGAATAATTACGTTACCATGGAAACTGTGGAGTAACAAGCCAAAAATACCGTTAGATTTTTTCACTGAATGTATGACGCTTTAAGGAGATAGACGCTAATTTTCGAGTGACCAAAATTGTCCATTAAAACATAGAAAATATCAGAAAAAGTTATTACTAAGTGTATACCAAGACATAAGATAAAGACTGGAGCCAGATTATTGAAGTTGAGGCCAAATTAACGAAAAAAGAAAATAAATTACTACCAGTTAAACTGAAAAAGATGCCTGATGTCCTGAACCCAGCAAATTAAAGAAGATTATAGTATAACCCATGAATAACAGATCGTATGAATTCGCCATAACTACGGAAGTGATAAGTACCTCTTAAATTACCCGAAATATATAAATAAACTCACGTTAATTATCTCACTAAAGGTCGAAATCTCACTGAACTGAAATTCATTACTTTCAAAGATTAAAAAGAAATTTAAGTCACTGACAATTTATAAACTAACCAATATAAACTGTTGTTAATGATCCATAACTTGTAAACACTTTTACTACACTGCGCTAAACAAAATATACCTACACAATATGTTAGTTAAGTTTACTTGATGTAAAGGTGTGTATTTTTATTGTTTTTAAAACATTTGTAATCCTTTGAACGTAACCTCAAGAACCTATGACAAACGACATTAATAATTTGTATACAATTTTTAACAGACGCCATCATTAAACGTCTGGTATCAATTCAAATATCGATTGTCAAACCCTGTAATTGTCTCATATAAATAACCGGAGCATTTGTATTAGAATAATTTGTATTAAATGAATAATAATCACTAATAAAAAATGTGTAAGTATTGAGTGTAACCACGGTGTTATAATTTCATTAGGAGGTGCACAATATTTTATGTACATTTTAGCAGATGACTGACGATTTACACAGCCCACGCATCGAACGGCTGTGTGCTACAGTGGGCCTAGCTGGCGGAAATATTTGAATTATTCAAACCGCTTGAGCGGCGCTGGTCATACGCCCTTGAATTTTCTTTTAATTGTTTTAAGAAAACAATTTGGCGCCACCGGGACTTTCTCACCCCTAGTGAACATCAAGACCTGGTTATTCGTACGTTCGCCACGAACGAAATCTACAGAAGTTGCACGCATTCGAACTACGGATCGAGAAGACATGTACACTCATTACACACAAATTGTACATTATTTACATTTTGCAGAGTAAAACGGTAGCCGTTTACACGTCGTCATTACAAATTGGCGCGCCAACTAGTGGAGCTAGAATAATAAAGAAATTATACAATTAAACCCTATAAATTCTAGCGGCGATTACGAAAGATTACAAAATGCACACCAGAGGAGTATCGAAAAAATTGGCAAAGGAGAAGGAGATGGAAGAAAACAGAGGGGAAGAAGAGGAAGGAACACCGATTGAAGAAGTGGAGACAGTAATAACCACAACAGGACCAAGCCAAGACGAAGAAATGGAAACACAGGCTGGAGATAGGGGGGAAGCCACAGGAGGAATGGATTTACAAAGATTATGGGAGTTGATTAATGGAAAATTAGACAAGAATGAGGAGAGTTTGAAGGAGATGAACAATAAATTCGACAAGAATGAGGAGAGTTTGAAGGAGATGAACAATAAATTCGACGGCATGAAGAAAGAAACCAGTGACAATTTGAAACAGATCAATGAAAAAATAGTGAGTACTAAGGAAGAATTGAGGAAAACAGTCAACCAAAATAATGAAACACTACAACAACGATTACTGGAGGAAATTCAGCAAAGAAATGAAGATTTGAAGGAAGAATTGAAGGAACAGCTGAAGGAGGACCACGAGAAAAATAAAGAAGAAATGAAGCTACAGATGGCACACCAATTAATGGAGTACCGAGAAGAAGCAAAACAGCAGGTTACGGAAATCAATGACAAATTAGAGGAAACGTTGGAGAAGCTAGAGAAGACCAACGAAAATGTTTCTGGAGTCCGCAAGGAAGTACTCGATAAAATGAACCGTCTCGAAGGAGAAAATAAGAGAAGAATTGAGGAAGGTCATGAAGAAACAGTCAGAAGATGTACCCAGATAGACCAGGACATACACCAAGTCCGGGAAGAAAACCAGAAAGAGGTAGCAGCTGTACGAACAGACTTAGGAGAACGAATGGAAGGAGCTTACAGTAACTTAAATAAAGTAGATAGCAAAGTAGACAAAAACCAACAGAGGATTGACGAAATGCGCAGAATAGAAGAGTCATTACGGGAAGAAGTGGATGCCTGGCGTGACCGACCATGTAATAATAATCATGTCATGAACACAGACAACAGAGATACTATTAATTTCCGTAATTATAAAAGAAACCCTATTGAATTCTTGAAGAGGGTAGAAGAGTTAATCCTCAAGAATCGAGAGACTCGATGGACTACAATAAGAGGGATGTTAGACGAAATGTTCAAGGAGACATACGACAACTGGTGGACTGCCACTCGACCAGACATCCAAAACCTTCAAGACTTTAAGACTCAGTTCAAGGCTAAATACTGGTCTGAGTCAACTCAGAATATGGTCCGCAATAACCTGAGCAATGGAAGGTATGAAAACCAGAATGGACAATCCCTTACCTCCTACTTCTTGGGAAAAATCTGCATGGCCAGGAATTTGGAGCCACGTATACCTGAAGTGTCTGGTAATACAATTATCTTACCACTACGACGACGCCATCCAAAAGGCACGGATGTACAGCCAGGTAAAGACCATCCAAGACATGGCTAGCTTACTGGAAAGCCATGAACATGAGTGGCAGTACAGGAAAAATAGAGGGTACAGCTTCAGAAATAATAGAACCAATGAGGGACAATTGTCACAGAATCAACAGGGAGATAATAAGCCACCGGTAAATAACCCTAACAATTACCAAGGGAACACACGGGGCAATAACGCGCCCAGAAATTTTAACAGAAGTGGAAACCATAATAACAACTTCAGGAACAACCACAGGGGTAATTTCCCGTCGAATGGTTACAACAACAATTATCGCCCTGGAAACAACAGTAATCAGAACAATAATCCAGGATACCGGCCACAGGTAAATTACTTAAGGGGGCAAAGGCAAAGGAGCCGCAGAAGAAACTATCCCTCATCTAACTATCGGCGAACGTACTATAACCAGGTACCCGATACGAGAAGTTACCCATTCGAAGAAGATCACAGGCACAGCGTGGATAACCGGAATAATCAACAGGAGCCGAACGCTAACCAACCATCAAACACTACTGATGTTGGGGGCAATGAGGTCAACCCTCATTTAAACGCTTAAGGCCAGTGAAAACTGCGGACAGCCCATCACTGGACCAATCTCTGGGTGAATATAAGACAACACATGACAAGAAGATCACAATAATATGTACTAATTATTTGAAAAATATAAGGGACGATTTGATCGAAGAATAACCAAAACTACTGAAGAAAGAAGAATAATCAAATCCACTGAAGAATTTATAAACTTAGCTTACCACGACTTTACGGAAGCTACCCCATATACAATGATGTTTGAGCGGCCACCGCCTAGAGAGATAACCGATATGATCCAATTCCCCACCAACACCGAATATCAATTCGAGAAAAAAAGATTCTATAACAGAATAGCCGAAAAGGTAGAGCAACAAAAGAATAAATACGCTAAGAACCAGAAAAAGACTATTAAGTACGAGGTAGGAGAAAGGGTACTGTTAAAAAACAGAGAACTACCCAGCTCCATAGAAGGCATCACTAGAAAGTTACTATTATTATACGTGGGACCATACACTATAACAAAAGACAAGGGCAATAACACTTACGAGATCACTCACCCCGTCACCAAGAAAATAAAGGGGGTATACAATCAAGCCTCAATTAAGAAATATTATGACAATCAACAATAACTGTAAAAAAACAATTTAAAGTAAAAAACCAACAAAAATACTTTAAATAAAGAAAAAAAATAACGTGACAAACAAACAAGTCTGCCAATGTCATAAAGAAAAGATCTCTAAAGAATGTAAAAATTCCAAAACATTCGTAAGTACAGCTTACACTAAGCATTAGAGAAACCATTATGATGAATAAAAATTGTAAAAAATCAAAAAAGATATGTAAGAAAAGCTTACCCAAATATCTTAATAATATTTTAGAACAAGTAAAAATGGAGAGATAAAAGTCACAAGGCATTCAGATAAAGTAAGAGCAACCAACTTACTACAATATTTAAATAAAAATTAACAATAGAGGAGTGTAGTTACAAAACATTCCTCCAAAATAAGGTTAAATTACCATAATATTTAGCCAAAAAATGAGGCATAAAAAGCATAACATACTGTAAAGGAATAAGCTACAAAAAATTCCTAACTAGTAAGAAGCCATAACTTACTATGATATTTAAAAAAAAAAAAAAAAAAAAAAAAAAAAAAAAAAAAAATCAAAATGATCAGCTTCCACAACTATTTAGAAAGAGGGGAAGTAAAATTACCCAAACCAATGATCACAAAACAATATAAATGAAATAAACGTTCTAAGAGTTATAATGTGAAAGGAGATGAAACAAAGAGTAATTAAAAATGAATAAAAATGTGAATTGTATCAATAAAAAACAATGCTTCAAATAGTATCTATAAAGAAAGATAAAACAATATATGACTCGAACTGAGCTATAATGAAGTATAAAAGTAAAAGATTCCCAACAAATATTATGATTATGATTATTATTATTGTTATTTTGAGTCACGAGTTGACTATATTTAAGAATTATTAATTGAGATTGTCTGTTGAATGAAC
Source organism: Magicicada septendecula (assembly GCA_034769895.1). NCBI lineage: Eukaryota > Metazoa > Arthropoda > Insecta > Hemiptera > Cicadidae > Magicicada > Magicicada septendecula. The sequence goes on from CM068367.1 coordinate 779,331,863, forward strand.
CAGCAATCATTTTACTGAGCAGGGATGATGTTCCCCTGATATCAGTATAAGAGTAGTTTTGATGAAAAAGAAGATTTATAGGGAATAACTTATAATAAAAATTCAATAAGCCAGTTCGCAATATGAGAAGATAATGAAGAAAAGACTAAGAAGAATGGAATTAAAGGATACAGAATTAATTATAAAAAATGAATGAGAAGCAGAATTTGAAAAAAAAAAAATAATAAAAATTTGATACGATACAATTGATAATTTCATCAAACTCAAATTCACGTTTTATAAAATGATCAATTTTGGTGGAAGGGCATTATATAACATTGCCAAACCCTGATCACATTTGATATAAAAAAGTATGTAAAAAATGCCAAGAAACCATATATTTTGATAGATAAATGATAACGAGAATGAAAGTAGTAAATATAATCTATACTGAAGGAGGAAGAATACAACCAAAGGTGGTCACAAAACAAGAAAATACGAACTAGACTGACAGACAACTGACGTTGACCCAACCCCAGAGATTGGCCAGATATCAACCAAAGTAAAGCGAGACAAGAAGACAGTGAAGAAAAAAGAAGAAAATAAAAAATTACATGGCCATAACAAGTAACTAACAAGCTTGTTTTAAAAGAGCATAATTTTTTATTGTTAATAATTTATGTTTAAATTTTTATTAGTGGTGACTTGTAAATGACAGTATCTCAGCAATTGTTATACATAAAAAACCATGTGTACATATGATTGTATGTATATCCTTATCTATAGGAGATGTGTCAGCTGTTATGTTTAAGATTACACTCATACAGACAGGGAATAGAAATGTGTGCGTGGTTCAATCAGAGAACAAATTGTATATCCTACTATATACTTTGGAACTTTTACTAAGATTATTTCAGCAGTATGTATGTTATCTCAACATTATGTGTTTGAAAGTATAAGGTTTTGGAGAGTTTATTTATTCGCTAATATTATTGCTGTTGCTACAGATGTAGTATGTTTCAATTAACACAATATATTTTAACATTATTAAACTGTTGTTATTATTACTAATTATGACATTTCAGACCAATTTTTATCACTTTAATGACAATATATACAAAGTTATGTTTTATTTGAAAGAGGTATTTACAATACCATGTTGTTTGCATATTATAAAATGATATGTGACAATCTGAAGGTACCAAAAAAGACATGAACTCATTAGATACAAAAACTTTGTAATAATAGTGAGATCGTGAGAAATATAAGGGTAATTAGAGATAGGTAGGGAGTGACAAAGTTGAACAGTGAAGTGATAAGTGTAATAAAATAAACAGCATATAATCTTAAGAAAAAAGAGTTAAACAAGTGTGACAAACCCAAAATATAAGCACATGTTAAATGAGCAACTAAGTTAAGTATATTAGACTGAAAGACACAAAATAATTGTGAATGCAAAAAACAGAAAAAATATTATCTCAGTATAAAAATCACCAGGATGATTACTGTTATAAAAGAGATGGTGTAGGTATAGCACTCACCAAATTTGTTCATTTGTTAATTTAAAGAAAGAAGTTATTGGCTTAATGTTTAAGGCAATAATTACCAGAAGAAATAGTTTTACAGTAATATGTTAGTATGTTTTAAGTAAGTAAGGAATTTATAAAGAAAATAATAGCAATACCTTTATAAGAAATAATAGGCAAAATATAGTAATTATGTGTAACGAAAGGGAACATGGCAGAATTATATTAAAACTTAGAAATAAGTAAATTATGTATTAGCATAGTATTATCCATTTTGGACTAAAACATTAATACATGGCATAGACCAATCTTGTAAGATATCAAACTAATCTTTGAAAGAAAATAGGAACATCTATGTAAAGATTGCGACCATTGAAATTATCCCCAAGTAAATATAGCCATTATAAAATATTTATTCAAATTAAACAAAAAAATTCAAGGTTTGATAACAATGGGTTTATTTTGAGATCGACCAGGTAGAATAATTACGTTACCATGGAAACTGCGGAGTAACAAGCCAAAAATACCGTTAGATTTTTTCACTGAATGTATGACGCTTTAAGGAGATAGACGCTAATTTTCGAGTGACCAAAATTGTCCATTAAAACATAGAAAATATCAGAAAAAGTTATTACTAAGTGTATACCAAGACATAAGATAAAGACTGGAGCCAGATTATTGAAGTTGAGGCCAAATTAACGAAAAAAGAAAATAAATTACTACCAGTTAAACTGAAAAAGATGCCTGATGTCCTGAACCCAGCAAATTAAAGAAGATTATAGTATAACCCATGAATAACAGATCGTATGAATTCGCCATAACTACGGAAGTGATAAGTACCTCTTAAATTACCCGAAATATATAAATAAACTCACGTTAATTATCTCACTAAAGGTCGAAATCTCACTGAACTGAAATTCATTACTTTCAAAGATTAAAAAGAAATTTAAGTCACTGACAATTTATAAACTAACCAATATAAACTGTTGTTAATGATCCATAACTTGTAAACACTTTTACTACACTGCGCTAAACAAAATATACCTACACAATATGTTAGTTAAGTTTACTTGATGTAAAGGTGTGTATTTTTATTGTTTTTAAAACATTTGTAATCCTTTGAACGTAACCTCAAGAACCTATGACAAACGACATTAATAATTTGTATACAATTTTTAACAGACGCCATCATTAAACGTCTGGTATCAATTCAAATATCGATTGTCAAACCCTGTAATTGTCTCATATAAATAACCGGAGCATTTGTATTAGAATAATTTGTATTAAATGAATAATAATCACTAATAAAAAATGTGTAAGTATTGAGTGTAACCACGGTGTTATAATTTCATTAGGAGGTGCACAATATTTTATGTACATTTTAGCAGATGACTGACGATTTACACAGCCCACGCATCGAACGGCTGTGTGCTACAGTGGGCCTAGCTGGCGGAAATATTTGAATTATTCAAACCGCTTGAGCGGCGCTGGTCATACGCCCTTGAATTTTTTTTTAATTGTTTTAAGAAAACAATTTGGCGCCACCGGGACTTTCTCACCCCTAGTGAACATCAAGACCTGGTTATTCGTACGTTCGCCACGAACGAAATCTACAGAAGTTGCACGCATTCGAACTACGGATCGAGAAGACACGTACACTCATTACACACAAATTGTACATTATTTACATTTTGCAGAGTAAAACGGTAGCCGTTTACACGTCGTCATTACAATATTAACCTAGAGAATTCATTGCCCATTTCTGTACAAATTACAATTTATATTAGTCAATCACATAAATGTGGTTTTTCTAGCATGTTGTATTATTTTATTTAGAACTATGTATTAACTCTGAATTAAAATAACTGAATTACATTAACAATTTTGAAGTAGGCCTACTGAAAAATTAAAAACATTTAATTTTATTAAGTTACATTTTTTTATTTAATATTATTTCATACTGCTTGTATCTCCTTTTTGAAAATTAATTTTCAGTTTTAGTGTAACACAAACATCTATGTAACACACACACACACACTATAACATAAAAATTGCACTCTCAACAATTTTACGGGACCAAAGTTATGTTGTACCCATAGAGAAATATAAATTCATAGAAAGCGGGGAGAAAATAAAACTAAAACTACCGATTAGAGCAGTGGTACTTCAAAGTAATAAGTATTAAAATGTTGTAGTAAGGGCGGTAGTTGTTCATAAAGACGACCTTGAGTTGACGCCTGTAAGACGGCTAAAATATGAAAAGTAACACAGCGGACGAACTGTCATAAAATTGTATTATTTTCAAGGGTGTCAGAAGGCTGCCCTAAGATTGTAAAAAGTTAAGTGCATCTAACAAAGGAACCGTCAGATTAGACAGAGAGAGATGAGAGCGACATGGAGATAGACGCTAAGTTTTCCCACTACGTTCACACGCGCAAATAATTGACGAATAACGGAAAGGGTCATTTTTTATGCGGGACGTTTTCACTAGACAGATTGGGTAAATTTGAAATTAGCGGTATGTCAGACCAATCGGCGTGTATTTTGTAGATAGTTGGTGAGGGTAGTTCGAAGCAATGTATACAAAATGAAGTGGTAGGAAGTTAAGTTAGTCTACGGAGAGATTACAGTTAAATGACTCGTATCTAGTGTGTTAAGAAATTTGTCGATAATTTAAATAAATATACTTCAGTCGCAACAAAAAGTCAGTTACGGTAACGCGATATTGAGCATTGTGGAAGCTACATATTATAAACACTTAATAGTCGTTTACAAGAATAATATTCAGAGAAATTAGAGCAGATAAATTAAAATCGAGTAACATATTAAAGTTTTACTTAATGCAGCATAAATCGTTGAATGTCGAAATACATCGCAAAATCTAATGTGTTAAACATAACAGTACGGGACAGTCGGTCGAGATTTGTTATCAATCTGGTGTTGGGCGCACTTAGCTTTAATAAGAATATACTGTGTATTCAACAAGTGTATTAGTATACGGCACCTGTGTAGTTATCACTAAGTTATCTAAGTGAATGGTGTAATACCTGTGAAACCAGTGTATAAAATAGTGCAAAACTAACAAGGGTAACTGCTCAACGATCAACGTCAGACGACCAGCCTGGAACCTGCAGAATTGTTGACATCGCGTCACAGAATGAGATCAACATACAAGTAACTAATAAAATGAACACTCATTTTACTATTACCTATTAAATTTAAATGTATGTAAATCTTATTTGGTGACTCAATAAGTCAAAGAATCCATAGCCAAGAAATAAGCACAAACAAAGTTTACAGCAAAATTATTAAAAGCAATGACCTACAAATTTTGTAATATGTAAATACAAAGTAGTTATTAAAAACTTATTTAATAACAGTCAACTGTGTTTATTTATTACTGGCGCCCTGGGATAATTTTTAAGAGTCAGTACACTAAAATAAGTGTGACATTCTGTTGCTGATAATTAGTATGTTTTAAATATTAATATTGTCATTGAGTAAATTAGCTTGATAAACTCTTACTGTGCACATGCTCGTAGGCCAAGTGTAGTATGTATAATAGTAATGTGAAATTTTATTAAGGCCTATTTAAAGTGTATTACATTCTGTCGCCCAGAACGTGGGACTATTGAGTCACTAATACAATAGTAATAAGAATAAAATAGAATTAAGAAAACAATAATATAAGACATAGTTGTGTGATTACGCGGAGTAAGAGTAGGGAAAACAAAAACACACAGAACAACACTAACGAAGTAGACATTAAAATGAATACAGAAACAACAGCCCACGATAGCGAAATGGAGTTCGATATAAACAATCAGCTAGGAGATCCTCAGATGCTCGCACACATTTCAATGGGGAATCAAGAGTCGGGGACGCGGGGACAGAACGACGAAAATGCAGAAACACAACAAACACTAGTAGAGGTTAGAGAGAGACCGGTATATCAGACATTACCAGAGACAGACAAAGACACCGATATATATACAATACTCCAACGACTGTTGCAACAAACACAACGAATTGAAGAACAATTCAAGAAAGAAACAAAAGGACAGGTGGAAAAAACAGCACGACAGATAGCACAGCAAGCGACACAACTAAAACAACATGAACAAAAGTTAGAACAAGCGTTACAACAAATGCAAAAACAAATACAGAAACAAACGGCACAACAAATACAACAAATATCAGAACAAATCCACAAGCAAAATATGGAACTAAGAAACGAAGTAACCGTGCAACTTAATCAAGAAAAAACAAATAACCAAAATTTTCTCCAGAAGTTTAGAACAGACACTGATAATAAGATCCAAGAAAACTGTGATAAGATTAATACCGACATTAGTGCCAATACAAAACAACAGATTAAAGAGCTTGATGGAAAGTACAATAATAACTTTAAAATAATTACTGAAACAGTAAGTGTAAACAATAAAAGATGTGCAGATAACACGGCAGCTATAAATGAATTGAAGGTCGAAAAACTAAAAGAGTTTGAAACTAAATTTGATAGCAAGTCTGACGAGACCCACCTTAAGTTACAACAACTACAACGGGAAGTCAGACTTAAATTAGCATCAATAAGCAACACACCATGTAGTCGGAGGATGACGAATGAACAAATTAAAGACATAAAATATAATGGTACGGGTGATTTCCCGATGGAATTTATTAAACAATTGAACGACATATACAGAGAACATTATCAAGGTGCTGGAAACATCACGTGGATAGCGAGACATCTTGAAAGAGAGGCAGCAGTGTGGTGGAGACTAATAAAAGATAGCGTCACCAACTTCGTCGATTTCACTGATGCATTTATCAATAAATACTGGAATGATGTCATTCAAGAGAGAGTAAGAAATGAACTGGAGTTCGGAAGGTATCACGCAGAGAATGGAATGAACATGATCCAGTACTTAGAGCGTAAACTATTAGAAAACCACCAATTAATTCCGCCAATACCAGATAAATATTTAATTAGGAAAATCTCTAAACTTATCCACACGAAGTACAAGTTGCAATAATTACTCGTGGTTTAGTTACAATCGATGACTTCGAGCAAGTATTGCTAGAATTTATGAGTTTGAGAAATGACACGAAGGAAGCGAACCGAGTGTATTATGAAGGCTGGTGAGAGCGCAAGCCATAGGCATGGGGTGAAGAGGAGAGACAGCGAGCAGCTGAACAAGGGCACGCTAATGAAAGTGAAACTGGGTCATCTATGCAGCACTACCCCAAGAGGCAAAACAGGTTTAAGAATGAAAACGACTCTATTCCATCGACCAGCAATGCAAATAGTAACAAAAGTAATACCGCTATGCCAAAAAACTAGATAAGCTATGTAAATACGAAATAGACTTAAGTACTATTAATAAGTATATTAACACTACCTTTCTAGATTTAAGAGATGATTTAATAGTTAATGATGATGTCAACGTAATACGTCGAGTTAACAAATGTCCGGAGGTAAGAATCACGTTGAATGGGGTGCCTACGTATGCCTTGGTAGACACTGGGAGCCAGGTAAACGCCATCTCGGAACAGTGGTTCAAGAACAATAAGAGGGAGTTGGGGAATTTAGAATTGTTAAAATTGTCAAATACCGTAATTAAGGGTGCGACCGGCAATAAGTCAAAAAGGGTCACGCAACAAATTTTGTTAACTGTCCAGATCGGAAGTTTAGAAGTCGATAGTGTCTTTGTAGTTGTACCAGAATTAATAAAAGACTGTATATTAGGCGTGGGATTATTGGAAGAAAACCGGAGCATGATTGGACCAAGTATATCAACAGGGAAATGATGCCAACAAGCCAGCCAATTAACTACCACAATATTTACTTGCACATAAAAGAAAAAGGAGAGAAGAGGACCGATCAAATCAACGCTGCCCATCAAATCACAAGATTCCAAATAGGAGATAAGGTGTTGCTACGTGCGTATCCGATATCCGATCTCAATAAGAAAATAATAGGGAAGTTTTGTAATTTATTTGAGGGACCATATAAAATAACGAAGGAACTCGGACAGCAACCTACCAGCTAGAAGACGAACAACTACCAGGATGTATCCGGGGAAATTTTAATATACGGCAATTAAAACCCTATTATGAGCAATGACCCATTGCTACACACACGAACACTGACACAACACATCTACTAAAACAGATTGTAATAGCACACAAACGTCTATATAAGTAATAGTCGTAAGAGATTATAATACCGTTGTAATGATAGGATGAACTTTGTTAATTACTCAACTGTATAGTAATTCCAAAAGGTATTAGCATAATTGTTATAGATTTACTACATTATCAAAATGGGTTAAGGGAAACTAGAACGTAAACAAACACTAAGATGGAATGCTATTGTAAAACGGTGTGTTAGAATGAAAGTGAAAGGGGGGCCGAATATCCTAGCCCAGTAGTTTGACCAGTTGCCAAGGGAGGGGCGGAGAGTTGTTTGTAAACAAACATTGAAACGCCGTTGACACTTAGGGTACAACAACAAGTAGTTAGTAGATAATGTTACGATGTTGTATAATTTAAATTAGATCTACTTAATATAAAGTGATGTATAAACAAGTGTATATTCTAATAAATTGTTAGACTAATCATTGATAGTAAAAGATAATTAGAATGGAATTAGGGACGCGTCAATAAAATCAATTCCAAATAAAATTTGACATAATTCTATTGGGGGACGATATAACATAAAAATTGCACTCTCAACAATTTTACAGGAACAAAATTATGTTGTACCCATAGAGAAATATAAATTCGTAGAAAGCGGGGAGAAAATAAAACTAAAACTACCGATTAGAGTGGTGGTACTTCAAAGTAATAAGTATTAAAATGTTGTAGTAAGGGCGGTAGTTGTTCATAAAGACGACCTTGAGTTGACGCCTGTAAGACGGCTAAAATATGAAAAGTAACATAGCGGACGAACTGTCATAAAATTGTATTATTTTCAAGGGTGTCAGAAGGCTGCCCTAAGATTGTAAAAAGTTAAGTGCATCTAACAAAGGAACCGTTAGATTAGACAGAGAGAGATGAGAGCGAGATGGAGATAGACGCTAAGTTTTCCCACTACGTTCACACGCGCAAATAATTGACGAATAACGGAAAGGGTCATTTTTTATGCGGGACGTTTTCACTAGACAGATTGGGTAAATTTGAAATTAGCGGTATGTCAGACCAATCGGCGTGTATTTTGTAGATAGTTGGTGAGGGTAGTTCGAAGCAATGTATAAAAAATGAAGTGGTAGGAAGTTAAGTTAGTCTACGGAGAGATTACAGTTAAATGACTCGTATCTAGTGTGTTAAGAAATTTGTCGATAATTTAAATAAATATACTTCAGTCGCAACAAAAAGTCAGTTACGGTAACGCGATATTGAGCATTGTGGAAGCTACATATTATAAACACTTAATAATCGTTTACAAGAATAATATTCAGAGAAATTAGAGAAGATAAATTAAAATCGAGTAACATATCAAAGTTTTACTTAATGCACCATAAATCGTTGAATGTCGAAATACATCGCAAAATCTAATGTGTTAAACATAACAGTACGGGACAGTCGGTCGAGATTTGTTATCAATCTGGTGTTGGGCGCACTTAGCTTTAATAAGAATATACTGTGTATTCAACAAGTGTATTAGTATACGGCACCTGTGTAGTTATCACTAAGTTATCTAAGTGAATGGTGTAATACCTGTGAAACCAGTGTATAAAGTAGTACAAAACTAACAAGGATAACTGCTCAACGATCAACGTCGGACGACCAGCCTGGAACCTGCAGAATTGTTGACATCGCGTCACAGAATGAGATCAACATACAAGTAACTAATAAAATGAACACCTATTAAATTTAAATGTATGTAAATCATATTTGGTGACTCAATAAGTCAAAGAATCCATAGCCAAGAAATAAGCACTAACAAATTTTATAGCAAAATTATTAAAAGCAATGATCTACAAATTTTGTAATATGTAAATTCAAGTAGTTATTAAAAACTTAATTAATAACAGTCAACTGTGTTTATTTATTACTGGCGCCCTGGGATAATTCTTAAGAGTCGGTACACTAAAGTAAGTGTGACATTCTGTTGCTGATAATTAGTATGTTATAAATATTAATATTGTCATTGAGTAAATTAGCTTGATAAGCTCTTACTTTGCACATGCTCGTAGGCAAAGTGTAGTATGTATAATCTCTCTCTCCTATGGCGCTACAGCCCAAGTCGGGCCTTGGCCTCCACCAATCTCCGCCTCCAATCCACTCTATCCACTGCAACCCTCCTCCAGTTCTTATCCCCATGTCTCTCGCGTCCTCTGCAACGCCATCTTCCCACCTCTTCCTCGGTCTACCTCTAGGTCTCGTTCCCTCCCATGTACCCAGCAAAGCCCTCTTAGGGTTCCTGCCATCCTCCATTCTCATAACATGTCCGGCCCAATGCAATCTTTGAATTCTTATAAATTTTGAGACTGGTATCTCTTTATATATTTGATACAGTTCGTTGTTGTATCTCAGTCTCCATGAGCCATTTTCTTGTATTGGGCCTATAATGCGTCTGAGGATTTTCCTTTCAAAGGTGTCTACTATGTCGACTGTTTTCTGTGTGATTGCCCATGCCTCACACCTGTAGCATAGCACCGGTCTGATGACAGTCCTACATATTTTCATTTTTGTTTCCCTGTGCACATCCCCAGACCTAAATGATGGCAGCAATGCGAAGTACGCCTTGTTAGCCATGGTGATCCGTCTTTGGATCTCCGGCTCCTCTGATCCAGTCTTTGCTAGATTCACTCCGAGATACGTGAAATTGTCCACCACCTCAATTGTGTCCTCCTCTATCTCGATGTTGTTATGAACCTGGTCCCTTCTTGTTTGGATAAGCATTTTTGTTTTATCCATATTTATGGCTAGCCCAACTTCCTTGGCTTTGTTTTTAAGCTCTATAAATATTTCTTTAGCTGCCGTGATCCGTCTTGACATGATGTTAACGTCATCTGCATATGCGGCTATCTGTACAGTTTTATTTGTTAACAGATTGGAGCTATTTATTGATAAGCCTCTAATTACATATTCCAATGCAATATTAAATAGTGTTGGGGCCAACCCATCTCCCTGCTTTAGTCCCCGTGTAATATTTATGGGTTCAGTTAGTTGGCTATCCACCTTTACTTGGGCTTCAGTCTGCTGCATAGTAACTTGGGTTAATCTTACCAGCTTGCCTGGTATTCCAAATTCATGCATTATGGTGTAGAGTTTGTCTCTATTAATAGAGTCATACGCTTGCCTGAAGTCCACAAAGATCTGGTACACATCAATATCACGTTCCCATCCGCATCTTAGTATCTGTTTTACCGAGAAGAGTTGGTCGATTGTAGACCTTCCAGGTCGGAATCCAGCTTGGTATTCCCGTATTATATTTTCTGTGAGGGGTCTCAGCCTTTGGTTCAAGATGTACGCAAAAACCTTGTAGGAGGTGCACAGCAACGAAATGCCTCTGTAATTTCTACATTGAAGTTTGTCGCCTTTTTTATAAATGGGGCATATAATGCACTTATTCCATTCCATGGGGATTCGTTCCGTTTGCCATATGTCCACGATTAAGGAGTGCAGTGCGACCGCCACATCAGCACCTCCAGCTTTAAGCAGTTCTGCAGGAATCAAGTCTGTACCTGGTGCCTTGTTGTTCCTGAGGGCACTAATAGCTTCTTCTATTTCCTGAATTGATGGTGGGTCAGATTCCATCCCCCCAATGTTTGCATTCCGTGGAGTGTGAGCAACAATTTCTCCTCCCTGTAGCATACCACCAAGGAGGCCATCGAAGTACTCTCGCCAGATAGTTTTAATTTTCTCTGGATCACTGACAATTCTATTCTCTCTGTCTCTACATAGTGTTGTAGATGGTTTATAACCTTCCCTGAGATGCTTAAGATATTTATAAGCATTCCTTATTCTTCCATCTGCAAAGTCCTGCTCCATTTTGAGAAGCAGCCCGTTTTCGAAAGTTCTTTTCTTTTTTCTACATACTTTATTTGCCAGTCTTCTATTCTCTTCATATTCTTGCTTCCTTTCTCTAGTCCTACACTGAGAATACTTCCTGTGAGCCTCATTCCTCCGTGCAACACTCTCCCTGCATTCCTCATCAAACCAGTCCTCCCGCCTCCGTCTCTCCTCTATTCCTAGTACCTCTCTGGCGGTTTCCAGGAGTGCGCACTTAAGGCTCTGCCATTTCTCTTCCACCGTTCCTGCGACTGACTCGTTCAATCTATTCCTCACTTTCCCAGCATATTCCTGTACCCTTTCTGGGTCCTTTAAACTCACTGTGTTAACCTTTTCCTGTCTTCTGAGTCTGTCCTTCCTATATACAGCCACCCTGCATCTAAACTTCATCTGCACCATATAGTGATCAGAACCAACTGACGCTCCTCTCCGGGTTTTGACATCAATGATACTTGTAGCTGCTCTTTTATCTATGATCACATGATCTATCTGGTTGACTGTTTTCCCATCTGGGGCTACCCACGTTCCCTTATGGATATCCCGGTGTGGGAACTGAGTTGAGCTGATAACCATATTCCTGCTTGTAGCGAAGTTGATAAGCAGTTCCCCATTTCTGTTGGATTCATTGTGTAAACTGTGCCTACCTATGGTGCCAAGGTATGCATCTTCTTTTCCAATTTTCGCATTCATGTCCCCCATGATTAGTTTAATGTCATTCTTAGGGGCGGAGTATGTATAATAGTAACGTGAAATTTTATTAAGGCCTATTTAAAGTGTATTACAACACACACACACACACACACACACACACACACACACACACATTTTATTTCACTATAATATTGTGTTTCTATCCAATAACTATTTTTTTTAAATTAATTATGTACATTTTGTTGAACTTTGATGTTCAACAACTTCTGAGTTCAACAACTTATGAGTAAGTGTAAAAGATTTACTTACAATGTAAAATTTTTGTTTGTTGATTTATTTAGTTGCAGTATTATTTTTTCTGAGCAGTTTTTATATATTGATTTAGCTATATAATACCAAATTATAATAGGCTTAATCATACATATTAAATATTTACTATTAATTTTTAAACATTTGGACTTAGATTTAAAGAATCTATCATTTGCTGTATTAATTTGTTCAATTATTAATAAATTATTTTTATTTGTAAAAGTATATAAGCTCTTGGATTTTGTTGTTCATGATGTGTCCAAGTGTTATCACTAACTAAAATGTATTATTACAACATGGAACACAAATATTTTACATAAAATTAAAAAAAAATTTCTCTCATTGCCTGAAGCAGTTTTTGCTCTTTACGACATTCATCACAGCCTCTAAAATAATTCCATTCTGTGTCATAACAATAATATTTTAGTTAATATACAAGCTTTCCCAAATGTTATTTTCTCTCTTTTAAACACATTTTTACAAATTATTACATCATTTAAATATGGAAATTTATGAAAATTATTTATCAGATGTGTTGTAAACATGTTCATGTGTGTGTGTTTCGTTTGATATACACATTTGGAACAATAATCACATTGTATCTATACACACCGTTAAGGTTACATTCTGATGTATTATGTTTAGGTTTAATTTTATTGAACATCAATCAGTAGTTAAAGATTGAGGATTGAAATTCAGATGTAGAATGTATATTATAGTCTTTTTAATATTGACATGTTTATTTAGAAACAAAAGCTATAATACAAACTTAAAAGTTGTGTATACAAACTAAAAAAAAAAACAGCAAAAAAATAACAAAGAGAATAGAATTCATATTTCAGTTTGTTATTCATACATAAAATTTAAATGAAAACATGAATTTGCATGCTTTCACTGATGCAAATGTTACTGAATCACTGATATCAACTTCTTCAAATATATAGTTTTTGATTGAAAGTAATGATAGATAGATTTGGCAGTCTATCTTGTAGCATACTGGAGTGGAGACAGTTTTTTATATAATTGTGAATTAAGAAAATGATCTCTCTCCTGATCTTCCTGATCTCTCTCCTTATGCTCCAGCATTTTCTTATGAATATTAGGTATGGGACTGGTAAATTATTCTTATGAAAAACTGTAATAGTTCTTTGAGAATCATCTTTTTGGTATGAATTTGTAAAGATTTTATTCCATCACACAGTTTGGAGCCATTTATATCTATCTCATTTCTTTCATTATTCAACAATTTACTATATAATAATTCATAGTGTGGTATCAGGCTTTTGCCTGCATCTGTGTAAGAAACTATATGAACTATGGTATTAAATGACTTTTTACACCATATTATGGTATTAAACTGTGGACATATTATGATACAGCTTCTGCTGTTTAAAATTGGAAGTTACATACTTTGGAGCACTAAAAACCCCTAAACCATCCTGGCATGAATTTGTAAGTGACTTATTGTTGTAACGGGCCGAATTTGCGGGTTATTTCATTTTATTAAATTTTTGGGGTTTGGTAAAATATTTGTAAATTTTAATTTCCACTTAGTGACCAGGCCACGTGGTGGATGGTAAGAACAGTGTTACAACAAAGGAGCGAAATACGCCTCGACCGTTGTGCAATCGCGAACCAGGAATGCACCCAGCCTCAGTTTCCAAGAACTTTGTAAGTGTGTGGCAGTGCGCCCGAATGCATCACACGACCATGTGCGCGGACTGACGCCTGGGTGAACCAGCAAAGATGGTGAAGAGAACAATTTCTGTTCACTTAGCTAACCATGAAGACGGATGTAAAGTTTAAGCCCGGCCTCTTCTAGTGACGTCGAGCAGTAAGCGTCTAAATATCGTCAACGTACAGCACTAAAAAACTGCTATGTGTCATGTACATAGCCACTAAACTGTGACAACCAGGCTGTGAGCGACGACAAAATTTGTTCGCCGGCATGGCATTAATGTCCGGCTGCATGGAACAAGGCAGTCCACGAGAAACTGAGTTCGCTGACAGACGCCTATAGTGTTATAAGGGCCCGGTCGGCCGAACTGCATAAAATGTGAATAATTAAATCTAATACCGTTTTTAGTACCGACCGGGACCCGAGGAATTAACGAACTTACCAATAGTACAATTTGTGCGGTGGCGGTGTGAACCAACACAATAAATAACGGACATTCGAATCGGGTGACAAAACACGTGTTTTTTACGGAATCGTGGCAGTGAACAATGCAGACAAACAAAAAAGGATTGGTAAAATAAAATTAAGGGGAATATATTAAACTGTGTGAAAGCGTGCGTGAGCAGAATGGGCTGCCTAATATAATAAGAGAATATTAAATAGGATATCTAAATGTATATTTCCAAATATGTTTCTGTGTTCTGATTCGAATAAGTAAAACAGTCGTATATCAATTAAAACCATATAAGTTACTATAAAAATGTGTTAGTCTAAGTTATTTCGTCATTACCACTTTCTCATTTCTGTGCTGCAAGATTCGTCTAAACGTTCCCGGATTTCTTCTGAATTATTATTGGGGGGGTAGTCAGATTGCAAAATTGTCCCGTTTTATTAAGGTAAAGTGTAAAGGTTTCCATATCTGTCCTTCAAAGATATAGGTGGCGACTCTGGGCTTCTGATGAAAATTCAAAAAGCAGGTAAGTGAAAACGAGTGCAGGTAAGTTCCTGGCAGTATTTTTATTATTTATGTATTTCGATCTATTTTTGTATGTTTACATTTGGCTCGCGCTGCCAGGATCCTGGTTTAATTTTATTTATACGAGGTAGACCTATTTTAAAGCACAGAAAATAGGATGTGGTAATGACGTATTTGTAAAAAATATTTGTCGTATATAATTACGTACGTGTGAGTAGGTTATGTTTGTGTCATTATGGGTTACAGTTGTGTTAGGTGTTTTGATTGTAGAAAAATAGTGGTTTTTATATATAAAAAGTGTTATATAAATGAACTTTAAACATGACCAAAATACAAGGTAATGATATTGATTTTGCGTGGGATGAGTGGGAGAGTGAATTTAGAGAGGTGGTACGCGAAATGACAGACGAGGAGTGGGGTAATTTAGACGATAGGTTAACGCGAATGGAAGAACAAGAAGAGGGAATGTTTGCCGAAATTAGAAAGCATAGTGATGATATTAGTATTGGTAATAAGATGACCAATGATAAAGGTAAGGTAGTCGAAGTAATAGGGGTAGAAAATAAGGCAATAAATAGGCCTAGTGATAATGATGAGAGTGTGGTGGTGGTAAATACAGATAGAGAGATACAAGTTAACAAAAATAAAGTTGATCAGGTAACAGATAATAAGGTAAGTAATGATAATATGTGTGAATCTGATTATGAGACGTATAGGTTGAATTTTATAAAAACAGAGATGGTTAAGTGTTTTGATATGATAAATAAACGGCTTGACGAAAGTGACAAAAAGTGGGATGAACTTTTTGATAATATGCATAAATGTTTTGACGAGTGGGACAAAAAATTGGATGAAGGGGAGGAAACGATGAATAAACATTTTGATGAGTTCAAAACAGACTTAGACAAAACCAAGGAAATAATGGATGAGGGTGTTAATAAAGTAATAAATGCTCTTAATAAACAAGACGAAAAGTGGGGAGGAGATAGATATCAATTAAAAGAGAGTACAGAAGTTGAATTAAAACAGGTAAGTGGTAATAATGTTGTTAATGATAGTGAAGAAATAATTAACCAGGTGAGTGCTAACGATAATTCTAATAATGAAGTCATAAATAACAGTGACAAAATAGTGGGAGAGGTAGTGTTGACTAGTGAAGATAATGATGGCGATTACAATTCTGAGGTAAGTGGTGATGTTAATATAATTAATTCTAATGATGAAAAAATGGTAAATAATAATGATACAGTTGAGAATAAAGTATTGGATAGTGGTGAGATAGAGATAGTGAGTGAGAGAGAGAAAGTAATAGATTGTAAAGGCGTAGTAATTAATATTGGTGAATTAGATAATGAGTGGGAAGAGAGTTATATTGTGGGTATGATACAGAGGGTAAATTTTTTACGAGGTGTTATGAGGGATGAAGAAAGGTCTTCACGAGAATATTGGGTAGACAAGTGTTCTACGAATAATTGTTTTTTGAAGTTTTTTGTTGTTCCTGGAGAAGTCAGGAAATGAGTTAGTACCCTCTGCATGGAATGAGAGAGAAAGTGTGATATGGCATTATGATGAGAGAAATTTAAATAGAGAATGGTGTATGGATAGAGAGACAGAATTGTATAAAGTAAAGAGAGACTATAATGAGCTGAAGGAGAGGTTAAATGATATGAGATGCTTACCGGTTAATATAGAGAGTGATGATACATATTTAAATAATAATGATGTAATTTATGATGACAAAACAATTGACATGGTGTTGAGAAAATTTACTTACGGAGACTGGACAAAATTAACTGATAGTGATAAGTTTTATGACATAATAAATGGTATAACGACTGATATGGAGATAATGGTCTATTATAATAATAATAATAAAAAATTCGAGGTAGATAAAAATGATTTATGCTACAAATATATTAGATATCTACATGACGATGGAGGTTAGATTAAGAAATCGGGGAAGGAACCGTTAAATATGTTAATACATGGTAATAACCTAGCTGATTTTGACATTGAAATATGATATAACTGAATAAATAAGGAGGAAGATTTGTAAATAAATGTAGTGAATTCAATTGTATGTATTGTAAAATGTTAAGTCAACAATGTATGTATGTAGGTAAGTGTTGTAATAATAATATTAATATGTTGCAATCTAAATAAATAACAAAATTAATTTTGAAGACAGTAATTAGCGAATTGTAATTGTTTTGATAGCCATTGAACTTGTATTTTCAATAATTAATTTAATTAAAATGATTTGAGATGTTTTAAATATTGTGATTGATTTGAATGTTATATAATGGAATTTTCTAATGAATTTAAATTATTTTACGAGATGTGAATTTGGTAATTAAATGATAAATTGTTTGATTTGAAATAACCTTTTGTTAAATGTTTCAGAGGTGAGGTGGAAGTATTGGTGTGTATGGTGTATATATTTTGGGTATGTCAGTATGTGAATAATGGACTGTAAGTATAAACAATTTTATAATAACCAGTCAACTATAATAAAAATGTTTACAGGTGTTTTACGCAATTGAAAGAATTTTAACTTCAGTAATGAAAATAACTTGAGATAAAATTTAACAAATAATAATAACTGAGATATGATGAAAAATAAATGTTAATAATAAATTTGAAAATTTTAAGGAATCTAATGTTTAGAAAGTTATGAATGATTTAAATGATGATGGAGAAAATGGTTAATGAAAGTTTATATTATAATGTTGTATATAAAAATTTTAATTTAGTTATTAATGTGCTATTGCTGGGGTGGCCTGTGCCCCAGTAGATAGTGGAATGGGTTGGGGGTAACAGTGAGTGTTACCTCCATCGGAGGCCGAATGGCGAAAATGTGCGGCACACCTTTTTTGTACAATTGTACCATGATAGACTTTCGTGCCGTACATAATAATAATGAATAGAACAGGCATTAAAGTGAAGTTTGATTTCCCCGACTTTTCGGGCGATTACTGCCTTACCAGCACTAATCGTGGCTTTGGCTAGCGGTCAGCTATGGCCATAATCAAGTCCCTTGACCATAGCTGACTTGAAATTGGTAGATAGTAGAAATTAATAGGGGGGTGAAACTAGGGGAAATCCCGGAACTATGGAACAGCGGCTGCCACTCTGTCCGCGTAGGGACAGCACAGCCAGGTGGTAGACCCGTTTTAAGGGTTTATAAATATAAAACGAGGATATGTCGATATCCAAAATCTTTAAAATGTAAAGCCGAAGCAAAGACACGGAGATGTTCAATTCCTCCAACTATGCAGTCTTTGTGAAAGCAAATGGGCGCTACAGTCCAACATAAAATACAATAGTGTGTGTGGATTAGGGGGTTGCTCAGATGAGCAACGAATTTAAATTTCATAACATAAAAAATGATAACTCAATTTTGCTCTAATAAAATGCTTGTATTACGCTTTGATAAAGAGGGGTTCATACATTCAGTATACTGTGTTCATTGTATTTTAGCAATGTGTTATTCTATTGTAGTATGTTAGATCTAAGAATTGATAAAAAGTATGTGTTTTATATAATTTGTGGAATTTTGAAATGAGTATAACCAAGTAAATAACTAGACCGACCGGCAGGCGGTTTACACAATAGTACCAGAGTCAGAAAGAGGGGAAACAATGATGGTAGATGTAAGGACTGATAACCATATGTATTGCATAGGATGTGTACAATTTTGAAATGTGTTTTCACTTTGCTAGGAATGTCAGCTGATCAGTAGTAAAATGTCACTGTTAAATTGTTTATAAATGTTTAAGGTAATTAATGTTAAATATAATGTTTTAATGTGTTAGACATTAATGTGTTAAAGATGCTATTCCAAATGATGAGAAAAGTAATTTAATAAAGTTAAGATTTTAAATGATGTGAACACAATAAAAGGTAGATTTTGGGTGATGAATATTTTGTTGGGACATATAGATCAGTCCAAGTTAAAGTTAAAGTGGTACTAGAGACGAAAATATTGGTTTGAATTAATGTAATGTTGTTGTGAGTTAATGTAATAGAATTTGAGGAGCATTGATGTTGACACAGTAGTTAGGGGGAATATATGTAGAGTATTGATTGATCTATTGATGTTTATAAATGATGATGTTATTTTGTTGTAATTGAAGTGGGGTAATAAGAATGAGATTTGAGGATGGTAATTTTGTAATAGGGGATAGTGTAATGGTGGAGTCCGCAACAAAAGGGTTGGGACGGGATGGGACCGTTTGTCGCCGGAAAGGGTTACCTTAGGTAGAATCCAGGAACCAACATAAGGGAATGATCTTTTTGGGGGGGGGGAAGACACGTATCCTAAGTACAAAGGGTTAGAGAATATTTTTTTATATATCGAGAGAATGTGGCGAATTGAGTTTAATAGTAAGTTGGGTTTTGAGAGTGTTTGATAGATGTTTTGCTAGAGATGGGTGTCCTGATAGTTACAGTCGTTGGTGAGTATTAGAGTCAAAGAGGTAAAGGTTATATATGAATACATGCCAAGTGGCAAATCGAGCTAATATAAATAATTAAATCACTCAAAGAAATGGAGAATGAGATGATTAAATAAAGAGATTTATAGTAAAAATATAAAATTTTGATTGAAATCAGTGCCAATGTTAGTAGAATTTGGAAATGTAAAGCTATAAAGTGTTTATTTTGAATAATTTAAATATCGATTTTATTGTTAATCATAATAATATTTTGTTAATTTTAAATATTTTATTTTATTATGTTTTGTGTTGAAAGACAGAATTTTAAAGATGTTTAATGTATTTTCAGATGTAACCTGTGTATTAGTTATGTAGGTCAAGGTTCTTGACTTGACCCAGTTTTGATTAGCTGATAGGTGATGTCATATACTAGACATGTTTAGCAAGGGAATAAAGCCAATTTTGCTTTTAATTAGTTTAAATAATTTTAAAATAATTTCAGTATTGAAAAAAGGAATATATTTTCATAAATTTAAAATTTTTGAATTTAAAATTTTTTTGGAAAAAAATATATTTCTTGATTTCCCGCCTGCCATCTAATTGATATTTTTGAACTTTGATGATGTTATTGTTTGTGTATTATTAGTGTTTCATTTGCATTGTATTGTTAGGGCATATGTATAATCACATGTTAGGTTAAGGATGTTCCTATTTTAAGAAATGTCCAATTTGTGTATTTTCTAATAACAAGAAACTAATGAAGAGAATTTTTTTTGATAAAAGATTTTAGTTTGATTTTTTGGATTTTAACTTAAATGAAATGGTATAGCTAAGAATATGTCAATGTTTACAGTATGTAGTATAAGTGTGTGTGTGTGTGAGCCCAGTAACTGCTAAAGGCAGCCCAGTTTGCATATAAGGGGGAACATATCGGTGGAAGATCTGACATGATATAAGCCAGGGATTTGGATTTTTTGGGGAACATGTTAGAAGGTAAGGTGCGCTGTGGTGCGTATCTGTTCGATTTTTCGGTGTTGGGATCTCCTACAGAGAAGTCCAGTGATCTCGTTCACATGCGTCCATAGTCGCCGAACCAGGGGGGTCGTTTACCCATGAAGTGTAAGAGCTAGAGGGGGTTGTTGGCACCAGTTCCTCACCGGTCCTCTTAGGGGTTTTGGCAATGAGATTTCTTCTGTTTTGGCAGAAGATCTCTCATTGGGGGGGTATTGTAATGGGCCGAATTTGCGGGTTATTTCATTTTATTAAATTTTTGGGGTTTGGTAAAATATTTGTAAATTTTAATTTCCACTTAGTGACCAGGCCACGTGGTGGATGGTAAGAACAGTGTTACAACAAAGGAGCGAAATACGCCTCGACCGTTGTGCAATCGCGAACCAGGAATGCACCCAGCCTCAGTTTCCAAGAACTTTGTAAGTGTGTGGCAGTGCGCCCGAATGCATCACACGACCATGTGCGCGGACTGACGCCTGGGTGAACCAGCAAAGATGGTGAAGAGAACAATTTCTGTTCACTTAGCTAACCATGAAGACGGATGTAAAGTTTAAGCCCGGCCTCTTCTAGTGACGTCGAGCAGTAAGCGTCTAAATATCGTCAATGTACAGCACCAAAAAACTGCTATGTGTCATGTACATAGCCACTAAACTGTGACAACTCAGGCTGTGAGCGACGACAAAATTTGTTCGCCGGCATGGCATTAATGTCCGGCTGCATGGAACAAGGCAGTCCACGAGAAACCGAGTTCGCTGACAGACGCCTATAGTGTTATAAGGGCCCGGTCGGCCGAACTGCATAAAATGTGAATAATTAAATCTAATACCGTTTTTAGTACCGACCGGGACCCGAGGAATTAACGAACTTACCAATAGTACAATTTGTGCGGTGGCGGTGTGAACCAACACAATAAATAACGGACATTCGAATCGGGTGACAAAACACGTGTTTTTTACGGAATCGTGGCAGTGAACAATGCATACAAACAAAAAAGGATTGGTAAAATAAAATTAAGGGGAATATATTAAACTGTGTGAAAGCGTGCGTGAGCAGAATGGGCTGCCTAATATAATAAGAGAATATTAAATAGGATATCTAAATGTATATTTCCAAATATGTTTCTGTGTTCTGATTCGAATAAGTAAAACAGTCGTATATCAATTAAAACCATATAAGTTACTATAAAAATGTGTTAGTCTAAGTTATTTCGTCATTACCACTTTCTCATTTCTGTGCTGCAAGATTCGTCTAAACGTTCCCGGATTTCTTCTGAATTATTATTGGGGGGTAGTCAGATTGCAAAATTGTCCCGTTTTATTAAGGTAAAGTGTAAAGGTTTCCATATCTGTCCTTCAAAGATATAGGTGGCGACTCTGGGCTTCTGATGAAAATTCAAAAAGCAGGTAAGTGAAAACGAGTGCAGGTAAGTTCCTGGCAGTATTTTTATTATTTATGTATTTCGATCTATTTTTGTATGTTTACATTTGGCTCGCGCTGCCAGGATCCTGGTTTAATTTTATTTATACGAGGTAGACCTATTTTAAAGCACAGAAAATAGGATGTGGTAATGACGTATTTGTAAAAAATATTTGTCGTATATAATTACGTACGTGTGAGTAGGTTATGTTTGTGTCATTATGGGTTACAGTTGTGTTAGGTGTTTTGATTGTAGAAAAATAGTGGTTTTTATATATAAAAAGTGTTATATAAATGAACTTTAAACATGACCAAAATACAAGGTAATGATATTGATTTTGCGTGGGATGAGTGGGAGAGTGAATTTAGAGAGGTGGTACGCGAAATGACAGACGAGGAGTGGGGTAATTTAGACGATAGGTTAACGCGAATGGAAGAACAAGAAGAGGGAATGTTTGCCGAAATTAGAAAGCATAGTGATGATATTAGTATTGGTAATAAGATGACCAATGATAAAGGTAAGGTAGTCGAAGTAATAGGGGTAGAAAATAAGGCAATAAATAGGCCTAGTGATAATGATGAGAGTGTGGTGGTGGTAAATACAGATAGAGAGATACAAGTTAACAAAAATAAAGTTGATCAGGTAACAGATAATAAGGTAAGTAATGATAATATGTGTGAATCTGATTATGAGACGTATAGGTTGAATCTTATAAAAACAGAGATGGTTAAGTGTTTTGATATGATAAATAAACGGTTTGACGAAAGTGACAAAAAGTGGGATGAACTTTTTGATAATATGCATAAATGTTTTGACGAGTGGGACAAAAAATTGGATGAAGGGGAGGAAACGATGAATAAACATTTTGATGAGTTCAAAACAGACTTAGACAAAACCAAGGAAATAATGGATGAGGGTGTTAATAAAGTAATAAATGCTCTTAATAAACAAGACGAAAAGTGGGGAGGAGATAGATATCAATTAAAAGAGAGTACAGAAGTTGAATTAAAACAGGTAAGTGGTAATAATGTTGTTAATGATAGTGAAGAAATAATTAACCAGGTGAGTGCTAACGATAATTCTAATAATGAAGTCATAAATAACAGTGACAAAATAGTGGGAGAGGTAGTGTTGACTAGTGAAGATAATGATGGCGATTACAATTCTGAGGTAAGTGGTGATGTTAATATAATTAATTCTAATGATGAAAAAATGGTAAATAATAATGATACAGTTGAGAATAAAGTATTGGATAGTGGTGAGATAGAGATAGTGAGTGAGAGAGAGAAAGTAATAGATTGTAAAGGCGTAGTAATTAATATTGGTGAATTAGATAATGAGTGGGAAGAGAGTTATATTGTGGGTATGATACAGAGGGTAAATTTTTTACGAGGTGTTATGAGGGATGAAGAAAGGTCTTCACGAGAATATTGGGTAGACAAGTGTTCTACGAATAATTGTTTTTTGAAGTTTTTTGTTGTTCCTGGAGAAGTCAGGAAATGAGTTAGTACCCTCTGCATGGAATGAGAGAGAAAGTGTGATATGGCATTATGATGAGAGAAATTTAAATAGAGAATGGTGTATGGATAGAGAGACAGAATTGTATAAAGTAAAGAGAGACTATAATGAGCTGAAGGAGAGGTTAAATGATATGAGATGCTTACCGGTTAATATAGAGAGTGATGATACATATTTAAATAATAATGATGTAATTTATGATGACAAAACAATTGACATGGTGTTGAGAAAATTTACTTACGGAGACTGGACAAAATTAACTGATAGTGATAAGTTTTATGACATAATAAATGGTATAACAACTGATATGGAGATAATGGTCTATTATAATAATAATAATAAAAAATTCGAGGTAGATAAAAATGATTTATGCTACAAATATATTAGATATCTACATGACGATGGAGGTTAGATTAAGAAATCGGGGAAGGAACCGTTAATTATGTTAATACATGGTAATAACCTAGCTGATTTTGACATTGAAATATGATATAACTGAATAAATAAGGAGGAAGATTTGTAAATAAATGTAGTGAATTCAATTGTATGTATTGTAAAATGTTAAGTCAACAATGTATGTATGTAGGTAAGTGTTGTAATAATAATATTAATATGTTGCAATCTAAATAAATAACAAAATTAATTTTGAAGACAGTAATTAGCGAATTGTAATTGTTTTGATAGCCATTGAACTTGTATTTTCAATAATTAATTTAATTAAAATGATTTGAGATGTTTTAAATATTGTGATTGATTTGAATGTTATATAATGGAATTTTCTAATGAATTTAAATTATTTTACGAGATGTGAATTTGGTAATTAAATGATAAATTGTTTGATTTGAAATAACCTTTTGTTAAATGTTTCAGAGGTGAGGTGGAAGTATTGGTGTGTATGGTGTATATATTTTGGGTATGTCAGTATGTGAATAATGGACTGTAAGTATAAAAAATTTTATAATAACCAGTCAACTATAATAAAAATGTTTACAGGTGTTTTACGCAATTGAAAGAATTTTAATTTCAGTAATGAAAATAACTTGAGATAAAATTTAACAAATAATAATAACTGAGATATGATGAAAAATAAATGTTAATAATAAATTTGAAAATTTTAAGGAATCTAATGTTTAGAAAGTTATGAATGATTTAAATGATGATGGAGAAAATGGTTAATGAAAGTTTATATTATAATGTTGTATATAAAAATTTTAATTTAGTTATTAATGTGCTATTGCTGGGGTGGCCTGTGCCCCAGTAGATAGTGGAATGGGTTGGGGGTAACAGTGAGTGTTACCTCCATCGGAGGCCGAATGGTGAAAATGTGCGGCACACCTTTTTTGTACAATTGTACCATGATAGACTTTCGTGCCGTACATAATAATAATGAATAGAACAGGCATTAAAGTGAAGTTTGATTTCCCCGACTTTTCGGGCGATTACTGCCTTACCAGCACTAATCGTGGCTTTGGCTAGCGGTCAGCTATGGCCATAATCAAGTCCCTTGACCATAGCTGACTTGAAATTGGTAGATAGTAGAAATTAATAGGGGGTGAAACTAGGGGAAATCCCGGAACTATGGAACAGCGGCTGCCACTCTGTCCGCGTAGGGACAGCACAGCCAGGTGGTAGACCCATTTTAAGGGTTTATAAATATAAAAAGAGGATATGTCGATATCCAAAATCTTTAAAATGTAAAGCCGAAGCAAAGACACGGAGATGTTCAATTCCTCCAACTATGCAGTCTTTGTGAAAGCAAATGGGCGCTACAGTCCAACATAAAATACAATAGTGTGTGTGGATTAGGGGGTTGCTCAGATGAGCAACGAATTTAAATTTCATAACATAAAAAATGATAACTCAATTTTGCTCTAATAAAATGCTTGTATTACACTTTGATAAAGAGGGGTTCATACATTCAGTATACTGTGTTCATTGTATTTTAGCAATGTGTTATTCTATTGTAGTATGTTAGATCTAAGAATTGATAAAAAGTATGTGTTTTATATAATTTGTGGAATTTTGAAATGAGTATAACCAAGTAAATAACTAGACCGACCGGCAGGCGGTTTACACAATAGTACCAGAGTCAGAAAGAGGGGAAAAAATGATGGTAGATGTAAGGACTGATAACCATATGTATTGCATAGGATGTGTACAATTTTGAAATGTGTTTTCACTTTGCTAGGAATGTCAGCTGATCAGTAGTAAAATGTCACTGTTAAATTGTTTATAAATGTTTAAGGTAATTAATGTTAAATATAATGTTTTAATGTGTTAGACATTAATGTGTTAAAGATGCTATTCCAAATGATGAGAAAAGTAATTTAATAAAGTTAAGATTTTAAATGATGTGAACACAATAAAAGGTAGATTTTGGGTGATGAATATTTTGTTGGGACATATAGATCAGTCCAAGTTAAAGTTAAAGTGGTACTAGAGACGAAAATATTGGTTTGAATTAATGTAATGTTGTTGTGAGTTAATGTAATAGAATTTGAGGAGCATTGATGTTGACACAGTAGTTAGGGGGAATATATGTAGAGTATTGATTGATCTATTGATGTTTATAAATGATGATGTTATTTTGTTGTAATTGAAGTGGGGTAATAAGAATGAGATTTGAGGATGGTAATTTTGTAATAGGGGATAGTGTAATGGTGGAGTCCGCAACAAAAGGGTTGGGACGGGATGGGACCGTTTGTCGCCGGAAAGGGTTACCTTAGGTAGAATCCAGGAACCAACATAAGGGAATGATCTTTTGGGGGGGGGGAAGACACGTATCCTAAGTACAAAGGGTTAGAGAATATTTTTTTATATATCGAGAGAATGTGGCGAATTGAGTTTAATAGTAAGTTGGGTTTTGAGAGTGTTTGATAGATGTTTTGCTAGAGATGGGTGTCCTGATAGTTACAGTCGTTGGTGAGTATTAGAGTCAAAGAGGTAAAGGTTATATATGAATACATGCCAAGTGGCAAATCGAGCTAATATAAATAATTAAATCACTCAAAGAAATGGAGAATGAGATGATTAAATAAAGAGATTTATAGTAAAAATATAAAATTTTGATTGAAATCAGTGCCAATGTTAGTAGAATTTGGAAATGTAAAGCTATAAAGTGTTTATTTTGAATAATTTAAATATCGATTTTATTGTTAATCATAATAATATTTTGTTAATTTTAAATATTTTATTTTATTATGTTTTGTGTTGAAAGACAGAATTTTAAAGATGTTTAATGTATTTTCAGATGTAACCTGTGTATTAGTTATGTAGGTCAAGGTTCTTGACTTGACCCAGTTTTGATTAGCTGATAGGTGATGTCATATACTAGACATGTTTAGCAAGGGAATAAAGCCAATTTTGCTTTTAATTAGTTTAAATAATTTTAAAATAATTTCAGTATTGAAAAAAGGAATATATTTTCATAAATTTAAAATTTTTGAATTTAAAATTTTTTTGGAAAAAAAATATATTTCTTGATTTCCCGCCTGCCATCTAATTGATATTTTTGAACTTTGATGATGTTATTGTTTGTGTATTATTAGTGTTTTATTTGCATTGTATTGTTAGGGCATATGTATAATCACATGTTAGGTTAAGGATGTTCCTATTTTAAGAAATGTCCAATTTGTGTATTTTCTAATAACAAGAAACTAATGAAGAGAATTTTTTTTGATAAAAGATTTTAGTTTGATTTTTTGGATTTTAACTTAAATGAAATGGTATAGCTAAGAATATGTCAATGTTTACAGTATGTAGTATAAGTGTGTGTGTGTGTGAGCCCAGTAACTGCTAAAGGCAGCCCAGTTTGCATATAAGGGGGAACATATCGGTGGAAGATCTGACATGATATAAGCCAGGGATTTGGATTTTTTGGGGAACATGTTAGAAGGTAAGGTGCGCTGTGGTGCGTATCTGTTCGATTTTTCGGTGTTGGGATCTCCTACAGAGAAGTCCAGTGATCTCGTTCACATGCGTCCATAGTCGCCGAACCAGGGGGGTCGTTTACCCATGAAGTGTAAGAGCTAGAGGGGGTTGTTGGCACCAGTTCCTCACCGGTCCTCTTAGGGGTTTTGGAAATGAGATTTCTTCTGTTTTTGCAGAAGATCTCTCATTGGGGGGGTATTGTAATGGGCCGAATTTGCGGGTTATTACATTTTATTAAATTTTTGGGGTTTGGTAAAATATTTGTAAATTTTAATTTCCACTTAGTGACCAGGCCACGTGGTGGATGGTAAGAACAGTGTTACAACAAAGGAGCGAAATACGCCTCGACCGTTGTGCAATCGCGAACCAGGAATGCACCCAGCCTCAGTTTCCAAGAACTTTGTAAGTGTGTGGCAGTGCGCCCGAATGCATCACACGACCATGTGCGCGGACTGACGCCTGGGTGAACCAGCAAAGATGGTGAAGAGAACAATTTCTGTTCACTTAGCTAACCATGAAGACGGATGTAAAGTTTAAGCCCGGCCTCTTCTAGTGACGTCGAGCAGTAAGCGTCTAAATATCGTCAATGTACAGCACCAAAAAACTGCTATGTGTCATGTACATAGCCACTAAACTGTGACAACTCAGGCTGTGAGCGACGACAAAATTTGTTCGCCGGCATGGCATTAATGTCCGGCTGCATGGAACAAGGCAGTCCACGAGAAACCGAGTTCGCTGACAGACGCCTATAGTGTTATAAGGGCTCGGTCGGCCGAACTGCATAAAATGTGAATAATTAAATCTAATACCGTTTTTAGTACCGACCGGGACCCGAGGAATTAACGAACTTACCAATAGTACAATTTGTGCGGTGGCGGTGTGAACCAACACAATAAATAACGGACATTCGAATCGGGTGACAAAACACGTGTTTTTTACGGAATCGTGGCAGTGAACAATGCATACAAACAAAAAAGGATTGGTAAAATAAAATTAAGGGGAATATATTAAACTGTGTGAAAGCGTGCGTGAGCAGAATGGGCTGCCTAATATAATAAGAGAATATTAAATAGGATATCTAAATGTATATTTCCAAATATGTTTCTGTGTTCTGATTCGAATAAGTAAAACAGTCGTATATCAATTAAAACCATATAAGTTACTATAAAAATGTGTTAGTCTAAGTTATTTCGTCATTACCACTTTCTCATTTCTGTGCTGCAAGATTCGTCTAAACGTTCCCGGATTTCTTCTGAATTATTATTGGGGGGTAGTCAGATTGCAAAATTGTCCCGTTTTATTAAGGTAAAGTGTAAAGGTTTCCATATCTGTCCTTCAAAGATATAGGTGGCGACTCTGGGCTTCTGATGAAAATTCAAAAAGCAGGTAAGTGAAAACGAGTGCAGGTAAGTTCCTGGCAGTATTTTTATTATTTATGTATTTCGATCTATTTTTGTATGTTTACATTTGGCTCGCGCTGCCAGGATCCTGGTTTAATTTTATTTATACGAGGTAGACCTATTTTAAAGCACAGAAAATAGGATGTGGTAATGACGTATTTGTAAAAAATATTTGTCGTATATAATTACGTACGTGTGAGTAGGTTATGTTTGTGTCATTATGGGTTACAGTTGTGTTAGGTGTTTTGATTGTAGAAAAATAGTGGTTTTTATATATAAAAAGTGTTATATAAATGAACTTTAAACATGACCAAAATACAAGGTAATGATATTGATTTTGCGTGGGATGAGTGGGAGAGTGAATTTAGAGAGGTGGTACGCGAAATGACAGACGAGGAGTGGGGTAATTTAGACGATAGGTTAACGCGAATGGAAGAACAAGAAGAGGGAATGTTTGCCGAAATTAGAAAGCATAGTGATGATATTAGTATTGGTAATAAGATGACCAATGATAAAGGTAAGGTAGTCGAAGTAATAGGGGTAGAAAATAAGGCAATAAATAGGCCTAGTGATAATGATGAGAGTGTGGTGGTGGTAAATACAGATAGAGAGATACAAGTTAACAAAAATAAAGTTGATCAGGTAACAGATAATAAGGTAAGTAATGATAATATGTGTGAATCTGATTATGAGACGTATAGGTTGAATCTTATAAAAACAGAGATGGTTAAGTGTTTTGATATGATAAATAAACGGTTTGACGAAAGTGACAAAAAGTGGGATGAACTTTTTGATAATATGCATAAATGTTTTGACGAGTGGGACAAAAAATTGGATGAAGGGGAGGAAACGATGAATAAACATTTTGATGAGTTCAAAACAGACTTAGACAAAACCAAGGAAATAATGGATGAGGGTGTTGATAAAGTAATAAATGCTCTTAATAAACAAGACGAAAAGTGGGGAGGAGATAGATATCAATTAAAAGAGAGTACAGAAGTTGAATTAAAACAGGTAAGTGGTAATAATGTTGTTAATGATAGTGAAGAAATAATTAACCAGGTGAGTGCTAACGATAATTCTAATAATGAAGTCATAAATAACAGTGACAAAATAGTGGGAGAGGTAGTGTTGACTAGTGAAGATAATGATGGCGATTACAATTCTGAGGTAAGTGGTGATGTTAATATAATTAATTCTAATGATGAAAATATCGGTATGGAGAACCATACATGACTTCCATATTCTAAGATTTATATTTAAAATCATTTTCAGCCAAACAGCCAGGCTGTGTCTTACCTGCCTTTTTATTGCTGTATTAAATGAAAAATATTATATTACATTAAAATGCAAAAATTATAATTTTATTGCCTGGCAACAAAATTATTTTATTTTTAACAATTACCATTGTTTCAAAAAGTTTAAATAAATTTTCAAGTACTTTACTCTTGTTAAAACGTAAAAGGTTGCAGGTAAACTACCCCTTCCCCTTAACCGATCTTCACCAAAATCGAAAGTCATTGAGACCTCTACAATTCAGGGACGTATGCAAAAAATTATTTGATTCTGTTTGAATTTGCGGCTGTTATCGTTTGCCATAGAAAATACGCTTGATAAAAAAACGTTGCAGGTAAACTACCCCTTCCCCTTAACCGATCTTCACCAAAAACAATAGGTCTTGAGTACTCTACAAATCAGGGCTGTATGCAAAACATTATTTGATTCTGTTTGAATTTGCGGCTGTTATCGTTTGCCATAGAAAATAAAACGTAAAAGGTTGCAGGTAAACTACCCCTTCCCCTTAACCGATCTTCACCAAAAACAATAGGTCTTGAGTACTCTACAAATCAGGACTGTATGCAAAACATTATTTGATTCTGTTTGAATTTGCGGCTGTTATCGTTTGCCATATAAAATACCCTTGTTAAAAAAACGTTGCAGGTAAACTACCCCTTTCCCTCAACCGATCTTCACCAAAAACAATAGGTCTTGAGAAATCTACAAT
Source organism: Magicicada septendecula (assembly GCA_034769895.1). Classification (NCBI taxonomy): domain Eukaryota; kingdom Metazoa; phylum Arthropoda; class Insecta; order Hemiptera; family Cicadidae; genus Magicicada; species Magicicada septendecula. The sequence goes on from CM068367.1 coordinate 779,362,722, forward strand.
TCAGGGCTGTATGCGAAACATTATTTGATTCTGTTTGAATTTGCGGCTGTTATCGTTTGCCAAAAAAAAAAAAAATTTCCCTTGATAAAAAAAACCGTTGCAGGTAAACTACCCCTTCCCCTCAACCGATCTTCACCAAAAACAATAGGTCGCGAGTACTCTACAAATCAGGACTGTATGCAAAAAATTATTTGATTCTGTTTGAATTTGCGGCAGTTGTCGTTTGCCATAGAAAATACGCATGATAAAAAACGTTGCTGGTAAACTACCCCTTCCCCTCAACCGATCTTCACCAAAAACAATAGGTCTTGAGTACTCTACAAATCAGGGCTGTATGCAGAAAATTATTTGATTCTGTTTGAATTTGCGGCTGTTATCGTTTGCCATAGAAAATACCCTTGTTAAAAAAACGTTGTAGGTAAACTACCCCTTTCCCTTAACCGATCTTCACCAAAAACAAAAGGTATTGAGAACTCTACAATTTAGGGCTGTATGCAAATAATCTTTTCATTCTGTTTGAATTTGCGGCTGTTATCGTTTGCCATAGGAAATACCCTTGTTAAAACATAAAACGTTACAGGTAAACTACCCCTTTCCCTTAACCGATCTTCACCAAAAACAATAGGTCTTGAGAACTCTACAATTCAGGGCTGTATGCGAAACATTATTTGATTCTGTTTGAATTTGCGGCTGTTATCGTTTGCCAAACAAACAAAATTTCCCTTGCTAAAAAAAAACCGTTGCAGGTAAACTACCCCTTTCCCTCAACCGATCTTCACCAAAAACAATAGGTCGCGAGAACTCTGCAAAACCGGGCTGTATGCAAAAAATTATTTGATTCTGTTTGAATTTGCGGCAGTTATCGTTTGCCATAGAAAAAAAATCTACAGACAGACAGACAGACAGACAGACAGACAGACACACAGACACTTTTCGGAAAACGACTTTTTTTCATGTTTTGAGTGTAGTAGAATCAGAATCTGCAATAATCTCGAACACGATTTTTTTTGCCATCACCATACTTCCATTCCTTAAGGAATATGGAAGTAAAAATGGTAAATAATAATGATACAGTTGAGAATAAAGTATTGGATAGTGGTGAGATAGAGATAGTGAGTGAGAGAGAGAAAGTAATAGATTGTAAAGGCGTAGTAATTAATATTGGTGAATTAGATAATGAGTGGGAAGAGAGTTATATTGTGGGTATGATACAGAGGGTAAATTTTTTACGAGGTGTTATGAGGGATGAAGAAAGGTCTTCACGAGAATATTGGGTAGACAAATGTTCTACGAATAATTGTTTTTTGAAGTTTTTTGTTGTTCCTGGAGAAGTCAGGAAATGAGTTAGTACCCTCTGCATGGAATGAGAGAGAAAGTGTGATATGGCATTATGATGAGAGAAATTTAAATAGAGAATGGTGTATGGATAGAGAGACAGAATTGTATAAAGTAAAGAGAGACTATAATGAGCTGAAGGAGAGGTTAAATGATATGAGATGCTTACCGGTTAATATAGAGAGTGATGATACATATTTAAATAATAATGATGTAATTTATGATGACAAAACAATTGACATGGTGTTGAGAAAATTTACTTACGGAGACTGGACAAAATTAACTGATAGTGATAAGTTTTATGACATAATAAATGGTATAACGACTGATATGGAGATAATGGTCTATTATAATAATAATAATAAAAAATTCGAGGTAGATAAAAATGATTTATGCTACAAATATATTAGATATCTACATGATGATGGAGGTTAGATTAAGAAATCGGGGAAGGAACCGTTAATTATGTTAATACATGGTAATAACCTAGCTGATTTTGACATTGAAATATGATATAACTGAATAAATAAGGAGGAAGATTTGTAAATAAATGTAGTGAATTCAATTGTATGTATTGTAAAATGTTAAGTCAACAATGTATGTATGTAGGTAAGTGTTGTAATAATAATATTAATATGTTGCAATCTAAATAAATAACAAAATTAATTTTGAAGACAGTAATTAGCGAATTGTAATTGTTTTGATAGCCATTGAACTTGTATTTTCAATAATTAATTTAATTAAAATGATTTGAGATGTTTTAAATATTGTGATTGATTTGAATGTTATATAATGGAATTTTCTAATGAATTTAAATTATTTTACGAGATGTGAATTTGGTAATTAAATGATAAATTGTTTGATTTGAAATAACCTTTTGTTAAATGTTTCAGAGGTGAGGTGGAAGTATTGGTGTGTATGGTGTATATATTTTGGGTATGTCAGTATGTGAATAATGGACTGTAAGTATAAAAAATTTTATAATAACCAGTCAACTATAATAAAAATGTTTACAGGTGTTTTACGCAATTGAAAGAATTTTAATTTCAGTAATGAAAATAACTTGAGATAAAATTTAACAAATAATAATAACTGAGATATGATGAAAAATAAATGTTAATAATAAATTTGAAAATTTTAAGGAATCTAATGTTTAGAAAGTTATGAATGATTTAAATGATGATGGAGAAAATGGTTAATGAAAGTTTATATTATAATGTTGTATATAAAAATTTTAATTTAGTTATTAATGTGCTATTGCTGGGGTGGCCTGTGCCCCAGTAGATAGTGGAATGGGTTGGGGGTAACAGTGAGTGTTACCTCCATCGGAGGCCGAATGGCGAAAATGTGCGGCACACCTTTTTTGTACAATTGTACCATGATAGACTTTCGTGCCGTACATAATAATAATGAATAGAACAGGCATTAAAGTGAAGTTTGATTTCCCCGACTTTTCGGGCGATTACTGCCTTACCAGCACTAATCGTGGCTTTGGCTAGCGGTCAGCTATGGCCATAATCAAGTCCCTTGACCATAGCTGACTTGAAATTGGTAGATAGTAGAAATTAATAGGGGGTGAAACTAGGGGAAATCCCGGAACTATGGAACAGCGGCTGCCACTCTGTCCGCGTAGGGACAGCACAGCCAGGTGGTAGACCCATTTTAAGGGTTTATAAATATAAAAAGAGGATATGTCGATATCCAAAATCTTTAAAATGTAAAGCCGAAGCAAAGACACGGAGATGTTCAATTCCTCCAACTATGCAGTCTTTGTGAAAGCAAATGGGCGCTACAGTCCAACATAAAATACAATAGTGTGTGTGGATTAGGGGGTTGCTCAGATGAGCAACGAATTTAAATTTCATAACATAAAAAATGATAACTCAATTTTGCTCTAATAAAATGCTTGTATTACACTTTGATAAAGAGGGGTTCATACATTCAGTATACTGTGTTCATTGTATTTTAGCAATGTGTTATTCTATTGTAGTATGTTAGATCTAAGAATTGATAAAAAGTATGTGTTTTATATAATTTGTGGAATTTTGAAATGAGTATAACCAAGTAAATAACTAGACCGACCGGCAGGCGGTTTACACAATAGTACCAGAGTCAGAAAGAGGGGAAACAATGATGGTAGATGTAAGGACTGATAACCATATGTATTGCATAGGATGTGTACAATTTTGAAATGTGTTTTCACTTTGCTAGGAATGTCAGCTGATCAGTAGTAAAATGTCACTGTTAAATTGTTTATAAATGTTTAAGGTAATTAATGTTAAATATAATGTTTTAATGTGTTAGACATTAATGTGTTAAAGATGCTATTCCAAATGATGAGAAAAGTAATTTAATAAAGTTAAGATTTTAAATGATGTGAACACAATAAAAGGTAGATTTTGGGTGATGAATATTTTGTTGGGACATATAGATCAGTCCAAGTTAAAGTTAAAGTGGTACTAGAGACGAAAATATTGGTTTGAATTAATGTAATGTTGTTGTGAGTTAATGTAATAGAATTTGAGGAGCATTGATGTTGACACAGTAGTTAGGGGGAATATATGTAGAGTATTGATTGATCTATTGATGTTTATAAATGATGATGTTATTTTGTTGTAATTGAAGTGGGGTAATAAGAATGAGATTTGAGGATGGTAATTTTGTAATAGGGGATAGTGTAATGGTGGAGTCCGCAACAAAAGGGTTGGGACGGGATGGGACCGTTTGTCGCCGGAAAGGGTTACCTTAGGTAGAATCCAGGAACCAACATAAGGGAATGATCTTTTGGGGGGGGGGAGACACGTATCCTAAGTACAAAGGGTTAGAGAATATTTTTTTATATATCGAGAGAATGTGGCGAATTGAGTTTAATAGTAAGTTGGGTTTTGAGAGTGTTTGATAGATGTTTTGCTAGAGATGGGTGTCCTGATAGTTACAGTCGTTGGTGAGTATTAGAGTCAAAGAGGTAAAGGTTATATATGAATACATGCCAAGTGGCAAATCGAGCTAATATAAATAATTAAATCACTCAAAGAAATGGAGAATGAGATGATTAAATAAAGAGATTTATAGTAAAAATATAAAATTTTGATTGAAATCAGTGCCAATGTTAGTAGAATTTGGAAATGTAAAGCTATAAAGTGTTTATTTTGAATAATTTAAATATCGATTTTATTGTTAATCATAATAATATTTTGTTAATTTTAAATATTTTATTTTATTATGTTTTGTGTTGAAAGACAGAATTTTAAAGATGTTTAATGTATTTTCAGATGTAACCTGTGTATTAGTTATGTAGGTCAAGGTTCTTGACTTGACCCAGTTTTGATTAGCTGATAGGTGATGTCATATACTAGACATGTTTAGCAAGGGAATAAAGCCAATTTTGCTTTTAATTAGTTTAAATAATTTTAAAATAATTTCAGTATTGAAAAAAGGAATATATTTTCATTAATTTAAAATTTTTGAATTTAAAATTTTTTTGGAAAAAAAATATATTTCTTGATTTCCCGCCTGCCATCTAATTGATATTTTTGAACTTTGATGATGTTATTGTTTGTGTATTATTAGTGTTTTATTTGCATTGTATTGTTAGGGCATATGTATAATCACATGTTAGGTTAAGGATGTTCCTATTTTAAGAAATGTCCAATTTGTGTATTTTCTAATAACAAGAAACTAATGAAGAGAATTTTTTTTGATAAAAGATTTTAGTTTGATTTTTTGGATTTTAACTTAAATGAAATGGTATAGCTAAGAATATGTCAATGTTTACAGTATGTAGTATAAGTGTGTGTGTGTGTGAGCCCAGTAACTGCTAAAGGCAGCCCAGTTTGCATATAAGGGGGAACATATCGGTGGAAGATCTGACATGATATAAGCCAGGGATTTGGATTTTTTGGGGAACATGTTAGAAGGTAAGGTGCGCTGTGGTGCGTATCTGTTCGATTTTTCGGTGTTGGGATCTCCTACAGAGAAGTCCAGTGATCTCGTTCACATGCGTCCATAGTCGCCGAACCAGGGGGGTCGTTTACCCATGAAGTGTAAGAGCTAGAGGGGGTTGTTGGCACCAGTTCCTCACCGGTCCTCTTAGGGGTTTTGGAAATGAGATTTCTTCTGTTTTTGCAGAAGATCTCTCATTGGGGGGGTATTGTAATGGGCCGAATTTGCGGGTTATTTCATTTTATTAAATTTTTGGGGTTTGGTAAAATATTTGTAAATTTTAATTTCCACTTAGTGACCAGGCCACGTGGTGGATGGTAAGAACAGTGTTACAACAAAGGAGCGAAATACGCCTCGACCGTTGTGCAATCGCGAACCAGGAATGCACCCAGCCTCAGTTTCCAAGAACTTTGTAAGTGTGTGGCAGTGCGCCCGAATGCATCACACGACCATGTGCGCGGACTGACGCCTGGGTGAACCAGCAAAGATGGTGAAGAGAACAATTTCTGTTCACTTAGCTAACCATGAAGACGGATGTAAAGTTTAAGCCCGGCCTCTTCTAGTGACGTCGAGCAGTAAGCGTCTAAATATCGTCAATGTACAGCACCAAAAAACTGCTATGTGTCATGTACATAGCCACTAAACTGTGACAACTCAGGCTGTGAGCGACGACAAAATTTGTTCGCCGGCATGGCATTAATGTCCGGCTGCATGGAACAAGGCAGTCCACGAGAAACCGAGTTCGCTGACAGACGCCTATAGTGTTATAAGGGCCCGGTCGGCCGAACTGCATAAAATGTGAATAATTAAATCTAATACCGTTTTTAGTACCGACCGGGACCCGAGGAATTAACGAACTTACCAATAGTACAATTTGTGCGGTGGCGGTGTGAACCAACACAATAAATAACGGACATTCGAATCGGGTGACAAAACACGTGTTTTTTACGGAATCGTGGCAGTGAACAATGCATACAAACAAAAAAGGATTGGTAAAATAAAATTAAGGGGAATATATTAAACTGTGTGAAAGCGTGCGTGAGCAGAATGGGCTGCCTAATATAATAAGAGAATATTAAATAGGATATCTAAATGTATATTTCCAAATATGTTTCTGTGTTCTGATTCGAATAAGTAAAACAGTCGTATATCAATTAAAACCATATAAGTTACTATAAAAATGTGTTAGTCTAAGTTATTTCGTCATTACCACTTTCTCATTTCTGTGCTGCAAGATTCGTCTAAACGTTCCCGGATTTCTTCTGAATTATTATTGGGGGGTAGTCAGATTGCAAAATTGTCCCGTTTTATTAAGGTAAAGTGTAAAGGTTTCCATATCTGTCCTTCAAAGATATAGGTGGCGACTCTGGGCTTCTGATGAAAATTCAAAAAGCAGGTAAGTGAAAACGAGTGCAGGTAAGTTCCTGGCAGTATTTTTATTATTTATGTATTTCGATCTATTTTTGTATGTTTACATTTGGCTCGCGCTGCCAGGATCCTGGTTTAATTTTATTTATACGAGGTAGACCTATTTTAAAGCACAGAAAATAGGATGTGGTAATGACGTATTTGTAAAAAATATTTGTCGTATATAATTACGTACGTGTGAGTAGGTTATGTTTGTGTCATTATGGGTTACAGTTGTGTTAGGTGTTTTGATTGTAGAAAAATAGTGGTTTTTATATATAAAAAGTGTTAAATAAATGAACTTTAAACATGACCAAAATACAAGGTAATGATATTGATTTTGCGTGGGATGAGTGGGAGAGTGAATTTAGAGAGGTGGTACGCAAAATGACAGACGAGGAGTGGGGTAATTTAGACGATAGGTTAACGCGAATGGAAGAACAAGAAGAGGGAATGTTTGCCGAAATTAGAAAGCATAGTGATGATATTAGTATTGGTAATAAGATGACCAATGATAAAGGTAAGGTAGTCGAAGTAATAGGGGTAGAAAATAAGGCAATAAATAGGCCTAGTGATAATGATGAGAGTGTGGTGGTGGTAAATACAGATAGAGAGATACAAGTTAACAAAAATAAAGTTGATCAGGTAACAGATAATAAGGTAAGTAATGATAATATGTGTGAATCTGATTATGAGACGTATAGGTTGAATCTTATAAAAACAGAGATGGTTAAGTGTTTTGATATGATAAATAAACGGTTTGACGAAAGTGACAAAAAGTGGGATGAACTTTTTGATAATATGCATAAATGTTTTGACGAGTGGGACAAAAAATTGGATGAAGGGGAGGAAACGATGAATAAACATTTTGATGAGTTCAAAACAGACTTAGACAAAACCAAGGAAATAATGGATGAGGGTGTTAATAAAGTAATAAATGCTCTTAATAAACAAGACGAAAAGTGGGGAGGAGATAGATATCAATTAAAAGAGAGTACAGAAGTTGAATTAAAACAGGTAAGTGGTAATAATGTTGTTAATGATAGTGAAGAAATAATTAACCAGGTGAGTGCTAACGATAATTCTAATAATGAAGTCATAAATAACAGTGACAAAATAGTGGGAGAGGTAGTGTTGACTAGTGAAGATAATGATGGCGATTACAATTCTGAGGTAAGTGGTGATGTTAATATAATTAATTCTAATGATGAAAAAATGGTAAATAATAATGATACAGTTGAGAATAAAGTATTGGATAGTGGTGAGATAGAGATAGTGAGTGAGAGAGAGAAAGTAATAGATTGTAAAGGCGTAGTAATTAATATTGGTGAATTAGATAATGAGTGGGAAGAGAGTTATATTATGGGTATGATACAGAGGGTAAATTTTTTACGAGGTGTTATGAGGGATGAAGAAAGGTCTTCACGAGAATATTGGGTAGACAAGTGTTCTACGAATAATTGTTTTTTGAAGTTTTTTGTTGTTCCTGGAGAAGTCTGGAAATGAGTTAGTACCCTCTGCATGGAATGAGAGAGAAAGTGTGATATGGCATTATGATGAGAGAAATTTAAATAGAGAATGGTGTATGGATAGAGAGACAGAATTGTATAAAGTAAAGAGAGACTATAATGAGCTGAAGGAGAGGTTAAATGATATGAGGTCATTGTATTGGTATCCGCGTCACAATTATTATAATTAAACTATAAAGTTTTACCTTAATCCGTCTATGTGATCGCTTAACTTTTCTTCTTTTCTTCTAACGCGTTTCGGATTGTTAATCCATCATCAGAGGTTAAAATAATTCGTCGGTTAAGACTTCGTTAAACATTAAAAGTTGCGTAAAAGACATTTAAAAATTACACTAAAAGAACATTTAAAAATATAGTCCACAAACACAGCGACGTAGCGGATGTGAGTGCGCACTCAATACTGGTCAGCGACGTACTGCACAGTTTATTGGAGTTTTCATGTTATCTATTGATGTGTTGGGGCATGTATTCTATGGCTATGTTATCTATAATCTTATCGTATAGTGTATGCGATTTAAATGCCAATTGTTCGTTTAATATATTATTGGGATTATTTCTGAAGGCTCGGTAAATTTCGAACTCTTCTACCGCATCCATATATCGTCCCTTTCTGCAAATGTGTAAGGGTTTGCAATTTGTCTCAAAATTTTTATAATTATGATTTAATGTGACGAGATGTTTAGCGTAGTTTGATTTATTTATATTTGAAATGCTCGTGGGTAAGTGTTCTTTATATCTTTCGAAAAAGGTCCTGCCAGTCTGACCAATGTAATGCATGTTGCAGTCATCACATATCATTTTGTATACACCCGTTCTTTTTTCAATTGCTGTACGTGTGGCATTATTTAGCATTTTACGGATATTGTTGGTTGTTCTAAATGCGATGTGGATGTTATGTTTTTTAAAGGTGTTTCTAATGAGCATTGAAAAGTTGTTAGTATAATCAATCGCCATATATATTGCGTTCGTCGTGACACGGTGAGGGTTGTTAGTTCTGCGTTTGTGTCTAAGCATCAAGCGTTCCACTAATGAACTGCGGTAACCGTTCGTAATTGCAATATGTTTAATTATATCTACTTCTTCTTTGTGGTTGGCGGGATCTAAAGGTACGCTGTATAGTCTGTGTATCATACTATTGAATGCGGCCATTTCGGAAATTTCAATACAGAATATACAGAAAACCCACCACAACTGATGGTGTTATACATGCTGATTCTTTCCACCCGCACTCACAAAAAATGGCCGCATTCAATAGTATGATACACAGACTATACAGCGTACCTTTAGATCCCGCCAACCACAAAGAAGAAGTAGATATAATTAAACATATTGCAATTACGAACGGTTACCGCAGTTCATTAGTGGAACGCTTGATGCTTAGACACAAACGCAGAACTAACAACCCTCACCGTGTCACGACGAACGCAATATATATGGCGATTGATTATACTAACAACTTTTCAATGCTCATTAGAAACACCTTTAAAAAACATAACATCCACATCGCATTTAGAACAACCAACAATATCCGTAAAATGCTAAATAATGCCACACGTACAGCAATTGAAAAAAGAACGGGTGTATACAAAATGATATGTGATGACTGCAACATGCATTACATTGGTCAGACTGGCAGGACCTTTTTCGAAAGATATAAAGAACACTTACCCACGAGCATTTCAAATATAAATAAATCAAACTACGCTAAACATCTCGTCACATTAAATCATAATTATAAAAATTTTGAGACAAATTGCAAACCCTTACACATTTGCAGAAAGGGACGATATATGGATGCGGTAGAAGAGTTCGAAATTTACCGAGCCTTCAGAAATAATCCCAATAATATATTAAACGAACAATTGGCATTTAAATCGCATACACTATACGATAAGATTATAGATAACATAGCCATAGAATACATGCCCCAACACATCAATAGATAACATGAAAACTCCAATAAACTGTGCAGTACGTCGCTGACCGGTATTGAGTGCGCACTCACATCCGCTACGTCGCTGTGTTTGTGGACTATATTTTTAAATGTTCTTTTAGTGTAATTTTTAAATGTCTTTTACGCAACTTTTAATGTTTAACGAAGTCTTAACCGACGAATTATTTTAACCTCTGATGATGGATTAACAATCCGAAACGCGTTAGAAGAAAAGAAGAAAAGTTAAGCGATCACATAGACGGATTAAGGTAAAACTTTATAGTTTAATTATAAATGATATGAGATGCTTACCGGTTAATATAGAGAGTGATGATACATATTTAAATAATAATGATGTAATTTATGATGACAAAACAATTGACATGGTGTTGAGAAAATTTACTTACGGAGACTGGACAAAATTAACTGATAGTGATAAGTTTTATGACATAATAAATGGTATAACGACTGATATGGAGATAATGGTCTATTATAATAATAATAATAAATTCGAGGTAGATAAAAATGATTTATGCTACAAATATATTAGATATCTACATGACGATGGAGGTTAGATTAAGAAATCGGGGAAGGAACCGTTAAATATGTTAATACATGGTAATAACCTAGCTGATTTTGACATTGAAATATGATATAACTGAATAAATAAGGAGGAAGATTTGTAAATAAATGTAGTGAATTCAATTGTATGTATTGTAAAATGTTAAGTCAACAATGTATGTATGTAGGTAAGTGTTGTAATAATAATATTAATATGTTGCAATCTAAATAAATAACAAAATTAATTTTGAAGACAGTAATTAGCGAATTGTAATTGTTTTGATAGCCATTGAACTTGTATTTTCAATAATTAATTTAATTAAAATGATTTGAGATGTTTTAAATATTGTGATTGATTTGAATGTTATATAATGGAATTTTCTAATGAATTTAAATTATTTTACGAGATGTGAATTTGGTAATTAAATGATAAATTGTTTGATTTGAAATAACCTTTTGTTAAATGTTTCAGAGGTGAGGTGGAAGTATTGGTGTGTATGGTGTATATATTTTGGGTATGTCAGTATGTGAATAATGGACTGTAAGTATAAAAAATTTTATAATAACCAGTCAACTATAATAAAAATGTTTACAGGTGTTTTACGCAATTGAAAGAATTTTAACTTCAGTAATGAAAATAACTTGAGATAAAATTTAACAAATAATAATAACTGAGATATGATGAAAAATAAATGTTAATAATAAATTTGAAAATTTTAAGGAATCTAATGTTTAGAAAGTTATGAATGATTTAAATGATGATGGAGAAAATGGTTAATGAAAGTTTATATTATAATGTTGTATATAAAAATTTTAATTTAGTTATTAATGTGCTATTGCTGGGGTGGCCTGTGCCCCAGTAGATAGTGGAATGGGTTGGGGGTAACAGTGAGTGTTACCTCCATCGGAGGCCGAATGGCGAAAATGTGCGGCACACCTTTTTTGTACAATTGTACCATGATAGACTTTCGTGCCGTACATAATAATAATGAATAGAACAGGCATTAAAGTGAAGTTTGATTTCCCCGACTTTTCGGGCGATTACTGCCTTACCAGCACTAATCGTGGCTTTGGCTAGCGGTCAGCTATGGCCATAATCAAGTCCCTTGACCATAGCTGACTTGAAATTGGTAGATAGTAGAAATTAATAGGGGGGTGAAACTAGGGGAAATCCCGGAACTATGGAACAGCGGCTGCCACTCTGTCCGCGTAGGGACAGCACAGCCAGGTGGTAGACCCATTTTAAGGGTTTATAAATATAAAAAGAGGATATGTCGATATCCAAAATCTTTAAAATGTAAAGCCGAAGCAAAGACACGGAGATGTTCAATTCCTCCAACTATGCAGTCTTTGTGAAAGCAAATGGGCGCTACAGTCCAACATAAAATACAATAGTGTGTGTGGATTAGGGGGTTGCTCAGATGAGCAACGAATTTAAATTTCATAACATAAAAAATGATAACTCAATTTTGCTCTAATAAAATGCTTGTATTACACTTTGATAAAGAGGGGTTCATACATTCAGTATACTGTGTTCATTGTATTTTAGCAATGTGTTATTCTATTGTAGTATGTTAGATCTAAGAATTGATAAAAAGTATGTGTTTTATATAATTTGTGGAATTTTGAAATGAGTATAACCAAGTAAATAACTAGACCGACCGGCAGGCGGTTTACACAATAGTACCAGAGTCAGAAAGAGGGGAAACAATGATGGTAGATGTAAGGACTGATAACCATATGTATTGCATAGGATGTGTACAATTTTGAAATGTGTTTTCACTTTGCTAGGAATGTCAGCTGATCAGTAGTAAAATGTCACTGTTAAATTGTTTATAAATGTTTAAGGTAATTAATGTTAAATATAATGTTTTAATGTGTTAGACATTAATGTGTTAAAGATGCTATTCCAAATGATGAGAAAAGTAATTTAATAAAGTTAAGATTTTAAATGATGTGAACACAATAAAAGGTAGATTTTGGGTGATGAATATTTTGTTGGGACATATAGATCAGTCCAAGTTAAAGCTAAAGTGGTACTAGAGACGAAAATATTGGTTTGAATTAATGTAATGTTGTTGTGAGTTAATGTAATAGAATTTGAGGAGCATTGATGTTGACACAGTAGTTAGGGGGAATATATGTAGAGTATTGATTGATCTATTGATGTTTATAAATGATGATGTTATTTTGTTGTAATTGAAGTGGGGTAATAAGAATGAGATTTGAGGATGGTAATTTTGTAATAGGGGATAGTGTAATGGTGGAGTCCGCAACAAAAGGGTTGGGACGGGATGGGACCGTTTGTCGCCGGAAAGGGTTACCTTAGGTAGAATCCAGGAACCAACATAAGGGAATGATCTTTTTGGGGGGGGGGGGAAGACACGTATCCTAAGTACAAAGGGTTAGAGAATATTTTTTTATATATCGAGAGAATGTGGCGAATTGAGTTTAATAGTAAGTTGGGTTTTGAGAGTGTTTGATAGATGTTTTGCTAGAGATGGGTGTCCTGATAGTTACAGTCGTTGGTGAGTATTAGAGTCAAAGAGGTAAAGGTTATATATGAATACATGCCAAGTGGCAAATCGAGCTAATATAAATAATTAAATCACTCAAAGAAATGGAGAATGAGATGATTAAATAAAGAGATTTATAGTAAAAATATAAAATTTTGATTGAAATCAGTGCCAATGTTAGTAGAATTTGGAAATGTAAAGCTATAAAGTGTTTATTTTGAATAATTTAAATATCGATTTTATTGTTAATCATAATAATATTTTGTTAATTTTAAATATTTTATTTTATTATGTTTTGTGTTGAAAGACAGAATTTTAAAGATGTTTAATGTATTTTCAGATGTAACCTGTGTATTAGTTATGTAGGTCAAGGTTCTTGACTTGACCCAGTTTTGATTAGCTGATAGGTGATGTCATATACTAGACATGTTTAGCAAGGGAATAAAGCCAATTTTGCTTTTAATTAGTTTAAATAATTTTAAAATAATTTCAGTATTGAAAAAAGGAATATATTTTCATTAATTTAAAATTTTTGAATTTAAAATTTTTTTGGAAAAAAAATATATTTCTTGATTTCCCGCCTGCCATCTAATTGATATTTTTGAACTTTGATGATGTTATTGTTTGTGTATTATTAGTGTTTTATTTGCATTGTATTGTTAGGGCATATGTATAATCACATGTTAGGTTAAGGATGTTCCTATTTTAAGAAATGTCCAATTTGTGTATTTTCTAATAACAAGAAACTAATGAAGAGAATTTTTTTTGATAAAAGATTTTAGTTTGATTTTTTGGATTTTAACTTAAATGAAATGGTATAGCTAAGAATATGTCAATGTTTACAGTATGTAGTATAAGTGTGTGTGTGTGTGAGCCCAGTAACTGCTAAAGGCAGCCCAGTTTGCATATAAGGGGGAACATATCGGTGGAAGATCTGACATGATATAAGCCAGGGATTTGGATTTTTTGGGGAACATGTTAGAAGGTAAGGTGCGCTGTGGTGCGTATCTGTTCGATTTTTCGGTGTTGGGATCTCCTACAGAGAAGTCCAGTGATCTCGTTCACATGCGTCCATAGTCGCCGAACCAGGGGGGTCGTTTACCCATGAAGTGTAAGAGCTAGAGGGGGTTGTTGGCACCAGTTCCTCACCGGTCCTCTTAGGGGTTTTGGCAATGAGATTTCTTCTGTTTTTGCAGAAGATCTCTCATTGGGGGGGGGGTATTGTAATGGGCCGAATTTGCGGGTTATTTCATTTTATTAAATTTTTGGGGTTTGGTAAAATATTTGTAAATTTTAATTTCCACTTAGTGACCAGGCCACGTGGTGGATGGTAAGAACAGTGTTACAACAAAGGAGCGAAATACGCCTCGACCGTTGTGCAATCGCGAACCAGGAATGCACCCAGCCTCAGTTTCCAAGAACTTTGTAAGTGTGTGGCAGTGCGCCCGAATGCATCACACGACCATGTGCGCGGACTGACGCCTGGGTGAACCAGCAAAGATGGTGAAGAGAACAATTTCTGTTCACTTAGCTAACCATGAAGACGGATGTAAAGTTTAAGCCCGGCCTCTTCTAGTGACGTCGAGCAGTAAGCGTCTAAATATCGTCAATGTACAGCACCAAAAAACTGCTATGTGTCATGTACATAGCCACTAAACTGTGACAACTCAGGCTGTGAGCGACGACAAAATTTGTTCGCCGGCATGGCATTAATGTCCGGCTGCATGGAACAAGGCAGTCCACGAGAAACCGAGTTCGCTGACAGACGCCTATAGTGTTATAAGGGCCCGGTCGGCCGAACTGCATAAAATGTGAATAATTAAATCTAATACCGTTTTTAGTACCGACCGGGACCCGAGGAATTAACGAACTTACCAATAGCACAATTTGTGCGGTGGCGGTGTGAACCAACACAATAAATAACGGACATTCGAATCGGGTGACAAAACACGTGTTTTTTACGGAATCGTGGCAGTGAACAATGCAGACAAACAAAAAAGGATTGGTAAAATAAAATTAAGGGGAATATATTAAACTGTGTGAAAGCGTGCGTGAGCAGAATGGGCTGCCTAATATAATAAGAGAATATTAAATAGGATATCTAAATGTATATTTCCAAATATGTTTCTGTGTTCTGATTCGAATAAGTAAAACAGTCGTATATCAATTAAAACCATATAAGTTACTATAAAAATGTGTTAGTCTAAGTTATTTCGTCATTACCACTTTCTCATTTCTGTGCTGCAAGATTCGTCTAAACGTTCCCGGATTTCTTCTGAATTATTATTGGGGGGGTAGTCAGATTGCAAAATTGTCCCGTTTTATTAAGGTAAAGTGTAAAGGTTTCCATATCTGTCCTTCAAAGATATAGGTGGCGACTCTGGGCTTCTGATGAAAATTCAAAAAGCAGGTAAGTGAAAACGAATGCAGGTAAGTTCCTGGCAGTATTTTTATTATTTATGTATTTCGATCTATTTTTGTATGTTTACATTTGGCTCGCGCTGCCAGGATCCTGGTTTAATTTTATTTATACGAGGTAGACCTATTTTAAAGCACAGAAAATAGGATGTGGTAATGACGTATTTGTAAAAAATATTTGTCGTATATAATTACGTACGTGTGAGTAGGTTATGTTTGTGTCATTATGGGTTACAGTTGTGTTAGGTGTTTTGATTGTAGAAAAATAGTGGTTTTTATATATAAAAAGTGTTATATAAATGAACTTTAAACATGACCAAAATACAAGGTAATGATATTGATTTTGCGTGGGATGAGTGGGAGAGTGAATTTAGAGAGGTGGTACGCGAAATGACAGACGAGGAGTGGGGTAATTTAGACGATAGGTTAACGCGAATGGAAGAACAAGAAGAGGGAATGTTTGCCGAAATTAGAAAGCATAGTGATGATATTAGTATTGGTAATAAGATGACCAATGATAAAGGTAAGGTAGTCGAAGTAATAGGGGTAGAAAATAAGGCAATAAATAGGCCTAGTGATAATGATGAGAGTGTGGTGGTGGTAAATACAGATAGAGAGATACAAGTTAACAAAAATAAAGTTGATCAGGTAACAGATAATAAGGTAAGTAATGATAATATGTGTGAATCTGATTATGAGACGTATAGGTTGAATCTTATAAAAACAGAGATGGTTAAGTGTTTTGATATGATAAATAAACGGTTTGACGAAAGTGACAAAAAGTGGGATGAACTTTTTGATAATATGCATAAATGTTTTGACGAGTGGGACAAAAAATTGGATGAAGGGGAGGAAACGATGAATAAACATTTTGATGAGTTCAAAACAGACTTAGACAAAACCAAGGAAATAATGGATGAGGGTGTTAATAAAGTAATAAATGCTCTTAATAAACAAGACGAAAAGTGGGGAGGAGATAGATATCAATTAAAAGAGAGTACAGAAGTTGAATTAAAACAGGTAAGTGGTAATAATGTTGTTAATGATAGTGAAGAAATAATTAACCAGGTGAGTGCTAACGATAATTCTAATAATGAAGTCATAAATAACAGTGACAAAATAGTGGGAGAGGTAGTGTTGACTAGTGAAGATAATGATGGCGATTACAATTCTGAGGTAAGTGGTGATGTTAATATAATTAATTCTAATGATGAAAAAATGGTAAATAATAATGATACAGTTGAGAATAAAGTATTGGATAGTGGTGAGATAGAGATAGTGAGTGAGAGAGAGAAAGTAATAGATTGTAAAGGCGTAGTAATTAATATTGGTGAATTAGATAATGAGTGGGAAGAGAGTTATATTGTGGGTATGATACAGAGGGTAAATTTTTTACGAGGTGTTATGAGGGATGAAGAAAGGTCTTCACGAGAATATTGGGTAGACAAGTGTTCTACGAATAATTGTTTTTTGAAGTTTTTTGTTGTTCCTGGAGAAGTCAGGAAATGAGTTAGTACCCTCTGCATGGAATGAGAGAGAAAGTGTGATATGGCATTATGATGAGAGAAATTTAAATAGAGAATGGTGTATGGATAGAGAGACAGAATTGTATAAAGTAAAGAGAGACTATAATGAGCTGAAGGAGAGGTTAAATGATATGAGATGCTTACCGGTTAATATAGAGAGTGATGATACATATTTAAATAATAATGATGTAATTTATGATGACAAAACTATTGACATGGTGTTGAGAAAATTTACTTACGGAGACTGGACAAAATTAACTGATAGTGATAAGTTTTATGACATAATAAATGGTATAACGACTGATATGGAGATAATGGTCTATTATAATAATAATAATAAATTCGAGGTAGATAAAAATGATTTATGCTACAAATATATTAGATATCTACATGACGATGGAGGTTAGATTAAGAAATCGGGGAAGGAACCGTTAAATATGTTAATACATGGTAATAACCTAGCTGATTTTGACATTGAAATATGATATAACTGAATAAATAAGGAGGAAGATTTGTAAATAAATGTAATGAATTCAATTGTATGTATTGTAAAATGTTAAGTTAACAATGTATGTATGTAGGTAAGTGTTGTAATAATAATATTAATATGTTGCAATCTAAATAAATAACAAAATTAATTTTGAAGACAGTAATTAGCGAATTGTAATTGTTTTGATAGCCATTGAACTTGTATTTTCAATAATTAATTTAATTAAAATGATTTGAGATGTTTTAAATATTGTGATTGATTTGAATGTTATATAATGGAATTTTCTAATGAATTTAAATTATTTTACGAGATGTGAATTTGGTAATTAAATGATAAATTGTTTGATTTGAAATAACCTTTTGTTAAATGTTTCAGAGGTGAGGTGGAAGTATTGGTGTGTATGGTGTATATATTTTGGGTATGTCAGTATGTGAATAATGGACTGTAAGTATAAAAAATTTTATAATAACCAGTCAACTATAATAAAAATGTTTACAGGTGTTTTACGCAATTGAAAGAATTTTAACTTCAGTAATGAAAATAACTTGAGATAAAATTTAACAAATAATAATAACTGAGATATGATGAAAAATAAATGTTAATAATAAATTTGAAAATTTTAAGGAATCTAATGTTTAGAAAGTTATGAATGATTTAAATGATGATGGAGAAAATGGTTAATGAAAGTTTATATTATAATGTTGTATATAAAAATTTTAATTTAGTTATTAATGTGCTATTGCTGGGGTGGCCTGTGCCCCAGTAGATAGTGGAATGGGTTGGGGGTAACAGTGAGTGTTACCTCCATCGGAGGCCGAATGGCGAAAATGTGCGGCACACCTTTTTTGTACAATTGTACCATGATAGACTTTCGTGCCGTACATAATAATAATGAATAGAACAGGCATTAAAGTGAAGTTTGATTTCCCCGACTTTTCGGGCGATTACTGCCTTACCAGCACTAATCGTGGCTTTGGCTAGCGGTCAGCTATGGCCATAATCAAGTCCCTTGACCATAGCTGACTTGAAATTGGTAGATAGTAGAAATTAATAGGGGGGTGAAACTAGGGGAAATCCCGGAACTATGGAACAGCGGCTGCCACTCTGTCCGCGTAGGGACAGCACAGCCAGGTGGTAGACCCATTTTAAGGGTTTATAAATATAAAACGAGGATATGTCGATATCCAAAATCTTTAAAATGTAAAGCCGAAGCAAAGACACGGAGATGTTCAATTCCTCCAACTATGCAGTCTTTGTGAAAGCAAATGGGCGCTACAGTCCAACATAAAATACAATAGTGTGTGTGGATTAGGGGGTTGCTCAGATGAGCAACGAATTTAAATTTCATAACATAAAAAATGATAACTCAATTTTGCTCTAATAAAATGCTTGTATTACACTTTGATAAAGAGGGGTTCATACATTCAGTATACTGTGTTCATTGTATTTTAGCAATGTGTTATTCTATTGTAGTATGTTAGATCTAAGAATTGATAAAAAGTATGTGTTTTATATAATTTGTGGAATTTTGAAATGAGTATAACCAAGTAAATAACTAGACCGACCGGCAGGCGGTTTACACAATAGTACCAGAGTCAGAAAGAGGGGAAACAATGATGGTAGATGTAAGGACTGATAACCATATGTATTGCATAGGATGTGTACAATTTTGAAATGTGTTTTCACTTTGCTAGGAATGTCAGCTGATCAGTAGTAAAATGTCACTGTTAAATTGTTTATAAATGTTTAAGGTAATTAATGTTAAATATAATGTTTTAATGTGTTAGACATTAATGTGTTAAAGATGCTATTCCAAATGATGAGAAAAGTAATTTAATAAAGTTAAGATTTTAAATGATGTGAACACAATAAAAGGTAGATTTTGGGTGATGAATATTTTGTTGGGACATATAGATCAGTCCAAGTTAAAGTTAAAGTGGTACTAGAGACGAAAATATTGGTTTGAATTAATGTAATGTTGTTGTGAGTTAATGTAATAGAATTTGAGGAGCATTGATGTTGACACAGTAGTTAGGGGGAATATATGTAGAGTATTGATTGATCTATTGATGTTTATAAATGATGATGTTATTTTGTTGTAATTGAAGTGGGGTAATAAGAATGAGATTTGAGGATGGTAATTTTGTAATAGGGGATAGTGTAATGGTGGAGTCCGCAACAAAAGGGTTGGGACGGGATGGGACCGTTTGTCGCCGGAAAGGGTTACCTTAGGTAGAATCCAGGAACCAACATAAGGGAATGATCTTTTTGGGGGGGGGGAAGACACGTATCCTAAGTACAAAGGGTTAGAGAATATTTTTTTATATATCGAGAGAATGTGGCGAATTGAGTTTAATAGTAAGTTGGGTTTTGAGAGTGTTTGATAGATGTTTTGCTAGAGATGGGTGTCCTGATAGTTACAGTCGTTGGTGAGTATTAGAGTCAAAGAGGTAAAGGTTATATATGAATACATGCCAAGTGGCAAATCGAGCTAATATAAATAATTAAATCACTCAAAGAAATGGAGAATGAGATGATTAAATAAAGAGATTTATAGTAAAAATATAAAATTTTGATTGAAATCAGTGCCAATGTTAGTAGAATTTGGAAATGTAAAGCTATAAAGTGTTTATTTTGAATAATTTAAATATCGATTTTATTGTTAATCATAATAATATTTTGTTAATTTTAAATATTTTATTTTATTATGTTTTGTGTTGAAAGACAGAATTTTAAAGATGTTTAATGTATTTTCAGATGTAACCTGTGTATTAGTTATGTAGGTCAAGGTTCTTGACTTGACCCAGTTTTGATTAGCTGATAGGTGATGTCATATACTAGACATGTTTAGCAAGGGAATAAAGCCAATTTTGCTTTTAATTAGTTTAAATAATTTTAAAATAATTTCAGTATTGAAAAAAGGAATATATTTTCATAAATTTAAAATTTTTGAATTTAAAATTTTTTTGGAAAAAAAATATATTTCTTGATTTCCCGCCTGCCATCTAATTGATATTTTTGAACTTTGATGATGTTATTGTTTGTGTATTATTAGTGTTTTATTTGCATTGTATTGTTAGGGCATATGTATAATCACATGTTAGGTTAAGGATGTTCCTATTTTAAGAAATGTCCAATTTGTGTATTTTCTAATAACAAGAAACTAATGAAGAGAATTTTTTTTGATAAAAGATTTTAGTTTGATTTTTTGGATTTTAACTTAAATGAAATGGTATAGCTAAGAATATGTCAATGTTTACAGTATGTAGTATAAGTGTGTGTGTGTGTGAGCCCAGTAACTGCTAAAGGCAGCCCAGTTTGCATATAAGGGGGAACATATCGGTGGAAGATCTGACATGATATAAGCCAGGGATTTGGATTTTTTGGGGAACATGTTAGAAGGTAAGGTGCGCTGTGGTGCGTATCTGTTCGATTTTTCGGTGTTGGGATCTCCTACAGAGAAGTCCAGTGATCTCGTTCACATGCGTCCATAGTCGCCGAACCAGGGGGGTCGTTTACCCATGAAGTGTAAGAGCTAGAGGGGGTTGTTGGCACCAGTTCCTCACCGGTCCTCTTAGGGGTTCTGGCAATGAGATTTCTTCTGTTTTTGCAGAAGATCTCTCATTGGGGGGGTATTGTAATGGGCCGAATTTGCGGGTTATTTCATTTTATTAAATTTTTGGGGTTTGGTAAAATATTTGTAAATTTTAATTTCCACTTAGTGACCAGGCCACGTGGTGGATGGTAAGAACAGTGTTACAACAAAGGAGCGAAATACGCCTCGACCGTTGTGCAATCGCGAACCAGGAATGCACCCAGCCTCAGTTTCCAAGAACTTTGTAAGTGTGTGGCAGTGCGCCCGAATGCATCACACGACCATGTGCGCGGACTGACGCCTGGGTGAACCAGCAAAGATGGTGAAGAGAACAATTTCTGTTCACTTAGCTAACCATGAAGACGGATGTAAAGTTTAAGCCCGGCCTCTTCTAGTGACGTCGAGCAGTAAGCGTCTAAATATCGTCAATGTACAGCACCAAAAAACTGCTATGTGTCATGTACATAGCCACTAAACTGTGACAACTCAGGCTGTGAGCGACGACAAAATTTGTTCGCCGGCATGGCATTAATGTCCGGCTGCATGGAACAAGGCAGTCCACGAGAAACCGAGTTCGCTGACAGACGCCTATAGTGTTATAAGGGCCCGGTCGGCCGAACTGCATAAAATGTGAATAATTAAATCTAATACCGTTTTTAGTACCGACCGGGACCCGAGGAATTAACGAACTTACCAATAGCACAATTTGTGCGGTGGCGGTGTGAACCAACACAATAAATAACGGACATTCGAATCGGGTGACAAAACACGTGTTTTTTACGGAATCGTGGCAGTGAACAATGCAGACAAACAAAAAAGGATTGGTAAAATAAAATTAAGGGGAATATATTAAACTGTGTGAAAGCGTGCGTGAGCAGAATGGGCTGCCTAATATAATAAGAGAATATTAAATAGGATATCTAAATGTATATTTCCAAATATGTTTCTGTGTTCTGATTCGAATAAGTAAAACGGTCGTATATCAATTAAAACCATATAAGTTACTATAAAAATGTGTTAGTCTAAGTTATTTCGTCATTACCACTTTCTCATTTCTGTGCTGCAAGATTCGTCTAAACGTTCCCGGATTTCTTCTGAATTATTATTGGGGGGGTAGTCAGATTGCAAAATTGTCCCGTTTTATTAAGGTAAAGTGTAAAGGTTTCCATATCTGTCCTTCAAAGATATAGGTGGCGACTCTGGGCTTCTGATGAAAATTCAAAAAGCAGGTAAGTGAAAACGAGTGCAGGTAAGTTCCTGGCAGTATTTTTATTATTTATGTATTTCGATCTATTTTTGTATGTTTACATTTGGCTCGCGCTGCCAGGATCCTGGTTTAATTTTATTTATACGAGGTAGACCTATTTTAAAGCACAGAAAATAGGATGTGGTAATGACGTATTTGTAAAAAATATTTGTCGTATATAATTACGTACGTGTGAGTAGGTTATGTTTGTGTCATTATGGGTTACAGTTGTGTTAGGTGTTTTGATTGTAGAAAAATAGTGGTTTTTATATATAAAAAGTGTTATATAAATGAACTTTAAACATGACCAAAATACAAGGTAATGATATTGATTTTGCGTGGGATGAGTGGGAGAGTGAATTTAGAGAGGTGGTACGCGAAATGACAGACGAGGAGTGGGGTAATTTAGACGATAGGTTAACGCGAATGGAAGAACAAGAAGAGGGAATGTTTGCCGAAATTAGAAAGCATAGTGATGATATTAGTATTGGTAATAAGATGACCAATGATAAAGGTAAGGTAGTCGAAGTAATAGGGGTAGAAAATAAGGCAATAAATAGGCCTAGTGATAATGATGAGAGTGTGGTGGTGGTAAATACAGATAGAGAGATACAAGTTAACAAAAATAAAGTTGATCAGGTAACAGATAATAAGGTAAGTAATGATAATATGTGTGAATCTGATTATGAGACGTATAGGTTGAATCTTATAAAAACAGAGATGGTTAAGTGTTTTGATATGATAAATAAACGGTTTGACGAAAGTGACAAAAAGTGGGATGAACTTTTTGATAATATGCATAAATGTTTTGACGAGTGGGACAAAAAATTGGATGAAGGGGAGGAAACGATGAATAAACATTTTGATGAGTTCAAAACAGACTTAGACAAAACCAAGGAAATAATGGATGAGGGTGTTAATAAAGTAATAAATGCTCTTAATAAACAAGACGAAAAGTGGGGAGGAGATAGATATCAATTAAAAGAGAGTACAGAAGTTGAATTAAAACAGGTAAGTGGTAATAATGTTGTTAATGATAGTGAAGAAATAATTAACCAGGTGAGTGCTAACGATAATTCTAATAATGAAGTCATAAATAACAGTGACAAAATAGTGGGAGAGGTAGTGTTGACTAGTGAAGATAATGATGGCGATTACAATTCTGAGGTAAGTGGTGATGTTAATATAATTAATTCTAATGATGAAAAAATGGTAAATAATAATGATACAGTTGAGAATAAAGTATTGGATAGTGGTGAGATAGAGATAGTGAGTGAGAGAGAGAAAGTAATAGATTGTAAAGGCGTAGTAATTAATATTGGTGAATTAGATAATGAGTGGGAAGAGAGTTATATTGTGGGTATGATACAGAGGGTAAATTTTTTACGAGGTGTTATGAGGGATGAAGAAAGGTCTTCACGAGAATATTGGGTAGACAAGTGTTCTACGAATAATTGTTTTTTGAAGTTTTTTGTTGTTCCTGGAGAAGTCAGGAAATGAGTTAGTACCCTCTGCATGGAATGAGAGAGAAAGTGTGATATGGCATTATGATGAGAGAAATTTAAATAGAGAATGGTGTATGGATAGAGAGACAGAATTGTATAAAGTAAAGAGAGACTATAATGAGCTGAAGGAGAGGTTAAATGATATGAGATGCTTACCGGTTAATATATAGAGAGTGATGATACATATTTAAATAATAATGATGTAATTTATGATGACAAAACAATTGACATGGTGTTGAGAAAATTTACTTACGGAGACTGGACAAAATTAACTGATAGTGATAAGTTTTATGACATAATAAATGGTATAACGACTGATATGGAGATAATGGTCTATTATAATAATAATAATAAATTCGAGGTAGATAAAAATGATTTATGCTACAAATATATTAGATATCTACATGACGATGGAGGTTAGATTAAGAAATCGGGGAAGGAACCGTTAAATATGTTAATACATGGTAATAACCTAGCTGATTTTGACATTGAAATATGATATAACTGAATAAATAAGGAGGAAGATTTGTAAATAAATGTAGTGAATTCAATTGTATGTATTGTAAAATGTTAAGTCAACAATGTATGTATGTAGGTAAGTGTTGTAATAATAATATTAATATGTTGCAATCTAAATAAATAACAAAATTAATTTTGAAGACAGTAATTAGCGAATTGTAATTGTTTTGATAGCCATTGAACTTGTATTTTCAATAATTAATTTAATTAAAATGATTTGAGATGTTTTAAATATTGTGATTGATTTGAATTTTATATAATGGAATTTTCTAATGAATTTAAATTATTTTACGAGATGTGAATTTGGTAATTAAATGATAAATTGTTTGATTTGAAATAACCTTTTGTTAAATGTTTCAGAGGTGAGGTGGAAGTATTGGTGTGTATGGTGTATATATTTTGGGTATGTCAGTATGTGAATAATGGACTGTAAGTATAAAAAATTTTATAATAACCAGTCAACTATAATAAAAATGTTTACAGGTGTTTTACGCAATTGAAAGAATTTTAACTTCAGTAATGAAAATAACTTGAGATAAAATTTAACAAATAATAATAACTGAGATATGATGAAAAATAAATGTTAATAATAAATTTGAAAATTTTAAGGAATCTAATGTTTAGAAAGTTATGAATGATTTAAATGATGATGGAGAAAATGGTTAATGAAAGTTTATATTATAATGTTGTATATAAAAATTTTAATTTAGTTATTAATGTGCTATTGCTGGGGTGGCCTGTGCCCCAGTAGATAGTGGAATGGGTTGGGGGTAACAGTGAGTGTTACCTCCATCGGAGGCCGAATGGCGAAAATGTGCGGCACACCTTTTTTGTACAATTGTACCATGATAGACTTTCGTGCCGTACATAATAATAATGAATAGAACAGGCATTAAAGTGAAGTTTGATTTCCCCGACTTTTCGGGCGATTACTGCCTTACCAGCACTAATCGTGGCTTTGGCTAGCGGTCAGCTATGGCCATAATCAAGTCCCTTGACCATAGCTGACTTGAAATTGGTAGATAGTAGAAATTAATAGGGGGGTGAAACTAGGGGAAATCCCGGAACTATGGAACAGCGGCTGCCACTCTGTCCGCGTAGGGACAGCACAGCCAGGTGGTAGACCCATTTTAAGGGTTTATAAATATAAAACGAGGATATGTCGATATCCAAAATCTTTAAAATGTAAAGCCGAAGCAAAGACACGGAGATGTTCAATTCCTCCAACTATGCAGTCTTTGTGAAAGCAAATGGGCGCTACAGTCCAACATAAAATACAATAGTGTGTGTGGATTAGGGGGTTGCTCAGATGAGCAACGAATTTAAATTTCATAACATAAAAAATGATAACTCAATTTTGCTCTAATAAAATGCTTGTATTACACTTTGATAAAGAGGGGTTCATACATTCAGTATACTGTGTTCATTGTATTTTAGCAATGTGTTATTCTATTGTAGTATGTTAGATCTAAGAATTGATAAAAAGTATGCGTTTTATATAATTTGTGGAATTTTGAAATGAGTATAACCAAGTAAATAACTAGACCGACCGGCAGGCGGTTTACACAATAGTACCAGAGTCAGAAAGAGGGGAAAC
This sequence comes from Magicicada septendecula, assembly GCA_034769895.1. Lineage (NCBI taxonomy): Eukaryota > Metazoa > Arthropoda > Insecta > Hemiptera > Cicadidae > Magicicada > Magicicada septendecula. Next base: position 779,388,841 of record CM068367.1, read on the forward strand.
AATGATGGTAGATGTAAGGACTGATAACCATATGTATTGCATAGGATGTGTACAATTTTGAAATGTGTTTTCACTTTGCTAGGAATGTCAGCTGATCAGTAGTAAAATGTCACTGTTAAATTGTTTATAAATGTTTAAGGTAATTAATGTTAAATATAATGTTTTAATGTGTTAGACATTAATGTGTTAAAGATGCTATTCCAAATGATGAGAAAAGTAATTTAATAAAGTTAAGATTTTAAATGATGTGAACACAATAAAAGGTAGATTTTGGGTGATGAATATTTTGTTGGGACATATAGATCAGTCCAAGTTAAAGTTAAAGTGGTACTAGAGACGAAAATATTGGTTTGAATTAATGTAATGTTGTTGTGAGTTAATGTAATAGAATTTGAGGAGCATTGATGTTGACACAGTAGTTAGGGGGAATATATGTAGAGTATTGATTGATCTATTGATGTTTATAAATGATGATGTTATTTTGTTGTAATTGAAGTGGGGTAATAAGAATGAGATTTGAGGATGGTAATTTTGTAATAGGGGATAGTGTAATGGTGGAGTCCGCAACAAAAGGGTTGGGACGGGATGGGACCGTTTGTCGCCGGAAAGGGTTACCTTAGGTAGAATCCAGGAACCAACATAAGGGAATGATCTTTTTGGGGGGGGGGAAGACACGTATCCTAAGTACAAAGGGTTAGAGAATATTTTTTTATATATCGAGAGAATGTGGCGAATTGAGTTTAATAGTAAGTTGGGTTTTGAGAGTGTTTGATAGATGTTTTGCTAGAGATGGGTGTCCTGATAGTTACAGTCGTTGGTGAGTATTAGAGTCAAAGAGGTAAAGGTTATATATGAATACATGCCAAGTGGCAAATCGAGCTAATATAAATAATTAAATCACTCAAAGAAATGGAGAATGAGATGATTAAATAAAGAGATTTATAGTAAAAATATAAAATTTTGATTGAAATCAGTGCCAATGTTAGTAGAATTTGGAAATGTAAAGCTATAAAGTGTTTATTTTGAATAATTTAAATATCGATTTTATTGTTAATCATAATAATATTTTGTTAATTTTAAATATTTTATTTTATTATGTTTTGTGTTGAAAGACAGAATTTTAAAGATGTTTAATGTATTTTCAGATGTAACCTGTGTATTAGTTATGTAGGTCAAGGTTCTTGACTTGACCCAGTTTTGATTAGCTGATAGGTGATGTCATATACTAGACATGTTTAGCAAGGGAATAAAGCCAATTTTGCTTTTAATTAGTTTAAATAATTTTAAAATAATTTCAGTATTGAAAAAAGGAATATATTTTCATAAATTTAAAATTTTTGAATTTAAAATTTTTTTGGGAAAAAAATATATTTCTTGATTTCCCGCCTGCCATCTAATTGATATTTTTGAATTTTGATGATGTTATTGTTTGTGTATTATTAGTGTTTTATTTGCATTGTATTGTTAGGGCATATGTATAATCACATGTTAGGTTAAGGATGTTCCTATTTTAAGAAATGTCCAATTTGTGTATTTTCTAATAACAAGAAACTAATGAAGAGAATTTTTTTTGATAAAAGATTTTAGTTTGATTTTTTGGATTTTAACTTAAATGAAATGGTATAGCTAAGAATATGTCAATGTTTACAGTATGTAGTATAAGTGTGTGTGTGTGTGTGAGCCCAGTAACTGCTAAAGGCAGCCCAGTTTGCATATAAGGGGGAACATATCGGTGGAAGATCTGACATGATATAAGCCAGGGATTTGGATTTTTTGGGGAACATGTTAGAAGGTAAGGTGCGCTGTGGTGCGTATCTGTTCGATTTTTCGGTGTTGGGATCTCCTACAGAGAAGTCCAGTGATCTCGTTCACATGCGTCCATAGTCGCCGAACCAGGGGGGTCGTTTACCCATGAAGTGTAAGAGCTAGAGGGGGTTGTTGGCACCAGTTCCTCACCGGTCCTCTTAGGGGTTTTGGCAATGAGATTTCTTCTGTTTTTGCAGAAGATCTCTCATTGGGGGGGGGTATTGTAATGGGCCGAATTTGCGGGTTATTTCATTTTATTAAATTTTTGGGGTTTGGTAAAATATTTGTAAATTTTAATTTCCACTTAGTGACCAGGCCACGTGGTGGATGGTAAGAACAGTGTTACAACAAAGGAGCGAAATACGCCTCGACCGTTGTGCAATCGCGAACCAGGAATGCACCCAGCCTCAGTTTCCAAGAACTTTGTAAGTGTGTGGCAGTGCGCCCAAATGCATCACACGACCATGTGCGCGGACTGACGCCTGGGTGAACCAGCAAAGATGGTGAAGAGAACAATTTCTGTTCACTTAGCTAACCATGAAGACGGATGTAAAGTCTAAGCCCGGCCTCTTCTAGTGACGTCGAGCAGTAAGCGTCTAAATATCGTCAATGTACAGCACCAAAAAACTGCTATGTGTCATGTACATAGCCACTAAACTGTGACAACTCAGGCTGTGAGCGACGACAAAATTTGTTCGCCGGCATGGCATTAATGTCCGGCTGCATGGAACAAGGCAGTCCACGAGAAACCGAGTTCGCTGACAGACGCCTATAGTGTTATAAGGGCCCGGTCGGCCGAACTGCATAAAATGTGAATAATTAAATCTAATACCGTTTTTAGTACCGACCGGGACCCGAGGAATTAACGAACTTACCAATAGCACAATTTGTGCGGTGGCGGTGTGAACCAACACAATAAATAACGGACATTCGAATCGGGTGACAAAACACGTGTTTTTTACGGAATCGTGGCAGTGAACAATGCAGACAAACAAAAAAGGATTGGTAAAATAAAATTAAGGGGAATATATTAAACTGTGTGAAAGCGTGCGTGAGCAGAATGGGCTGCCTAATATAATAAGAGAATATTAAATAGGATATCTAAATGTATATTTCCAAATATGTTTCTGTGTTATGATTCGAATAAGTAAAACAGTCGTATATCAATTAAAACCATATAAGTTACTATAAAAATGTGTTAGTCTAAGTTATTTCGTCATTACCACTTTCTCATTTCTGTGCTGCAAGATTCGTCTAAACGTTCCCGGATTTCTTCTGAATTATTATTGGGGGGGTAGTCAGATTGCAAAATTGTCCCGTTTTATTAAGGTAAAGTGTAAAGGTTTCCATATCTGTCCTTCAAAGATATAGGTGGCGACTCTGGGCTTCTGATGAAAATTCAAAAAGCAGGTAAGTGAAAACGAGTGCAGGTAAGTTCCTGGCAGTATTTTTATTATTTATGTATTTCGATCTATTTTTGTATGTTTACATTTGGCTCGCGCTGCCAGGATCCTGGTTTAATTTTATTTATACGAGGTAGACCTATTTTAAAGCACAGAAAATAGGATGTGGTAATGACGTATTTGTAAAAAATATTTGTCGTATATAATTACGTACGTGTGAGTAGGTTATGTTTGTGTCATTATGGGTTACAGTTGTGTTAGGTGTTTTGATTGTAGAAAAATAGTGGTTTTTATATATAAAAAGTGTTATATAAATGAACTTTAAACATGACCAAAATACAAGGTAATGATATTGATTTTGCGTGGGATGAGTGGGAGAGTGAATTTAGAGAGGTGGTACGCGAAATGACAGACGAGGAGTGGGGTAATTTAGACGATAGGTTAACGCGAATGGAAGAACAAGAAGAGGGAATGTTTGCCGAAATTAGAAAGCATAGTGATGATATTAGTATTGGTAATAAGATGACCAATGATAAAGGTAAGGTAGTCGAAGTAATAGGGGTAGAAAATAAGGCAATAAATAGGCCTAGTGATAATGATGAGAGTGTGGTGGTGGTAAATACAGATAGAGAGATACAAGTTAACAAAAATAAAGTTGATCAGGTAACAGATAATAAGGTAAGTAATGATAATATGTGTGAATCTGATTATGAGACGTATAGGTTGAATCTTATAAAAACAGAGATGGTTAAGTGTTTTGATATGATAAATAAACGGTTTGACGAAAGTGACAAAAAGTGGGATGAACTTTTTGATAATATGCATAAATGTTTTGACGAGTGGGACAAAAAATTGGATGAAGGGGAGGAAACGATGAATAAACATTTTGATGAGTTCAAAACAGACTTAGACAAAACCAAGGAAATAATGGATGAGGGTGTTAATAAAGTAATAAATGCTCTTAATAAACAAGACGAAAAGTGGGGAGGAGATAGATATCAATTAAAAGAGAGTACAGAAGTTGAATTAAAACAGGTAAGTGGTAATAATGTTGTTAATGATAGTGAAGAAATAATTAACCAGGTGAGTGCTAACGATAATTCTAATAATGAAGTCATAAATAACAGTGACAAAATAGTGGGAGAGGTAGTGTTGACTAGTGAAGATAATTATGGCGATTACAATTCTGAGGTAAGTGGTGATGTTAATATAATTAATTCTAATGATGAAAAAATGGTAAATAATAATGATACAGTTGAGAATAAAGTATTGGATAGTGGTGAGATAGAGATAGTGAGTGAGAGAGAGAAAGTAATAGATTGTAAAGGCGTAGTAATTAATATTGGTGAATTAGATAATGAGTGGGAAGAGAGTTATATTGTGGGTATGATACAGAGGGTAAATTTTTTACGAGGTGTTATGAGGGATGAAGAAAGGTCTTCACGAGAATATTGGGTAGACAAGTGTTCTACGAATAATTGTTTTTTGAAGTTTTTTGTTGTTCCTGGAGAAGTCAGGAAATGAGTTAGTACCCTCTGCATGGAATGAGAGAGAAAGTGTGATATGGCATTATGATGAGAGAAATTTAAATAGAGAATGGTGTATGGATAGAGAGACAGAATTGTATAAAGTAAAGAGAGACTATAATGAGCTGAAGGAGAGGTTAAATGATATGAGATGCTTACCGGTTAATATATAGAGAGTGATGATACATATTTAAATAATAATGATGTAATTTATGATGACAAAACAATTGACATGGTGTTGAGAAAATTTACTTACGGAGACTGGACAAAATTAACTGATAGTGATAAGTTTTATGACATAATAAATGGTATAACGACTGATATGGAGATAATGGTCTATTATAATAATAATAATAAATTCGAGGTAGATAAAAATGATTTATGCTACAAATATATTAGATATCTACATGACGATGGAGGTTAGATTAAGAAATCGGGGAAGGAACCGTTAAATATGTTAATACATGGTAATAACCTAGCTGATTTTGACATTGAAATATGATATAACTGAATAAATAAGGAGGAAGATTTGTAAATAAATGTAGTGAATTCAATTGTATGTATTGTAAAATGTTAAGTCAACAATGTATGTATGTAGGTAAGTGTTGTAATAATAATATTAATATGTTGCAATCTAAATAAATAACAAAATTAATTTTGAAGACAGTAATTAGCGAATTGTAATTGTTTTGATAGCCATTGAACTTGTATTTTCAATAATTAATTTAATTAAAATGATTTGAGATGTTTTAAATATTGTGATTGATTTGAATGTTATATAATGGAATTTTCTAATGAATTTAAATTATTTTACGAGATGTGAATTTGGTAATTAAATGATAAATTGTTTGATTTGAAATAACCTTTTGTTAAATGTTTCAGAGGTGAGGTGGAAGTATTGGTGTGTATGGTGTATATATTTTGGGTATGTCAGTATGTGAATAATGGACTGTAAGTATAAAAAATTTTATAATAACCAGTCAACTATAATAAAAATGTTTACAGGTGTTTTACGCAATTGAAAGAATTTTAACTTCAGTAATGAAAATAACTTGAGATAAAATTTAACAAATAATAATAACTGAGATATGATGAAAAATAAATGTTAATAATAAATTTGAAAATTTTAAGGAATCTAATGTTTAGAAAGTTATGAATGATTTAAATGATGATGGAGAAAATGGTTAATGAAAGTTTATATTATAATGTTGTATATAAAAATTTTAATTTAGTTATTAATGTGCTATTGCTGGGGTGGCCTGTGCCCCAGTAGATAGTGGAATGGGTTGGGGGTAACAGTGAGTGTTACCTCCATCGGAGGCCGAATGGCGAAAATGTGCGGCACACCTTTTTTGTACAATTGTACCATGATAGACTTTCGTGCCGTACATAATAATAATGAATAGAACAGGCATTAAAGTGAAGTTTGATTTCCCCGACTTTTCGGGCGATTACTGCCTTACCAGCACTAATCGTGGCTTTGGCTAGCGGTCAGCTATGGCCATAATCAAGTCCCTTGACCATAGCTGACTTGAAATTGGTAGATAGTAGAAATTAATAGGGGGGTGAAACTAGGGGAAATCCCGGAACTATGGAACAGCGGCTGCCACTCTGTCCGCGTAGGGACAGCACAGCCAGGTGGTAGACCCATTTTAAGGGTTTATAAATATAAAACGAGGATATGTCGATATCCAAAATCTTTAAAATGTAAAGCCGAAGCAAAGACACGGAGATGTTCAATTCCTCCAACTATGCAGTCTTTGTGAAAGCAAATGGGCGCTACAGTCCAACATAAAATACAATAGTGTGTGTGGATTAGGGGGTTGCTCAGATGAGCAACGAATTTAAATTTCATAACATAAAAAATGATAACTCAATTTTGCTCTAATAAAATGCTTGTATTACACTTTGATAAAGAGGGGTTCATACATTCAGTATACTGTGTTCATTGTATTTTAGCAATGTGTTATTCTATTGTAGTATGTTAGATCTAAGAATTGATAAAAAGTATGTGTTTTATATAATTTGTGGAATTTTGAAATGAGTATAACCAAGTAAATAACTAGACCGACCGGCAGGCGGTTTACACAATAGTACCAGAGTCAGAAAGAGGGGAAACAATGATGGTAGATGTAAGGACTGATAACCATATGTATTGCATAGGATGTGTACAATTTTGAAATGTGTTTTCACTTTGCTAGGAATGTCAGCTGATCAGTAGTAAAATGTCACTGTTAAATTGTTTATAAATGTTTAAGGTAATTAATGTTAAATATAATGTTTTAATGTGTTAGACATTAATGTGTTAAAGATGCTATTCCAAATGATGAGAAAAGTAATTTAATAAAGTTAAGATTTTAAATGATGTGAACACAATAAAAGGTAGATTTTGGGTGATGAATATTTTGTTGGGACATATAGATCAGTCCAAGTTAAAGTTAAAGTGGTACTAGAGACGAAAATATTGGTTTGAATTAATGTAATGTTGTTGTGAGTTAATGTAATAGAATTTGAGGAGCATTGATGTTGACACAGTAGTTAGGGGGAATATATGTAGAGTATTGATTGATCTATTGATGTTTATAAATGATGATGTTATTTTGTTGTAATTGAAGTGGGGTAATAAGAATGAGATTTGAGGATGGTAATTTTGTAATAGGGGATAGTGTAATGGTGGCGTCCGCAACAAAAGGGTTGGGACGGGATGGGACCGTTTGTCGCCGGAAAGGGTTACCTTAGGTAGAATCCAGGAACCAACATAAGGGAATGATCTTTTTTGGGGGGGGAAGACACGTATCCTAAGTACAAAGGGTTAGAGAATATTATTTTATATATCGAGAGAATGTGGCGAATTGAGTTTAATAGTAAGTTGGGTTTTGAGAGTGTTTGATAGATGTTTTGCTAGAGATGGGTGTCCTGATAGTTACAGTCGTTGGTGAGTATTAGAGTCAAAGAGGTAAAGGTTATATATGAATACATGCCAAGTGGCAAATCGAGCTAATATAAATAATTAAATCACTCAAAGAAATGGAGAATGAGATGATTAAATAAAGAGATTTATAGTAAAAATATAAAATTTTGATTGAAATCAGTGCCAATGTTAGTAGAATTTGGAAATGTAAAGCTATAAAGTGTTTATTTTGAATAATTTAAATATCGATTTTATTGTTAATCATAATAATATTTTGTTAATTTTAAATATTTTATTTTATTATGTTTTGTGTTGAAAGACAGAATTTTAAAGATGTTTAATGTATTTTCAGATGTAACCTGTGTATTAGTTATGTAGGTCAAGGTTCTTGACTTGACCCAGTTTTGATTAGCTGATAGGTGATGTCATATACTAGACATGTTTAGCAAGGGAATAAAGCCAATTTTGCTTTTAATTAGTTTAAATAATTTTAAAATAATTTCAGTATTGAAAAAAGGAATATATTTTCATAAATTTAAAATTTTTGAATTTAAAATTTTTTTGGAAAAAAAATATATTTCTTGATTTCCCGCCTGCCATCTAATTGATATTTTTGAACTTTGATGATGTTATTGTTTGTGTATTATTAGTGTTTTATTTGCATTGTATTGTTAGGGCATATGTATAATCACATGTTAGGTTAAGGATGTTCCTATTTTAAGAAATGTCCAATTTGTGTATTTTCTAATAACAAGAAACTAATGAAGAGAATTTTTTTTGATAAAAGATTTTAGTTTGATTTTTTGGATTTTAACTTAAATGAAATGGTATAGCTAAGAATATGTCAATGTTTACAGTATGTAGTATAAGTGTGTGTGTGTGTGAGCCCAGTAACTGCTAAAGGCAGCCCAGTTTGCATATAAGGGGGAACATATCGGTGGAAGATCTGACATGATATAAGCCAGGGATTTGGATTTTTTGGGGAACATGTTAGAAGGTAAGGTGCGCTGTGGTGCGTATCTGTTCGATTTTTCGGTGTTGGGATCTCCTACAGAGAAGTCCAGTGATCTCGTTCACATGCGTCCATAGTCGCCGAACCAGGGGGGTCGTTTACCCATGAAGTGTAAGAGCTAGAGGGGGTTGTTGGCACCAGTTCCTCACCGGTCCTCTTAGGGGTTTTGGCAATGAGATTTCTTCTGTTTTGGCAGAAGATCTCTCATTGGGGGGGTATTGTAATGGGCCGAATTTGCGGGTTATTTCATTTTATTAAATTTTTGGGGTTTGGTAAAATATTTGTAAATTTTAATTTCCACTTAGTGACCAGGCCACGTGGTGGATGGTAAGAACAGTGTTACAACAAAGGAGCGAAATACGCCTCGACCGTTGTGCAATCGCGAACCAGGAATGCACCCAGCCTCAGTTTCCAAGAACTTTGTAAGTGTGTGGCAGTGCGCCCGAATGCATCACACGACCATGTGCGCGGACTGACGCCTGGGTGAACCAGCAAAGATGGTGAAGAGAACAATTTCTGTTCACTTAGCTAACCATGAAGACGGATGTAAAGTTTAAGCCCGGCCTCTTCTAGTGACGTCGAGCAGTAAGCGTCTAAATATCGTCAATGTACAGCACCAAAAAACTGCTATGTGTCATGTACATAGCCACTCAACTGTGACAACTCAGGCTGTGAGCGACGACAAAATTTGTTCGCCGGCATGGCATTAATGTCCGGCTGCATGGAACAAGGCAGTCCACGAGAAACCGAGTTCGCTGACAGACGCCTATAGTGTTATAAGGGCCCGGTCGGCCGAACTGCATAAAATGTGAATAATTAAATCTAATACCGTTTTTAGTACCGACCGGGACCCGAGGAATTAACGAACTTACCAATAGTACAATTTGTGCGGTGGCGGTGTGAACCAACACAATAAATAACGGACATTCGAATCGGGTGACAAAACACGTGTTTTTTACGGAATCGTGGCAGTGAACAATGCAGACAAACAAAAAAGGATTGGTAAAATAAAATTAAGGGGAATATATTAAACTGTGTGAAAGCGTGCGTGAGCAGAATGGGCTGCCTAATATAATAAGAGAATATTAAATAGGATATCTAAATGTATATTTCCAAATATGTTTCTGTGTTCTGATTCGAATAAGTAAAACAGTCGTATATCAATTAAAACCATATAAGTTACTATAAAAATGTGTTAGTCTAAGTTATTTTGTCATTACCACTTTCTCATTTCTGTGCTGCAAGATTCGTCTAAACGTTCCCGGATTTCTTCTGAATTATTATTGGGGGGGTAGTCAGATTGCAAAATTGTCCCGTTTTATTAAGGTAAAGTGTAAAGGTTTCCATATCTGTCCTTCAAAGATATAGGTGGCGACTCTGGGCTTCTGATGAAAATTCAAAAAGCAGGTAAGTGAAAACGAGTGCAGGTAAGTTCCTGGCAGTATTTTTATTATTTATGTATTTCGATCTATTTTTGTATGTTTACATTTGGCTCGCGCTGCCAGGATCCTGGTTTAATTTTATTTATACGAGGTAGACCTATTTTAAAGCACAGAAAATAGGATGTGGTAATGACGTATTTGTAAAAAATATTTGTCGTATATAATTACGTACGTGTGAGTAGGTTATGTTTGTGTCATTATGGGTTACAGTTGTGTTAGGTGTTTTGATTGTAGAAAAATAGTGGTTTTTATATATAAAAAGTGTTATATAAATGAACTTTAAACATGACCAAAATACAAGGTAATGATATTGATTTTGCGTGGGATGAGTGGGAGAGTGAATTTAGAGAGGTGGTACGCGAAATGACAGACGAGGAGTGGGGTAATTTAGACGATAGGTTAACGCGAATGGAAGAACAAGAAGAGGGAATGTTTGCCGAAATTAGAAAGCATAGTGATGATATTAGTATTGGTAATAAGATGACCAATGATAAAGGTAAGGTAGTCGAAGTAATAGGGGTAGAAAATAAGGCAATAAATAGGCCTAGTGATAATGATGAGAGTGTGGTGGTGGTAAATACAGATAGAGAGATACAAGTTAACAAAAATAAAGTTGATCAGGTAACAGATAATAAGGTAAGTAATGATAATATGTGTGAATCTGATTATGAGACGTATAGGTTGAATCTTATAAAAACAGAGATGGTTAAGTGTTTTGATATGATAAATAAACGGTTTGACGAAAGTGACAAAAAGTGGGATGAACTTTTTGATAATATGCATAAATGTTTTGACGAGTGGGACAAAAAATTGGATGAAGGGGAGGAAACGATGAATAAACATTTTGATGAGTTCAAAACAGACTTAGACAAAACCAAGGAAATAATGGATGAGGGTGTTAATAAAGTAATAAATGCTCTTAATAAACAAGACGAAAAGTGGGGAGGAGATAGATATCAATTAAAAGAGAGTACAGAAGTTGAATTAAAACAGGTAAGTGGTAATAATGTTGTTAATGATAGTGAAGAAATAATTAACCAGGTGAGTGCTAACGATAATTCTAATAATGAAGTCATAAATAACAGTGACAAAATAGTGGGAGAGGTAGTGTTGACTAGTGAAGATAATGATGGCGATTACAATTCTGAGGTAAGTGGTGATGTTAATATAATTAATTCTAATGATGAAAAAATGGTAAATAATAATGATACAGTTGAGAATAAAGTATTGGATAGTGGTGAGATAGAGATAGTGAGTGAGAGAGAGAAAGTAATAGATTGTAAAGGCGTAGTAATTAATATTGGTGAATTAGATAATGAGTGGGAAGAGAGTTATATTGTGGGTATGATACAGAGGGTAAATTTTTTACGAGGTGTTATGAGGGATGAAGAAAGGTCTTCACGAGAATATTGGGTAGACAAGTGTTCGAATAATTGTTTTTTGAAGTTTTTTGTTGTTCCTGGAGAAGTCAGGAAATGAGTTAGTACCCTCTGCATGGAATGAGAGAGAAAGTGTGATATGGCATTATGATGAGAGAAATTTAAATAGAGAATGGTGTATGGATAGAGAGACAGAATTGTATAAAGTAAAGAGAGACTATAATGAGCTGAAGGAGAGGTTAAATGATATGAGATGCTTACCGGTTAATATAGAGAGTGATGATACATATTTAAATAATAATGATGTAATTTATGATGACAAAACAATTGACATGGTGTTGAGAAAATTTACTAACGGAGACTGGACAAAATTAACTGATAGTGATAAGTTTTATGACATAATAAATGGTATAACGACTGATATGGAGATAATGGTCTATTATAATAATAATAATAAATTCGAGGTAGATAAAAATGATTTATGCTACAAATATATTAGATATCTACATGACGATGGAGGTTAGATTAAGAAATCGGGGAAGGAACCGTTAAATATGTTAATACATGGTAATAACCTAGCTGATTTTGACATTGAAATATGATATAACTGAATAAATAAGGAGGAAGATTTGTAAATAAATGTAGTGAATTCAATTGTATGTATTGTAAAATGTTAAGTCAACAATGTATGTATGTAGGTAAGTGTTGTAATAATAATATTAATATGTTGCAATCTAAAAAAATAACAAAATTAATTTTGAAGACAGTAATTAGCGAATTGTAATTGTTTTGATAGCCATTGAACTTGTATTTTCAATAATTAATTTAATTAAAATGATTTGAGATGTTTTAAATATTGTGATTGATTTGAATGTTATATAATGGAATTTTCTAATGAATTTAAATTATTTTACGAGATGTGAATTTGGTAATTAAATGATAAATTGTTTGATTTGAAATAACCTTTTGTTAAATGTTTCAGAGGTGAGGTGGAAGTATTGGTGTGTATGGTGTATATATTTTGGGTATGTCAGTATGTGAATAATGGACTGTAAGTATAAAAAATTTTATAATAACCAGTCAACTATAATAAAAATGTTTACAGGTGTTTTACGCAATTGAAAGAATTTTAACTTCAGTAATGAAAATAACTTGAGATAAAATTTAACAAATAATAATAACTGAGATATGATGAAAAATAAATGTTAATAATAAATTTGAAAAATTTTAAGGAATCTAATGTTTAGAAAGTTATGAATGATTTAAATGATGATGGAGAAAATGGTTAATGAAAGTTTATATTATAATGTTGTATATAAAAATTTTAATTTAGTTATTAATGTGCTATTGCTGGGGTGGCCTGTGCCCCAGTAGATAGTGGAATGGGTTGGGGGTAACAGTGACTGTTACCTCCATCGGAGGCCGAATGGCGAAAATGTGCGGCACACCTTTTTTGTACAATTGTACCATGATAGACTTTCGTGCCGTACATAATAATAATGAATAGAACAGGCATTAAAGTGAAGTTTGATTTCCCCGACTTTTCGGGCGATTACTGCCTTACCAGCACTAATCGTGGCTTTGGCTAGCGGTCAGCTATGGCCATAATCAAGTCCCTTGACCATAGCTGACTTGAAATTGGTAGATAGTAGAAATTAATAGGGGGGTGAAACTAGGGGAAATCCCGGAACTATGGAACAGCGGCTGCCACTCTGTCCGCGTAGGGACAGCACAGCCAGGTGGTAGACCCGTTTTAAGGGTTTATAAATATAAAACGAGGATATGTCGATATCCAAAATCTTTAAAATGTAAAGCCGAAGCAAAGACACGGAGATGTTCAATTCCTCCAACTATGCAGTCTTTGTGAAAGCAAATGGGCGCTACAGTCCAACATAAAATACAATAGTGTGTGTGGATTAGGGGGTTGCTCAGATGAGCAACGAATTTAAATTTCATAACATAAAAAATGATAACTCAATTTTGCTCTAATAAAATGCTTGTATTACACTTTGATAAAGAGGGGTTCATACATTCAGTATGCTGTGTTCATTGTATTTTAGCAATGTGTTATTCTATTGTAGTATGTTAGATCTAAGAATTGATAAAAAGTATGTGTTTTATATAATTTGTGGAATTTTGAAATGAGTATAACCAAGTAAATAACTAGACCGACCGGCAGGCGGTTTACACAATAGTACCAGAGTCAGAAAGAGGGGAAACAATGATGGTAGATGTAAGGACTGATAACCATATGTATTGCATAGGATGTGTACAATTTTGAAATGTGTTTTCACTTTGCTAGGAATGTCAGCTGATCAGTAGTAAAATGTCACTGTTAAATTGTTTATAAATGTTTAAGGTAATTAATGTTAAATATAATGTTTTAATGTGTTAGACATTAATGTGTTAAAGATGCTATTCCAAATGATGAGAAAAGTAATTTAATAAAGTTAAGATTTTAAATGATGTGAACACAATAAAAGGTAGATTTTGGGTGATGAATATTTTGTTGGGACATATAGATCAGTCCAAGTTAAAGTTAAAGTGGTACTAGAGACGAAAATATTGGTTTGAATTAATGTAATGTTGTTGTGAGTTAATGTAATAGAATTTGAGGAGCATTGATGTTGACACAGTAGTTAGGGGGAATATATGTAGAGTATTGATTGATCTATTGATGTTTATAAATGATGATGTTATTTTGTTGTAATTGAAGTGGGGTAATAAGAATGAGATTTGAGGATGGTAATTTTGTAATAGGGGATAGTGTAATGGTGGAGTCCGCAACAAAAGGGTTGGGACGGGATGGGACCGTTTGTCGCCGGAAAGGGTTACCTTAGGTAGAATCCAGGAACCAACATAAGGGAATGATCTTTTTTGGGGGGGGGGAAGACACGTATCCTAAGTACAAAGGGTTAGAGAATATTTTTTTATATATCGAGAGAATGTGGCGAATTGAGTTTAATAGTAAGTTGGGTTTTGAGAGTGTTTGATAGATGTTTTGCTAGAGATGGGTGTCCTGATAGTTACAGTCGTTGGTGAGTATTAGAGTCAAAGAGGTAAAGGTTATATATGAATACATGCCAAGTGGCAAATCGAGCTAATATAAATAATTAAATCACTCAAAGAAATGGAGAATGAGATGATTAAATAAAGAGATTTATAGTAAAAATATAAAATTTTGATTGAAATCAGTGCCAATGTTAGTAGAATTTGGAAATGTAAAGCTATAAAGTGTTTATTTTGAATAATTTAAATATCGATTTTATTGTTAATCATAATAATATTTTGTTAATTTTAAATATTTTATTTTATTATGTTTTGTGTTGAAAGACAGAATTTTAAAGATGTTTAATGTATTTTCAGATGTAACCTGTGTATTAGTTATGTAGGTCAAGGTTCTTGACTTGACCCAGTTTTGATTAGCTGATAGGTGATGTCATATACTAGACATGTTTAGCAAGGGAATAAAGCCAATTTTGCTTTTAATTAGTTTAAATAATTTTAAAATAATTTCAGTATTGAAAAAAGGAATATATTTTCATAAATTTAAAATTTTTGAATTTAAAATTTTTTTGGAAAAAAAATATATTTCTTGATTTCCCGCCTGCCATCTAATTGATATTTTTGAACTTTGATGATGTTATTGTTTGTGTATTATTAGTGTTTTATTTGCATTGTATTGTTAGGGCATATGTATAATCACATGTTAGGTTAAGGATGTTCCTATTTTAAGAAATGTCCAATTTGTGTATTTTCTAATAACAAGAAACTAATGAAGAGAATTTTTTTTGATAAAAGATTTTAGTTTGATTTTTTGGATTTTAACTTAAATGAAATGGTATAGCTAAGAATATGTCAATGTTTACAGTATGTAGTATAAGTGTGTGTGTGTGTGTGAGCCCAGTAACTGCTAAAGGCAGCCCAGTTTGCATATAAGGGGGAACATATCGGTGGAAGATCTGACATGATATAAGCCAGGGATTTGGATTTTTTGGGGAACATGTTAGAAGGTAAGGTGCGCTGTGGTGCGTATCTGTTCGATTTTTCGGTGTTGGGATCTCCTACAGAGAAGTCCAGTGATCTCGTTCACATGCGTCCATAGTCGCCGAACCAGGGGGGTCGTTTACCCATGAAGTGTAAGAGCTAGAGGGGGTTGTTGGCACCAGTTCCTCACCGGTCCTCTTAGGGGTTTTGGCAATGAGATTTCTTCTGTTTTTGCAGAAGATCTCTCATTGGGGGGGGTATTGTAATGGGCCGAATTTGCGGGTTATTTCATTTTATTAAATTTTTGGGGTTTGGTAAAATATTTGTAAATTTTAATTTCCACTTAGTGACCAGGCCACGTGGTGGATGGTAAGAACAGTGTTACAACAAAGGAGCGAAATACGCCTCGACCGTTGTGCAATCGCGAACCAGGAATGCACCCAGCCTCAGTTTCCAAGAACTTTGTAAGTGTGTGGCAGTGCGCCCGAATGCATCACACGACCATGTGCGCGGACTGACGCCTGGGTGAACCAGCAAAGATGGTGAAGAGAACAATTTCTGTTCACTTAGCTAACCATGAAGACGGATGTAAAGTTTAAGCCCGGCCTCTTCTAGTGACGTCGAGCAGTAAGCGTCTAAATATCGTCAATGTACAGCACCAAAAAACTGCTATGTGTCATGTACATAGCCACTAAACTGTGACAACTCAGGCTGTGAGCGACGACAAAATTTGTTCGCCGGCATGGCATTAATGTCCGGCTGCATGGAACAAGGCAGTCCACGAGAAACCGAGTTCGCTGACAGACGCCTATAGTGTTATAAGGGCCCGGTCGGCCGAACTGCATAAAATGTGAATAATTAAATCTAATACCGTTTTTAGTACCGACCGGGACCCGAGGAATTAACGAACTTACCAATAGCACAATTTGTGCGGTGGCGGTGTGAACCAACACAATAAATAACGGACATTCGAATCGGGTGACAAAACACGTGTTTTTTACGGAATCGTGGCAGTGAACAATGCAGACAAACAAAAAAGGATTGGTAAAATAAAATTAAGGGGAATATATTAAACTGTGTGAAAGCGTGCGTGAGCAGAATGGGCTGCCTAATATAATAAGAGAATATTAAATAGGATATCTAAATGTATATTTCCAAATATGTTTCTGTGTTATGATTCGAATAAGTAAAACAGTCGTATATCAATTAAAACCATATAAGTTACTATAAAAATGTGTTAGTCTAAGTTATTTCGTCATTACCACTTTCTCATTTCTGTGCTGCAAGATTCGTCTAAACGTTCCCGGATTTCTTCTGAATTATTATTGGGGGGGTAGTCAGATTGCAAAATTGTCCCGTTTTATTAAGGTAAAGTGTAAAGGTTTCCATATCTGTCCTTCAAAGATATAGGTGGCGACTCTGGGCTTCTGATGAAAATTCAAAAAGCAGGTAAGTGAAAACGAGTGCAGGTAAGTTCCTGGCAGTATTTTTATTATTTATGTATTTCGATCTATTTTTGTATGTTTACATTTGGCTCGCGCTGCCAGGATCCTGGTTTAATTTTATTTATACGAGGTAGACCTATTTTAAAGCACAGAAAATAGGATGTGGTAATGACGTATTTGTAAAAAATATTTGTCGTATATAATTACGTACGTGTGAGTAGGTTATGTTTGTGTCATTATGGGTTACAGTTGTGTTAGGTGTTTTGATTGTAGAAAAATAGTGGTTTTTATATATAAAAAGTGTTATATAAATGAACTTTAAACATGACCAAAATACAAGGTAATGATATTGATTTTGCGTGGGATGAGTGGGAGAGTGAATTTAGAGAGGTGGTACGCGAAATGACAGACGAGGAGTGGGGTAATTTAGACGATAGGTTAACGCGAATGGAAGAACAAGAAGAGGGAATGTTTGCCGAAATTAGAAAGCATAGTGATGATATTAGTATTGGTAATAAGATGACCAATGATAAAGGTAAGGTAGTCGAAGTAATAGGGGTAGAAAATAAGGCAATAAATAGGCCTAGTGATAATGATGAGAGTGTGGTGGTGGTAAATACAGATAGAGAGATACAAGTTAACAAAAATAAAGTTGATCAGGTAACAGATAATAAGGTAAGTAATGATAATATGTGTGAATCTGATTATGAGACGTATAGGTTGAATCTTATAAAAACAGAGATGGTTAAGTGTTTTGATATGATAAATAAACGGTTTGACGAAAGTGACAAAAAGTGGGATGAACTTTTTGATAATATGCATAAATGTTTTGACGAGTGGGACAAAAAATTGGATGAAGGGGAGGAAACGATGAATAAACATTTTGATGAGTTCAAAACAGACTTAGACAAAACCAAGGAAATAATGGATGAGGGTGTTAATAAAGTAATAAATGCTCTTAATAAACAAGACGAAAAGTGGGGAGGAGATAGATATCAATTAAAAGAGAGTACAGAAGTTGAATTAAAACAGGTAAGTGGTAATAATGTTGTTAATGATAGTGAAGAAATAATTAACCAGGTGAGTGCTAACGATAATTCTAATAATGAAGTCATAAATAACAGTGACAAAATAGTGGGAGAGGTAGTGTTGACTAGTGAAGATAATGATGGCGATTACAATTCTGAGGTAAGTGGTGATGTTAATATAATTAATTCTAATGATGAAAAAATGGTAAATAATAATGATACAGTTGAGAATAAAGTATTGGATAGTGGTGAGATAGAGATAGTGAGTGAGAGAGAGAAAGTAATAGATTGTAAAGGCGTAGTAATTAATATTGGTGAATTAGATAATGAGTGGGAAGAGAGTTATATTGTGGGTATGATACAGAGGGTAAATTTTTTACGAGGTGTTATGAGGGATGAAGAAAGGTCTTCACGAGAATATTGGGTAGACAAGTGTTCGAATAATTGTTTTTTGAAGTTTTTTGTTGTTCCTGGAGAAGTCAGGAAATGAGTTAGTACCCTCTGCATGGAATGAGAGAGAAAGTGTGATATGGCATTATGATGAGAGAAATTTAAATAGAGAATGGTGTATGGATAGAGAGACAGAATTGTATAAAGTAAAGAGAGACTATAATGAGCTGAAGGAGAGGTTAAATGATATGAGATGCTTACCGGTTAATATATAGAGAGTGATGATACATATTTAAATAATAATGATGTAATTTATGATGACAAAACAATTGACATGGTGTTGAGAAAATTTACTTACGGAGACTGGACAAAATTAACTGATAGTGATAAGTTTTATGACATAATAAATGGTATAACGACTGATATGGAGATAATGGTCTATTATAATAATAATAATAAATTCGAGGTAGATAAAAATGATTTATGCTACAAATATATTAGATATCTACATGACGATGGAGGTTAGATTAAGAAATCGGGGAAGGAACCGTTAAATATGTTAATACATGGTAATAACCTAGCTGATTTTGACATTGAAATATGATATAACTGAATAAATAAGGAGGAAGATTTGTAAATAAATGTAGTGAATTCAATTGTATGTATTGTAAAATGTTAAGTCAACAATGTATGTATGTAGGTAAGTGTTGTAATAATAATATTAATATGTTGCAATCTAAATAAATAACAAAATTAATTTTGAAGACAGTAATTAGCGAATTGTAATTGTTTTGATAGCCATTGAACTTGTATTTTCAATAATTAATTTAATTAAAATGATTTGAGATGTTTTAAATATTGTGATTGATTTGAATTTTATATAATGGAATTTTCTAATGAATTTAAATTATTTTACGAGATGTGAATTTGGTAATTAAATGATAAATTGTTTGATTTGAAATAACCTTTTGTTAAATGTTTCAGAGGTGAGGTGGAAGTATTGGTGTGTATGGTGTATATATTTTGGGTATGTCAGTATGTGAATAATGGACTGTAAGTATAAAAAATTTTATAATAACCAGTCAACTATAATAAAAATGTTTACAGGTGTTTTACGCAATTGAAAGAATTTTAACTTCAGTAATGAAAATAACTTGAGATAAAATTTAACAAATAATAATAACTGAGATATGATGAAAAATAAATGTTAATAATAAATTTGAAAATTTTAAGGAATCTAATGTTTAGAAAGTTATGAATGATTTAAATGATGATGGAGAAAATGGTTAATGAAAGTTTATATTATAATGTTGTATATAAAAATTTTAATTTAGTTATTAATGTGCTATTGCTGGGGTGGCCTGTGCCCCAGTAGATAGTGGAATGGGTTGGGGGTAACAGTGAGTGTTACCTCCATCAGAGGCCGAATGGCGAAAATGTGCGGCACACCTTTTTTGTACAATTGTACCATGATAGACTTTCGTGCCGTACATAATAATAATGAATAGAACAGGCATTAAAGTGAAGTTTGATTTCCCCGACTTTTCAGGCGATTACTGCCTTACCAGCACTAATCGTGGCTTTGGCTAGCGGTCAGCTATGGCCATAATCAAGTCCCTTGACCATAGCTGACTTGAAATTGGTAGATAGTAGAAATTAATAGGGGGGTGAAACTAGGGGAAATCCCGGAACTATGGAACAGCGGCTGCCACTCTGTCCGCGTAGGGACAGCACAGCCATGTGGTAGACCCATTTTAAGGGTTTATAAATATAAAACGAGGATATGTCGATATCCAAAATCTTTAAAATGTAAAGCCGAAGCAAAGACACGGAGATGTTCAATTCCTCCAACTATGCAGTCTTTGTGAAAGCAAATGGGCGCTACAGTCCAACATAAAATACAATAGTGTGTGTGGATTAGGGGGTTGCTCAGATGAGCAACGAATTTAAATTTCATAACATAAAAAATGATAACTCAATTTTGCTCTAATAAAATGCTTGTATTACACTTTGATAAAGAGGGGTTCATACATTCAGTATACTGTGTTCATTGTATTTTAGCAATGTGTTATTCTATTGTAGTATGTTAGATCTAAGAATTGATAAAAAGTATGTGTTTTATATAATTTGTGGAATTTTGAAATGAGTATAACCAAGTAAATAACTAGACCGACCGGCAGGCGGTTTACACAATAGTACCAGAGTCAGAAAGAGGGGAAACAATGATGGTAGATGTAAGGACTGATAACCATATGTATTGCATAGGATGTGTACAATTTTGAAATGTGTTTTCACTTTGCTAGGAATGTCAGCTGATCAGTAGTAAAATGTCACTGTTAAATTGTTTATAAATGTTTAAGGTAATTAATGTTAAATATAATGTTTTAATGTGTTAGACATTAATGTGTTAAAGATGCTATTCCAAATGATGAGAAAAGTAATTTAATAAAGTTAAGATTTTAAATGATGTGAACACAATAAAAGGTAGATTTTGGGTGATGAATATTTTGTTGGGACATATAGATCAGTCCAAGTTAAAGTTAAAGTGGTACTAGAGACGAAAATATTGGTTTGAATTAATGTAATGTTGTTGTGAGTTAATGTAATAGAATTTGAGGAGCATTGATGTTGACACAGTAGTTAGGGGGAATATATGTAGAGTATTGATTGATCTATTGATGTTTATAAATGATGATGTTATTTTGTTGTAATTGAAGTGGGGTAATAAGAATGAGATTTGAGGATGGTAATTTTGTAATAGGGGATAGTGTAATGGTGGCGTCCGCAACAAAAGGGTTGGGACGGGATGGGACCGTTTGTCGCCGGAAAGGGTTACCTTAGGTAGAATCCAGGAACCAACATAAGGGAATGATCTTTTTTGGGGGGGGAAGACACGTATCCTAAGTACAAAGGGTTAGAGAATATTATTTTATATATCGAGAGAATGTGGCGAATTGAGTTTAATAGTAAGTTGGGTTTTGAGAGTGTTTGATAGATGTTTTGCTAGAGATGGGTGTCCTGATAGTTACAGTCGTTGGTGAGTATTAGAGTCAAAGAGGTAAAGGTTATATATGAATACATGCCAAGTGGCAAATCGAGCTAATATAAATAATTAAATCACTCAAAGAAATGGAGAATGAGATGATTAAATAAAGAGATTTATAGTAAAAATATAAAATTTTGATTGAAATCAGTGCCAATGTTAGTAGAATTTGGAAATGTAAAGCTATAAAGTGTTTATTTTGAATAATTTAAATATCGATTTTATTGTTAATCATAATAATATTTTGTTAATTTTAAATATTTTATTTTATTATGTTTTGTGTTGAAAGACAGAATTTTAAAGATGTTTAATGTATTTTCAGATGTAACCTGTGTATTAGTTATGTAGGTCAAGGTTCTTGACTTGACCCAGTTTTGATTAGCTGATAGGTGATGTCATATACTAGACATGTTTAGCAAGGGAATAAAGCCAATTTTGCTTTTAATTAGTTTAAATAATTTTAAAATAATTTCAGTATTGAAAAAAGGAATATATTTTCATAAATTTAAAATTTTTGAATTTAAAATTTTTTTGGAAAAAAAATATATTTCTTGATTTCCCGCCTGCCATCTAATTGATATTTTTGAACTTTGATGATGTTATTGTTTGTGTATTATTAGTGTTTTATTTGCATTGTATTGTTAGGGCATATGTATAATCACATGTTAGGTTAAGGATGTTCCTATTTTAAGAAATGTCCAATTTGTGTATTTTCTAATAACAAGAAACTAATGAAGAGAATTTTTTTTGATAAAAGATTTTAGTTTGATTTTTTGGATTTTAACTTAAATGAAATGGTATAGCTAAGAATATGTCAATGTTTACAGTATGTAGTATAAGTGTGTGTGTGTGTGAGCCCAGTAACTGCTAAAGGCAGCCCAGTTTGCATATAAGGGGGAACATATCGGTGGAAGATCTGACATGATATAAGCCAGGGATTTGGATTTTTTGGGGAACATGTTAGAAGGTAAGGTGCGCTGTGGTGCGTATCTGTTCGATTTTTCGGTGTTGGGATCTCCTACAGAGAAGTCCAGTGATCTCGTTCACATGCGTCCATAGTCGCCGAACCAGGGGGGTCGTTTACCCATGAAGTGTAAGAGCTAGAGGGGGTTGTTGGCACCAGTTCCTCACCGGTCCTCTTAGGGGTTTTGGCAATGAGATTTCTTCTGTTTTGGCAGAAGATCTCTCATTGGGGGGGGGTATTGTAATGGGCCGAATTTGCGGGTTATTTCATTTTATTAAATTTTTGGGGTTTGGTAAAATATTTGTAAATTTTAATTTCCACTTAGTGACCAGGCCACGTGGTGGATGGTAAGAACAGTGTTACAACAAAGGAGCGAAATACGCCTCGACCGTTGTGCAATCGCGAACCAGGAATGCACCCAGCCTCAGTTTCCAAGAACTTTGTAAGTGTGTGGCAGTGCGCCCGAATGCATCACACGACCATGTGCGCGGACTGACGCCTGGGTGAACCAGCAAAGATGGTGAAGAGAACAATTTCTGTTCACTTAGCTAACCATGAAGACGGATGTAAAGTTTAAGCCCGGCCTCTTCTAGTGACGTCGAGCAGTAAGCGTCTAAATATCGTCAATGTACAGCACCAAAAAACTGCTATGTGTCATGTACATAGCCACTAAACTGTGACAACTCAGGCTGTGAGCGACGACAAAATTTGTTCGCCGGCATGGCATTAATGTCCGGCTGCATGGAACAAGGCAGTCCACGAGAAACCGAGTTCGCTGACAGACGCCTATAGTGTTATAAGGGCCCGGTCGGCCGAACTGCATAAAATGTGAATAATTAAATCTAATACCGTTTTTAGTACCGACCGGGACCCGAGGAATTAACGAACTTACCAATAGCACAATTTGTGCGGTGGCGGTGTGAACCAACACAATAAATAACGGACATTCGAATCGGGTGACAAAACACGTGTTTTTTACGGAATCGTGGCAGTGAACAATGCAGACAAACAAAAAAGGATTGGTAAAATAAAATTAAGGGGAATATATTAAACTGTGTGAAAGCGTGCGTGAGCAGAATGGGCTGCCTAATATAATAAGAGAATATTAAATAGGATATCTAAATGTATATTTCCAAATATGTTTCTGTGTTATGATTCGAATAAGTAAAACAGTCGTATATCAATTAAAACCATATAAGTTACTATAAAAATGTGTTAGTCTAAGTTATTTCGTCATTACCACTTTCTCATTTCTGTGCTGCAAGATTCGTCTAAACGTTCCCGGATTTCTTCTGAATTATTATTGGGGGGGTAGTCAGATTGCAAAATTGTCCCGTTTTATTAAGGTAAAGTGTAAAGGTTTCCATATCTGTCCTTCAAAGATATAGGTGGCGACTCTGGGCTTCTGATGAAAATTCAAAAAGCAGGTAAGTGAAAACGAGTGCAGGTAAGTTCCTGGCAGTATTTTTATTATTTATGTATTTCGATCTATTTTTGTATGTTTACATTTGGCTCGCGCTGCCAGGATCCTGGTTTAATTTTATTTATACGAGGTAGACCTATTTTAAAGCACAGAAAATAGGATGTGGTAATGACGTATTTGTAAAAAATATTTGTCGTATATAATTACGTACGTGTGAGTAGGTTATGTTTGTGTCATTATGGGTTACAGTTGTGTTAGGTGTTTTGATTGTAGAAAAATAGTGGTTTTTATATATAAAAAGTGTTATATAAATGAACTTTAAACATGACCAAAATACAAGGTAATGATATTGATTTTGCGTGGGATGAGTGGGAGAGTGAATTTAGAGAGGTGGTACGCGAAATGACAGACGAGGAGTGGGGTAATTTAGACGATAGGTTAACGCGAATGGAAGAACAAGAAGAGGGAATGTTTGCCGAAATTAGAAAGCATAGTGATGATATTAGTATTGGTAATAAGATGACCAATGATAAAGGTAAGGTAGTCGAAGTAATAGGGGTAGAAAATAAGGCAATAAATAGGCCTAGTGATAATGATGAGAGTGTGGTGGTGGTAAATACAGATAGAGAGATACAAGTTAACAAAAATAAAGTTGATCAGGTAACAGATAATAAGGTAAGTAATGATAATATGTGTGAATCTGATTATGAGACGTATAGGTTGAATCTTATAAAAACAGAGATGGTTAAGTGTTTTGATATGATAAATAAACGGTTTGACGAAAGTGACAAAAAGTGGGATGAACTTTTTGATAATATGCATAAATGTTTTGACGAGTGGGACAAAAAATTGGATGAAGGGGAGGAAACGATGAATAAACATTTTGATGAGTTCAAAACAGACTTAGACAAAACCAAGGAAATAATGGATGAGGGTGTTAATAAAGTAATAAATGCTCTTAATAAACAAGACGAAAAGTGGGGAGGAGATAGATATCAATTAAAAGAGAGTACAGAAGTTGAATTAAAACAGGTAAGTGGTAATAATGTTGTTAATGATAGTGAAGAAATAATTAACCAGGTGAGTGCTAACGATAATTCTAATAATGAAGTCATAAATAACAGTGACAAAATAGTGGGAGAGGTAGTGTTGACTAGTGAAGATAATTATGGCGATTACAATTCTGAGGTAAGTGGTGATGTTAATATAATTAATTCTAATGATGAAAAAATGGTAAATAATAATGATACAGTTGAGAATAAAGTATTGGATAGTGGTGAGATAGAGATAGTGAGTGAGAGAGAGAAAGTAATAGATTGTAAAGGCGTAGTAATTAATATTGGTGAATTAGATAATGAGTGGGAAGAGAGTTATATTGTGGGTATGATACAGAGGGTAAATTTTTTACGAGGTGTTATGAGGGATGAAGAAAGGTCTTCACGAGAATATTGGGTAGACAAGTGTTCTACGAATAATTGTTTTTTGAAGTTTTTTGTTGTTCCTGGAGAAGTCAGGAAATGAGTTAGTACCCTCTGCATGGAATGAGAGAGAAAGTGTGATATGGCATTATGATGAGAGAAATTTAAATAGAGAATGGTGTATGGATAGAGAGACAGAATTGTATAAAGTAAAGAGAGACTATAATGAGCTGAAGGAGAGGTTAAATGATATGAGATGCTTACCGGTTAATATATAGAGAGTGATGATACATATTTAAATAATAATGATGTAATTTATGATGACAAAACAATTGACATGGTGTTGAGAAAATTTACTTACGGAGACTGGACAAAATTAACTGATAGTGATAAGTTTTATGACATAATAAATGGTATAACGACTGATATGGAGATAATGGTCTATTATAATAATAATAATAAATTCGAGGTAGATAAAAATGATTTATGCTACAAATATATTAGATATCTACATGACGATGGAGGTTAGATTAAGAAATCGGGGAAGGAACCGTTAAATATGTTAATACATGGTAATAACCTAGCTGATTTTGACATTGAAATATGATATAACTGAATAAATAAGGAGGAAGATTTGTAAATAAATGTAGTGAATTCAATTGTATGTATTGTAAAATGTTAAGTCAACAATGTATGTATGTAGGTAAGTGTTGTAATAATAATATTAATATGTTGCAATCTAAATAAATAACAAAATTAATTTTGAAGACAGTAATTAGCGAATTGTAATTGTTTTGATAGCCATTGAACTTGTATTTTCAATAATTAATTTAATTAAAATGATTTGAGATGTTTTAAATATTGTGATTGATTTGAATTTTATATAATGGAATTTTCTAATGAATTTAAATTATTTTACGAGATGTGAATTTGGTAATTAAATGATAAATTGTTTGATTTGAAATAACCTTTTGTTAAATGTTTCAGAGGTGAGGTGGAAGTATTGGTGTGTATGGTGTATATATTTTGGGTATGTCAGTATGTGAATAATGGGACTGTAAGTATAAAAAATTTTATAATAACCAGTCAACTATAATAAAAATGTTTACAGGTGTTTTACGCAATTGAAAGAATTTTAACTTCAGTAATGAAAATAATTGAGATAAAATTTAACAAATAATAATAACTGAGATATGATGAAAAATAAATGTTAATAATAAATTTGAAAATTTTAAGGAATCTAATGTTTAGAAAGTTATGAATGATTTAAATGATGATGGAGAAAATGGTTAATGAAAGTTTATATTATATGTTGTATATAAAAATTTTAATTTAGTTATTAATGTGCTATTGCTGGGTGGCCTGTGCCCCAGTAGATAGTGAATGGGTTGGGGGTAACAGTGAGTGTTACCTCCATCAGAGGCCGAATGGCGAAAATGTGCGGCACACCTTTTTTGTACAATTGTACCATGATAGACTTTCGTGCCGTACATAATAATAATGAATAGAACAGGCATTAAAGTGAAGTTTGATTTCCCCGACTTTTCGGGCGATTACTGCCTTACCAGCACTAATCGTGGCTTTGGCTAGCGGTCAGCTATGGCCATAATCAAGTCCCTTGACCATAGCTGACTTGAAATTGGTAGATAGTAGAAATTAATAGGGGGGTGAAACTAGGGGAAATCCCGGAACTATGGAACAGCGGCTGCCACTCTGTCCGCGTAGGGACAGCACAGCCATGTGGTAGACCCATTTTAAGGGTTTATAAATATAAAACGAGGATATGTCGATATCCAAAATCTTTAAAATGTAAAGCCGAAGCAAAGACACGGAGATGTTCAATTCCTCCAACTATGCAGTCTTTGTGAAAGCAAATGGGCGCTACAGTCCAACATAAAATACAATAGTGTGTGTGGATTAGGGGGTTGCTCAGATGAGCAACGAATTTAAATTTCATAACATAAAAAATGATAACTCAATTTTGCTCTAATAAAATGCTTGTATTACACTTTGATAAAGAGGGGTTCATACATTCAGTATACTGTGTTCATTGTATTTTAGCAATGTGTTATTCTATTGTAGTATGTTAGATCTAAGAATTGATAAAAAGTATGTGTTTTATATAATTTGTGGAATTTTGAAATGAGTATAACCAAGTAAATAACTAGACCGACCGGCAGGCGGTTTACACAATAGTACCAGAGTCAGAAAGAGGGGAAACAATGATGGTAGATGTAAGACTGATAACCATATGTATTGCATAGGATGTGTACAATTTTGAAATGTGTTTTCACTTTGCTAGGAATGTCAGCTGATCAGTAGTAAATGTCACTGTTAAATTGTTTATAAATGTTTAAGGTAATTAATGTTAAATATAATGTTTTAATGTGTTAGACATTAATGTGTTAAAGATGCTATTCCAAATGATGAGAAAAGTAATCTTAATAAAGTTAAGATTTTAATGATGTGAACACAATAAAAGGTAGATTTTGGGTGATGAATATTTTGTTGGGACATATAGATCAGTCAAGTTAAAGTTAAAGTGGGTACTAGAGACGAAAATATTGGTTTGAATTAATGTAATGTTGTTTGTGAGTTAATGTAATAGAATTTGAGGAGCATTGATGTTGACACAGTAGTTAGGGGGAATATATGTAGAGTATTGATTGATCTATTGATGTTTATAAATGATGATGTTATTTTGTTGTAATTGAAGTGGGGTAATTAAGAATGAGATTTGAGGATGGTAATTTTGTAATAGGGGATAGTGTAATGGTGGCGTCCGCAACAAAAGGGTTGGGACGGGATGGGACCGTTTGTCGCCGGAAAGGGTTACCTTAGGTAGAATCCAGGAACCAACATAAGGGAATGATCTTTTTTGGGGGGGGAAGACACGTATCCTAAGTACAAAGGGTTAGAGAATATTATTTTATATATCGAGAGAATGTGGCGAATTGAGTTTAATAGTAAGTTGGGTTTTGAGAGTGTTTGTTGATAGATGTTTTGCTAGAGATGGGTGTCCTGATAGTTACAGTCGTTGGTGAGTATTAGAGTCAAAGAGGTAAAGGTTATATATGAATACATGCCAAGTGGCAAATCGAGCTAATATAAATAATTAAATCACTCAAAGAAATGGAGAATGAGATGATTAAATAAAGAGATTTATAGTAAAAATATAAAATTTTGATTGAAATCAGTGCCAATGTTAGTAGAATTTGGAAATGTAAAGCTATAAAGTGTTTATTTTGAATAATTTAAATATCGATTTTATTGTTAATCATAATAATATTTTGTTAATTTTAAATATTTTATTTTATTATGTTTTGTGTTGAAAGACAGAATTTTAAAGATGTTTAATGTATTTTCAGATGTAACCTGTGTATTAGTTATGTAGGTCAAGGTTCTTGACTTGACCCAGTTTTGATTAGCTGATAGGTGATGTCATATACTAGACATGTTTAGCAAGGGAATAAAGCCAATTTTGCTTTTAATTAGTTTAAATAATTTTAAAATAATTTCAGTATTGAAAAAAGGAATATATTTTCATAAATTTAAAATTTTTGAATTTAAAATTTTTTTGGAAAAAAAATATATTTCTTGATTTCCCGCCTGCCATCTAATTGATATTTTTGAACTTTGATGATGTTATTGTTTGTGTATTATTAGTGTTTTATTTGCATTGTATTGTTAGGGCATATGTATAATCACATGTTAGGTTAAGGATGTTCCTATTTTAAGAAATGTCCAATTTGTGTATTTTCTAATAACAAGAAACTAATGAAGAGAATTTTTTTTGATAAAAGATTTTAGTTTGATTTTTTGGATTTTAACTTAAATGAAATGGTATAGCTAAGAATATGTCAATGTTTACAGTATGTAGTATAAGTGTGTGTGTGTGTGAGCCCAGTAACTGCTAAAGGCAGCCCAGTTTGCATATAAGGGGGAACATATCGGTGGAAGATCTGACATGATATAAGCCAGGGATTTGGATTTTTTGGGGAACATGTTAGAAGGTAAGGTGCGCTGTGGTGCGTATCTGTTCGATTTTTCGGTGTTGGGATCTCCTACAGAGAAGTCCAGTGATCTCGTTCACATGCGTCCATAGTCGCCGAACCAGGGGGGTCGTTTACCCATGAAGTGTAAGAGCTAGAGGGGGTTGTTGGCACCAGTTCCTCACCGGTCCTCTTAGGGGTTTTGGCAATGAGATTTCTTCTGTTTTTGCAGAAGATCTCTCATTGGGGGGGGTATTGTAATGGGCCGAATTTGCGGGTTATTTCATTTTATTAAATTTTTGGGGTTTGGTAAAATATTTGTAAATTTTAATTTCCACTTAGTGACCAGGCCACGTGGTGGATGGTAAGAACAGTGTTACAACAAAGGAGCGAAATACGCCTCGACCGTTGTGCAATCGCGAACCAGGAATGCACCCAGCCTCAGTTTCCAAGAACTTTGTAAGTGTGTGGCAGTGCGCCCGAATGCATCACACGACCATGTGCGCGGACTGACGCCTGGGTGAACCAGCAAAGATGGTGAAGAGAACAATTTCTGTTCACTTAGCTAACCATGAAGACGGATGTAAAGTTTAAGCCCGGCCTCTTCTAGTGACGTCGAGCAGTAAGCGTCTAAATATCGTCAATGTACAGCACCAAAAAACTGCTATGTGTCATGTACATAGCCACTAAACTGTGACAACTCAGGCTGTGAGCGACGACAAAATTTGTTCGCCGGCATGGCATTAATGTCCGGCTGCATGGAACAAGGCAGTCCACGAGAAACCGAGTTCGCTGACAGACGCCTATAGTGTTATAAGGGCCCGGTCGGCCGAACTGCATAAAATGTGAATAATTAAATCTAATACCGTTTTTAGTACCGACCGGGACCCGAGGAATTAACGAACTTACCAATAGCACAATTTGTGCGGTGGCGGTGTGAACCAACACAATAAATAACGGACATTCGAATCGGGTGACAAAACACGTGTGTTTTACGGAATCGTGGCAGTGAACAATGCAGACAAACAAAAAAGGATTGGTAAAATAAAATTAAGGGGAATATATTAAACTGTGTGAAAGCGTGCGTGAGCAGAATGGGCTGCCTAATATAATAAGAGAATATTAAATAGGATATCTAAATGTATATTTCCAAATAAGTTTCTGTGTTATGATTCGAATAAGTAAAACAGTCGTATATCAATTAAAACCATATAAGTTACTATAAAAATGTGTTAGTCTAAGTTATTTCGTCATTACCACTTTCTCATTTCTGTGCTGCAAGATTCGTCTAAACGTTCCCGGATTTCTTCTGAATTATTATTGGGGGGGTAGTCAGATTGCAAAATTGTCCCGTTTTATTAAGGTAAAGTGTAAAGGTTTCCATATCTGTCCTTCAAAGATATAGGTGGCGACTCTGGGCTTCTGATGAAAATTCAAAAAGCAGGTAAGTGAAAACGAGTGCAGGTAAGTTCCTGGCAGTATTTTTATTATTTATGTATTTCGATCTATTTTTGTATGTTTACATTTGGCTCGCGCTGCCAGGATCCTGGTTTAATTTTATTTATACGAGGTAGACCTATTTTAAAGCACAGAAAATAGGATGTGGTAATGACGTATTTGTAAAAAATATTTGTCGTATATAATTACGTACGTGTGAGTAGGTTATGTTTGTGTCATTATGGGTTACAGTTGTGTTAGGTGTTTTGATTGTAGAAAAATAGTGGTTTTTATATATAAAAAGTGTTATATAAATGAACTTTAAACATGACCAAAATACAAGGTAATGATATTGATTTTGCGTGGGATGAGTGGGAGAGTGAATTTAGAGAGGTGGTACGCGAAATGACAGACGAGGAGTGGGGTAATTTAGACGATAGGTTAACGCGAATGGAAGAACAAGAAGAGGGAATGTTTGCCGAAATTAGAAAGCATAGTGATGATATTAGTATTGGTAATAAGATGACCAATGATAAAGGTAAGGTAGTCGAAGTAATAGGGGTAGAAAATAAGGCAATAAATAGGCCTAGTGATAATGATGAGAGTGTGGTGGTGGTAAATACAGATAGAGAGATACAAGTTAACAAAAATAAAGTTGATCAGGTAACAGATAATAAGGTAAGTAATGATAATATGTGTGAATCTGATTATGAGACGTATAGGTTGAATCTTATAAAAACAGAGATGGTTAAGTGTTTTGATATGATAAATAAACGGTTTGACGAAAGTGACAAAAAGTGGGATGAACTTTTTGATAATATGCATAAATGTTTTGACGAGTGGGACAAAAAATTGGATGAAGGGGAGGAAACGATGAATAAACATTTTGATGAGTTCAAAACAGACTTAGACAAAACCAAGGAAATAATGGATGAGGGTGTTAATAAAGTAATAAATGCTCTTAATAAACAAGACGAAAAGTGGGGAGGAGATAGATATCAATTAAAAGAGAGTACAGAAGTTGAATTAAAACAGGTAAGTGGTAATAATGTTGTTAATGATAGTGAAGAAATAATTAACCAGGTGAGTGCTAACGATAATTCTAATAATGAAGTCATAAATAACAGTGACAAAATAGTGGGAGAGGTAGTGTTGACTAGTGAAGATAATGATGGCGATTACAATTCTGAGGTAAGTGGTGATGTTAATATAATTAATTCTAATGATGAAAAAATGGTAAATAATAATGATACAGTTGAGAATAAAGTATTGGATAGTGGTGAGATAGAGATAGTGAGTGAGAGAGAGAAAGTAATAGATTGTAAAGGCGTAGTAATTAATATTGGTGAATTAGATAATGAGTGGGAAGAGAGTTATATTGTGGGTATGATACAGAGGGTAAATTTTTTACGAGGTGTTATGAGGGATGAAGAAAGGTCTTCACGAGAATATTGGGTAGACAAGTGTTCTACGAATAATTGTTTTTTGAAGTTTTTTGTTGTTCCTGGAGAAGTCAGGAAATGAGTTAGTACCCTCTGCATGGAATGAGAGAGAAAGTGTGATATGGCATTATGATGAGAGAAATTTAAATAGAGAATGGTGTATGGATAGAGAGACAGAATTGTATAAAGTAAAGAGAGACTATAATGAGCTGAAGGAGAGGTTAAATGATATGAGATGCTTACCGGTTAATATATAGAGAGTGATGATACATATTTAAATAATAATGATGTAATTTATGATGACAAAACAATTGACATGGTGTTGAGAAAATTTACTTACGGAGACTGGACAAAATTAACTGATAGTGATAAGTTTTATGACATAATAAATGGTATAACGACTGATATGGAGATAATGGTCTATTATAATAATAATAATAAATTCGAGGTAGATAAAAATGATTTATGCTACAAATATATTAGATATCTACATGACGATGGAGGTTAGATTAAGAAATCGGGGAAGGAACCGTTAAATATGTTAATACATGGTAATAACCTAGCTGATTTTGACATTGAAATATGATATAACTGAATAAATAAGGAGGAAGATTTGTAAATAAATGTAGTGAATTCAATTGTATGTATTGTAAAATGTTAAGTCAACAATGTATGTATGTAGGTAAGTGTTGTAATAATAATATTAATATGTTGCAATCTAAATAAATAACAAAATTAATTTTGAAGACAGTAATTAGCGAATTGTAATTGTTTTGATAGCCATTGAACTTGTATTTTCAATAATTAATTTAATTAAAATGATTTGAGATGTTTTAAATATTGTGATTGATTTGAATTTTATATAATGGAATTTTCTAATGAATTTAAATTATTTAACGAGATGTGAATTTGGTAATTAAATGATAAATTGTTTGATTTGAAATAACCTTTTGTTAAATGTTTCAGAGGTGAGGTGGAAGTATTGGTGTGTATGGTGTATATATTTTGGGTATGTCAGTATGTGAATAATGGACTGTAAGTATAAAAAATTTTATAATAACCAGTCAACTATAATAAAAATGTTTACAGGTGTTTTACGCAATTGAAAGAATTTTAACTTCAGTAATGAAAATAACTTGAGATAAAATTTAACAAATAATAATAACTGAGATATGATGAAAAATAAATGTTAATAATAAATTTGAAAATTTTAAGGAATCTAATGTTTAGAAAGTTATGAATGATTTAAATGATGATGGAGAAAATGGTTAATGAAAGTTTATATTATAATGTTGTATATAAAAATTTTAATTTAGTTATTAATGTGCTATTGCTGGGGTGGCCTGTGCCCCAGTAGATAGTGGAATGGGTTGGGGGTAACAGTGAGTGTTACCTCCATCAGAGGCCGAATGGCGAAAATGTGCGGCACACCTTTTTTGTACAATTGTACCATGATAGACTTTCGTGCCGTACATAATAATAATGAATAGAACAGGCATTAAAGTGAAGTTTGATTTCCCCGACTTTTCGGGCGATTACTGCCTTACCAGCACTAATCGTGGCTTTGGCTAGCGGTCAGCTATGGCCATAATCAAGTCCCTTGACCATAGCTGACTTGAAATTGGTAGATAGTAGAAATTAATAGGGGGGTGAAACTAGGGGAAATCCCGGAACTATGGAACAGCGGCTGCCACTCTGTCCGCGTAGGGACAGCACAGCCATGTGGTAGACCCATTTTAAGGGTTTATAAATATAAAACGAGGATATGTCGATATCCAAAATCTTTAAAATGTAAAGCCGAAGCAAAGACACGGAGATGTTCAATTCCTCCAACTATGCAGTCTTTGTGAAAGCAAATGGGCGCTACAGTCCAACATAAAATACAATAGTGTGTGTGGATTAGGGGGTTGCTCAGATGAGCAACGAATTTAAATTTCATAACATAAAAAATGATAACTCAATTTTGCTCTAATAAAATGCTTGTATTACACTTTGATAAAGAGGGGTTCATACATTCAGTATACTGTGTTCATTGTATTTTAGCAATGTGTTATTCTATTGTAGTATGTTAGATCTAAGAATTGATAAAAAGTATGTGTTTTATATAATTTGTGGAATTTTGAAATGAGTATAACCAAGTAAATAACTAGACCGACCGGCAGGCGGTTTACACAATAGTACCAGAGTCAGAAAGAGGGGAAACAATGATGGTAGATGTAAGGACTGATAACCATATGTATTGCATAGGATGTGTACAATTTTGAAATGTGTTTTCACTTTGCTAGGAATGTCAGCTGATCAGTAGTAAAATGTCACTGTTAAATTGTTTATAAATGTTTAAGGTAATTAATGTTAAATATAATGTTTTAATGTGTTAGACATTAATGTGTTAAAGATGCTATTCCAAATGATGAGAAAAGTAATTTAATAAAGTTAAGATTTTAAATGATGTGAACACAATAAAAGGTAGATTTTGGGTGATGAATATTTTGTTGGGACATATAGATCAGTCCAAGTTAAAGTTAAAGTGGTACTAGAGACGAAAATATTGGTTTGAATTAATGTAATGTTGTTGTGAGTTAATGTAATAGAATTTGAGGAGCATTGATGTTGACACAGTAGTTAGGGGGAATATATGTAGAGTATTGATTGATCTATTGATGTTTATAAATGATGATGTTATTTTGTTGTAATTGAAGTGGGGTAATAAGAATGAGATTTGAGGATGGTAATTTTGTAATAGGGGATAGTGTAATGGTGGCGTCCGCAACAAAAGGGTTGGGACGGGATGGGACCGTTTGTCGCCGGAAAGGGTTACCTTAGGTAGAATCCAGGAACCAACATAAGGGAATGATCTTTTTTGGGGGGGGAAGACACGTATCCTAAGTACAAAGGGTTAGAGAATATTATTTTATATATCGAGAGAATGTGGCGAATTGAGTTTAATAGTAAGTTGGGTTTTGAGAGTGTTTGATAGATGTTTTGCTAGAGATGGGTGTCCTGATAGTTACAGTCGTTGGTGAGTATTAGAGTCAAAGAGGTAAAGGTTATATATGAATACATGCCAAGTGGCAAATCGAGCTAATATAAATAATTAAATCACTCAAAGAAATGGAGAATGAGATGATTAAATAAAGAGATTTATAGTAAAAATATAAAATTTTGATTGAAATCAGTGCCAATGTTAGTAGAATTTGGAAATGTAAAGCTATAAAGTGTTTATTTTGAATAATTTAAATATCGATTTTATTGTTAATCATAATAATATTTTGTTAATTTTAAATATTTTATTTTATTATGTTTTGTGTTGAAAGACAGAATTTTAAAGATGTTTAATGTATTTTCAGATGTAACCTGTGTATTAGTTATGTAGGTCAAGGTTCTTGACTTGACCCAGTTTTGATTAGCTGATAGGTGATGTCATATACTAGACATGTTTAGCAAGGGAATAAAGCCAATTTTGCTTTTAATTAGTTTAAATAATTTTAAAATAATTTCAGTATTGAAAAAAGGAATATATTTTCATAAATTTAAAATTTTTGAATTTAAAATTTTTTTGGAAAAAAAATATATTTCTTGATTTCCCGCCTGCCATCTAATTGATATTTTTGAACTTTGATGATGTTATTGTTTGTGTATTATTAGTGTTTTATTTGCATTGTATTGTTAGGGCATATGTATAATCACATGTTAGGTTAAGGATGTTCCTATTTTAAGAAATGTCCAATTTGTGTATTTTCTAATAACAAGAAACTAATGAAGAGAATTTTTTTTGATAAAAGATTTTAGTTTGATTTTTTGGATTTTAACTTAAATGAAATGGTATAGCTAAGAATATGTCAATGTTTACAGTATGTAGTATAAGTGTGTGTGTGTGTGAGCCCAGTAACTGCTAAAGGCAGCCCAGTTTGCATATAAGGGGGAACATATCGGTGGAAGATCTGACATGATATAAGCCAGGGATTTGGATTTTTTGGGGAACATGTTAGAAGGTAAGGTGCGCTGTGGTGCGTATCTGTTCGATTTTTCGGTGTTGGGATCTCCTACAGAGAAGTCCAGTGATCTCGTTCACATGCGTCCATAGTCGCCGAACCAGGGGGGTCGTTTACCCATGAAGTGTAAGAGCTAGAGGGGGTTGTTGGCACCAGTTCCTCACCGGTCCTCTTAGGGGTTTTGGCAATGAGATTTCTTCTGTTTTTGCAGAAGATCTCTCATTGGGGGGGGTATTGTAATGGGCCGAATTTGCGGGTTATTTCATTTTATTAAATTTTTGGGGTTTGGTAAAATATTTGTAAATTTTAATTTCCACTTAGTGACCAGGCCACGTGGTGGATGGTAAGAACAGTGTTACAACAAAGGAGCGAAATACGCCTCGACCGTTGTGCAATCGCGAACCAGGAATGCACCCAGCCTCAGTTTCCAAGAACTTTGTAAGTGTGTGGCAGTGCGCCCGAATGCATCACACGACCATGTGCGCGGACTGACGCCTGGGTGAACCAGCAAAGATGGTGAAGAGAACAATTTCTGTTCACTTAGCTAACCATGAAGACGGATGTAAAGTTTAAGCCCGGCCTCTTCTAGTGACGTCGAGCAGTAAGCGTCTAAATATCGTCAATGTACAGCACCAAAAAACTGCTATGTGTCATGTACATAGCCACTAAACTGTGACAACTCAGGCTGTGAGCGACGACAAAATTTGTTCGCCGGCATGGCATTAATGTCCGGCTGCATGGAACAAGGCAGTCCACGAGAAACCGAGTTCGCTGACAGACGCCTATAGTGTTATAAGGGCCCGGTCGGCCGAACTGCATAAAATGTGAATAATTAAATCTAATACCGTTTTTAGTACCGACCGGGACCCGAGGAATTAACGAACTTACCAATAGCACAATTTGTGCGGTGGCGGTGTGAACCAACACAATAAATAACGGACATTCGAATCGGGTGACAAAACACGTGTGTTTTACGGAATCGTGGCAGTGAACAATGCAGACAAACAAAAAAGGATTGGTAAAATAAAATTAAGGGGAATATATTAAACTGTGTGAAAGCGTGCGTGAGCAGAATGGGCTGCCTAATATAATAAGAGAATATTAAATAGGATATCTAAATGTATATTTCCAAATAAGTTTCTGTGTTATGATTCGAATAAGTAAAACAGTCGTATATCAATTAAAACCATATAAGTTACTATAAAAATGTGTTAGTCTAAGTTATTTCGTCATTACCACTTTCTCATTTCTGTGCTGCAAGATTCGTCTAAACGTTCCCGGATTTCTTCTGAATTATTATTGGGGGGGTAGTCAGATTGCAAAATTGTCCCGTTTTATTAAGGTAAAGTGTAAAGGTTTCCATATCTGTCCTTCAAAGATATAGGTGGCGACTCTGGGCTTCTGATGAAAATTCAAAAAGCAGGTAAGTGAAAACGAGTGCAGGTAAGTTCCTGGCAGTATTTTTATTATTTATGTATTTCGATCTATTTTTGTATGTTTACATTTGGCTCGCGCTGCCAGGATCCTGGTTTAATTTTATTTATACGAGGTAGACCTATTTTAAAGCACAGAAAATAGGATGTGGTAATGACGTATTTGTAAAAAATATTTGTCGTATATAATTACGTACGTGTGAGTAGGTTATGTTTGTGTCATTATGGGTTACAGTTGTGTTAGGTGTTTTGATTGTAGAAAAATAGTGGTTTTTATATATAAAAAGTGTTATATAAATGAACTTTAAACATGACCAAAATACAAGGTAATGATATTGATTTTGCGTGGGATGAGTGGGAGAGTGAATTTAGAGAGGTGGTACGCGAAATGACAGACGAGGAGTGGGGTAATTTAGACGATAGGTTAACGCGAATGGAAGAACAAGAAGAGGGAATGTTTGCCGAAATTAGAAAGCATAGTGATGATATTAGTATTGGTAATAAGATGACCAATGATAAAGGTAAGGTAGTCGAAGTAATAGGGGTAGAAAATAAGGCAATAAATAGGCCTAGTGATAATGATGAGAGTGTGGTGGTGGTAAATACAGATAGAGAGATACAAGTTAACAAAAATAAAGTTGATCAGGTAACAGATAATAAGGTAAGTAATGATAATATGTGTGAATCTGATTATGAGACGTATAGGTTGAATCTTATAAAAACAGAGATGGTTAAGTGTTTTGATATGATAAATAAACGGTTTGACGAAAGTGACAAAAAGTGGGATGAACTTTTTGATAATATGCATAAATGTTTTGACGAGTGGGACAAAAAATTGGATGAAGGGGAGGAAACGATGAATAAACATTTTGATGAGTTCAAAACAGTCTTAGACAAAACCAAGGAAATAATGGATGAGGGTGTTAATAAAGTAATAAATGCTCTTAATAAACAAGACGAAAAGTGGGAGGAGATAGATATCAATTAAAGAGAGTACAGAGTTGAATTAAAACAGGTAAGTGTAATAATGTTGTTAATGATAGTGAAGAAATAATTAACCAGGTGAGTGCTAACGATAATTCTAATAATGAAGTCATAAATAACAGTGACAAAATAGTGGGAGAGGTAGTGTTGACTAGTGAAGATAATGATGGCGATTACAATTCTGAGGTAAGTGGTGATGTTAATATAATTAATTCTAATGATGAAAAAATGGTAAATAATAATGATACAGTTGAGAATAAAGTATTGGATAGTGGTGAGATAGAGATAGTGAGTGAGAGAGAGAAAGTATAGATTGTAAAGCGTAGTAATTAATATTGGTGAATTAGATAATGAGTGGGAAGAGAGTTATATTGTGGGTATGATACAGAGGGTAAATTTTTTACGAGGTGTTATGAGGGATGAAGAAAGGTCTTCACGAGAATATTGGGTAGACAAGTGTTCTACGAATAATTGTTTTTTGAAGTTTTTTGTTGTTCCTGGAGAAGTCAGGAAATGAGTTAGTACCCTCTGCATGGATGAGAGAGAAAGTGTGATATGGCATTATGATGAGAGAAATTTAAATAGAGAATGGTGTATGGATAGAGAGACAGAATTGTATAAAGTAAAGAGAGACTATAATGAGCTGAAGGAGAGGTTAAATGATATGAGATGCTTACCGGTTAATATATAGAGAGTGATGATACATATTTAAATAATAATGATGTAATTTATGATGACAAAACAATTGACATGGTGTTGAGAAATTTACTTACGGAGACTGGACAAAATTAACTGATAGTGATAAGTTTTATGACATAATAAATGGTATAACGACTGATATGGAGATAATGGTCTATTATAATAATAATAATAAATTCGAGGTAGATAAAAATGATTTATGCTACAAATATATTAGATATCTACATGACGATGGAGGTTAGATTAAGAAATCGGGGAAGGAACCGTTAAATATGTTAATACATGGTAATAACCTAGCTGATTTTGACATTGAAATATGATATAACTGAATAAATAAGGAGGAAGATTTGTAAATAAATGTAGTGAATTCAATTGTATGTATTGTAAATGTTAAGTCAACAATGTATGTATGTAGGTAAGTGTTGTAATAATAATATTAATATGTTGCAATCTAAATAAATAACAAAATTAATTTTGAAGACAGTAATTAGCGAATTGTAATTGTTTTGATAGCCATTGAACTTGTATTTTCAATAATTAATTTAATTAAAATGATTTGAGATGTTTTAAATATTGTGATTGATTTGAATTTTATATAATGGAATTTTCTAATGAATTTAAATTATTTAACGAGATGTGAATTTGGTAATTAAATGATAAATTGTTTGATTTGAAATAACCTTTTGTTAAATGTTTCAGAGGTGAGGTGGAAGTATTGGTGTGTATGGTGTATATATTTTGGGTATGTCAGTATGTGAATAATGGACTGTAAGTATAAAAAATTTTATAATAACCAGTCAACTATAATAAAAATGTTTACAGGTGTTTTACGCAATTGAAAGAATTTTAACTTCAGTAATGAAAATAACTTGAGATAAAATTTAACAAATAATAATAACTGAGATATGATGAAAAATAAATGTTAATAATAAATTTGAAAATTTTAAGGAATCTAATGTTTAGAAAGTTATGAATGATTTAAATGATGATGGAGAAAATGGTTAATGAAAGTTTATATTATAATGTTGTATATAAAAATTTTAATTTAGTTATTAATGTGCTATTGCTGGGGTGGCCTGTGCCCCAGTAGATAGTGGAATGGGTTGGGGGTAACAGTGAGTGTTACCTCCATCAGAGGCCGAATGGCGAAAAATGTGCGGCACACCTTTTTTGTACAATTGTACCATGATAGACTTTCGTGCCGTACATAATAATAATGAATAGAACAGGCATTAAAGTGAAGTTTGATTTCCCCGACTTTTCGGGCGATTACTGCCTTACCAGCACTAATCGTGGCTTTGGCTAGCGGTCAGCTATGGCCATAATCAAGTCCCTTGACCATAGCTGACTTGAAATTGGTAGATAGTAGAAATTAATAGGGGGGTGAAACTAGGGGAAATCCCGGAACTATGGAACAGTGGCTGCCACTCTGTCCGCGTAGGGACAGCACAGCCATGTGGTAGACCCATTTTAAGGGTTTATAAATATAAAACGAGGATATGTCGATATCCAAAATCTTTAAAATGTAAAGCCGAAGCAAAGACACGGAGATGTTCAATCCTCCAACTATGCAGTCTTTGTGAAAGCAAATGGCGCTACAGTCCAACATAAAATACAATAGTGTGTGTGGATTAGGGGGTTGCTCAGATGAGCAACGAATTTAAATTTCATAACATAAAAAATGATAACTCAATTTTGCTCTAATAAAATGCTTGTATTACACTTTGATAAAGAGGGGTTCATACATTCAGTATACTGTGTTCATTGTATTTTAGCAATGTGTTATTCTATTGTAGTATGTTAGATCTAAGAATTGATAAAAAGTGATGTGTTTTATATAATTTGTGGAATTTTGAAATGAGTATAACCAAGTAAATAACTAGACCGACCGGCAGGCGGTTTACACAATAGTACCAGAGTCAGAAAGAGGGGAAACAATGATGGTAGATGTAAGGACTGATAACCATATGTATTGCATAGGATGTGTACAATTTTGAAATGTGTTTTCACTTTGCTAGGAATGTCAGCTGATCAGTAGTAAAATGTCACTGTTAAATTGTTTATAAATGTTTAAGGTAATTAATGTTAAATATAATGTTTTAATGTGTTAGACATTAATGTGTTAAAGATGCTATTCCAAATGATGAGAAAAGTAATTTAATAAAGTTAAGATTTTAAATGATGTGAACACAATAAAAGGTAGATTTTGGGTGATGAATATTTTGTTGGGACATATAGATCAGTCCAAGTTAAAGTTAAAGTGG
The DNA here is from genome assembly GCA_034769895.1 of Magicicada septendecula. Lineage (NCBI taxonomy): Eukaryota > Metazoa > Arthropoda > Insecta > Hemiptera > Cicadidae > Magicicada > Magicicada septendecula. Next base: position 779,430,261 of record CM068367.1, read on the forward strand.
TACTAGAGACGAAAATATTGGTTTGAATTAATGTAATGTTGTTGTGAGTTAATGTAATAGAATTTGAGGAGCATTGATGTTGACACAGTAGTTAGGGGGAATATATGTAGAGTATTGATTGATCTATTGATGTTTATAAATGATGATGTTATTTTGTTGTAATTGAAGTGGGGTAATAAGAATGAGATTTGAGGATGGTAATTTTGTAATAGGGGATAGTGTAATGGTGGCGTCCGCAACAAAAGGGTTGGGACGGGATGGGACCGTTTGTCGCCGGAAAGGGTTACCTTAGGTAGAATCCAGGAACCAACATAAGGGAATGATCTTTTTTGGGGGGGGAAGACACGTATCCTAAGTACAAAGGGTTAGAGAATATTATTTTATATATCGAGAGAATGTGGCGAATTGAGTTTAATAGTAAGTTGGGTTTTGAGAGTGTTTGATAGATGTTTTGCTAGAGATGGGTGTCCTGATAGTTACAGTCGTTGGTGAGTATTAGAGTCAAAGAGGTAAAGGTTATATATGAATACATGCCAAGTGGCAAATCGAGCTAATATAAATAATTAAATCACTCAAGAAATGGAGAATGAGATGATTAAATAAAGAGATTTATAGTAAAAATATAAAATTTTGATTGAAATCAGTGCCAATGTTAGTAGAATTTGGAAATGTAAAGCTATAAAGTGTTTATTTTGAATAATTTAAATATCGATTTTATTGTTAATCATAATAATATTTTGTTAATTTTAAATATTTTATTTTATTATGTTTTGTGTTGAAAGACAGAATTTTAAAGATGTTTAATGTATTTTCAGATGTAACCTGTGTATTAGTTATGTAGGTCAAGGTTCTTGACTTGACCCAGTTTTGATTAGCTGATAGGTGATGTCATATACTAGACATGTTTAGCAAGGGAATAAAGCCAATTTTGCTTTTAATTAGTTTAAATAATTTAAAATAATTTCAGTATTGAAAAAAGGAATATATTTTCATAAATTTAAAATTTTGAATTTAAAATTTTTTGGAAAAAAAATATATTTCTTGATTTCCGCCTGCCATCTAATTGATATTTTTGAACTTTGATGATGTTATTGTTTGTGTATTATTAGTGTTTTATTTGCATTGTATTGTTAGGGCATATGTATAATCACATGTTAGGTTAAGGATGTTCCTATTTTAAGAAATGTCCAATTTGTGTATTTTCTAATAACAAGAAACTAATGAAGAGAATTTTTTTTGATAAAAGATTTTAGTTTGATTTTTTGGATTTTACTTAAATGAAATGGTATAGCTAAGAATATGTCAATGTTTACAGTATGTAGTATAAGTGTGTGTGTGTGTGAGCCCAGTAACTGCTAAAGGCAGCCCAGTTTGCATATAAGGGGGAACATATCGGTGGAAGATCTGACATGATATAAGCCAGGGATTTGGATTTTTTGGGGAACATGTTAGAAGGTAAGGTGCGCTGTGGTGCGTATCTGTTCGATTTTTCGGTGTTGGGATCTCCTACAGAGAAGTCCAGTTCCAGTGATCTCGTTCACATGCGTCCATAGTCGCCGAACCAGGGGGGTCGTTTACCCATGAAGTGTAAGAGCTAGAGGGGGTTGTTGGCACCAGTTCCTCACCGGTCCTCTTAGGGGTTTTGGCAATGAGATTTCTTCTGTTTTGGCAGAAGATCTCTCATTGGGGGGGGGTATTGTAATGGGCCGAATTTGCGGGTTATTTCATTTTATTAAATTTTTGGGGTTTGGTAAAATATTTGTAAATTTTAATTTCCACTTAGTGACCAGGCCACGTGGTGGATGGTAAGAACAGTGTTACAACAAAGGAGCGAAATACGCCTCGACCGTTGTGCAATCGCGAACCAGGAATGCACCCAGCCTCAGTTTCCAAGAATTGTAAGTGTGTGGCAGTGCGCCCGAATGCATCACACGACCATGTGCGCGGACTGACGCCTGGGTGAACCAGCAAAGATGGTGAAGAGAACAATTTCTGTTCACTTAGCTAACCATGAAGACGGATGTAAAGTTTAAGCCCGGCCTCTTCTAATGACGTCGAGCAGTAAGCGTCTAAATATCGTCAATGTACAGCACCAAAAAACTGCTATGTGTCATGTACATAGCCACTAAACTGTGACAACTCAGGCTGTGAGCGACGACAAAATTTGTTCGCCGGCATGGCATTAATGTCCGGCTGCATGGAACAAGGCAGTCCACGAGAAACCGAGTTCGCTGACAGACGCCTATAGTGTTATAAGGGCCCGGTCGGCCGAACTGCATAAAATGTGAATAATTAAATCTAATACCGTTTTTAGTACCGACCGGGACCCGAGGAATTAACGAACTTACCAATAGTACAATTTGTGCGGTGGCGGTGTGAACCAACACAATAAATAACGGACATTCGAATCGGGTGACAAAACACATGTTTTTTACGGAATCGTGGCAGTGAACAATGCAGACAAACAAAAAAGGATTGGTAAAATAAAATTAAGGGGAATATATTAAACTGTGTGAAAGCGTGCGTGAGCAGAATGGGCTGCCTAATATAATAAGAGAATATTAAATAGGATATCTAAATGTATATTTCCAAATATGTTTCTGTGTTCTGATTCGAATAAGTAAAACAGTCGTATATCAATTAAAACCATATAAGTTACTATAAAAATGTGTTAGTCTAAGTTATTTTGTCATTACCACTTTCTCATTTCTGTGCTGCAAGATTCGTCTAAACGTTCCCGGATTTCTTCTGAATTATTATTGGGAGGTAGTCAGATTGCAAAATTGTCCCGTTTTATTAAGGTAAAGTGTAAAGGTTTCCATATCTGTCCTTCAAAGATATAGGTGGCGACTCTGGGCTTCTGATGAAAATTCAAAAAGCAGGTAAGTGAAAACGAGCGCAGGTAAGTTCCTGGCAGTATTTTTATTATTTATGTATTTCGATCTATTTTTGTATGTTTACATGGTTTGATATAGGAAACCGGTTATAGACTATAAATAGACTTATTAATATCCTCAAGGTAGTGTTATGTTAAAAATAAACCATTGGTTCATTGACACACACACACACACACACACACACACACACACACACACACATATATATATTGTTACGATACCAAAAGCAGCCCAATACAAGGGAAGATATACCATAGAATATAAAGTAAAAAGCATGCGGCTAAAGGTAGATAAAAGAAGAAGAATTAACAATTTTAAATAAATAGCACTAGAATGACTGTAACATATATGAGACAAATGATTATGACCCAACCCAAGTGATTGGCCAAATGACAAATTATATGAAATAAACCCATGAAATAAAAAACTAAGAAAAGTAAGTATAATTAAATGTACCATTGAATATAGAAAGTACAAACCAAAAGAAAATGTTGTAATATTAGCTAAGTAAGTATAGAATAATGATGAAATAAACAAATAATAAAATACACAAACAATGATACAGAAAAGTATAATAACAAAAATGAAATATACTAGAGATAGACTAATACTCAAAATAGTCATAGACCAAAGTGAACCAAGAGTGCATGATATGAATAGGGAGTGAGTTACAAATAAACACTAAGTAATAAACACTCTGTGATAATGGTGATAACACCAATGTGGTTAATAATAACCAGTACAATGTATAAAGAAAGAAAATAAAAAAGTATAACACTATTGACACTAAGTACAGTGAAGCAGTACAAGTGCAGGTGTGACACAAAATATAAATAAAAAACATCAAATATAAGCAAGAACTCATATAAAAGTGAGAGTGCGGAAGGAAAGTGATTAACTAAAAATAAAACACAAACACACTCTGTATAAAGACACCAAAATAAGTGAACAATACTAGAGTTTAGTTTTGGAAAAGGACCAAAAACAGTAGTAGATAAGATAGCATTATATTATATTGTTATTCAGGATAAGAATCCATTAATATTATTCAAGGTATTATTGTTAACAGTTAGAGTTAATAGTTAAAGGGCCAGATCAAACTTTAAACCAATAATATGGTATAAAAGAAAAGTAGGCCTAAAAAAGAAATGAATGTACAATACTAAAATTATATAATAAATGTTTGAAAGTATTGTTATTATGTCATGAAGAAAAGCAGAGAAGATAATAGTAATATTATAGAAATGTGCAAATGTTATAATTGTTGAAATAGTCTTAAGAGTAAGTTGTATTATGTTGAGTGGTGATGAAAGCCTAAGAAACAGTTCATATTAAAGTTTTAAATTTAGATATAAATGGCATTAATATGTAGGAGAAGCGGTAATATTCATATACTAAGGGATGTAAATCCATAATCATTGTAAACTAGCTAAAACAAAGCAATAAGAAACTAGTAATAAGAGCAAAATTAAAGTTTAAACAATGTCAAAAGGATAGGCAAAGGTAGGCCTAAAGCAATGTGAAAAAAAATTGTAAAATATAAACAAATAACAGTACACAGTGAGGGAAAAAGATAAGTAAACATAAAATACCAAACCAAGGAACATTACAAACCCAAAATAATTGCAAAAAACAACATAATAAACAAAATAAGTACAAAGAACAAAAATAGCCAAATGTTAAAACAGCCCAGAGATAATAGAACCTAGTCATGTTTGATGTCAAATTAATCTACATCAGAAAAGCTATTCAATGATAATAATAAAAACCATATTAATAATAATACAAGGAAATTATCCTAATTAGAAAATATTTATTCATTTTGGGCAAAAACCCAAGCCATATCTAACAATGAGTACAAAATTCTTTCAACCAATGAGAAGGTAGGTTTTGGCAGTTAGAACTAAAAAACCGTTACAAACTCATTAACAGTCCATTTTTAGCATCAGAAGAGAGCAGATGACAAAATAGTCGCTCCATAAAAATTAGAAAATAAACCAACCAGATGAATTAAAACAAAATAATACTAAATGGAAATGAAAAACCACATTAACAGAACCTATTAGCAAGATCCATCCAATTTAATTGAGAATTACAGAAAATAAAACCAATATAAACTAATGAAATAAGAGAAGGAAGACCTGAACAACAGAATTTATGAAAATAATCTATCAAACATCGATGAAGTTGTAATGTATAATATTTAATTAATTTACTACACCCACGAGACTGATCAGTACACTTCAAAATTAATGCACAATATCCAAAACTTGGTTCAGACACTAAAAACACAGAATGACTATTAAAACATGTAATAATCATTGTTAAAAGATTACTCAAATTAATTATTAACACTTTGGGAAATAAGAAAATATTTGTACACGATATCTAACTTAACCTATATTTGTAAATTGAACTCACTTATTGTTTTAAATACTAAGAAAACTGTTGTAAAGAAGGCTCATAATATATAATTAACTTAATGTGAAGGATTGTACTTTCGAAAATCATTTTGTTATCTTTTTGCCATAATCAAAAGAACTCTTTGACTGATTACACGTTTGTATAATATAAACTCGACATTAGAGCGTGGTCAGTCAATGACCCAACGATCAATTGCCAACCGCTGAGTTGTAATTTCTTTGAAGCCGGAGCAAAAAAGTTATATATTTTTATAATCTCATGTCTTAGTAACTATCAAAAGCAGAACCGATAATTAATAAACCAATACTCAAAAGTAATACCGGTTCATTATTTCAATTAATAATATTTGTGTTTATTTTATTAATATAGCACTGTGGAAATTTTCTACCAGAATTACAGGGTGGTACGACTGTCGCGAGAGAGCGGATTTCGAATTTAGCAGACACCAAGCGACGAGAGATACGGTTGCATCAAGAGAAAGTAAAATTTTTTAATTGTTTTGAATCAAACAATTGGCGCCTATAATCGGGAAAATAACAACTACGTGGAATCAGGTAAACAGGTATTGGCGAGGTCAAAAGAACAAAGAGTATCGGGAAAGCTACGAGGTTTCAGACATTGTAAAAAAATAACACGATCGGAGTCGAATAAAATAGAGTATGACTCAAGCAGCCTGTTATAAATTGACGCTACCAACGTGTGACTAGATTAAAACACCCACATGAAGGAAACTTGTTGTTATAAATTGACGCCAACAACTTGGGGCTTTATTGGATGACAACAGAGAAAATGGGGGTTATAATAATACATATAACCACTTTTATAACAACATATGATGATGCACTACTGTAATAGTTTTGCAGGCCACTCAATACAATAGGGAGTTCAGATCGTAAATGTCAGAGGGTTCACCTATCCAGATTTCCTAGAAAATCATAGCTTATGTAGTCTAGGTTCCACATTCCAATGTAGATTATACATGATGTAGTCTAGGTTCCACATTCCAATGTAGATTATACATGTTTTCACAACCAGAGTAAACAGTTTACAAAGAGTACCATAGCATTATCAATTTGTGTTTGTTATTGCTGATACATAGGCCTAGTATGCAAATGCCCAACATTTAACTAGGAGGTAGGGAGAAATATACATGTTAGGAAGACAGATCAGTGTCAGAACTCTGGATAAGGTGAAAAGTTTATGTTTACCATTTGCCTTATTTGATAGAACTATAATGCATCTTGTGCAGTTCAGAGTGGTACCAGCACATTTCACATGCATTGAATGCATAATAAACATGGATCAGATAGGAATAGTGATGTCCTATTAACATAATCTTTAATCATGGGACAGAACACTGTAGAAAACAATAATTAAAAACAGATTTTAAATCGTTTATAAACTACCAGCTTCTAGTCATTTTTTTAAATATACTATCTATCTATTAAATATATTTTTAATTTATTTATTTTTTAGATTTTTATCCGAATTTACTTCTACTTTAGCTAAATGCATTAACTACAAATGACTGAGTATTCAATTTAAACACTGCAAGTAAAAATAAATAACAGCCTCTAAAAAAGATTAAACAATTCTTCTACAGAAAAAAACATATTTCTCCAAATATATTGAACTATGTATGTCTGAAATGTACTAATATATATTCTGCCAACTCTTCTCCACATACCATGCTTAATTTTGGACCAGTGACTCTCGATCGTTTGGGTATGAACAGCAGAATTGCGAGGACACACAAAATTAAGCGAATGGTTCACAGACAAATGTGTACACCCATATTGTTTGAGTGAGTTGTAGCTGCACCAAATATTTGAGTTCATCAAATATATAGCAATCATCAAATATAGTTCATCAAATATCAAATCAAATATATAGCAATAAAAAATGGATACAACCCTAATTTAATAAACAAACTACACAAACACATCATAAACAAAAACAACAAAACACTAAATACCAACAACACACAACAAACTATATACATCACACTCACATACCATAACTCCAACACACACAAAATCGCCAATACATTCAAGAAACACAAGTACAAAATAGCATACAGAACAAACAATACCATCAAAAAACACATCAATGATACAAACACGGACATAGACAAATACAACAAAACAGGTGTTTACAAATTAAATTGTAATAATTGCAATAGTTTCTATATAGCCCAGACGGGAAGATCTTTTTCATCTCGTTACTCTGAACACCTAAAAGCTTTATCCAACAACAATATACATTCTGCGTTTGCCACACACATACACACAAAAAACCACAGCTACACCAACATAGATACTAATCTTGAGATATTACACTACTTACCCAAAAGTCGAAAACTTAACACAGCAGAACAATATGAAATATACAAACACTACAAAACACAACCAAACAACATACTTAACGACCAATTAAACTATAAATCACACACACTGTTTGACACAATTATACAAAAAACTAACAATAATTTGGATCCCTGCGCCAATCCCCTTCCTCCACACACCACGTCCACTAAACCTTCCAAACAAAAACCGTTACAAGTTACTGGCCAGTCTGTCTCAAACTGCTGACGAAGGCGAACACCACGCCAAAACGCGTTCGGAAAGATAAACAAGTAAGTTTCACAAGTGAAAGTTCTATATTCTATATTATTTAGTACTGTGAAAAAAGAAGATGAACAATCAAAACAGCCTATAATAGTAGACATATCAGTGGCAAATGTTTATAGTGGTCGCTTTAAAACCTTTTCCTGGTTTTATAACCGGTGCAGGTATGCGGCAACTTCTAGTACCCTCAACCTGTTACAAATATTAAGCTTATTCTTATGAACAACATTACTTTTTATACAAATGAGTAACCGGTCTCTTACACAATCACCTACCTGGAGATCTGAGGTTGTGATCAGGGTGTCTTTCCTTATGCAGCCTACCTTCTAAGTTAGGATTTGAGCCCTGTCTACTAATACAGTGGACAAACTTTGTTTTTATATATAAATGAATTTGTAAAGTGTCATAATTGACTTCGAAAGGTTTTCCATCACTACACTAGATAGGCTTATTGTACAATAATAAGCACCATTCAGGATAATGAGCTAGCTTTAGTTTCCTCCATATTCAAAACTAAGTAGAGGTGGCACATTAAATTATAAGAGTCTTAGTTAGTTAAATTCAGAAAAAGAATGAATAACTTAATAACAGGCTTCAGGTTATTTTTCTTGAACAATTAATACTGGAAGAATCAGAACATCTGTAACAACTGTAATTTTAAAGCAACTGATTGAGAGGTGACACATGTTTAATGTAGGTATACATATGTTTTCATGAATGTAAGGGGAACCTTTACAGACATAAAATATTAATTAACAAATTTACAACTGACAGATGCAGTTCAAGAGACTATTATTTTGTTAGTAAGTCACACAATTGTGTGTGTGTGTGTGTGTGTGAGAGAGAGAGAGAGAGAGAGAGAGAGAGAGAGAGAGAGAGAGAGAGAGAGAGAGAGAGAGAGAGAGAGAGAGAGAGAGAGAGAGAGAGAGAGAGAGAGAGAGAGAAATTAAATCTATAGGTTGCAAAAACAATATAATTACCTTTCTTTTATAATTTTAAATGCAGATTTAAAGTAACAAAATAGATTATACAATCGATTACAAAATATTTATTTATACAATAGATTAATGCAATGTCAGAAATTATTTATTTTTAGGTACACACTTCAGTTACTGATTTGAATCTGATGAATAATGACATTGACTCCCAAGATACAAATCTATTCTCAAAACTGAATGACTTGAAAATAACTGCACTCAGACTGAATGGGAATAAGTTTGGGCCTAACGTATGTAATATATTGTTATATCTCTATATGCATATTTAAAATAATTATAAATACAGAATTCAGAGTTACACTGTTTTAATACAGACACACACACACACACACTGATATGTGTACATTAAATTTCTAGAAGATTAGTAACTTTTCTAGCTTGTCAGTGGCAGTACTTGCTGTTGCAACTCATCTGAAGATTTTTTTATTCTTCTTTTTAATTATTAGATGTTTTTAATTTTTTTCATTATGACGATTGCACAGAGGATCATCTTTAAATCAGTGGCGGCTCATCAGGGGAGGCAACGGAGGCTAAGCCTCCCCAGTAAAATTTAGAAAATTATTAAAGAATAAACAACCAGTAATAGGCTCTGATATTTATTGTAACTGAACCTGTAATCACAGTTTGGATTTTAAGTTGTCTGATTACTTACAAAAAAAAACTTTGTAATTACATGTTATCGATAATAGCGCAGAACAGCAGCAGACAGAGGCAAGGATCTGAATAGCCGCTGTAGTACCTGTAAAGCTGTGTGATCTGTGCCCGGCAAGTGGTGGGGGTACGCTAGTGAATCTGTAACCGCACCATGGAGGTAACGAATGAATTAGCCTCTCGACACGGTTTAATGTGGTTTGTGTTAGTTTTACGCAACCTTTATCATCTCTTGCTTCTTGTGCATGTGTATTATTATTATTTTTCTCTTCTTGGCGTGTGTTTTTGATCTCTACTATAAGGATAAAATGGATTTAGCAGAGTAAAAGTGATATTTCAGTATTGAACACTACTGGAAACCATTTTCCCAGATGAGTGATTCTGAGGGAAGTGAAATGCTGAAACGTGGTCTATATACCACAAAATTTTTATTTCTTAAAAGGCACAAAAACCAATCTAGAACTTTCCAGTCATCATTGTACGATCAACATAAATGGCTATGCGGTAGTAGAGTAAAGTAGAAGTTATTCTGCTGGCCCTGCTTACTGTTAAGCAATATAATAATAATAATTATTATTATTATTACTATTATATAATATTAATAATAATATTTCTGGACTCAAGATCATCTCAGCACCATCGCTTTAGTTTCAATTGAAAAAAGAATCCTCTGCAAATTTTAAAGTCGACCATGATGATGTTATCAACAATTCTGAGACAAAAAGGGCCATTGAGTGAATTTGCTGTAGGCTTACAAGTAAATTCATCAAACCTTACAAAATATATTTCTACTCAGAAGTTAACTTCTTTGCTAGAACAAAAGTAAAGTAATCTTTGGTTTATCTCATTAAAGATATGCCGGCTGCCACTGCTTTAAATAGGAGAAGAAATATTTGAAATCCAGAGAAATTGTTAATACTAAAACACTTGTTAATTACAAAAACATTTATATACAACATCTCTTCAAGTTTATGTCTGGTAAACACAGTAAAGTAATAAACAATAAATACCATCTAATTAACACTGTTACAATAAGCAATCCATTTCACCAATTACAACTGTCTGCTAACAATAATTCACAATTAATGCCTTACACAAAATACCGGTATCTGATAACGCACATGAATTGCAAATGCATAACTAACTAATAACATTCCAAATCATTTTGATTCACAACCTCAACCTGACTACCTTCAACACTAGTTGTTGTAATTCTTACCAGCAGGAACAGTTATGATGTAACTAGAGAATAATAAAAAAAATTAAGGCATGGACTGCTCCAGAACCTGCAAGAACATTTCACATGCAAACCCCAGCTGCTTTCATAGTATGTGTCCAACATCACAGCACTACTACACCAGTGCATAAATCGCAGTGTAGCACTATGTTTTTTAGTTAAAGTTCTGTTAGTTAGAAAATAATACCTAAATGTAGCAATATCAATCTAAATTATGCTAGATAATTCAGTCTGCTTTAAAAATATAAATCAGAAAGTGATTGGATGTATAAACGTACCAAAAATATCAGCAGCCAATGCTTTGCTTTGTTAAGATCACAAGTAATCAGTATCTTGCTTTGTACCTTGGAGTAAATGGCATATCTCTATTTGAAGTCACTATTTTTGCACATTCCTCTGTTTTATGTTGTTATCAGAGATATAACACTATGTTATTTGTTTAATTTCTTCTACAGTATGATCATTGTGTAAGGGAAAAGATTTCTATAGGGACATATAACCACTTCTCACATGTGGCTTATCTTTTGTACAAGCACTATGTGGAATCATTTTTGCCACTTTGACCTCTGGCTGATCAGTCTCCTGTCATCTACATGAAACATCATTAAATGCTTGGTATAGCAGTGCATACTGGATCACTTAAAGTGGTTCCAAATTCTGGTTTCTGACTAATTCAGCTTTTGTGCAGGGCACTCCTAATCCATTTGTTCATACAGTTTGTTGAAATTATCACCGAAGCCAGAAGCTTACGAGAACAGACTTTTGCCATTTATATGGATATAGAACAGGCTTTCTACCATATATGGAACTAAGGTAGATAACCTCAGAGAAACTCTGCTCTTCCCCCCTCTCAAAAGTCATAACTGCTGGTATGCAACATTGTAGAACCCTCGTAGCGTCCCACATTTGAACGACATTCCCAACCAACCTGAAGTCTGACTCACTATGTTTGCAGATGACGCGGTGATGTATGCCATTAATCATAATTCCAAAATACCCATAGTATATAGTTCCTGCATCAGCTGAACACTTTTTGTTGATTGGATTAACAAATGGAGTGTCTTCATTAATGTGGTCAAAGAGAATAGTTGTACTCATCTTCAGATCTCAGAAAGTTAGCACAAAGACTATCTCCAAAAGCTTGGGCTTCACCTTAAGAGGTGTTTCACCTGACAGAGATATTCCACCTAAGTAGCCCACAAAATATCCCAATCATTATATCAGGTCTGGCCCAACCTCTGCAGCTTATGCAAACTCATCATCACCACACACATGATGCCAGTGGTTTCTGAATCACACCCACTTTGGCTAAAACACATAAAAAGAAACTCCAATCACTCTTGCACCAAGGCTTATACTGGGCTTCTAACGCTTACTACCTCATATACTCATATTCAACCACACGTGATGTCCATTCCTGAACACTACAATAAAGACTCTGAACAGTGCTGTGGACATTTCCAGGTTAATCCACTCATTAAAATGCTCAGTAAAAACCTATCCGTGCCAAGAGAATCTTTGAATCAACCTTGGGGAACTGTAACCTGAATTGTATAAAACTAATTGTCATCCATAACCAATGGCTCCACCCAAACCCAAGATCAGATGATCCTTGTCCATATGGTGGGAGTTGTGGATTAAAGCTTTACTGTCATAACTGTGGGCTATGGGCTGTTTGTCAGTCTTCACATCCCTATCCTGCTTTTATGTTTTTATAATGTAAGTGATTACAGTTCGCAAAACCCTTTTCTGTTTGGGCTTGTAGCGGGTCAATTTTTGGGTGTTTTTGTTTTAACCGTTTGGGGCATTTATATATTTTTATTCAGTTCGTTTTCGGTCGGGAGCTTTATAAAACATTGCGAAATAATTGTATTGTGCAACGTATTTGTCCGTACAACAGAACAGTGTTAAGAAACAGTTTGAAACAAAGCAGTAAGGCGCAGTTGTTGTTGAGGAATGCGGCGGAGCATCTGCACCTCCACCAAATTCTGAGAACTTTGTACCTGTGTGTGGCAGCGCACATACGCAACTGCTCAATCACGCTCAAAGGACGCTCTAACAAAAAACCAAGATGGCTAGAGAGAATAATATTTGTCGTTTTCTTCAAGACCTTGCGGAAATGCTGTTTTAAGTCCCACCCACTTTTATGACATTAGCCAGTGCCTAGTTGAAATCGTCTGCTATCGTCACTCCAACAACTACATGACTAGTATGAGTCGAAACTGGGACGACTAACTGGAAGGCATTGATGTCTGTCGTCTTGACAAAAATGCTCCCGGAGTGGGGAACAGGGAGACGCCATATAGTCCACGAGGTACAGAGTTCACCTACAGACGCTGATCGTGTTGTGCGGGCCCGGTCGGACGAGCTTTAAAAAATGTGAACAATCAGTATAATACCGTTTTAACACCGACCGGGACCCAAGGAATTAATAGATAATAGATTTACTACATTGGTTAACTGAGGAAACGAAGTTATAAATAGACAAGTTAACGGGCAACGAATCGGGCGAACGGAATCCACGTGTTTGGCCAGAATCGCGACAGTGAGGTGTTACCGATACAAAAATGAATTTATAAAAAATGTTAAGGGGTTTGTTAATATTTTGTGTGTGTGTGTGTGTGTGTAAAAAATGCAGGCTGGGCAGTCTGAATGGTATAAAATAAGGTAAGCCGTAGATTGTAAGTCAGATTATAACAGAGTCACGTGTTGCACAACACCTGAATATGTATGTATTAAAAGTATGTTCTTAATTTCACTCAAGTAATAGTAAAACATTAAATGGAAATTCTCTTCCAAAAAATTGAGATTTAAATTCTTTCAAAACCTTATTTCGTTATATGTATCGTCAGAGTTCGTCGAACGAAATGGGTTAGTCCACACTATGCGATCCGGCCAGATCAAAGTCGTAAGGTAAGTGGGAGTTTTAATCTGAATAGATTTAATAATACCAAAAATTAATAAGAGTTACAATTGGTGCCGTGACCAGGATTTAATATAACTGAAGAGGGGTTATTTTAACACCGGCCTACATCTGACGATGCATAGCGAAGTAGGGTTATGAAAGCAAATTGATTTGGTAAAATATCAGTTTGGAAATAAAATTACTAATTGACAGTTGTTACGTAAGAAAAAATAGATAAAGTAAAAATGTCCGAGAATACAGAAAAAAGTAGTATAATAAATTCAATTAGGAGTGAAAGTGGCCTTGAGTCGCAATCGCTGGATGAAAGTGGTATGTTGAGGGGGGAGACGGGTGCTGTTACAGAAACAGCTGGCGGCAGTAATGTAATAGTTCATTCCACTCCGATTGCGTCTCAACCACAAGTAAATGAAACAGATGCTGATTCGGGGATTCAATTGACCCCCGTTTCAATTAATAAAAGTAAACAATCAGAGGAAACAAATATGATGAGTATTATGCTCAGTCAATTCGAGAGAATGAATAGTAATTTTGAGACTAAATTCAATATAATGAATAGTCGTTTTGACATAAATGAGAAGGAATTAAATAAACGTTTTGATGATAATGATAAAATTTTAAATATAATGAAAAGTGACTTTAATAATAAGTTAGATGAACAGAGAAGAAAATGTGAACAACAGAATATTCAGCTTCAGCAAAATATAAATATAAAATTTGACGAGTTGATAAATAACATACAAGACAAGAGTGTATGTCTTGGAAATGCCAATGAAATGACAAAAATTAGTTCGAATAAAGTAGAACAGAGTAAGAATAATACAAACGAAAGTTGTAATGACAGTGTTGTGTCAGGCAATGAATTAATAAATAATAATGATGTTAATAATAACAAGAATAATAATGTGTTTGAGAAATTGGTATCAGAAAATGATACGGTAAAAATAAATAATGAAAGTATAGAATGCAGTGATTATGAGATGTTAATGTGTGTCAGTGAGTTAGAGAGAGAGAGAAAAAATAATGTTGTAGTAGAGTGGGGACAGAGGGGAAATTTTCCCTTTATTATTTATGATGTTTATGATGATTTATTGAGTCCACAAGTGTTGTGGTTGAAGGGCAAGAGTCCCGTATTGGTAGATGAATTGAGGTGTTTATTTTTGTGGAGTAATTGTGTACCCTCTGTCCGGAATAATTGTGAGAGTGTAATGTGGTGTTATGAAGAGAGAGAAGTAAATAGAGAATGGTATGTAACAGAATTGTATAATTTGAATAGAAAGTATGATGAATGAAAAGAAGGCTTAGAAATATATTTGAATAATAATGATTACAATGATTTGAAAAAAATAATTAGACCGATAGTGAATGAATGTAATGACGGAGACTTAACAAAAATACTTAACGTAGACTGGTTTAATGAGTATTCTGGTAAAATGAGTGAATTTGGTTGTTCTGGTTATGACACACAAAGTAACCATTTGTTTGTAAATAAAAAGCAACAGTGTTATATAAAACCAAGATTAATTTTTGACGATGGTGGCTGAACTAGAATATCAGTGTATAGACCTTGTTTGAATTTTATAAATTTTTGGTAATGACCTTGCTGATTTGGACATCTGAAGTGAGATACACTTGAACAATTGTGACGTATATTTTGTAAATAATATTGAATTCATTTGTGTGTATTGTGAAATGTAATGTGTATATGTTTTAGAAAATGTTGTATTAATAATAATAATATTATTAATATTTTTGCACTCTAATTAAATAACAAAATAATTACGAAGACAATAGTTAATGATTTGTAGAATGTTGATAATAATTGAGATATGTTATTTTAATAATCAAATGAATATTTAATTTTAATAATAAATTGAATTAAATAAGTGGAGATGTGTAGATAGTGTGATTGAATATTATGTGTTTGAATTTTATAAGGTAATTAAATTGTTTGGTGAGATTTTGATTTAATAATAATTAATAAGTAAATAAATGTTAAATGGTTTATTTTGTGGAACATAATAATTAAAAATATGTATTAATAATAAATTTAGAATTTTTGAAAATCTGATTACAACACAGGATAGATTCATCATGATGATAAATAGAAAGAGTTAGTGAAAAATTTTAAATAATAATGTTTATAAATTTTTATATAAATTATTTAAAAGAGAATTGTTTGTTTGATGTATGCTAATAATCCAGGTTTATTGCTATTTGTGCAATCATTTTATTGTTGTGTGTTAGATATAGTTGTTGATAAAATGTATTTTCATTATGTGTGTAATTTTTTTTCTAAGCCAATCATTAGACGCCTGGCAGGCAATCAACATAATAGAAGTAAGTGTTGATAATGTATTACATGTAATTGTTCAATTTTGAAAGGTATTCATGGTGTTTTATATGTTAGGATATCAGCTGATCAACAATACCATGTCACTGGTATATTGGTTTGTAAATGTTACAAGTAATTAATGTTTAGTGTACTACAGATATTTTGAAGTAAAGATAAAAAGAATATGAGAAATAAAATAATAATTTATGCAAATTAATAAAAGATAATTCATGGGTGGTAAATGTTTTATGGGACATGCAGACCTGTCCAAGTTGAATTAAAAGTTGAATTTGCAAGAGTAGAGATGAATATAATGTAATGTTGGTTTTGAATTGATGTGATGTAACAGAGTTGGTGAAGTAGTAATGCTGACACAGTGGTAGTGAAGATTTTATGTAGAGTTTTGAATGATATATATTTATGTTTATAGTTAATGAGATTATTTTGTTGTATTTGTGGTAATGAAATGAGATTGAGATTTTTGGGGATGGCAATTTTGTATTAGGGGGTAGTGTATTTGGGGAGTCCACAACAAGGGTTGGGACGGGATTAGAATAGATTTTAGTGGGGAAGGGGCCGCCTTAGGTAGAATCCGGGCCGCCAAATAAGGGAAATGAGTTTTTGGGTAGAGGAAACACGTATCCTATGTACAAAGGGTTGGAGAGTATTTTTTTTATATATGTAGAGAAGGTGGCGAATTGTGTTAAATGGTAAGTTGGGGTTTAGAATGTCCTGATTAGTAGATATTTTTGATAGAGATGGGTGTCATGATAATTGAGTTGATGAATATTAGAGTCAGGGGGAGAAAGTTTATATATGTATAGAAATCTCATACAGAAAAACGAGAATAAATAATTTACATCACCCACAGTATATTAAAGTAAGATTGTTGAAAAGAAAGAGAGATTCATGATAAAGAATATGCAATTGTTTATTTTTTTTCACCAGTGACAGAATTTTGATAAAATTTGAAAATAATGTAAAGTCAAGAAGTGTTTATTTTAAATGATTTAAATGTCAAGTTGATGATTAATTATATTAATATTTGTTTGTTTTAAATATTTTGTTTTATTATGTTTTGTATTTCAAGGTAGGATATTACAGATGTTTAAAGTGTTTTCAGAAATCCTACATAACATATGTAGGTCAAGGGTTTTGGACTTGACCTAGTTATGATCAGCTGATGAGTTCATACACCTACTAAGCTTGTGTATAGTAGGAAGCTAATTGTGATTTGTTTGTTTAATTAATTCAAACCAATATTTGAATAATTTTAATAAATGTTATTTAATAAATAAATTTAATAAATATTTAATGAATAATTTTTTGAATTTTGAAATTTTGAAAATTTTAAATTTTTTTGAAAAAAAAAATTTTTTTTTTGATTTTTCGCCTGCCAGCGAGTGAATATGTTGAGTAATGATTATGTTATTGTGTATGTATTAATGATGTTTCTTTTATTGTATTGCTTCATATTGGTAGACTATAAGTGATTCTCCATGTTAGAATAGAAATGTTTATATTAATAGGAATGTTTAGGTTAAGTCATTGAAACAAAAATTAGAAAAAAGAGGAAGAGAATTTTTTGATAAACGATTATTTTTTGAATTTTGAATTTTTTAAATTTTTGAAAAATTTTAAAAGAAAGTTTTATTCTTATGTGTTATGGTAATATGTAATGTTAGAGTGTGTGAGCCCAGTATCTGCTAAAGGCAGCCCAGCTTGCAAAAAGGGGATCCACATCGGCGGAGGAGCTGGAACGATTTTAGCCAGGGATTGAGGATTTTTGGGGGTAGCATGTTAGAAGGCAAGGTGGGCTGTGGTACGAGTCTGATCGATTTCTCGGTGTTGGGATCTCTAACGGAGAAGTCCAGTGATCTCGTTCAGATGAGTCCATGGTCACTGAGCCAGGGGGGTCGTGTACCCATACAGATTAAGAACCAGGGGGTTGTTGGCACCAGTTCCTCACCGGTCCTCTTCGGGGTTATCGATGAGATTTCTTCTGTCGTGAACAGCAGAATTCTCATCGAGGGGGTATTGTAGCGGGTCAATTTTTGGGTGTTTTTGTTTTAACCGTTTGGGGCATTTATATATTTTTATTCAGTTCGTTTTCGGTCGGGAGCTTTATAAAACATTGCGAAATAATTGTATTGTGCAACGTATTTGTCCGTACAACAGAACAGTGTTAAGAAACAGTTCGAAACAAAGCAGTAAGGCGCAGTTGTTGTTGAGGAATGCGGCGGAGCATCTGCACCTCCACCAAATTCTGAGAACTTTGTACCTGTGTGTGGCAGCGCACATACGCAACTGCTCAATCACGCTCAAAGGACGCTCTAACAAAAAACCAAGATGGCTAGAGAGAATAATATTTGTCGTTTTCTTCAAGACCTTGCGGAAATGCTGTTTTAAGTCCCACCCACTTTTATGACATTAGCCAGTGCCTAGTTGAAATCGTCTGCTATCGTCACTCCAACAACTACATGACTAGTATGAGTCGAAACTGGGACGACTAACTGGAAGGCATTGATGTCCGTCGTCTTGACAAAAATGCTCCCGGAGTGGGGAACAGGGAGACGCCATATAGTCCACGAGGTACAGAGTTCACCTACAGACGCTGATCGTGTTGTGCGGGCCCGGTCGGACGAGCTTTAAAAAATGTGAACAATCAGTATAATACCGTTTTAACACCGACCGGGACCCAAGGAATTAATAGATAATAGATTTACTACATTGGTTAACTGAGGAAACGAAGTTATAAATAGACAAGTTAACGGGCAACGAATCGGGCGAACGGAATCCACGTGTTTGGCCAGAATCGCGACAGTGAGGTGTTACCGATACAAAAATGAATTTATAAAAAATGTTAAGGGGTTTGTTAATATTTTGTGTGTGTGTGTGTGTAAAAAATGCAGGCTGGGCAGTCTGAATGGTATAAAATAAGGTAAGCCGTAGATTGTAAGTCAGATTATAACAGAGTCACGTGTTGCACAACACCTGAATATGTATGTATTAAAAGTATGTTCTTAATTTCACTCAAGTAATAGTAAAACATTAAATGGAAATTCTCTTCCAAAAAATTGAGATTTAAATTCTTTCAAAACCTTATTTCGTTATATGTATCGTCAGAGTTCGTCGAACGAAATGGGTTAGTCCACACTATGCGATCCGGCCAGATCAAAGTCGTAAGGTAAGTGGGAGTTTTAATCTGAATAGATTTAATAATACCAAAAATTAATAAGAGTTAC
The DNA here is from genome assembly GCA_034769895.1 of Magicicada septendecula. Taxonomy (NCBI): domain Eukaryota; kingdom Metazoa; phylum Arthropoda; class Insecta; order Hemiptera; family Cicadidae; genus Magicicada; species Magicicada septendecula. The sequence goes on from CM068367.1 coordinate 779,449,598, forward strand.
AGGCTAATAAAAAAAACTTCATTTAAGTGGGATTCTGACAAAAAAGTAAAACTGAAAAATATTCCAAAAGAAAAATTATATACAAGGATTGCCTAAATGTAAAGAAGGGAATTGTTTAAGTAAAACACTTTTAATAGTAACGTGTAGTTATGAAAAGTATATAAGCAATCTTAAGTCAGAAATTGATCTAGACGATGGTTGATCCAAAACAGATATTCATACTTCATGATATGAATATGATGGCAAAAATTTAAGCCAACAATCTAGTCTACAAAATACCGGAATTCCCATATAGTACTGTTTGACTGTAGATGAGGGAAACATGGAAACTGGTGGTCATTACGATAGAATTCTAACAAGACTTGTATAAAAAGTGTTTCATCTGTTTCTGAAATGTATGGATTGTTTAGAGAGGACTGTAAAAATTAAATAATTGTATTTTAACTTCGGAAGACCAATGACTTGCTGGTGGGACAATGTTCAACAAGATACTGATGGTTTTCTGGTGGATGGTGTGAGAAGTAGCAAGCAGCCACAAGAGATCAGAAATTGGAAGCTATAGTTAAAGGTCATGCCTCACCATGAACTGTAGTACCATGGGAAGAGACTTACAGAATATACTCATTTTAATATCTGTTTCAATACTTGTTTTAAAATGCTACTTGCAAACGTGTGACAAATGGATAACTTAGGGTATCAATGGATTCTTTTTAACAATAACTTTAAATTACAAGAGATCTGGATTTGAAGACATGGGATTCTGCCAGGGTGTGATTCAGGACCCAGTGTGACTGTTAACTCAGATATCTTGGACAAATCTATAATCAAGTACATTTCCTGTTTACCCATGTTTCAGTCATATCAGAATTGTCCTCTGATCATTGCTTAATCAGCTGTCTAGTACCACATTGTTTGAAACATACAGCAGACGACTGACACTTTGGTTCAGCCATATGTCGCTGGTTGCCTTTTTAAGTATTACTTGACACTGTTCAGCTTAAGACATGATACTTTGAGTTGCCTAGATCCAACCAACTAAAAAATTGGCTTTGTCTCAATTCCCAAATACCCTGGCAATCTGACATACAGATTTTTTGTCAACATTCTTTGGTTCATCTGTCAGACTGGGCAATTGTAGAGATGAGCCCACTTATCTCCAGTGCAGTTTCCATATGGACCTACATATTGCACTGAGAACTGTAAATAGTGTTCTCAACATGGGACTCAATTTACCAGTTTCAAATGGGACATGGGACAGTTGAGAAGCTTTTACGAGTTAAGTCCCATGTTATTTCTCTTCTTTGCTTTTGAAAGCCTTCAAATTTACAGACTTCTGTATGGATTTCTGCCTTGAGTGAGGAATTCATGCACAGTATGGACAAACCAGAATATTACCAATACCTTGATTGCTAGTCTAGCAGACTTCATCTTGAGCTGCGTGACTCATGACAAGCCGTTTGCTTGTCCCACTGAGTGGCCCACCTTCTCCAATGGAAATAATAAACAGAGTTACAAAAAATGATTTTTGTGAGTGAAAAGAACTTTATATATGAAGCCTTTGATTTAAAAAAATTGATATGTAAAAAACTGTAATGGACACTGATAAGACTGTAAACCATAAATACCACAAATGGACTGTTAATATCAAAAATAAATTGAAACAATATATTTTATATTTAAAATCATGTAAATAATACCTAATTAGTGTACAGTTTAAATTAATATAATCTAATATTTACATAAAAATGTTAATATTTATGTTAAAATTTAATAAATAAAATGAATATTCAGGGAGGAAAATGTCTTGCTAAGACATTATTGCAGAATTCTGTACTACAAGACTTAGATGTTGGAGAAACTGATCAAACAATTGAATCCTTGGTTTGGTTCGCAACTGCTCTACGAGAGGACTACGGTGGTAATATAATATTAAAATCAATTAACTTAAACAGAATTATTGGACAACCGTATTATCAGCTTTTATCAGACAGAGTTGCCCGAGTAATTAGTGATATGTTACAGGTATCATTCATTTATGAAACATACAGTAAAAAATAATTTATATTTTTATTATTTTATTAGTAATAAGGTTTATATTGATTCTTATAATTTTTGTAAATAAGTGTATCAATGTCAAGCAACTTCAAAAATATTGTTATTTTTAGTTTACTTGTTCTGTTGCTTTTTGGGAACTACGTCTGTATTTAAAACAGGAGTTACTGATTACACATGTATTTTTATGAGAAATAAAACTTATGGAGTATTCCACAACACTGTACAAACACAGTATCTATTTAGAATGTTATCCATTCAGCACAGAATCAAACAATTGTAGGATCTTTAGAGTTTCAGTAGATGATATGAGTAAGCTCATGTCCTCTCTAATATAAATCAAGTATTGATATATTAGTCTTAACTAACAAACCACTAAAAAAAAACACTCCATACTACTACAAAATGTAAGGACCAAATTACTATGGTATTTTCTGAGACATGACAACTTCACAGTTCCTTAACAAAATTCAGTTATTGATAAGTTTTGATCGCCACTAACCAATCTATATATTTAATAACATGCATCAATTTTGAATAAACTAACGCATATACTAATGTGTGAGGAGACTGATAAACTTGATAAATGCAACAAGGAGTAAATGTAATGTGACAGATGAGGCAGGTAATATAGAGGATATAGTAATGAGAAAAATCTACTAGCCAGAAATTGCAGAGTTGTAAAAAGGGTTGGTGAAGATCAAAAGAAGGTGCGACATATGATAATGGGACTAGAAAGTTTCTATCACACACACACACACACACACACACACACACACACACACACACACACACACAGTGGCAAACCAGGAAACTGGTCAGGAAGTACGTGACAGGAAGTATCTATTATGAAAATCAGGACTGTATTTGATCAAAAACTAGTACAAAGACAGTTAATGCTTTATAGAAATATAGAAATGTAGGGTGTACAGGCTAGATAGATAATTTGGGGTTTTGTGGCAGTGTTTATTAAGGGAAATGAGGAAAACTGAGCTTACCAGGGTGGTCTGAAAAGTTCTTGGTCTAAAAAGGAAAAAACAAATTTATAATTTGAAAAATATTTTTATTTTTCAACGTAATCTCCTTTTAGCATAACACATTTATTTCAACAATGTTCCAATGACACTATTCTGTCCCTGAAGTGGTTTTCTGTAACATCTGCAAAGTACTCCTCTATAGCTGAAATCATCTCTTGACCTGATGAAAAATGCTAACCAGTGAGAAAGAGTTTTGGGAATAGATGGAAGTCTAAGGGAGCCAAATCTGGGGAATAGGGAGGATATTCCAACAATTCATAGTGGAAATCACTTTATTTTCTCATTGCCAAAACAATTTTTTGGGTAGGTGCATTATTGTCTTGGTGAAAAATGATTTTTTTCTTCTGAAAACTGGGTCTTTTTCACGAATTTTTTCGTCTAGTTAAAATAAAAGGTTGGAATAATATTACTTGGTTATTGTTTGTACCCTTTTTAAGGCAATGGATGTACAAAACACCTTTAGCATCCCAAAACAGTGATGCGATGACTTTTCCTGATGATGGAACTGACTTTGCCTTCCTTGGCGCTGAACAACCAGCTTCTGTCCACAGCTTTGACTGTTGTTTGGACTCTGGTGTGTAGTGGTGGATCCAAGTATCATCCATCCTAATAAACCGATGCACAAAATCTGCATTGTTCTTATTAAAACGCTCCAAACACTGTTCATATATTTTCATAGGCATGTGTTTTTGATCTGCTGTGAGCAAGCACGGCACCCACCTAGCACAAAACTTTTTCATTTGCAACTCCATTTTAAGGAATATGGACAACACTTCTGTTTCAAACGGCTGTATAATACAAAGTATTTGGTAGAATGACCAGAAATTTCATACACATGCTAACAATAGATGTAGTAGCAACATAAGAAACAAAATTTGCGATAGTGATGCTGTCTATGGTTGATGCCAAAACTTTTCAGACTGTCCTCATAATTTTATGGAGCATAGGAGAGGTGACAATAATCAGATAACCATTTTGTTCTCATGGGTGCCGAGGACAAGAGTCATAATTTGAGTAACTAATTATATAGATATAAAGTAATTACAACTTAAAGGAAATGACGCAGTTAAGACTGATTAAAGAGTTGTATATATCAAAGGAACTGGAAACGGTTTCAGTAGATGCTTTAATATAGTAATAGTTTATAAGTGAGGAGATAGTCTTCCATGTTTTATAAAGATTAAAACATGTTGCATGTGTAGACGGGATATCACAGAGTGGGGATATCCTAATCAATGCCACAGGAACAGGTGTATGTGTGGCTTTATATTGGCAGTAGGTACAATATTTATAGCATATAGGCATAAATTTGTATGTATAAAAATATATAAAGAATCACAGATTTATTTAGCTTACTTGGGGGGGCTGTAACTGCTGAAACACATATAAGGAGTGAGTTAATGGAGGCGTCACATTAATGATAATTAACATTAGAATAGATAAAGACAATCATTTTATGACAACTCCATTATTAGCTGCTATAAGATACAGCAGAACGTTTAATTGGTTACACTAAGTATAATATATGTAATATAAATGTAACATACCTGTTATATAAATGTTATGGGTATGGTAATTTATGAAAATGAAGAAGCTTTTTAAAAGTGAAAACCGGTTCAGGTTATAAGGTAAAATTTTACGTTGTTACCCATAAAAAGTTTTGTGTTCCGAGTTGTAGTGAAATAATTACATTTAGTTAAGTAACGGACACATCATGGACAATGAAATCCAAGAATTTAATCAAAAGTACAGTTCTTTATTATTTGGTTATTAATGTTCATAATCATACTGCCCTTTTATCTTTCATAAAAATATACACATGAATGCTTATGTCAGGTACACAAAGCTATTCATTGATAAACTATTGATTACTAAACTATAAACTTCCTAAAATACTGTTTCCTGTAAATTTCTTATTTCATTTTCCTAACAAATATCTACCAGAATCTGTTTAAATCACCCATTTTTAATTTAGTGCTAGGTTAGGAGCTTAAATTGTCTCTGGCACTTGGGCTATTTTAAGGTTTATTGCTACTAGTTTTTGGTATGAACTGTTACTGCACCCTGGTTATACTTGTCCTCAGAAATGATTCATTGTCAAGTAAATAATTAACTTAACTTAGTTATTAACAAACTTAAATAACTTAATCAACTTATTTATGTTATTAAATAACTTAAAAATAAATAACTCACTACTTGGCACTTTTAGATACTATAACTAATGTTTTATCAAGTGAAGGTTAATTAAATTTCTTGATAAAATTGTATATGGCTCACAATCATTCGATGTTCCTAGGCAATGTGGACAACAGTTTTTGGCTTTCCTTCTCCTATCTTTACATTCCAATCTTCTGTTTCCTGTTAACTCCATATTTTAGTAAATTTTGTAACATTCCATAATATATTTTAAAATTCTTTTGATAATTTCTTTGAACTTTACACTGTAGTTACTATTAGCTGATGGCGAATCTTTTATGTAAGTATAATTACTTTCATCGTTTCACACCATTTCACAGCACTAAAATTAAGTCTAAAAATACTTAAATCTAACATTTTTAACAAAGTTCCTTATCAACTAATACATAATGTTCAAGCCTACAATCTCTACTTATTCAAACAGTGTCTTTATGCGCTAAAATAGGTTTTTAACTCTACTATATTACATATGAAATTAGAATACCATGCAATATATATAATGAAACAATTGTTATTAACCATGTTCATGTGTATTTCATGCAGTTCAATCACACATTACAAGAAATTCACCTGCAAAAATTGAATTTCTCTGATCATGATATTGAACTTCTTGTCGCTGGTTTAATTCGGAACAGAAATTTGCTACATTTAGATCTAGCCTGCAATAACATTTCGGACTATGGGACAGAAGCTCTTGCATTATACCTTGATACATCTCCCCCATTAAAATCACTTGTACTGCATCATAATCACATTACAGACACAGGAGCAAGGTATGGTTACATTTTGTCTTGTCAGATTATATAGGACTTTGTAAAAATTTAAAGAATACATTCAAATATTGAATAAAAATATGAATGCTACTCGATAATGTTGAGAAAGATCAATTTTTTATTGCTAATATTTATTTTTGTAGAAATAAAATTTTCTTCAATTCAATATACCTTTTCAATTGCATTTACCAACTGTTTAACTCACTGAAGTTTTACTACAATCAGAATGTAAATTTATATTCACATTAATTTTAATATGATAATGAAGGCATTTATGTTTATACTGTCAGTTTAATTTATGTTGCACGTATTTTTATAATTACACAAGTTACAGATATAAAAATAATAAGAAATGTATCAAATCTGGACAGTCACTTGTAATCATTGCTCTCATTCTTTATGATTTTAGGTAATAGGTAATCTTCAATATTACTTGCAATTTTATTACTTGTCAACTTTTTATACAAAATTCAAAAATGTACTGAAAATCATACATTCATAAAATTGTATGAATACAATAAAGTATTCAAGATACTATAGTATAGTTCTTGTCAACTAACAAGAAAAATATTTTACAGGGTTTTAAGCTTCACAATGCCATATTCCCATATTGAGTTCCTTGACATATCTGTAAACCAGATTCATGATGAAGGTTTACTTGATATATTGAACTCACTGAAGAAAGTACATCCAATTCAGACTCTTTACATTAGAGGAAACAAATTTGGACAGCCTACTTGCAAGGTACAGTAGCTTGTAGGTATACATTAAATAGTGTAAAAGTAATTATTTTGTAAAGGTCTATAATTTTGTTACACACTATAATATTAATTTATGTTATTATTTATTCTAAAATTAAAATAATATTGATATTAATATAAATTATGTATTACATCATTTATATAATATATATATATTATAATATGTATTATATTATTTCTCCTATAAGTAGGTTACATTAACAGTTCTTTTTATGTATGTTTGGAGATAAAACTGTGTCATTACAAGCTATAATTTATTGATACTTACTTTACTTGCTTACTTACTTAATCCTTAGCTTTTCTACCTTTCGGTGTAAAGCTATGTTGGAGTTGAGTCCTCTGAGGTCATCTTTGTCCACATATCCCTCCATTTATTTATGTCTCCTGTGAGCTCCTTTATTTTCTCCCATTTTACTCCTCTTCTTTCTGCAGCTGTGCAGGCTTCATCCTTCCAGAGCTTTCTCGGTCGTCCTCTCTTTCTTTTACCTGTTTCTCTGGATTCAAACACTTACTTTACCAGTCTTTCCTCCCCCATCCTCATTACATGTCCCAGCCATCTAAGTTGTGCTTGTTCTACTGTTATTGCTACAGGAACAATATCTAACTTTTTCCTAAATATTTCATTTTGAATTCTATTTTTTTTTTGTCTTCCCTTCTATTTTTCGAAGAAACCTCATTTCAATACTAGTTAGCTTGCTTTTTATTCTCTCATTTGTTGTCCATGTTTCGCTTCTGTAAGTTAATATTGGCTTCATGATTTTTCTGACTATTTCTGTTTTTATCCTAGTGGGTATTTCTTTTTTACCCAGGAAACTTGATTTAATACTATTGAATAATCTTCCTGTTTTTGCTACTCTTTCATTTATTCCAAATTCCCTTTGCAGTTAGTCACTACTCCCAGATATTTATAACTTTTTACTTGTTCTAAATATTTTCCATTAAGTTCTATACTGTGTTTCTCTTCTAAATTTCCTATTACCATAATTTTAGTCTTCTGTATATTAATATTCATGTTTTTCTTTCTAAGTTCTTCATTAAATACCTTTATGTTACTCTGTAACTGTTTTTCTGTTTATCCTATATTAAAACGTCTGCGTATCATAATTCTGTTTATGTTATTATCTTCATATTCCAGTATCCTATTCTATATTTACTCATACTTTCTTTACATTTTTTGACAACATCATCCAACGCCAGGTTGAATAGCAGGGGGCTTAAAATACACCCCTGCCTTAAACCTATTTTGCTGGTGAAAGTTTTTGATGCCTCGTTTCTTACTCTTACGTAATTGACGGTTTTTTCGTATAGGCTTTTTATGCCCTCAATAAGCTGTTGTTCTACTCCCTTCCTCTTCAATATGTTCCATACGTCCTTCCTTCGTATACTATCGAATGCCTTCTCCACACCCACAAAACATGCATGTATTTGTCTTCCCATTTTGGCAGCTTTCTCACATAACTGTCTTACTATGAAGATTTGGTCCACTGTTCCTCTCTTTTTTCTGATCTCACTTTATAATTTATTGATATATACTCTAAATATGCATGGTCAAGAGCATTGAGAAAGAAAAAATGGAACAGATATGTATCTAAAAATGTAGAAGAAATTGTAGAATACTATATTATAGTTGGAAACAAACCTATGAATTTATTTTTGTACTTAGTAAGGCTGAGAATTCAAAAATAAATACAACTATTTCATTAACGACTTGGAACACAAAGTTTTTTATGAGTAAAAACATAAAGTTTTACCTTACAACCTGAACCAGTTTTCAGTTTTAAAAAGCTTCTTCAGAGGTTCCGGTTTTTAAAAGTGAAAACCAGTTCAGGTTGTAAGGTAAAACTTTATGTTTTTACTCATAAAAAACTTTGTGCTCCGAGTCGTTAATGAAATAGTTCTATTTAGTTAAGTAACGGACACATCATGGACAACGAAATCCAAGAATCAAAAATAAAGAAATTAATTCACTGATGAAAAAATATATAAAATTGAATCAAAATAAGCATGAAGGAAAGAGTTCAATTATTGAACATTATTTATAGCAACAGGTTCAGAATAATTTTTGAGATCAGTAATAAACATAAGTCGATACACAATTTAATAAAGATTATTCATGATCATGCCCCCATGACAATTCTAAAAGTAGAACAATTTGTATAATATCTGTTAAGATTAATAAAAGTAATGAAAAAGAATTATTGGAAACTGTAATCTAAATATATTTCCAGATTTTGTCGTTAATGAAATAGTTCTATTTAGTTAAGTAATGGACACATCATGGACAACGAAATCCAAGAATCAAAAATAAAGAAATTAATTCACTGATGAAAAAATATATAAAATTGAATCAAAATAAGCATGAAGGAAAGAGTTCAATTATTGAACATTATTTATAGCAACAGGTTCAGAATAATTTTTGAGATCAGTAATAAACATAAGTCGATACACAATTTAATAAAGATTATTCATGATCATGCCCCCATGACAATTCTAAAAGTAGAACAATTTGTATAATATCTGTTAAGATTAATAAAAGTAATGAAAAAGAATTATTGGAAACTGTAATCTAAATATATTTCCAGATTTTATTTAAAAATCTAAATCTAAAGTTGGAGACAATCTTTAGTTTGTCATATACTTAACAACATCCCACTAGATGAAAAAGACTACAAAGACAAACTAAACACGATAAAATATCTAGCAGAATGCAATGGTTACAACAGAACAATAGTCAATAAACTCCTACACAAAACAAACAACAGACAAAGACAGAAAACAACAAATTCATAACACTAATATACATCAACAAACAAACTGAAAAAATAGCCCATAAATTCAAAAAAAGCAGGATACAGAATCGCATACAAAACTACTAACAAAATAGAACACACACTATCAAAACACACACACAAAGCACAAAACAAAGTTGATCTACTTGGTGTTTACAAAATAAATTGCTAGGATTGCAACAAATTCTACATAGGCCAGACTGGACGTAGCTTCAAACAAAGATACATTGAACAAACAAAGGCACTACACTCCACTACAGAATCCACCTTTGCAAACCACCTCATTGAAGCAAACCACACATACAAAACATCGACAATAATATTGACATTCTACACGTACACACAAAAGGCTGAAAACTAGACACTCTAGAAGAATTGGAAATATACAAACACATGAAAACACATAAAAATGACATCCTAAACAGACAGACACAATTCAAATCACACGCATTATTCGAACATATCACACCCCACACACACAACATCGATCTTTCAAAAGTCGATACCGTCGCCAACAACATGACGGACAGTGCTCCTAATGGCAGCCTTGAAGAAGCTTTTTAAAAGAGAAAATTGGTTCAGGCTATAAGGTAAAACTTTTACGTTTTTACCTATAAAAAACGTTGTGCTCTGAGTCAGTAGTGAATTAATTATATACAGTATAAATTACTATTTGTGCCAAGTTGTACATTTTGCTTAATGCTAATTTGTACCATTCCAGTAGGTACATAAAGAAAATCAGATAAATTTTAAGTTACTGTATTATTTTCCTTGTCATGCTGTAAATCAGATTCTTTAAGAATTTAATTTCTTCAAATATAATAAACTGCTAACCACTTCAATAAATTTGCACATATAGAAGTTTATCTGATTTAATCTAGACAACTTATACCATTAAAAATGCCAAATTGTTATTGAAACATCCCTGAAGTCTTGTTTAATTAAACTTAAAATTTTGGGATAAACTTCAGGCCTGAAAATGTAGGGAGAGGCTGCTGACTGAAAATAGTCTAGCCACTAATAACCTACAGATGACTTTGGAAATGTGTTATTTTCTTGGATTTCTCAGGCAGTACACTCCATACACTACACTCCACTACAGAATCCACCATTGCAAACCACCTCATTGAAGCAAACCACACATACAAAAACATCAAAAATAACATGGACATTCTACACGTACACACAAAAGGCCAAAAACTAGACACTCTAGAACAATTTGAAATATACAAACACACGAAAACACATAAAAATGACATCCTAAATGAAAACAGACACAATTCAAGTCACACGCACTATTCGAACATATCACACCCCACACACACAACATCGATCTTTCAAAAGTCGATACCGTCGCCAAGAACAAGACGGACAGTGCTCCCAACAGCAGCCTCTGAAGCTTTTTAAAAGCAAAAACCGGTTCAGGCTATAAGGTAAAACTTTTACGTTTTTATCCATAAAAAACTCTGTGTTCCGAGTCGGTAGTGAATTAATTATATTTAGTGTTATTCTCCTTTGCCCAGAACAGTTAGTTAGGGATGTCAGTAATTACTGTTTCCTGTAAATTCAACACTTACATCTCACACAGATTTAAAATGTGTATATTTCATATTTAACCATTTGTTCAAAGTTGTTATAAACAGCTTTAGCTAAGTTCATAGCATGGATTATTGTACACTAGTACACTTACACACTACCATTGACTCCCCTTACAGTCACTTTCTGTACACTCATTAAGGTTCATTCTTCTACTGTGCACAACTAAACTGTTTACTAAAACTAATTACTGTTTACTAAAACTAATTAGTTTTTTGAAAATAGAGGACAATGCATAATCTACTCATGATCAAATCAAATCAATCTAATCAAATGGATGCACAGATTCATGTTACTTCAGCTCTCAGAAACAAGCAGTAAGCTTGCCAATAAGCTACGTTGGTTTGCTACAGCATCAATTCTGTGCACTTTGTAAAGTTACAAAAGTACTTAGCATCATCCACTCTTTCAGATAATATTTTTAATAACTTAAATATACTTAATAACTTAAATACTTATATACTTAACTAAAATATAATCAGTATAAAATTTCTATCTGTAAAACATTTTACACTGTCTACATAAGGGCCAAACCTAGGATTTCATTTCAGACGGGGGAGGATTTTTTCAATTACACATTGTTTTCTTAGAGTATTGTTTTTCTCATATTATAATGAAAAACGTACAAACAAATTAAAACTAATGGGCAAACAATAGCGTAACTCACTTATTTTGATTAAAATCAATTAAAAACATACATCACATAGGCTTCCAGTTTGTCTTGCCTAATAATACCTTTCTATGGAATAAAAATACTTTACAGAAAACATTAAAATTAAAAAAGTGAGGGTTAACAGCATGTATATAGATGCTGTGGATATGAATGAATATAATAGGGTTGTGGATATAAATTTTACAGCACGTAAAATAAGATTAAATAAATTTTGTTAAGAAATATAATGATAGTCAATCTTTCTCAAAAGGAAAAACAAAAAAAGAAAGAAAGGTAAAAACCCCAAAGAAATAAATATTACTACATACTTTGTTAAATAAGTGTTTTATTTATTGTCCTTGATATTTTAAAAAATAATATAGAATTTTGAACTTTCACTTGTGAAACTTACTTGTTTTCTGCCGTACGCGTTTCGGCGTGATGTGCAAGGCGCACATCACGCCGAAACGCGTACGGGAGAAAACAAGTAAGTTTCACAAGTGAAAGTTCAATATTCTATATTAATTTAGTACTGTGAAAAAAGAAGAACTATCAAAACAACTTTCAAAAATATGTGGATTATATATGCTTCATTATATATTTTTTGCATGTTTCATTTAAAAAAATCGAAAATATGTAAGTAACTTTGGTCAAATGAAGCGCATTAATTATGCAAGTACATAGTATAACACTGGAACTGTTCGACTCCTAATGTCACATGACTTCAAAAATTGCCGTATGTGCCATGGCCTGTCTTTTTCGTAGGCCTCAGTTTACAGCTAACTACTGGGTAAAAGCAAACAGTTCCTTCGTTGCATATGTTTCAAGTTGCTTTCTGTAAAACAAAACAAGCAAAGAGCAAGCAACATAACAACATACGAGATACAAAGATAAACATACAACTGTTAACATGGAAACATATATCTGATACCTTGAATGTATTGTCTTATTAAAACAGGCATATTAAACACCTGTCTTAATAGAAACAGTTGTGAAATGGTGATTTCACCATTTATAACATTTGTCAATACACAACAGAAGTTCGAAAAGTTCTCAGCCTGACAGAGAGGTAGCACCAAGAGTCACAAATGGCTATGACAGTATGACAGAGTCACCAGCAGAAAATTGTGTCCTCCTACTCTTTTTCAAATCAACTTCTTACCAAATCATTTTTTACTCTTCTTACTCTTTTTCAAATAATTTTTTACCATTTCTTTCAACATCTGCTATATTTATTATTGAGTATAAGACCTATTATTGTATATTATTTAAACTCGTCATTGACCTAAATAGTAACTTTTTAAAATTGGAAGTTAATTACATTTCAAAAACACACAGCCAGTTTAAAATATTTTGCTCCAACATTTTGTTAATTTTCTTTTATCTTGGGGAGATATATCCCCCATATCCCCCCCTAGGTTTGTCCCTGGTATACATTGATATTTAACACATTATCTACTACAGCTGCGACAATCTGGGAGGGACCAGAGGGTGGGTCGAGAACATTTTTGGAGAGTCCGGGCCCATCCAGACTGGGAGGATCTCCCCCAGATGTTACTGCCCATGAATCTCTGCATCTAGAGTAAATCAAAATATTGCAGTTAAAAAGTTTATTGACAAATCTAACAAATCTAGCAAGACACATGAATCAAATTTATAATAAAACTAAAAATGTTTACATATTTTCAGATGCTATTCTAGATGCTAAAGTGAAAAAAATCTATAAAGCAATATTTTGAAGAATCTACATTTACTGCTTCTAACAGTCTCCAATCATGAATAATACTTTACAATCAACAGCTTCCTTGATCCTGGTGAAGAGTGATGTATCATTGTAACTGACAAGTAGATCGTTAGATTTTTTTTTGTTCTGGGTTTGAGTTTTAAATAAATTTATAAAGTATTCTTACTTCATGACAGCCAATTCTATTAAGTTTGTGATCGTTTGAAGTTTTTCTGCTATGTATTTGGCCAAGTTATCTATTGGTGACCAATTGCATTGACAAGCTTAAATGGTACCAGTATGTTCAGCTTGTATGTTTTTCAATAGGCTACATAGTTCAGAGAAAAGCAACTAGATCTTTAGCTCAGTTCAATTCTGTATTGTGTGGCTGTATCACCAGCAAGGCCTTGATCTTAGCTTTTGTGGGTTTCCTGGTGTATGTGTGGAATCTATATCAATAAGCAGTTATATATATATATATATATATTGTTACAAAACAACGAGTTAGTTGAAAGTATAGTTGCAACGATTGCAGTAGATTGCACTTCTTCAAGCCCCGCGATGGGCGCCACGTTGTTACAAAACAACGAATAGTGTATTCGAGTTATTGGTTAATCAATCCCCGCGTTGGGTTCGTCACGTTGTAACTAAACAACGTTGAGTGTGTAACAGTACATTTTGACCCCATTACATAATTATGGGTTATAAGGGTGATTTGCAATGTTTTATTGTGTAACTATGAACATACAGAGTGGTTAGGTCCATTGTCCCAATATAAAGAGAGATCCAAGCAGAATCAGGCAGTGTATCATACCAAGGTCACCGTTGGAACGTGCGGGAGTCGGAAACAGCCATGGCGGAGATGGTGATGAAGTCTGTTACATATAGATTGTGATTGGACAATAAAGTTATTCCGTCATAGAAAAAACAATGACGCACTGAAAACAATGCGTACGACTAGGGCGTTGTTCTGCAGAACAGAGCTTAATGACGTCAAAGTCACGCACACAAGCATAAAATTGTACATTAATCGGTCTCAGTTCATCACCGTCCACTAGAGAGGCCACAGCGATGTATCGCTGGTGGAATTAATTTTCATCAAAAGTTGTGAACAACAATTAGAATCTTGTAAAATGTGATATCAAACATGTAGTAGAGAACAGTAAACCAAAGTACATATTATAACACCTTTAATGTAGAGTCAGTGCAGAAAAATCTAACTTGTAATGAATTCAACACCGATCATACTCCTGGGATACATCTGAGGCCAGCGAGGGAGCGACGATCCGCTTACCACAGAGAAGTCACAATTTATCTCTCTTTATATTTATTCATGAGCTCAATAAATGAAATAATAAATTGTATAAAATGTAATTACAGTAACGTGTGAGTGAGCGTGTGATTGCACTAGGGCGTGGCCATGCCTATATACGTATAGGGCATTGGTTTGTGTTGATATACGATACTTTAACTGCAGTATAAAATAAAAAGGAATCTAACTAATTTTAATGATGAGGCTTCTCAGTACTGATTTAATTAAATTAATAAAAGAAAACAATGAAGAAAGATAGCCGCCATTTTGTTTTTTGAGTTAATACTGGCAGCCATTTTGGGTTAGGCCTTTATGTATGTTTTACGAATGTATATTTTATTATGTGGGAAATTAAAACGAGTAGTTACAGTAGCTAAAGAGTTTGTGTCTTCATTGTGTCACTTTTTCTGTTTAAACAAATCTCGCTGTTACGAATCCTGGCACCCCTTAGGTAAAAAAGTGTTTAAAACGGAGAAGCACATGTTCACCGGCAAGGATCCCGGTAAGTACACATGTGTACCATGTTTTGACCAACATTATACATATATAAGTACCATAGTTTATGTATATAAAAAGAAAATCAGATGGTAGTTAACAGATGCCGCCCTCACTGGGACGTAAGTATATGTTATTTAACAGATGGCGCCCTTACTGAGGACGATATAAATATTAATTTATATAAACAGCCAGATTTGAAAACAGAGAAGGTGGTGCAAAACAGAACATAACCAAAAAACACAAAAGGTTATGTTGACGAAACAAAACAACCAATAATTATATAATAAAAAAAAAATACAGAGAGTAATAGAAACAGCTAAATTATGGCAGAACACAATAATAGTATGTTAGGTGTAAACGACACACACACAGAGTCTGTTTTATTAGACAGAATAAGCGCGAGTTCGACGCCTAAGGCAGTCGAAAATAAAATATCATTAGAAGACCTGTTCGCATTGATTAAAACACAAAATAGTGTGTTAAAAGAGATTGACGAGAAGTTTGATAGCCTCGAAAATAAATTGAAAAAACAAAATAATGTGCAAGATGTAAAATTGAACCAATTAGAAGAGAGATTAGAAAAATTTAAAAACGAAATACAGAGACAAAATTGTAACATTGACAAGGTAGACAAATCAGATAGAAACAAAAACAAGGTTAGTAGTGGTGAGAATTATGATAGAATTACAAATATTGTGTTAGAAAATAATTGTGTGAGTATTGAGAGTGGTGATAAAAGTATAATGGGAGTAGAATTTGATAATGAAGTGATAAAAAGTGTTGATGAATTAGAGAGAAAGTATAGAGAGAATTTACAGATAAAGGGGTTGCAGGGGGTAAATTTTTCCCGTAATGTTGTAGTAGGGGGTGAAGTAAAGACTTCACGTGTGTTTAGGAAGGACGAGAGTGCCTTCAATGAGTATTTGGGAGACAAAAGGTCTACAAATAAAGTGGTCCCTGGTTTTTTTTGTGCACTTCACAGGTGGTGCAGTGATAAAGTAGTAGAGTCCCCTGCATATATGGAGAAAGAGTGTGTAGCTTGGTATGATGGTGAGAAATGTTTTGAGAGAGAGAGAAAGAGAGAAATTGAGATATATAAAGTAAAGAAAAATTATGAAGAGTTTAGGAAAAGGTTAGGTGTAGAGATGATATATAATAAAAATAATAAATACTTACCTTATAATGAAGCTGATATAGCAGTAGTAGGAGATGATAATGAAAATAATGACTTAGTAACTTATCTGATTGTGACGAATTATACTGGAGGTGACAGGACAATGACCAATCATGACAGATTAAATGAGTTTGTGGAAAATAATGAAAATTTGAAGGGTATATGCATTTATGATGTTAATATAAGAGATTCAATAATAAGCAATGTATATAGATATAAGATAAGACTATTGTTCGACGATATGGGGTAATTGTTTATTGTGTTATGAACATTTAATTGTGTGGACAGTGTTTTTAAAAATGGACTGACTAGGACTGATTATGGTGAATGATTTAATGATTATGTGAATTGTATATTTTGTGTATTGATGTCTATGTATTTGTGTATTTTTACTGTTGTGTATTTTATGTAATTTTTATGTAAACATGTATTGTACGATTTTAAATAATTGGAGGAAGTTAATAATGATTTTAAAGGATATTATGAGAATTCAGATTCTAATGGTTAGTAGATGATTATGTATTTGGATATGAAAGGTGTTGTTAGCAGATAAGTGATGAATTTCTAATGGTGTATTAAGTTGAAATGTTGTAAAAGAGTTTGGGTAGTAAGGATAAAATAGAGGCATGGGAGTTAGTTAGATAGAGTTATTGGGAGTTAGGAAAAATAAAGTGTGGAGATGCTGATAAAATATAAAGAGGTGTTAGGTATTTTAGGGACACAGTGGTTAGTAATTATATGTAGAGTTGAGTAATGTGAATGGTAATTATAGTTGTTGTTGATGGTGATATTTTGTAATAAGGGTATTGGTGTAGGAGTCCAACGAGAGATGTTGAGACAGGAAGGGATCGTTGTGTGCCGGAAAGGGTTATCTGAAAGGGTCAGAAACCGATAAGGGAATGAGTTGGTTAGAGGGAATACACACATACTAGTACAAAAAGGCGCGGTGCCAGAGGTTTTAAATGGGATTTGTGAAAGGGGGTTATTATGGAGATATTGGTGTCAAAATATATTAATGGTTAGAAGCGGTTGTTAGTAGAGAAAAGGGGGTAGTAAGGTTAGGTTGACAGATGCCAAAATAAGCTAGAGAAAAATGAATAATAGAGAGTCACCCAAACGAGTAAGGATAGAAGAGTTTAGAAAAGGAGAATTCATGATAGGAAGGTAATTGTAACTGAAAGGTAAGGATAAATTTGAAATTGTTGTATAGAATCTAATGAATGTCAAATAATTGAAGTTAATTGAGAATTGATGTTATAAAGTTTTGGTACAAGTCATGTAAACTGTTTAATGTAAGCTAAATGTAACAATGTTAATATGTAATGTACAATGTTTTATGATGTTTTATTATGTTGATAGCAATAGAGTGTGTGGTTAGGAGGTCGTTACAGGGGTAATAACGATAACAAGTGTTAAAAGATAGTATATTTTAAAGTTGGAAGTTTAAAGTTAAAAATGAAGTTAAATGAAATAGTCTAGTAAGCTGCCATTTACAAAAATAGATAAATGATTATAAGTTGAGCAACAAAGTTTAAGGTAAAGGTGTCTGCCATGATAGTTGTAAGTTGAATTTATAGAAATAAGTAGGTGAAGGTATTTTGGGGTATACTAAAGAATTGTTGATATATTGTGTTATATGTAGTTACATATATATGTTGTTTATTTTCTTACAAGGAAGCAGTTGAATTTGGTGGTGGTAAAAATCGAGGTATTTTAAGTCTTGTTGTGGATAAGTGAAACTTTTGAAAAAAAAAAAAAAACAAACCAATGCCCGAACACAAACCAATGTATCTAAAAGGGAACATATCAGTTGTAGATATGGAAGTGTACTGGACCACTATTTTAATTTTATATGCAATGTTTCAGAGTTTTGTGGTGTTGTGACCGCAGTCCTGGGCTGGCTGGCGCGTCAGAACAGGAGTGTAGAGTGCCTCATGGCCTTATGGTGTAGGGATCTCTCCGGAGAAGTCCAGTAAGGTCAGAGGGTGCGACCAGCATCATAGGACCAAGGGTAAGTGATGATAAAATTTTATATAATAACAATACAGGGGGTTGTGGTGACATATCTAGACCGATCCTTTTAGGAAAGTGTGAATGAGTCAAGGAAATTTTTTGTGTTCCGACACAAAAATTTTCCTTGAGGGGGTTTGTAACAGTACATTTTGACCCCATTACATAATTATGGGTTATAAGGGTGATTTGCAATGTTTTATTGTGTAACTATGAACATACAGAGTGGTTAGGTCCATTGTCCCAATATAAAGAGAGATCCAAGCAGAATCAGGCAGTGTATCATACCAAGGTCACCGTTGGAACGTGCGGGAGTCGGAAACAGCCATGGCGGAGATGGTGATGAAGTCTGTTACATATAGATTGTGATTGGACAATAAAGTTATTCCGTCATAGAAAAAACAATGACGCACTGAAAACAATGCGTACGACTAGGGCGTTGTTCTGCAGAACAGAGCTTAATGACGTCAAAGTCACGCACACAAGCATAAAATTGTACATTAATCGGTCTCAGTTCATCACCGTCCACTAGAGAGGCCACAGCGATGTATCGCTGGTGGAATTAATTTTCATCAAAAGTTGTGAACAACAATTAGAATCTTGTAAAATGTGATATCAAACATGTAGTAGAGAACAGTAAACCAAAGTACATATTATAACACCTTTAATGTAGAGTCAGTGCAGAAAAATCTAACTTGTAATGAATTCAACACCGATCATACTCCTGGGATACATCTGAGGCCAGCGAGGGAGCGACGATCCGCTTACCACAGAGAAGTCACAATTTATCTCTCTTTATATTTATTCATGAGCTCAATAAATGAAATAATAAATTGTATAAAATGTAATTACAGTAACGTGTGAGTGAGCGTGTGATTGCACTAGGGCGTGGCCATGCCTATATACGTATAGGGCATTGGTTTGTGTTGATATACGATACTTTAACTGCAGTATAAAATAAAAAGGAATCTAACTAATTTTAATGATGAGGCTTCTCAGTACTGATTTAATTAAATTAATAAAAGAAAACAATGAAGAAAGATAGCCGCCATTTTGTTTTTTGAGTTAATACTGGCAGCCATTTTGGGTTAGGCCTTTATGTATGTTTTACGAATGTATATTTTATTATGTGGGAAATTAAAACGAGTAGTTACAGTAGCTAAAGAGTTTGTGTCTTCATTGTGTCACTTTTTCTGTTTAAACAAATCTCGCTGTTACGAATCCTGGCACCCCTTAGGTAAAAAAGTGTTTAAAACGGAGAAGCACATGTTCACCGGCAAGGATCCCGGTAAGTACACATGTGTACCATGTTTTGACCAACATTATACATATATAAGTACCATAGTTTATGTATATAAAAAGAAAATCAGATGGTAGTTAACAGATGCCGCCCTCACTGGGACGTAAGTAGCTGTTAGTTAACAAGTGATTGAGTGTAGTGTTTTTATTTTAAATTATAATTCGTAATTGATTTAGTAGTACTCTTCAATCCTCACGTTGTAATATAAATATCAATGATTGGTGTTGTTTTTTGTTGTTTAATAAATAATTGAAATAGTAATGTTTATGTTTAGAATAATGTTTATGTTTAAAAGGACGGTAATAACTGATCTCTTGATGTATTCACCTCCCCACTTACCATCCGTGAACGTCTTCAATCTTCTTAATAGGTTGCTCTATCTCACTGGAAATACATGAATAACACACAAAATACTTCACCTTGATATTAACATATACACATTAAATAAAATGACAATGATATTCAATCGTGAATTCAATATTCAAATACTGGCCGCTTGAATATTGCCGCCACCTTGAGAAACAATTGCTTCTAAAATGCAAGTTATTTGTGCCTATTTAAAAAGAAATAAATACTCTCTGTTCACTGGTAAGATATTTAGGCGTTTATTAACATTATTCAAATTGAATGAAATACTTTTTTTTTAAACAATAAATAAATCTTTAAAAACAACAGTTACTTACTTTCTGAAAATTCTTCAGCTTAGGGCTGGTAACACTGGTACAATATACAATAATATAGTAATTCTGGTTATGTTAATTTTGGTTATAAGCGTTACCGAATTTCATGAATCCTTTGAATTTACATGATGCAAGATACAAAGATGTTTATTATAAAACAATATTTATTCATATAGAATGATTAAAAAGACAAAAATTAAAAATAGTTAACCTCAATACGATATTAAAATTATCGTACTATCGTACAGCAGGAGCAGGGGGGGCCATTCCGGCTTCCCGCGCTAACCTACCGATCAGCTGTTTTTGCCGCGTGACGTCGACTGATGGAAGAAATACGCGCGAGTCTTGATTTACCATGCAATCTTACCTGAGACAATGTCCTACTTAGCATCTCTCTGCTGTTTACACGAAATATTAACAATAATTGTAATGAGCTAATTCATATAGAAAAAGGATTAAACAACAAGATTAAATGGTTTGCGGCAAAAAATAATGGTAAAATCTATTTCTACATTTAATAGAAAAGTAAGCAAGTCTGTCCACATATAACATTGACAAAATGGCACAAGATGTAAAATTAAGTCGGAAAGGAGGCGATATTATATATATATATATATATATATAATTTTTTATTATTCGTTAATTTTATATTAATAGAATTATTTCGATTGTTATTAATTTACTTAGAAACCTCTGATGATACTGATATTTTTCAGTGAAACGTGCGTCAGGTGTTAAAAAGAATATACGAAATTATACTACTTGCAGAAGAAACAAATTGAAAACATCACAAATTTTATATATATATATATATATATATATATATAATATGCCTGCGTGGGTGGGTGCGCGTACGTGCACACGCGTGCGCGCATGAGTGCGTGTATAAACATTTCTATGTAGTATAATATATTTGAAACAAGCTTCCAATTATTATAATTATAATCAATATCATAATCATTTTCTTTATCTACATTTTCATTGTTATTTCATTGTTACTAGTTTCAGTTAAAAACTGAAGCTAGTACGTTTAGTTGTAAACATAAATACTTTTATCAACGAAATGAAAATGGTTATTTAGTTGATACATACCTTCATAGGTGACTTAAATTTTTGAAGACGAAGCTACCCAGAGCCGACTCTTTGTTGCTGCATACTTTTCAAGTGACTTGAGTTTGAGCTGTTTGTTCAGATGGCGGATTCTGATGAATTAGAGGTCTGTTTGCCAAGTGGAAGCAACCCATTTATTATGATTTTGATGTGACCATGACAGATGTATTGCTTAAAAGCATTATCAGTGCCGTTGAGAGCAGTAATATTCAGTAGCGGCTGTGACGTGTGATATGGGGGGAAAGAATTCAAAAGTCTGGAAGGAATTAGATGTAAACACAGAAACAAATTTCTTCATTAACCCGACTACAAACGATAAGGTGTGGGTTTTCTGTGACGTACCTCATCTTTTGAAGCTGCTTAGAAATCATTTTCTAGACCATGGGTTGTTACTTTGCGACGGCACTGAGCTTAAAAAAGATACAATCGAAAATCTGTTACAGCAACAGAAAGGAGAATTGACGATTTTACCCAACATTAGTCAGATACACCTTAACGTAACTGGTCGATCTCGTCAAAATGTAAGATTTGCTGCACAGTTGTTTTCTAATCGTACAGCAAAGGCGCTGAAGTATGTTGCAAATAAAGAGCGCGAAAGCAGCTTCATCGAACTGGTAAACGATGCATTTGATGTTTTAAACTCAAGACTTCCAAAAGAACAGAAAACGCCCCTCAGAAGTGGGTACGGCATGAATTTAAGGAGCCAAGAAAATATTTTAAAAAGGTTTTTGGAAGTAATAACTAACATGCGAGTAGCAAGTAAAAAAAGTTTACTACCTTTTCAGAAAGGTTTCGTTATATCTTTAAATTCATTTTCGGCCTTTATGAACAAATGACAATGATTCATGGGGTGACGTACATTTTGACCGCTAGATTCAATCAAGATTGCCTTGAAAACTTTTTTTCACGAATTCGGGGATTAGGCGTCTTTTATAATAATCCCACTCCCTTTGAAGTGCGCAACAGAATTCGGCTCTTACTTTTAACGGGTAGCACGGACGATATACCGTTATCTGGAAGTGCGTCTGTGGCTGAGGATGGTAGCATTCATTCCACCGAAGTTATGGAATCAAATGACTCTGACGAGGATTTCATCCTGTTTGTTACCAATGAACTATGCATAGACATAGTTGAACATACATTAATACCAAGTTCTCCGAATAATGACACCGACGAAGCAGAATTGTTAAAAACAGAGGACTTGGCCCCGTCTGCAAGTGACAACGATGTTCCTCAAGATGCCTTAAAATATCTGGCCGGGTACATCGCATTCAAGTGCCGCTTCATTGATGAAAGTCTAGGTATGAGAGGCGAAACATTGTGTCTTTCCGGGGAACATAGTCATGACTGGATATCGATTATATCAAAGGGGGGGCTTACCCATCCGTCAGACGAGTGGTTACAAAAACTGATTCAGTTTGAGATAGTTTTTACTTCTTTCCACGGACGTACAGTATCAAAACAAGTGAAAGTTATCCCTTATTTGGCCACCTTACTCAAATCTAAATTTCCAGAGGTGGGCGAGAAAGTCATTTGTCTGTACGTCAGGACAAGAACATTCATCAGAACCCGCCATCTGAACAAACAGCTCAAACTCAAGTCACTTGAAAAGTATGCAGCAACAAAGAGTCGGCTCTGGGTAGCTTCGTCTTCAAAAATTTAAGTCACCTATGAAGGTATGTATCAACTAAATAACCATTTTCATTTCGTTGATAAAAGTATTTATGTTTACAACTAAACGTACTAGCTTCAGTTTTTAACAATGAAAATGTAGATAAAGAAAATGATTATGATATTGATTATAATTATAATAATTGGAAGCTTGTTTCAAATATATTATACTACATAGAAATGTTTATACACGCACTCATGCGCGCACGCGTGTGCACGTACGCGCACCCACCCACGCAGGCATATTATATATATATATATAAAATTTGTGATGTTTTCAATTTGTTTCTTCTGCAAGTAGTATAATTTCGTATATTCTTTTTAACACCTGACGCACGTTTCACTGAAAAATATCAGTATCATCAGAGGTTTCTAAGTAAATTAATAACAATCGAAATAATTCTATTAATATAAAATTAACGAATAATAAAAAATTATATATATATATATATATATATATATATATATAATATCGCCTCCTTTCCGACTTAATTTTACATCTTGTGCCATTTTGTCAATGTTATATGTGGACAGACTTGCTTACTTTTCTATTAAATGTAGAAATAGATTTTACCATTATTTTTTGCCGCAAACCATTTAATCTTGTTGTTTAATCCTTTTTCTATATGAATAGCTCATTACAATTATTGTTAATATTTCGTGTAAACAGCAGAGAGATGCTAAGTAGGACATTGTCTCAGGTAAGATTGCATGGTAAATCAAGACTCGCGCGTATTTCTTCCACCAGTCGATGTCACAGCGAAGCAACCAATGGGAGCGTAATTGGCCGGAGTGGCCTACCTTATATTCTAGTTACATTGCAGCAGGAGAGTGCTGTAGTCAGTTATTCAAAGCTGTGTAAACGCGTGTTATAAACGTTACACTATAAAACAATATTACTGGTTTAATTGTTATTATGAACTGGATTTAATAAAAAATAGAAAAACTCTTATTATTGAGTCTATTCACAAAGGTATTGTTAATGACTGGTGTGACTCTCTGATGGCAGAGAAATATGTGTTGGTTATAGGTTAGTTTACCTATAGATGAGAGTAAGTTAACAAAATAAATTATTTAATATTATTGAAATCTTAATACTATTTTCACAAAACATTATTTATCGTAATAGGATGGATCATTAACGGCAGTGATTGTTCTCGTATGTAAAATCGTCATCAAGTACAACTGGTACTGTAGTCAAGTAAGCGACTATATTTTACAAGTGTTGTTTGCGGTATTTATCACTACTTCAGCTTCTGTTTATTATTTTTCTTACATAAATATTAAAATATTTTAATTAAATACCACTATTAAATTAAACGAGAACTTTTATTCATTGTGCCTGATAATATTCATCGTTCGCTATAATAATGTAGTCCGCTATAATGTTCGTCAACTGACTAATATTATATTTTCATTTTTATTTTAAAAATCGTTAACTGATAATACTCCCTGCATATTTCACTTAACATTGCCTTTATTATACACTGGCAATGTTTTAATAATTCACTTTATCACTCGTAGCACTGTCACACAAGAAAAAAATTAGTCTTTAGTTGAGGTTAGTTTTAATTGTTTACTATTTGTCGCGCACATTTCAAAATATTTCTTGATGACTGTCGTGGGCTCCGCTCGCATCGGTGGCTGAAAGACAATTAATTCTTCTCATCGAAGCTCCTGCTCTCGTCTGGTAAAATCAGATCATCCTATTGGTGTAGAAGTCTGTACTCTCTACCCCAAATGCCTTGGTTATATTAAAATTTCAATTTTTAGCGTCTATGCTTTGGGTTCGAGACTCAGCTATGACGCGTTCCTTCCCATTCGGAAATGACAGAAAATCTTATAATATTCATAAGTTTCTTATTAATCGTCCGATCGTCATTTGAATAGTCGCATTGTTTTGCGGATACTTGTGTCTTTAATTGAAGTCCAAACAAGTAATAAATCCGTCCATTAACAACTCACTTCACTTCATACAATACACATATAGTGGCTCTTAATAAAAATAAGTTTTTTCCACTATATTTTGGTGTTATTATAACACAATGCTTATAATTAAACTTCTAGAGTCCATATCTCTCATTAATTAACACATAATATTAATATATTTGTGGTTTAAGCAAAATGCATTCATGGCGTACAAGCCATACTTGTCCAAGCATTTATATTTGCTTATATCACCATTATTTCTTATACTATTACATACCTTTGGTATTAAAATGTTATTTAACACTTTTACATATATTTGCTGATACTTTACACCAGCAAATGTCTTATTTACACATATAGCATTGTTTAAAATACACTATGCTATTATTTCGCCATTCTGTCACTCTCATTTAGTTATTTTTTCCACATATTATATGCATTATTGATAATTAAAGTGTACACAGACATTGTACATGGTCTGTTTAGTGCACTTACTAACTTTTTGTTAGTTGAAATTTCTTTAAGTTACAGTATGATGGTTGTTTACACCTATTCCTATGATTACAGTTAATTAGTTTATTAAATTACAGTTATTAAATTACTTATACAATGATTGTGAGATATTCTCATAGTTGAATTGAACATTCTTCTAACTACTGGTAAACTTTCTTACTCTCTCTTTACAAGTTTTGTTATGGTTTTTTGATTAACTCTCTGGTCACTTGGGATTCTGTCTAATTTGTTTATTGTTATTATTAATAATCTGACTTATATAGTTGTGTTCTTCAGTTCATAGGGTATTCATTGTCTTGTACATTTGTTCTTATTTGGTCTCTGTTTGAAACAATTACTGGTAATTACTTTATCTAATTATTGTGTATGATTTTATGTTGTAGGGCCTGTTCAGATGAGGTTATGTGTCACTGAATTGGCAACAATATGCTTCTTACTTTATTCAGTATTCAGCTTAAATACTGTCATGTCATTATGGCATGTTACTACCATTGCTTATTACTATGTTTTACACACTTTGTACACATTTTACACTATATGTTTATACAATAATACTTGGTTTTTTACTTAACTATGTTACACATTTTGGTGGGTTGCATCTTGGCTTGTATACATTGGTTTGTTTCTTTTTAACAAATTAGTTTGTTTACTACTCATTGGTTATAACATTTATCTACATTTTGTCCTGTGTTACTATGACATTCAGGCACATTCCATATCAAGGATTATATAGCTTTTATTATTGGTCTTTTTGAGCAATTATTTCTCTTTTCAGTCCCATTAAATTGGTGGTCTTTACAATCTTGGATTACAATTGGTACACTAATTGTTTGTGTATTTCACTTGATAACCGTTGATTTTCACTTATTCATTTTTTATTCACTTCCCTTAGTCATAAACACTTCACTCATATTGTCTGTGTTGCTTATTTGGGGTTAGTATCATTACACTATTTATTGTTGCACTTATATAAAGTGTTCACTATTATTGTTTGTGATCACTTACTAAGGTTCAACACTTGGTTTTTTATTATATTGGTTTCACTATGTCCTTCCTTGATAGATAGTTTTTATTACTACTAATCTTGTAATCATTATTCTCATTTTGGTTACTTTACTAGTTGTGTTGCCTTCCATATTTTGGGAATGCTGGTGTCTTGTTCTAGTTATACTTAATCTTCATTCTTCATGGTACATTTCTTCTTCTTCTTCTTCTTCTTCTGGTTATTCAATTGTTTACTCTCCATTTTAATTGTTTGTCACTTGTAAGGCATTTCTTGGTTCCTCACTATTTGTGATAACTTATGTTCATTTAATATAGTTATATATATTCAACATTTTCATTCATTATTATGATAATCATCATCTTACATTTGTCTCACTATTATGGTAAATTAGTTTATCCTCTCACTATGATAATTACATTTAATATGTCTCTTCCTTATGATGATAGTAATTCTTGGTATATCCCCTCACTATTTTGATCTATTGGTTCGTCTTTTCCTTATGATGATATTAATTCTTGGTATATCCCCTCACTATTTTGATCTATTGGGCCTAGATGCTAACGTATTATATTGATCCATTGTATTATCTCTTTCTTCTTTCTACTCGATGATATATTTTTATGATTTTTCTTTCTTCTTCGTTGGGTTGCTTTACCATTATTCATTTATAGATACACTTTTGATTTTCATACGTCTGTTCCTTCTTCCAGGTTTGATGAAATATGCTTATGGTACACTTTTATTTGACGTATTATATTATTTTTATGTAACCGTTATTTTGATACGTTACATATGCCTTCCTATAAGAATTTATTAATTCTGAATTCGTATACTTATTTTCTGAAGAATTCATCAATTGTTGTATATTTCCAAGTTGACTCTTATGTTCTTCTTATATCCCTTCATTCTCTTCTATTTGAATCATAATTATTTTTCTTTCCATGTAAGTATCTCCCTTGTTTATTTAATTCCCTAACATAATTTTAGCTGGTGCAGTTCAGAGTAGCTCACTGTGGCATACATCTCTGCTGGCCATACTAACATCAATAAATTCAGAGGTACATCATCTCTGTTAATAATATAAATGATTGCTGGAATAATTCATCAGTCAATTCATCTCAAAATATAAAGTAGTCGTTCTTTCGACAAATAATAAATATCCTTGGGATTATTTCACGTATCTGCGGTTTATACATTATTATATTCTCCTCTTCTTGATTCATCTTAACTTAATTCTTCATATTTTACTGGGATACTTGGTTTACATTTCATCACTGGTATTTTCACATGATCTCCTTCGTTAGTATATTATTTTCATTCTTCTTTGTCATCAATTAATCTTTTCTCTTGGTATTACATTGAACGTCACTTCATAATCTTCTTCATCTTCATGATCCACGTCTTTGTGTTACATTTCATTTAGTACAGGCTCTCTTTTGGTTTTTTGCCTCGTGTTTGGGTATCATATATCTGTTCATATTAACAATATTCACTTGCTTCCACTTCTCCAACTTCTTATGTTGCTTTTTTCTGTACATCATCTCGTATATTTCTTCCTTATTTTTGTAGTATGGGTAAGATGTTAATAACTGGTTGACTGGCTCTAGGAATTTTTATTTTATCTCATATATGCCATTGGTGTTAGGTGTCCGTCTCGTATGTCTTCTTTTTCTAATATTAGTAGTACGGGTAAGATGTTATATTACTGTTGACTGGCTCTAGGAATTTTAATATGTGCCGTAGATGTTATGCGTCGGCCTCGTATATATTCTTTTTTATATTAGTACGGGTAAGATGTTAATAACTAGTTGACTGGCTGTTGGAAATATTATTTTGCCATGGATGTTGTGTGTCGGCCTCGTATATATTCTTTTTTATATTAGTACGGGTAAGATGTTAATAACTAGTTGACTGGCTGTTGGAAATATTATTTTGCCATGGATGTTGTGTGTCGGCCTCGTATATCTCCTTTTTCACTTAGTACGGGTAAGATGGTAATTTACTGTTGACTGGCTCTAGGAATTTTAATTTTATCTCATATATGCCATTGGTGTTAGGTGTCCGTCTCGTATGTCTTCTTTTTCTAATCATTAGTCGTACGGGTAAATTACAATTTTCTTCACATTTTACATTGTTTCTTTGGGTTACACTTTGATGTCATAATATCAATATCTTGTCAACATTTATTCTTACATTTATAATTGCCATTTCGTATTTAGTATCAACATTAAATAATTTCCATTATAACATTCCATCTGTTTACATTATTCAATCTTCAGTATAGCGCCTTATGGAAGTCTGATTATAATTACCTTTAATTTTCTTCGTTACAGGATCTTGTATTTCATATGTATTGTTCATATTGTTTTTGGTAGCATTAGTCATTATCAAAAGAATCCGTCCCTTTTCTCAATGTATTTTTATTCAGTTTATCCATAGTCATTGCTCTCCTTTCTTCTTGTTGTTCGGATTTCTTCAGTGTTCAGGCTTCTATCTATTCTTCTCACGTACCTCACTATCATTCGACTCTTCCATTTCGCTGCTATCAGATCTTCATCTGCTTCACGTCCTTCCGCCTTCTTCTCCCCACTATCTTTGGTATCCACATGTTTAGTGTTCTCCTGGTCTTTGTTATTATTAACTTCTGGTATCTCTTCTATTTCTGGTTTATCTTCATCTGTCTTCTGGTTGGTTTTTTCCATCGATGGTTCCTCTTCTTCCGCAATTCTTTTATTTCTTGGGCGTATCCTTCGATGATCCGGTCCATTTGTTCCTCGTAATTTTCCTTCTTCTTGGGATGCATCCTTCTTCTAGGAATATTTGCTTTAAATACTTTATTGTTTATAATCTTCTTTGTCGTAACATAGTTCTTCTCTTCGTCCATCTTCATGAAGCTCCTTCTATATTCCTTCATATAGATTCCTTCTCGGCGGTCGATAACTGGGAAGTTAATCATATTAATTAAACCACTTCGAGTCATCTCTATTATCTCCTTTGTAATCCTTGTCTTCTTTGGGCGTATTATTCTTCTTATTTTTGTCTCCTTCTCTCCCGGTTTCTTAATTATTTTGTTCTTGCTTCCATTATCTCTGGGTTTCGGGCTCACTTGTTCCATGTTTTTATCTTCGGGTAATTCTTTTACCTCCATTTGATCATCATTCATTTGCAGATTATTTGGTTCTAAGTCTTCATTCTCGGGTACCTCTTCAGTTCCTGAGTTGTTGTCGTTTCTTAATTCTCCTCTTATCTTCTTAACACTCACTTTTGTCTCTTCACAACATCTTTTTATTGTCTCTCCCAATCTCTTACAGTCATTACCTACTACCTTATTTAATGACTCCCCGCTCTTCTTGTAATTTTCCTTAATTTCCTCATTCATTTGGTTTAGTTTCTTGTTGATTTGCTCGTTCAGTTCATCTATCTTCTTATTGGTTTCACCGATTTTGATTCCCAATTCTTCGGATAAATTTTCTCTGATTATTTCTATATTTTTCTCCAATAATTCTTTCGTCTTCTGGTTTATTGATTCTTCCGTCTTCTTAATTGTCTGTCACTTGTAAGGCATTTCTTGGTTCCTCACTATTTGTGATAACTTATGTTCATTTAATATAGTTATATATATTCAACATTTTCATTCATTATTATGATAATCATCATCTTACATTTGTCTCACTGTTATGGTAAATTAGTTTATCCTCTCACTATGATAATTACATTTAATATGTCTCTTCCTTATGATGATAGTAATTCTTGGTATATCCCCTCACTATTTTGATCTATTGGTTCGTCTTTTCCTTATGATGATATTAATTCTTGGTATATCCCCTCACTATTTTGATCTATTGGGCCTAGATGCTAACGTATTATATTGATCCATTGTATTATCTCTTTCTTCTTTCTACTCGATGATATATTTTTATGATTTTTCTTTCTTCTTCGTTGGGTTGCTTTAACATTATTCATTTATAGATACACTTTTGATTTTCATACTTCTGTTCCTTCTTCCATGTTTGATGAAATATGCTTATGGTACACTTTTATTTGACGTATTATATTATTTTTATGTAACCGTTATTTTGATACGTTACAATATATATATATATATATATATATTTACATCCCGCTATCATTTAGACGTCCTTTCAAAATGCCTCCATTTTGGCATCTCCTTGAAATCGTGGAGTATACTTAATTTTCATAAGAGTATATATACAAATGTGTGGCTTATACCCTGACTTTCATACTTTGATTTTAGAATTTATTAAGAAAAAATACACATTTTTCCAAGAATAATTTTTTTCACACTGCCTCCCATTTTGCTCTTTTCAAAACCCTGTAATTGTACAGGGTCCGGCAGAGAAACCTGACGGTTTTCTAAGTGAAATTATGACCAGAATAAATGGTTTGTGAACAATATTTTATTTCAGAATTAAAGTACACCTCAAACCATTTTACGTACACCAGTTACTTTTTGAAAATCACATTCTTCAGATGGTGTCTCTCATGTTCAACACATTCTTCGAGCCGTAACGGTAAACCGTGCATTACGCGCCGCAGAACTTCCGGAGAGATTGCCGCCACTTCTGTCCGAATATTCCGCTTCAAATCCACAATCGCCCTTGCAGTGTGAGCAGTTGCCCCGTAGTTGCGTACGGAGCGGTCAGAAATCTGTAGGGCACTTGCGTGTTTTAATGCCGATCGCCGAGGACTCCTACGAATAGCATGACACACGTGTTTAACATTCTCCGGGGTTCGAACAGTACGCTGTTTCCTTGGTGGTATCTTCTTTAAGGCAGAGGCCGTTTCCCGAAAATTCGCCACCCACAACAGTATGGTATTGCGGCTTGGAACACTGTCATTTCGATGAATGCTGAAATGGCGGCGAAAAGCGCGCTGCGTAACAATAACTGACTCATTGTTTTTAAAAAATGTTTCCACTACGATCGCACGACGTTGTGCTGACCAACACTCCATGGCGACTGAAATGCTTTGAGCTGTCAAACACATGAGCGCAAGCTCGATTGCAGCGCTCCATGCTACACTCCACAGAACTACTTCAAAAATCGTCAGGTTTCTCTGCCGGACCCTGTACATCCGTATGTATAAATTTTACATTTTTTCGTTAAACTCGCGCTTTGTGCGTATGTTGTTGTTCGGAAAATCGCTAATCTGACTTCCGACAACATTGCCGGTTTTAACTTGTTGGTGTCATTGAAATGTAAGACTTGCTGTGCAGAAGTAATGTGTGGTGTCTTCACTCCATGTGACAAGTTTTGTATTTACCCTTTAAAGTCTACTGCTGATTTGTTTTAAAACTCCTGTATTCATAAACAAAACGCCAACAGCAATTATTCTAAATTTGATACAACAGGCCTCTGTTTTTTTCTTCTACTGTAAAATTTAGGTTTTGGCACATAAGCAGTGGCGCAACCAAGGAGGGGTTTTAGGGGTTAGAACCCACCAAAAATCTGGAAAAAATTTTGTTATCACATATGTACATACAAACAGTAAGAACGTAATAATTAAACGTAATAATTATAGTATCTTCTTTATATGTTAATTACTATGTTCTTACAAAGTAACATTTTTACCATTACTAAATGATAAACTAAAATTCAGCATAGTTAAGTTTACCAAACGTGAATAAACTGTTCTTTTGTCAACGGCACATGATATGTAATTGTCTTTGTTCTTTTAAAAAAACATCAGTTTTCATCGAAAGCGTATCATTTAGTAGCCTATATTGCTATATTTTCCGGTTTTGGAGAGTGAACTGGATCAATCTGGGTGGCCTGTCAACTTCAGTGCAAAGAAAAGTCATACATAGTTAGAGTCGGAAAATAATGTATAACGTGTACAAGTTTATTAAATCGGAAGATAAGGGAATATCAGAAAGAAAGTCATAGGAAAGGGTAGCTCAGGCATGCGGTGTGTCTCTAAGTAGTGTTTTTATAATTATTAAAGAAGCATCCGCGTATACGGCTGACATAAAATCTTTCAGTACTTCCCATAAAAAATGCTCAACAAAAGAAATACAAACTGATTTAGACGATTTTGACAAGTGTACTATTCGATTAATTATTTACGAATATCAATTCATAGAAGGGGAAACAGCAACATTCAAAGTAATTTAAACAATTTTAGGAGATGAATTAATTATAATGGTAGTGCATCTAGTCTGAACCACATTATTCGTCAAATACGATTTCGATGAAAACTTGCCAAAAGCAATAGGAAACTTTTAATAGCATAACAAATTAGAAAGTTAAAAGAAAATTATGGCAATTCAGAGAATAACGGCAGCCCATAGTATACACAGACGAAACTGAATTCAACGTCAGTAAAAAAACGTGGATAGACGCCATTCTCTGAATTGCCGTAATTTTCGTATATATTTTCTCTTAACTTTCTAATGTTTTATTCTATTAAAAGTTTCCTATTGCTTTTGGCACGTTTATATCCACAAATGTGGATGAAAATTTCAATTAATAAATAAATCCACCTGCAACATCATTAACAAAAAAACAAACACGATTAACTGGTTAGTGAATTATGGGATTTCTTTAGTCCATTTATCTTAACCTGAGCTCTATTCACTAAAGTAAACCAACGTACAGAAATTTTATAATAACCACTGTTTTGGCAAACCATGGATATTATATTTTACGACTTCCACTCTATCATCCTAGTTACTGATCTTAATCCTAGAATTGATTTAGGCAATCGTGAAAAAGCATGCTAAAAAAAACGTGCATTTTGCATCGACAGTGTTAGAAACTTAGCAAAAAAGGAATTTGAGTGTATTTCTTTCATAGATTGCAAATCAAGATGTGACCATCTCATGAAAATTGAAAAGATTACGTGAGATCAGACCAAAGAGTGTATAGTGTAAAAGTTCTTTTCAAAATTAATAAATAACGGGATAGTAGCAGTGAAGACGATTTGAGTTATAATAACAGTGAAGGAAACATTAGTGGGATGGAAGAATTGAGCTAAATATTTGTAATTGGTTGTAAGTAATTAAATGCTATATTACTTAAACAGTTTTGGTATAATTTTTTTATTAATATTGTCTCTCCTATTCTTTATGGAGAATTTACATCTGTTGTTTTTTTTTGTAAACACGCACAGTCATTTCACATTCGAGCCTGTTGTTGTTGTTGAACAAATTAAGATGCGAGTTTAATGTTGACTATATTCAGAGAGTTTGTTGTCCATGACGTGTCCGTTGATTAACTAATTATAAATATATCACTACTGACTCGGAATTATTTTTACTAATTTTCTATTGGCAAAAATGTTAAACTTTTACCTTGTAGCGTGAACTAGTTTTCGCTAATTACAAGTTTCGTCAGAGACTCATTTTTACCGATATTATTACGTTTTTCCCTGAATCGTAACATGTACACAAACTATTATGTACTCCAAAATATACAATGTTTGTTATGTCTAGGCTCGACTAGGAGATCTGAAGAAAGACTGGAATAGACACAACATGCCAAATCACTGTTTACAAAATAATTGCAATAGGCCTACTAAATGTTAGACATTTTCTAATTCGGTGAAATCTTTGTATGGTAACTCTGTTGTATCTATTGCTTGTTTCGTCTTACAAAACATCCGTATGTACTGTTTAGTAGTGTCAAAATAGAAATCGAAATCAAAACCTCCGTACATAGACTCGTCATTCAGGGAGAAGGCTAATATTTCCAAAAGGCCTTTCTCTACTCATTGTACTCATGTGTATAACATTGTTCCCGCCTTATCCCCACTACAAAGTGCGCAACTGCTTCATGTCTGTTTATTTTAATCAGAATGATCAATATTGCACACCACTATATAAAAATTATTCCGATTAGCGCTTTCAAGCTTCACAGCCCATCGCCAGATCAGGAATAGGCAGAAAATATGTAATACCCAACCCTTCACCCCTCTCCCCCACCCTGCTCACCCACAACAAACTAAAAATTAATGACCCTTCCCCACCCCCTAAACTCTGTCTCACCATCTGTACAGTTACATA
Organism: Magicicada septendecula; assembly: GCA_034769895.1. Lineage (NCBI taxonomy): Eukaryota > Metazoa > Arthropoda > Insecta > Hemiptera > Cicadidae > Magicicada > Magicicada septendecula. The sequence goes on from CM068367.1 coordinate 779,484,403, forward strand.
TTTTTCTAGTAAATTCCTTGTGTTTCAGTGTGTGTGTGTGTGTCCCTTTAAACTACCCTCTTCCTCTCCACACACGTGGGTCAGTCACACACCCTTATTTTAAAACAACCAATTAGTACTATGAAATATAATTCTTAATCTTATCTATCTGCCCTCTCTCATTTACTTCTTAATCATGTTATAAAATATTTCTTCATTATCAAATTTAATTTTAATATTAATTAAATTGTCTAACCCTTTTTCTCTTTCTTTCAATATTTCTAACTCCTCTCTAAGCTTCCTTTCAACTGTGTTATTTACTACTTTTACAATTTCGTATTCTTCCAAAGGATTAACAAACTTGTGGTTGTCTTCTATGAAATGTCTTGCATATAACGAATTGGTTGTTCTATTACCTTCTCCACGTTTGTGGTCAGACAACCTGCATGCGAATTTTCGTCCTGTCTCCCCTAGGTACACTTTGTTGCAGTCTTTACATTTTAATTTATAAATTCCGCTTTTCTGTAATACTGGAATTTTTTCTATATTCTTATTCCTTATCTTATCAAATACCGTTTCACATTTTTTAATAGCTATATCTACTCCATATTTAGTAAAACATTTTATAATTTTTCTAGTATGTGAACCTATGTATGTCAATGACCCTGCATAATTCTTTTGTTCTGGTTCTATTTTAGCTTTTTGTATGTTGACCCTTTTCATAACTTTATCCACTATGTTGGTGCTATAATTATTATTCCTTACAATTCCCTTTATCGTTTTTAACTCCCTATCTTTTGATTCGGTCTCTTTTAAACACTTCTGAGCTCTGTAACAAAAGGAATTGATTGCCGCCATTTTATATCTGTATGGGTGGTACGACTCTCTTGGTATAATTATATCAGAATACGACTCTTTCCTAAATATCCCAAACTGTAGTTTATCATTATCTTTAATTTCTATGTTTAAATCTAAGTAATTTATTTGCTTACCTCCTATCTCTTCCTTAAATTGTAAGTTTTTATCCTTATTATTTACCTCCTTTATAAACTCATGCACTTCTTCTATGCTTCCTTCCCAAACTACTAATACATCATCAACGTATCTAGACCATAATTTTATATTGTCTTTATACTTAGTGGAAGTTATTAATTGCTTTTCAAAATCATTCATGTATATTTCAGCAAGAATAGGGGATAATGAAGACCCCATAGGTAAACCTTTTTTCTGTATATAAAACTTGTTATTAAACCTAAAATAGTTCTGATTTACACATTCTTTAATTACTTTCATCAACTGCTTTTTATACCTGTATTCTCCCATATTATTATCGTTTATTAGCTTAATAACTTTATTTACTGTGATATTAGTAAACATGTCCTTAACATCCAGTGATATCAATTTTGTATTTACATTAATGCTATTTTCTAATTTTTCTATCAATTTTATATTATTCTCTATGTTGTATTTTGTCCCAAATTCATATTTCTCTTTCAGTACTCTGCTAACTTCCTTTGATAGTTTATAAATAGGTGCATTAATAAAAGAAACAATCGGTCTAATTGGTTTTCCTTCTTTATGTATCTTAACCTGACTTTCAAAAGTTGGTGCTGTTAGATTACTTTCCAATAAATACTTTTTCTTATTTTCTTCTATAAATGTTATCTGTTTCATCATTTGTTTTATCCTTGACTGGTACTTACTTGTATAATCATACTTTATTTCCTCGTATGGTCCTTCCCTTATAAATTCTTCCGTTTTCTTTATGTATTCTTCCTTTCTCATTAGTACCATTGTATTTCCTTTATCCGCCTTCGTAACTATAATATCATTCTTCTTTATTTTATTCTTTAGTTTAGTTACAGTTGCTTTGATTCTTTGTTCATTCTTTGAATTATACAAACTTTTCTTAAATATTTTATCCACTACATTCCCTACTTCCCACCTTATTCTTTTTTTATCATTTTCATTTCCTAGTTTTTGTATTATGCTTTCGCATTCAATAATCGTTTTTTCTTGATTTAATTCTGGTGGCGGTGCGTATTTTAAGCCTTTCGCTAACATTTCTTTTTCTTCCGTATTGAAATTTACCTCTGTAAGGTTTATTACTCTTTTTTCATAGTTATTCTTAGAGAGGTGTTCCTTTTTTACTTTGTTCTTTCTTATTAATTTATTTAACTTATCTACCATTTTTTTATTTTTCTTTTCCAATTTCTTTTCTATGTACCCCAAACCAAAATTATATAATATTTCTTCTAACTCTACATACGAGTATATTCTTAATAATTCTATGTGTCTGTCATATAATTCCCTATTATATCTATTGATTAAGCCGTAGAGTGACCTTATTTCCAGTTTTATCCACAACTTCTCGCTTTGTTCTTTTACTTTTTTGGCTACACTGTTCTTATTTTTAATTTTAACTTGAGCGTATTTTGGGATGACATTATTATCCAGACATTGTTTATTAAACCATATTTTACTTAAAACCCTCTTCAATTTAACTTTTAACTTAAGATATTTAAAAACTTTACTTACCTTATTGTTGTCGTTTATTACCTCATTGTTGTTGTCCATTACCTGTAGTCGATTGCACATCTTAACAGACGTTTAATGAAGAAATTTGTGTTAGTGGTTGAAATCACAATCAGAATGATCAATATTGCACACCACTATATAAAAATTATTCCGATTAGCGCTTTCAAGCTTCACAGCTCATCGTCAGATCAGGAATAGGCAGAAAATATGTATTAATTATGGTCATTAATTTTTAGTTTGTTGTGGGTGAGCAGGGTGGGGGAGAGGGGTGAAGGGTTGGGTATTACATATTTTCTGCCTATTCCTGATCTGACGATGAGCTGTGAAGCTTGAAAGCGCTAATCGGAATAATTTTTATATAGTGGTGTGCAATATTGATCATTCTGATTGTGATTTCAACCAATAACACAAATTTCTTCATTAAATGTTTATTTTAACTATATTATTGTATTACTGTTTCAATAAAGTCGGCATCTACTGATTAAGTAATTTAAATTATTCAATAAGCATATGCAAATTAGTAACCCTGTGCTCAACATGATTTTAACTCATGATCTTACAAACATTGTGTGTATGATTCTTACTCGTGCAGTATGTGTAACAGAGACCTTTGCAACATTATAGGTGGAACGTACATGAGTGAAATTCTATGAAGCAAAGTTAATTTTTTCCTGTTCTTTTGACATTGGCTCCTTATAAGTTGTGTATTATCGTTTCTCCAGGAAAAAGCCCTGCTTGTAAAGAAATGAATTAGGAACACCAAAATTGTGCACCTTGTTTATAAATTTTTAAACCCCCCCCCCCGAAAAAATCCTGGGTGTGCCTCTGCACATAAGTAATAGTAGTATTATAGTGATACTACATGTGTCCTACATTTCACAAAGGTAAAAAAAACGTGTTTTTACTGATTCTACGTATATGACAGGTACACGTTTATAAATTAGGAGTAGAAACAAAAAACTCCGATTATAATTTTTAATTTAGGTATCGTTTTGCAGTCTTTTTTACAAAGAAAATCTGTAATTTTAAAAAATTAATTCCCAAAACAATCTAACCTTTCTCCTTTCTGTAATGAAAGCATTAAATACAGAGCACCCTTTCTTGCAAAGCCGATCTACAAATTTGCAGATTTAGCAGGTTTTTGAACAGATGTTTCACTTCAAATCTAGTTAAGGCCTGTAGACAGAAATCCTAAAAAATGGTTTTCGCATATTTAACTACGTAATATTTGCATGTACAATTTTTTTTATGAAAAAAAAGCTGTTTAATGAATTTCTTGTTTCCTCGCCACTTTTGGGCCTATAGTGTACACAGAAACGCAGAAAAGCTTGATTTTTCAAGTTTTTTATGAAAACTAGAATACAAGTAGTGACTCTCTATAGAGGCCTACTGTTATCCAACATCAATTTTAATTTTCTATTAGAAAAAAAACAAGATGGTTAAAATAAATTACATCAGAAGGTACCATCAGGAGTCAATAGAAGTCGCGTAATCGCGTTTAGTAATCATCGAAACACCCTAATAACACTCGGAGTTATTGTATCACCTTCGAATTCTTTTATGCTAAAAAATATTTCGCTTGTAATTTACTAATGGCAATTTTGTATCAAAAATACGTGTTGGAAATGTAAAATAAAAAAGTTATTAAACAATGTTTGACTGCTACATGTTTATGCCTAATAGGTAAGTTCTAAGCATGATTTGAATACTGACTCACACAGTAACTCTGATGATGATTATTATTATTGTATACACCGATTCCTCATACTAAATGATAGTAAACACTGATGACGTCCTCTGTTTAGTAAGTTGCATGCAAAACGTTCTCGGGTACTCAAGGTCCGTGCAAAATTAAATTTTGTAGGGCTAAATAAAACAGTTCAAGAACATTCTTCATTGTTATGTAGTTTTAATTAGCTATTACTAAACGTTGTCGTAATAGTACGACCAAATTTGAAACTGTTTTTCATGTCAACATATGATAGAAGAATATTAAGAAAAGGATTTTCCACCAGCATAGCTTAAAAAGAGTAAAAAAATATTAAGTATTGGTAATAAACTATATCTTATTTACCCTACACTAAGAGTGCGAGATCTATCCTTCTCACAATGTAAATCATACAGTTGTCTTAATGACCTTGACGAGATAGCCCAAAAGAAAACACGCTGCTATGTTGCGTAGTGTGATAATTGACTGGCATTTCAGGAATTGCTGTTTTGTACAATTACCTACGTGACACTGGTCAAATTCGAGAATGGAAACTGCATTTATAAAACAGGGATGCACGAGATAAAATTACGGGAATAAATACGCTACCGTTAGTTACATCATCAGAAAAAAAATAACGATATATTGAAAGTGGTGTCAGCTTATACTCATGTTCGCGGTTTCAATAATTTTTTAGACCTTGTGGTCTTAAAAATTATCAAATAACTAAAAAATAAAGTAGCTAACACAATAGTTATAATAATATAGTACATAATTAAATAATTAAAATAATGGATTAATTAATTAGTTAATACTGTTGAATTTAAATAAGTATTTATTACAAAAATATAGAATACTGTAATACGATAAAAATGACTTTTCTTTTACAACGAAGCTTGACAAAAGACAAGGATCTTAAAAAACTTACTAAACAAGCAGGCGCGGATCCAGGGGGAAGCGAAGGGCCCCCCCCCAAATGCCTCAATTTTAATATTATAATCAAAGACATTTTTATACTTTTCTGAGTAAAAAATCACAAAAAAGTTGTAATAAGTTGTAATTTATTAATAAGTCTTGTAAGGCATGTTGAAAATTAAAATATACGTTCAAAAATTATTTCTTTATATGATAAAATGGATTTTGACGTCTTTTCATTATTTTCAAAAAGCTCCGGTACAGCCGAAAAAGACAGAATTTCTGTTCACTAACTATTGTACTATATTTAAGGAGTAAATTATAGTGATAGCATAACTAGCATAAAGTAATTTGAAATTCAATTTTTATGTACAACACAGTAATTTATAATGACATAGATTATTGCAAATCAATATCATAATTTTTTCTATTATTATATCCTCGTACCGTTCAGGTAGTTCGGTTTGAATTCACGCGTTTGCATGTCAAAATTATAACATATGCGTATGCGCTTTGCTATCCAACGGTCTCAGCTTCAGTCATACAGTTCACATTTACATTTGTTAAATTTAGACTGCGATACTGAGTATATGTTAGAAAAAAACAATCATAACATCATCAAATCTTCATTATCACATTTGGATGTAAAATGTCTTAATAGTCTTTTTTTTTTTGCGAGGTATTTAATTTTCTTCAAATCAAATACAGAGACATTTATTTTTTGGACAAAGACGTTTATTCTTTAACTTACTTACTCAAGTGACAAAACTGGAACGTATGATAAACGATATGTATATTTCAACCAATTAAATTCTTATGAAATTCCCTTTCTCGCACGAAAAAAGGGATTCTTTTGTAAATACTGTCCATTTTTTTGTCAAATCTGCTGAGGGTGGACGCCATGGAAGTACTCGATTTCAGAAATTAGTTCCAGAACCAATAACCAACTTTGCTACAGTATTGGACAAAGGTGGAGACTTTGAAAAGCGTGCACAAAACAAATATCACCAGGAAGCTGTGATAAAAGGAAAATATTTCTTAAAAATTTACAAAAATCCTGAGCTATCCGCTACTAATAAATTACATACTGGACGTAAAAAAATCATGAAAGAAAATCGTTCTCGATTAGTGCCTATAAATAAAAAGCATTATTTTCCTGGGTCGCCAGAACATTCAATTTCGAGGACCGAGACGATGGCAAACTGACAACTGGTGAATCGGTGAATCTGATTCGGTCATAAATACTGGCAATTTCCGAGCTTTATTTAAGTTTCGGATTGATAGCGGCAATTAGGTTTGAAAAAATATCTCAAAGAGTCAACATCTCGTGCAACATGTATAAGCAAGACAACTCAAAATGACTTGACTGATTGCTGTGGATGAGACATTTTACCTAAGCGAATCCAAGTTGCTCAAATTTTTAGTGTAATGTTTGGTGAAATGACAGATCTTTCAAACAAATCGCAATTATCACTAATCATTAGGTATACTGACGATAAAATTTACGTATCATTCATTCAATTTATTGATTCTGGCGCCAAAATGAATGAGTATAATGAAAATAATGGTGAACCGAAGTTGACTGTAGTAGCTATTGGAAACATTGTTATAAATGCTCTAAAAAAATGTAATTTAAATCTAAGCAACTGTGTTGCCATAACAACTGACGGTTGTAGTACTATGGTATCTGAAGTACGCAGAGCCGTTAAAACAGTTATGGAAGAAGCCCCTAATGCTGTTTTTCCCCTCCCTTGTTACAGCCATTGCCTCAATTTAAGTATTTTTCGAAAATCCCAAGTACAGGCTATTAAAAATGCTGTTTCGGCAATGCAAGAGACAATATATTTTTTAAAAGGTTCGTCCAAGAGAGAAGATGTTCTAAAACGAACATTAGGCCATAACTTTTCGGGGCTTCGCGAGACCCGCTGGATAGGAATGCATGATGGAGTATTCCAGTTTCGATCCGCTCTTCTAAAAATTATATCAGTTTTAGACTCAATAACTGAATGGAAAGATTCTGCAACAGCTGTTAAAGCTCGAGGGTTAAGAATAGTATAATGTGATGGCCAAACTCTTGTTGCAATTGTATGTCTCTCGGATTTACTTACTTGCACATTGCAATTGAGGCAATTTTTTCAAGGAACTCAAGTCAACTCAAAAGTTGCTCAGGATTACTTAAGCGATACTGTAAAATTTTACAAAGACGCCGTAACACCTGCAAAGCTGTTTTTAAAACTATATATGAGGAAGTATATGTGGTATTGCTGAAGAATTGGATGTGGAAATAAGGATACCCAGAAAAGCTTCCAGACAACTGTTCAAGAAAATCATCCTACAAACGATATAGTTACATACCGGTACTATAAGCAGACGATATATATAACTTATATATGTATATAGGCCTACAGGCATTCGATAATTTGATTCTGGATTTAAAAGATCGTTTTCCTAAAGAAACATTACATTTCTATAATGCAAATATTTTCTTCTCAATGACCAAACCAGATAATTTCGATGAAATTATACATAACTTGGTAACAAAGTATTAGTCATTCTTCCACGAAACTGTAGATGTGTTTAAAAGAAAACTAAAAGCTGAATTGGAGTTCTGGAAGTTGCATATGGATAGAGAAGAAAACGTTGGTCCACACAGTCCATTAGATGTCATATCAAAATGTAATAAACAGATGTACTCTTGTATACATTTTTCTATTAAGCTTTTGGTAATGTTACCAGTATCGATAGCCATGGGTGGCATTCGGGGGTGGCAAGAGGAGGCACTTCCCCCCCCCCCAATACTATCAAATAAATTACAAATCAGTGAACAGTAGCTTTGTACAGTATTTGACACGGCATTGGAAGGCTTTTCAAATCTAGTTTTCTTGCGTAGTTTAACTTATTCAAGCTATGCTATAAAATATGTAATGTAAAGTTAGCCACTTGGTAAACTAAAGAACTTCCCCAGGAATTATCACATCCAATGCTGGATTAACCATCTTGGGGGCCCTTAGGCAGCAGAATAACTGAGGCTCCCTCCAGATTATTTAATTTTTTTCATATTTGTGTGTGTGCATGTGTTTACATACGTTTGTGCGTGTTTGTGTTTTTGTGTATATATGTGTCTTTTGAAGGGCTAGCAAAAAAATATAACCTCCGAGTGGGCAGATAGACGAGCAGAAAGGCGGGCTAGGAGCCTATCTTTCTGTCTGTTCGGAGGTTAGCAGTCTCGCTAACTCGCCTTTCCGCACATTCTGAGGTTAGAATTCTCGCTCACCTCCCCCCCTTTTCCCCCATTGGGAGGTTAAAATTCTCGCTAGCCCGCTTTTCACTCGTTCGGAGGTTAGAATTCGCTAGCCTATCTTTCTGCCCGTTACAGATTAGAATTGTCTCCAGCGTGTCTTTCTGGGGTAATGCCAATGCCTCCACCGGAACACCGCCATTGATAATTCCTGCCTTTCTAGTCATTTCCTCAATAAAGGTAGAACGCCTTCACCTCGATTCGCTTGAAAAAAAAAAAGGTTGCCATCGTCGATTTTTGCCTCCCCAATCCCGTAGGTGAAATCCCGCCTATAGCAACAGCAGAAAGTGTCTTTCCGTGCTTAAGATTGTTGAAATCGTGGCTACGATCTTCTATGGGCCAAGAAAGGCTCAATGGGCTTGCTTTAGTGCATGTTCATTACAATGAAAGTATAGACATAATAAATGTAATTGATATGTATGCCGATTTAAGAAACCATTGTTTCCAGTTTGCATTGTAATTTATATATATAAAAGAGAAATACCACTGACTCACTGACAGATTCATCACGAAATCTCCGAAACTATAACACCTAGAAACTTGAAATTTGGCATGTAGGTTCCTTATGTGATGTAGGTATCCGCTAAGAAGGGATTTTTGGAAATTCGACCTTTAAAGGGGGAAAAAGGGGGGGAAGTTTGCCTGACTGACTGACATAGAATCAACATAGAGCAAAAACTACTGAATGGATATCAATGAAACTTTGAACATAGCTTCATCACAGGTCTTAGGTGCTCACCAAGAAACGGTTTTAAAAACTTTCACTCCTAAGGGGCAAACCCCCCCCCCCATTGTATGTATGTTCCACATCTCCTCCTAAACCACTGGACCGATTTCAACCAAACTTGGCACAAATATTTTACGCGACGGGAGAACCAACATAGGATAGGTTTTTTTTTCTATGGGGTCCTTTGGGGTTTTTTTTTGGGGTCTTCCACATCTCCTCCTAAACCACTGGACCGATTTCAACCAAACATTGGCACAAATATTTTACGCAACGGGAGAACCAACATAGGATAGGTGTTTTTTCGATGGGGTCCTTTGGGGTCTTCCACATCTCCTCCTAAACCACTGGACCGATTTCAACCAAACTTGGCACAAATATTTTACGCGACGGGAGAACCAACATAGGATAGGTTTTTTTTCTATGGGGTCCTTTGGGGTTTTTTTTGGGGTCTTCCACATCTCCTCCTAAACCACTGGACCGATTTCAACCAAACTTTGGCACAAATATTTTACGCAACGGGAGAACCAACATAGGATAGGTGTTTTTTCGATGGGGTCCTTTGGGGGTTCTTTGGGGTCTTCCACATCTCCTCCTAAACCACTGGACCGATTTCAACCAAACTTGGCACAAATATTTTACACAACGGGAGAACCAACATAGGATAGGTGTTTTCTTCGATGGGGTCCTTTGGGGTCTTCCACATCTCCTCCTAAACCACTGGACCGATTTCAACCAAACTTGGCACAAATATTTTACGCGACGGGAGAACCAACATAGGATAGGTGTTTTCTTCGATGGGGTCCTTTGGGGTCTTCCACATCTCCTCCTATACCACTGGACCGATTTCAACCAAACTTGGCACAAATATTTTACTCAACGGGAGAACCAATCTTAGGGTAGGTTTTTTCGATACGATCCTTCGGGGGGTCCTTTGGAGTCTTCCACATCTCCTCCTAAACCACTGGACCGATTTCAACCAAACTTGGCACAAATATTTTATGCAACGGGAGAACCAACACAGGACAAGTGTTTTTTCGATACGATCCTTTGAGGGGTCCTTTGGGTCTTAAAAACTATTAGATCTGGTTACTATGGCAACCCAATAGAATAGATTCTGGTTACCATAGCATCGGTGGAAGTCTCCCGCGTAGGAAATAGCGCGGGAGTCGTCCGACAGGCCTTCCCCGGAGTTCATCCACGGAACCCGGGGAGTCTTAGGTCGGATCCCGCGAAAGACGGCGGGGCCATAGTCCACGGTTCTTATAAATAAAGATATAGGTTATGATATCAAAGGTGGTGTATGCATCTTAAGAAACTTCTTAATAGTGTGTGAATTCAGAGTTGTTTCAGTTTGAATTTAAAAGTGGATAAGTTAAGATCGAAGTAAGTTGTAAGCGAGTATAAAAAACAAAGTTTTGATAGCAAATGTATTCAGATCATAGTGTTCAGACAATATAAATGCACTTGCTTCAGTTTGAATTTAAAAATTGATAAGCTGAAATCTATAGAGGTATTGTATTGTTAGAATAAGTTTAGGAGACACTAATTTAACAAATGCCTTATTTCAACATTAACACAATGAATTATAAAAGACAGTAAATACGCAGCGCATGCAAGTACTGTAGACATTTTATTGAAAACTAATTTAGCTGTTCGCCCTCTCCCGGAGTTAGAAATCGAGCAGGAGCATCACGCGCAACAGAATTCTTCTCCAGATATAAGAATACAGTTTATGACATGTTCTTAAACAGGTGCGATACAGAGTATTACTCCAGTGAGAATGCGAACGTAACAATATAAGGAAGATTATACAATATACAAGTAATATAACGTTAGAACAAGAATAGGTGCCCATGAGCCTATGAATAAATTATGAACCCGAGCAACGCTGGGTAAATCGGCTAGATATAGATATCTATATAAGCCAAATACCACTGACTGACTCACTGATCACGATATCTCTGAAACCACTGAATGGATATCAATGAAACTTTGAACGTAGCTTCATCATAGGTCTTAGGTGCTCACTAAGAAACGGTTTTAAAAACTTTCACTCCTAAGGGGCAAAAAACCAAATAATGAAATTTATCGCGGGAATTGCATACTTTGTAAATGAAGTGGTTGACATCTCAGTTTATTGGAAACCCCGAATACATTTAGTTCTGAGTTTTTAATCATTGTTTTAAATTGAAAAACTTCGTTGTTTGCAGGTTCTTACAGTCGAGAAAATTTCGAAGTTCAATTAATTAATAAATGTATGTCCTTTTTTTTCTCGGAAACGGCTCTAACGATTTTCTCGAAATAAATAATAAATAGCTGTTGCTATGAATGAATTAGTAAATAAACAAACTAAGAGTTGAGAATTTGTACAATCAATCTAATCCTATACTATTAAGCGAGCAATAATTGTACAATTACGTACAACGTGAAACTCCGTAGCGAAGCACGGGTATTTTGCTAGTTATAGTATATTGTTAATATCAACATTTTTGTAACGCAAATATATTTTACTATTAAAATAATCTTTTTATTATTATTATTTTAATTACTATTGTAATCTGCAGAAGTCACTCTTCCTTTTTTTACGCCTCCCCTCCCCCGAATTGACCACTAGCTCTAGTTCCCTCCCCCCCCAAAAATAATTCCTGGATCCGCGCCTGACAAGAGGGACTGTTAAATACTCTCGCAAAAACTGTCGCAGCTCTGTTAAATACGAGGTTGGAACACTTGCTCGGAATGTACATGTCTTATCAACAAGTTGATAAAACATGCCCGCGCGAACACACACACGCACACACACACAGTAGCAGAAAACTGAGTCAGTGAGAAGGTATATGAACTGAAACAAGATAAGTTCTACTATCTTTAGCCAGTGTTGCCAAAACAAGGATTTCAGATTAGCTGTGGTTTGAAAGGGAAGTATACGCTTCAGAGGGGAAGCGGGAGGAGGGCTAGAAATGGACAAGCGCTACGTGGTGGCCAAACCTCGAACTAATGACGTATATAGTCATTTAATTTCCCATACTTGTGACGTCCGTCAAAATTTGATAAAATTGCTAAACAAATCCGTAATAAGAGTCAAATATTTTTTTTCTCTTGGGTTGGCAATTCCTACATATTAATAAATAAAATGGAGTCTTCAGAACGAAGTTATTGTCACTAATAGCCGGTCAGCCACGATTTTATTAAGGTTTGTAATCTGGAGTCCATATACGGAACTCATATGCACATGGGCTTCACACTGAATGTAACTTGTCAATGTATGGACACAACTTCAACGTTGGAATGTAAATATATATATATAAGGTGGGTCATACATTAGCAAATACTAAGATATTTGTCTGTTGTTTGTTTGGGTAGTTGTTCATTTGCCTATTCAACCTTGCAGACGGTCGCTTCTGTTAGTTGGAGTGTTGGTATGAAAGCAAAATTGTATTCTTTACAGAGTGCTGATTGGTCAAAAGATTTACAATCTGACCTGAAATTTTGTGTACAACCTGTTGAAAGTCTTTTTTGAAGTTATTAAGTTTCAGTTCCATCCTTTTCTTATCTGCTAGCCACTAATACTTCATCTTCTCCTGCCAGTCCATGTTGATATAAAAGTTGATCAACTAGTTGTTGCCATGCAATTGGGGTATAGTGTTACTTAGTTTCATTTATAGAATACAGTAGAATGTTCTGTAACAACTGTACTATAAATTGTTAGGTAAACACAGTTTGTTCTACACGATTCTGGAAATAGCACCAAGAGAATTTTCTTAACTTATCTAATATAGTGGCAAAGGCTGGGAATGACATCATTGCCAACCTTATACAAGATGTGGTAGATGGAAAAATCAGTATTTATTGTAAGTTTGGTTAAGTGAGGTGTAGAATCAGTATGTGTGTTATGAATTGAAATTTGAATTTTTTGTGTCGTATATACTTTTATTTGTAAAAAATTATTGTGATAATAGTAAATAAACAGCCTAGATCACTGCCTAGAAGGTGACAAGTTACTGGCAACAGTAACCTACTCATTCAACGTGTGCATAATCCATGTTTTTGCCTCTTTTAAAGTATTTCATATTTGTGTTCCCTTTACTTTTGCAAAACTGTTGGGGACTGGAAAAAAAGACAGAAATGTTTGTAGGAAATTTGAGTCTGATCATGTGATCTGTTAGTATCAGAACAAGTGTTTTGGAAAAGGGCATTTTTGAACCATAAACCTTGTCTATAACAGTCACTTCAGACAAGACTGCAATTGAAGAACAAGGTATAACAGAGAGTAATGTTGTATCCTCCAATTCTTATTCTGACAAATAAAAAGACATTACAGCTTTAAAAATGTTCAGTTTCTAACAATTAATGAAAGACCTATTCATACTAGATTAGAAATATCACATTCAAGTGCCAATAGTTTTCCTAATGATTCGCTTTACCCAGTCCATGGTATAGACAAAATTAATTTAGTTCTTCAAGGCCCTTTTCAAGGCCGAGTGGAAGTTGAAAATATTTCTCATCATTTGGATAAAAATCAGACATTTTTCTGTTTTTCATTATACTACAGGTGTAACAACGAAATAAAACACTGACATTCATTAGCATTTTACCAGAAAAAGGTAAAATTTACTGTTTTTATGACAATTTTTTCACCTTTAAATAGACCCAACTTTTCTCTTACAGATCATGGTGTAAACGATTGAAAGAAAGTTTGTGCTTACCTGAAATCACATGAGATCACTAATAATCACATGGACAGTGGTGTTAAGTGGTTTTTATTTAGAAAGATGACAGAAATGTGAAATATCTATAGAATATGAGCTTTAAACTCAAGTTCTAACAGTAGGAAGATGCTGGAGAGGTATTTCAGAAAGGATACCTGTTGCAATCAAATATACAGCAACACATACTCTTGTGTTTACTACCCACAGAGAAAATCTAGAAGAGGAAAACAGCAGAAACTTACAACTTGGAAAGTTGTTGTCAAAGGGTACACCATTATGAGATACCGGTAACACTTACATCAAATAGAATAACATCACTTCCTAACTTACTGTCTGGGAAAAGTATCAAGAATGAATTAATTAAACTCATGGACCTGATTGAACTTTAAAAGTTATACAGAAAGTTCAAGAAGGAAAGTATTACTCAATCATTCTTTGGTGCACCAGAGATGTGAGTAACATGGAACAGATGTCTTTAATATTACGATGTACAGATATAATGATTGGTTGCACTGAGGAGCACTTTGTAGGGTTAACTAATAGCATACTGTAGAAACACTTGACATTAAAACTTGTCAATGACAAGGGTAAGACAATGGTTCAAACTTGAGTGGAGAGTGTAATGATGACTAGATTAATCAATCCACAATACTAGAAGACAATGCTTTTACTATCTAAACTCTTTGTGGCTGTCACAGTTGGTGCCCCCATTTGTGCAATTCTATAAAGCAACATTGTTTCTTTTCTACTTTTACAGAGGTTGTATAACTAGTTTCAGCATTTTTACAGAGGAGAGACGTTATTAAAAAAAAAATAATAATAATAATGAAACATACCTCTAAAGTGTCTGTCTGAAACAAATTGGAAATATAGACTAGAAAATGTAATGGGTGATCAATATCAGCTGTCAAAAGTTTCAGAATATCTTCAAATCCTTCAGACAAGAGAGCTGATTCCAATACTGCAAGTGCATTGATCTTGCTAATGAACAAAATTCTGTCAGATGAGCTTATAATTTCCATTACTGTATGATATGACATTTGATGATCATGAGCTTTATAAGTAAGTTATAAAGGAAAATTATAGAGTAGGGATCAGGAATCAACCAATTCGAAAGTTTCTCTCTTGGCTTGTTAAGTACAGAAACAGTGGTATGGTATCAGTGAAGATTATAGCAAATGAAATAGCTAACAAACCTATTATATAAAGCTTTTAAGCCTGTCAAAGTAGCTGGAAAGAAATGGAAACCCAGATAATATCAATGTAAATGCAGAAGATGGTTTTAACACAAAATATTTATATAAAGATATTAATATGATCAGCCAGAGTACTCTCACAAAAACATGTAGAGTAAAGAAATTATGAATAAAACTTTGGCTTTCTTTATAAAAGTTCAGTGTTGGAGAACAAATCTGTTGAACTTCTCCACAGACATAACTACCTTCAAAAAATGCTAATTGTGCAAATCGTGAATTTATCACACCGTGGTACAGTCGCAGAGGATCTCTATCAAGAACTGAATATATCTGTCAGAACTCTACTAAAAGACTTAGTAATCAGTGACACACTGAAAAATATTATTCAAAACAATACAAAAAAAATGCTCAACCTATGCTAGCTCTAGCATGAACCGATGATGCTAGTGTCTGTTCAGCTGCAGAATGGTAGTTTTTGAAGTTAAAGTTGAACGAACATTATTGTCAATTAAGTATATCTCAAAGGAGGTTGTCTTCATGGTTGTGATCTTATCAATTGTTTTATTTAAACAAATTTTTAATGAAATAATTATACAATACATAAAATAAATTGCTTATAGTGAATACAGTATAATGAGTACTTCAGCAAAGCTTTTCACTGACTAATTAGTGTACACATAATACTACTGATTAGTTTCTTATGGTCTACTTTTTTTTATTTCAGGTATTATACAGAATGATCCTGTCACATATTTTCAAAAAAGATAGTTTAGACGTTCGTGTTTATAGAGAAGATAATGTTTATAAGTGTGTTTATGATGAACAAGCTGACCATATTCAGCCTTGTTATTATAGTTCTCTCTGTAACAACAAGAATTAAACATTTAAATTAAATAGATATAGGCCATATTTATTTTATTTTCCATTGTTAGTAATTGTAGTAAGAGTGTTTGTGACCAATACTTATGAATACTAATATGCTCAGACATACATACACATATGTGCATACGTGTTATTATAATGAATATAAAATTAAACATCAGAGTCGAGCAGAGAGGTGGCAAGAATTCGTAGAAAATATACTCAGAAGATAGCTTAATAAAAAATGTATGGGGGCACGAAGTGGATGTAAATGTGGAGGATAAAGGTAAACCCGGACAATAGGAAAGCTTTGAAGTGTAGTGCTACAGGAAAATGTTAAAAAATAAAACAGGTAGGTAAAATATCAAATGGGCAGGCTCTGGAAGTAACAGAAGAAAGAGAAACCAATGAAGAACTACCTAGTTGGTCTAATAAATTCTCACTCAATAGATTGAGTTACTGATGACAAAAAAGTTTGTGTTTCAATTGAACATCTATAATAAGTAAACATAAGAAAAATGTAAAAATTTAAGTAAAATTTTGTCACTCACTCACATTAATTCAGTGTCTTCATCTCCATTTAAATTTTTAAGGAAGCTCTCAAAAGATTTGCATAGGACCTTGAAAATAAATATCAGTATCGCAACTGAACACAGACTACTATCTGTGACAGAAACACGAGAAATTTTATGCATGCGCGCACACACACACATACACACAATCATGCAAGATTTCTGTCAACACAAAAAACAAACCATTCTGTCATGTTTTCTTTGTAGAGTTGTTTAAGGCATATGAGTTTTGTGTCTTAACACAGAAAGAAATTAACATTATGCAAAAATAATTTTTGTTATAGACATCGGTTTATCACTGACATAAATTGTCCCAAGATCAGTGGCGGTTTCTTAATTGGTGCACATGAGCACGTGAACCCCCCACATAAATAAATATAAATTAATTAATTTTAACAAACACTAAATAAACGGGAAATAATTTGGTTTAGTTTTATGATGCAATAACAAAATGCTCGTTCTGGTAAAACAGTCGTGCAGTCGACACAGTGTAAGGTGTGCGCACAGCTCTGTACGTGCGCTGCTGGATCAAATGAGAGCGGTGACGTGATGCGGCATTGGCGCGGTGGTGGGGGCAAACCTCTCCCATGTAAATAATGTGCGCACATTCGGTTTGTGAACCAGTGCTGTTCTAGCCGTTGTAGGCGTCACGTTATTCGCTCTCCCAGTGTCGCTCGCGCCCAGTGCAGTTGTGTTTGTGTTGTGCTAATGTTGGTGATCGATTAGCAATGGCTGCTACCCCTGTGTTTGTGTTAAAAGAAACAATTTTTTCAAGTATTTCATTAGAAAAGAAACTCGAAATAAAACAACGTGGTCGTCCGACCCCAAAGCTTAATATCGTACAAGTGACCAAAGGTAAAGACAGAGATTTCAAAAGGGAATTTAAAGAAACTTTATATGAAAAGACTTCTTGGCTCTGCGGTTGTGAAGCTACAAACAAACTATATTGTTTCCCTTGTCTGCTATTTGCAAAACAAAGCTCTGAAAACTTAAACTGGATTAAGTATGGTTTGAATGATTTAGGTCATTTACTCTCGAAAATTAAAAAACATGAATGTTCTCAAACTCTTTGCTAGAGTTTAACTTGCTTGGTAAAGTCGACATACGTCAGCAGTTGAACAGCGCTTATCGGAGGAATGTAAAAGAACATAATGAAAAAGTAGAGAAAAATCGTTATGCGTTATCAAAAATAATTGACTGCATTAAATTTTGCGGCGCTTTTGAACTGGCACTTCGGGGATACAGGGAAGGAGATGACTCTTCAAATCCTGGGATTTTTCGAGGCTTAGTGGATTTTGCTGCTCAGATTGATGCCTCACTAAGAGAACACTTACGTGATGCAACCGTTTTTAAAGGAACATAAAAAAAAAATCAAAACGACCTGCTCGATTGTATGCTTCTTGTTTGCCAGGAAAAGATTAAGGAGGAAATAAAATTTGCAGATTTCTTCTCTGTAATCGCTGATGAGACCACAGATGTTAGTTTGACATTTCAATTAGCTATTGTTTTTCGCTACGTATTACCTAATGGAGAACCAGTAGAAAGATTTTGGGGGTTTATACATCCCCCCGGACACGACTCAGACTCGATCGCTGGATGCATTCTTGGCGCCCTAAAAAATGTTGTTGATAAGCCGGAAAAGTTAATCTCTCAGAGTTATGATGGAGTAAACGTGATGAGCGGACACCTAACCGGTGTACAAACAATTATTCAACGACATTACGAGTATGCTTTTTATATCCATTGCTATGCTCATCAATTAAATCTAGTGATTACTCGAGCTGCTAGCCAAAATCAGCAAGTGCGGATATTTTTCGCGAATTTGAGTGATGTAACAAACTTTTTCAGCAATTCACCTCAAAGAGCAGAAATTTTGGATAATATTGTCGGGAAAAGAATCCCTCGAGCTTCAAGCACTAGATGGAATTTTAAAAGCAGAACTGTAAGTACAGTATTCGAACATCGGGAAGACCTTATTACCTGTATGGAGGAAATAGAATCAACCTCTAAACAAGAATCTTCTATTACCAAAGCTGGAGCAATCTGGCGAATGCTGAAAGACCCAACTTTTGTGTTTTGGCTTACAGTTTTCCATAATATAATGCCACACGTCGACATTTTATACAGACAAATTCAGCTTACCTATACAGATCCTGTGCGAACAAAAAAGGACGTGGAAACCTTTCTGAGGGAAATAAATAAAGAAAGAGAAAAAATGAACTCCGTGAAAAGTGCTGTAGACCAGATGCCTCTACAACGCAAAAGAGCAAGACATGAAGAAGGCGGTCATGCTAATAGGACGATCGCGGCTAAAGAAGTATGTGATGTAATTTTGACGCAAATAAAAGAGCGGTTTTCATTTACATCGCACCATTCGGCCATATCCCTTATTGTTCCTCAAAAATTTAGTGAGTACAGTAAATCATTTCCTCAATCTGCATTAGATGAAACAATAGAAAAATACCCCTTTTTGGACAAAGCAAAGCTAAAAACCGAACTTGGAGTGTTTTACCGACGTGAAGACATAAGATGTATTAATGGTGCTGTGAGCTTACTGCAATTTCTTATACAAAATGATCTGAAAGATTCGTTTTCAGAGTCATATAAGCTTTTAAGGATGATATCGACAATCCCAATGACTTCAGCTGAAGCCGAACGATGCTTCTCGACTCTGAAGAGGATAAAAACCTTTTTGAGAAGTACGATGTCTCAAGAAAGACTTAATGCCTTAGCCATGTTATCAATAGAGAAAGAACTGGTGAAGACCCTCCCTAAGTTTAATGAAATAGTGATTGATAGATTTGTTTCCAAGAAAGACCGAAGGATGGACTTTGTTTACAAGAAGTTCACTTAGTTTTTGTTAAAGATCCGATTAACCTACTGATACTTGTAAGTAGTATGTATATAATTTTACTATTGTTTCAGAACGTGATTGCTATCATTATTACTAAATTTAATTTTTTTAAGATTAATTAAATAAATAATCCAGTTGAAGCTTAGTAAACTACAATGTTAGATTCATTTTGTTAATATTACTTACTAAAATTATTTAAAATTTCTTAGTAACGTCATTTACTTTAATGTTGAAAAATTATTGGAAATGCTACTGTCAGTGCAAATATTAGCAGGCACATGGATTAATAACGTACAATATTATCTGTGTGAACCCCTGGTGAGTTTACTCACGAGCCGCCACTGCCCAAGATGGTAAATGTTTATGGGGACTTTGATGATCTTTCATGTTCAACAGTAAGAGTAGAGTGCTAAATGAAATGTGGCTGAATAAGCCTTAAAGATGATCAACATATGGAATGTCCACACAACCTCAGAAGAAACTGTCCAGCAAGTGCAGGACAGATTTTAGACGATCACAATAAAAGAATGTGAAGTAGTCGAAGCCAGTTTGTGAAACATCACAAAAACATCAGTACATCACGCTTAACTAAAGTCTTGGATATCAAAAAGACATGTACAAAAGTGGGCACTGCATTTGCTACGATGTGATCAAAACAAGAGTTTTAATTAGTTTGCAATCTTACAAAATAAAAAGTTACAAAGAAATTAATTTCTGAGAAATATGTACAACTGGCTTTGTGCAACCATACCTGTAGGACAAATTTTTGTGTGGAAGTGAAGGTTAGGTGGAGTTTTATAACTACGGATGATACGCAGCTTCATTATTATATATCCAAAACAAAAGGACAGTTGAAAATTGAAAATATACTGGTAGTCCTGCCCAAAAGAAAGAAAATACTACTCAACTGGCAGACAAAGTTATAAGTTTTTTAGAGGTGGTACAAGAATTTAATTAGGGTAAACTTGCACATGCCTTTATTCTTGGAGAAATTATTCTTGTAAAAACACCTAAGTGATTTTTTGCTAAAAAAATCTTGTTTAATCAGGACAATGCACCAGCACACAAATCTACTTTGACACCATTAAGTAAAGAGATTAAATTTGAAAAGACAGAATACCCAGCCTATTCCCCAGGTTTGGCTCTCTCAGTGTAAAGCATCCCTCAACAAATGAAGTGGTGGTAGTCACTGTAGAGGAATAATTTGCAGACCTTCTGGAAAGCCATTATAGGGATGTGATAATGGTAATAGACCATGGATATCATAAGGTATTAATTACAAAAATTTACATTCAAAAATGAAATGTATTTTAATTTTTAAACCTAGCGTTTCCATTGCCAGGCTGAGAACTTATTGGGCCGGGCTGCCCTTGTATAACAAGAAGAGAGAGACAGCTTGTTGGAGTCACTGGATGAAGTACCGGTACACAGGATTACACTGACCTTGATAGAGGATGTGGTGAATGGGATGAATTCCAGGGGAAGTCAGAACTTGGAATTCCAAAGGCAGGCTGTTGAGGATGTGGGATGTAGGTATTCAGAGGTGAAGAGACTGGCTTAGGATATGAGAAGCTGAAGGACTGCATAAAACCAGTCAGGTGACTGACCACATGACAAAGAAAAAAATTAAACATAATAAAATGTTGTTATTATAACACCAAAGTTTAATTACATTTTAAACACAGATAATTTGACAAACAGACAGGCGTGCACACACACACACACACACACACAACTAAATAGATAACTTAGTTGGGTTTGCAGGTCACGAACAACGTTTACTGGTAATAGAAGAATTGGAGAGAGTTGTTCCAATTCTGAGAGTTGCTTCCAGGAGGCTACACAGATAGGAAAGTTTATATGGTAGCATATAAACGGATCAGATAATCATTGGT
Source organism: Magicicada septendecula (assembly GCA_034769895.1). Classification (NCBI taxonomy): domain Eukaryota; kingdom Metazoa; phylum Arthropoda; class Insecta; order Hemiptera; family Cicadidae; genus Magicicada; species Magicicada septendecula. Next base: position 779,505,652 of record CM068367.1, read on the forward strand.
TAGCTAAGCTATGTTGATCACCTTCAACACACAAAGTTATGGCCATAACCCTAGCTATGAAATACCGGTAGTTGAACATATGGACTTACTTACCAAAAACAAAGTGACCAACTATTATGGCAGTAATCACATCATCAAAGGTGCAATGAATTGCTGGTGTAACAAAAGAATCCGTTACTGAGTTGTCTTTTTTAGTTATTGTAGTTTCCTACTGTAACTAGTCTTCAAACAGAAGATTAGCAAACAGAAGGTGGAGGGCAAATGGAAGAATATAAAATTGCATATTGTTGGATTATCGAGGTTGTGGTAGAAAACGTGAGAAGTATCTAAAACTAAGAAGAGGGAACACACCACACAAAGGAACAGACTGGCTGAATATAGTTTATTTATAACTAATAATTTACCATCAACTTTAACCAAAATGGAGTGTACATATAAATTATACAAGAAATTACAAAAATATATAGAAAGGTAACATGAGAATCTTGCAAGTTTACTGTTACATTGTAAATAGTGAAGAACAGAAAGCGTACAAGAGATATATGATTTATATGAAGAAATTGGAGTATATAATAGTAATGGAAGAGAATACTAGTACTATTTTAATGCGAATAAAATAAAACAAAAAAATTTTAACACAAAATTAATGCAATTGTTAAGCACATACACATAATTGTCAACAAACCAGATCAATTATAAATATACAAAGAAATCATTATAAACTAAATAAATGAACACTTATAAGAATATAAAATCAATAAGTCATCAGAATAATAGAAGCAAAATAAATTTATCAAAACAGTGTTATCACTAACTTCAGTACGCCTAGCAATCATTATGCCAATCAAATAATTTACCATTAAGCACTGGCTACATAATATCAATTTGTTCATATAAGAAATTATTGCTTTCTTCATAATAATGAAATAATGAAATCATAAAATATCTCAAAAGCCCCAAAACAAATAATCCATTACAATACAGCGCCACCAATAGACACAGTAGTATCTATAATATAGATATTATGTCTATTATAATAGACATATTATGTCTTTACTGGATTTCCCTTAACAGAATCCCAACTCCATAAAACCACATGAGCACTTGACGATATTGTGGTAAAAGTAGGCTCACTGAGCAACACACATTATATTACAACAAGTAGACTTTAAGAGGTCTTTCACCATCCATATTCTACATATAGTCACAGTTTATTACAGAATATTATTTCAATGTATAACAAATATTCAAGTGTCAAAATAACAGCAGATCAAACATATCATATTATAACATATTCACACAATTACAGTATTTGCATAATGTATATCCAAATTACAATAATTTAACATTACTAATTAAAGATTACAATGCTAAGCAATTACAAGTAAAATTACAATAATATAACAATAATAATATGTACTTTGGGGCTGAAGTATTATAGTTACTCCCCCACTACATTACGTTACTAGATTACTTTTATACACAATATAAATATAAATTATATATATTGTAACGAGTCGATCTGTATGTACTCTTTAAAAGTGTGTTTTATCGTGTGTTAGCCCCACACGTTGTAGTCGTTACTTTATGTTTACTTACTTTTTTTAACTTTCCACGCTGACGATGTCCATCGCGAACTCACAAATTACCAGTACCAATATCTCACGAGTGTAAACCTTACCTGTCCTTAATGAGTAAATTTAATTCCCGGGTGGCGCCAAATTGTTTATGAAAACAATTAAAAATGTGAAATTGAGCGGTCGTTCTAGACGGTGTTGACTAATTCAAATTACCCTCGCAACTGGCGGGCATATGAATCTCACTAGTAGTTCGTCGTGCTGCCGACGTCTAACGCTGGCAGACAATTTCGCTCGTCGCTAGAGTACACAAACTTTATAATGCAATTTATAATGAAATAAAGGATGGTTATTACTACTCAGTACTAGTTTATTAACGTGAAATAGTTAATAGTTATTCATTTAAATACAAAATTATATACTGTTATTAAATAAAGTTGCTCCGGCAATAAATAGACAATTTTCTCAGGTTGGCTAAGATGATTGAAACGATTCTAAATCGACATGGCTGTCAGCAATGTTTATTTTCTACAGTTCGTTCAATCGTGGAGTTCTTTAGGTTACAAACAAATATTAATAAGATGATAATAAAGTACACTACCTTATATCAATGGTACTTATATACTATTAGAGTTAATTACAATTCGTTTTTTAAGTGTTAAAAGTGTGTATTAAGAAATTGTAATTTGTACACAGGTTATTTTCTGTTTCCATACAAGTTTAGGTTTTATTCTCAATTAATCCTTGAAAGAAATTTAGTTATCAGTTTGGAGTGAGAGTTATTTGTGTTGTGAGAAAAATTAATTAGAATTTATTATAATTAGTAAAATAGTTTACCTTTTTCTTGTCCGTCTGGTGGCCTTTTCTCTATATTTAATTCAACGCGTTTCAGGACATATGCCCCATCATCAGGAATATCCCTTGTTGAAGTTCGTCGATCGTTAAAATATTAAAAACACTGTATATACAATTTTACACATAATAAATATAATATAAACATAAAAAACACATAAAATACCCAAATTTGAGACACACACGATATCGGTGGTGCGCACCACGACATGCTATAGTCGAATCGCATTTATTCCATAAATTCGGGTATTTCAGATATACTTAACAAATCTGTTGAATTCAGGTGAAGAGTCACTCAGTTCTGAGTTAGGTTGGGTCCATACGATCATCAATCTTCCATCATTTATAATTTTGATTACGTCTGGCTTCTTTTTCGAATAATGTGGATTAAATAATTAATTTAGAATATGACAATCTGGTCTATTGTCTCTGTTGATTTGACTAATTCTTCATCAGACTTCTTGCATCCTCATTTTATTAAAATTTGACTTATTTTTTATTATTTTAATTTAAAATTGAGTCGAATATGGTTTGGCTTCTGTATGTCTTAAGCGTCAATAATGAACTAACTTTTTATAACAGAATTATATTAAATAACGTTCCGTTGTTATGGCAACTGTCTGTACTCTCATTGGTTGATCATATTTCTGCCTATTGTTATAATATTTGAATTTTAATTCAAAATGAATAAATATCTTCTGATGGCTATTATTCTTCTGTCTTCTTATCTGTGTATTAGATATTATCACAACTGTTTATATTTTCTTTCAAAGATCATTTTGACATCCCACAAAGCTGGGTTTGTTCATGTATTAAAGTTTTGACAATAATGTTATGTAACCCCTCTTTCAATTTTTTATGCTTTATAAAAAATTCTCTAATTATTTTTTTTTTGTTGAAAGAGGGGCCACTAGTTATTTAAAACTAGGCAGAAGGCCTAGAGAAGCAAAAATGCACTGGGTCCAGTGAGACGGGACTTGCAATTAAACTCTCTGGTAATCAACAATAACAACCTTTATTATGTGAAGTTACATGCAGCACAATTCCAAAACCCCGTAATTCCCATAATGTCCAAAATCACATAATTATACATATATATATATCCCCTGTTTATACACATTGACATAAATCATAAGTTTGACATAATATATCTATTTAGTTATACATGTATATATTCTCCTCAATCTGCAATGATCATGATCATCAGGTAACAATTTTCTGTTTATCTCTCGACATTATAAAAAGGTACCCTTGTATATATAATTATCACTCTACCCGAAACACATAACAACAAATAAAATCACAATTAATTTCACCCAATCACAGTTACAACTCAACACGCCATACTATTCAAAAGCCTCACGGACGCCTGTACATCATACTTTCATCACCCCGGATATATAAATATTAAATAACTGGAACCCACCATTATCTATGAAACTAAATGGAAACTAATGTCATCAACAACCGCAACCCCTTTTACATTTTTATAATGTCAGCAGACAGACTAAGGACAGTAACAATTCTATGTCAGATACAAATATACACTATAATTGAGAAAACATTTGTAATGGCTGGTAATCAAAGAAAATATAATGATAAGTAAGCTTTCTACAATGATGAGCAAAATGTGAAACTTATTGATCTATTAAACTCACAGAACCCTTCTAAAAATCTGTCATAAGAATGCTAAATGTTTAAAAATTATTCATTCATTTAATTATATACCTAGTCCTTATTTAATCATAAGGATTTGATAATATCCAAAAATTAACAAACAGGTTTAGCACATAATGGCCAGAAAATCTAAGTTACAAAAAATAAGTACCGCCTGTATATTTCATTCCAGGTAAAATTTGATAATCTCAAAATATTAAATATATAGACCTTAAATGAATAGAAAAGTTAATTTCAGCCATCTGTGCATATATCAAATAAAAAAACATGCTGTGTACGTGCAGCTGTAGGAGTGTACCAGAACAGGCCTGACCTGACAAAATATGACCCATAGAAAACCTGCATGAAATGGCACCAACAGGAGCCTATGCTGTGTACGTGCAGCTGTAGGAGTGTACCAGAACAGGCCTGACCTGACAAAATATGACCCGTAGAAAACCTGCATGAAATGGCACCAACAGGAGCCTACCTTGTGAACAGAAAACCCATTTATAAAATAACACCCAGAAACAGAATAGAAACAAAACCCCCTCCAACCCTTGCATACAGAAAAATAATTAATGTGAAACCCCAGTAGCAAACTAAGAAAGACATCCGAACCAGCCGGTTCGGAATCAAGAAAATCAGACCTTTGTACTTAATTTAGAAAAATTTACCCTTACAACTTTTGCACCCATAATATCTATGAAAACAGCTCTGGGACGCTCCCACAGGTCAGCTTACAATTGCAGTGATTGTACTGTATTATCAAGTTTAATTAACCTAGAATTGTCTTGCCGACACACCCTCGTTTTAACCATGTTGTTGAATAAAGTTAAACTGTTATGGCACAAACACCTCACATGGAATGTTGCGCGGGCCAGGACAAAATAAAAAAAGAGTTTATATCACCTCATATGAAGTGGGCGATTCCATCATGTTGGTGACAGCTAGTCCCGCCTCCTCGGTTAGAAACGAAGCTTCAGTGGTTCATAGCTGATGAAGGTGGCAGCACACCAAGCTGTGGTCAGATCTCCATTCTATGAGAGAACCCGGCGAGTCTTAAGCAATTAGCCTGCCTTAAAGATGATGAAGACTACAAAGAACGGCTACTGAGGAAGACGGGCTGAGTTGTTTATTCAGTGAGTGCAGGGCCGGAACTGAACAGTTGGCATGTGTTCAAAACCGAACCCCGAACTCGCCGCTAGATAGCGTTCATAGTCGAAACAGCGCCACCGAAATTGCGCTTGCCAACTAATACTTCGACACTTGTCCGAATCAGAAAAAAAACTAGGATTGCATTTCTTCGAACGCCGGATTGCGCAAACTCCGGCACACCCCCACCCCAAAAGGGCAACCTGGTTGCCCCACACTTGAACTCAGGGGTACCCTGCAGTGTACCCCCATAGTTTGAAAAACACGAATTTCAATGGTGATCTCAGTGGTCCTTGTTCTCAGGAGAACAGAGAAATCTCACAACTGCGGCCATCCCCATGTGACCCTCTCCGTCATGCCAACCCCACGGGACCGCCCCAACACGTCACCCTCTCTGGTGACCACCACCTACCTCTACCGGTGCCACTCACATACCCGTCCTAAGACCAAACAAGGTATCCCCAACCTTGGTACGTGAGTCACCATCCTACTCTCGTCCGCTTCTTGGACCGACCAGCCATATGCACCAACAAGGCCTCACAATCCTTGCCATATGACTGGCCCACATCCCTACACTAGGGCGGACGGCCCCGCTTAGCCCGACAGAGAAGACCGCATAGAGGGCACGCGAACATCACTCCCAACTCTTACTTAATATTCTGATCACACCGTAACTAGCAAGGAGAGGGTTTACTTCACTACGGCACCATCTACACACCTTCTCTCTCAACGAAAAGAAAGACCATGGAAATCAACCGGGGAATGCGGCATGGCTCGGACCCTACACTAATCCACAATCAAAATTCTACAACAAAGAAAAGCGAAAACAACACCACACTATTACTCCATCCTAACGTCTCCAAACGGGGACACTATCACTCTCCAAGAAACCACAATCCAAGTGCACGCACACTCTCAGCAAGCTCAAGCTCTCTAACTTTCTAACTCCTTGTGATATACACTTTTTTTTTTTTTTAACGGGAGGGGTAGGAAAATCAGGAAGATGAAACGGGGCAAGGATCATTGAAGGTCAAGAGCGAGGACTAAGGGTAAGGACATGATTCCCTCCGAAAAGGAGAATGACTGGAGAAAACCAAGGCTTGCGTGGGCAGGGGCGCAACCCTGAAGTAGACGTCGAACACCACTGGGACTGTGGGGAACGTCTACCCGCTACCCGTTAACCGCTTCTTCTCACCTTTCTGTGACGGACTTTAGGTACTCGTTCCTTTCGGACACCACTCTCTGAGAGATTATTACGTGTTTAGCTGTACTGACTTGTTTCCTCTGAATCAGAATCAAGGCAACTTACCTCACTACCCTTACCCCAATTTGGATTATCCTCATCCTCTGGTCCATGTGAAATTTCTTTCCGTTCTTCGGAATCCTCAACACTACTTACAGAAGGCGTTTGCACATCTTCACACACTACATCATTCTCACTCGCACACTCCACAACGCTGCCACCAAACTCCTCCTCAACTTCTACCTCATCTCCTTCCACCACACTTGCAGCATGGACATCCCCGTGTCCATCCGCAACCTCAGAAACTTCTGCAGCCTGGACATCCCCATGTCCATCCGCAAACTCAGACTCTTCAGTCCCCCTAACACCTATAACTATACTTCCCTGTGCAACATCCGCAGACCGCTCTTCTGCCTCTTCCGTCGATTCCACTCCTTCACCACTTTCAGCAACTACAACGTCCTCAATATTTCCCACCCTGGAATCCAGCTGTCCAGGTCCATGTGCAATGTCTAAATTAAATTTTACTGGCGATGGTAAAGCTACACCATCACGTGACTTCTCATATCCCTGCGTAGGCGATGATGATATAACCGGATCTGGATCCGTCACGAACCGAGATGGAGATACCGGAACAAATTCTGCGGCATCTGGATTCAACTGTGACGTCCTCTCTGAGTCCTGTAATTCAGTATCAACAGACGTGTTCTTGTTGTCTGGTGTTGATCCCCCGAAGCCATTCAGCTTTTTTTCTTCCGCTTCACCTTCTTCATCCACTACTCTATTAGGCACTTGCGATTCATCTGGAACGTTTAAAGTTTCCTTTCTCTCCGAATAGGAATAACACCTTGCTACAGGCTCCCTACTGGCCGATGTTGGTTCCCTAATATAACTTCTTCTTCCCCTGTTAATTTCATACTTCTTTGTTTTCGGTGCTGTAGCTGTTGTTACCATCTTTCCACTTGCCACCCCTTCGTAGCCTCCATTACTTCCGGAATACTCAGTTTTTCTTACCGTTTCTTGTGTTCTCCACCAACCACCATATTCGTCATTTTTAGCTCTTTCTAATGGGCTCCTTGAGTATGGGTTACCTCTGGCAGCTCTTCCCCGGGACTCGTCATTCGCCTGGACAGTACTAGAAACCAGACACAACCGGTCCAGATCCGCGAAACAACGTGGACGGTCCGCGAATACCAAACGAGATCTCTCTTGGGGATGCAGTCCTTCCAGAATTGCTTGTATAATGTACCTCTTGGGCAACCACAACCTCAATACCCGGGCAGCTTTCCGTATATCGTGCACGAAGTCCCCCAACGCCTCTCCGTTGGCCTGTAGGCGATAGAATAACTCAAACTTAAGCTGGCCACATCGTCGAAGGGGTATGAAGAAGTCCAACACCTCCCCATGGAAAGCGTCAACACTGCCGCCCCGATGCAGAGTGTTGGTGACCAGCTCAGCCAACGAACCCCAGCAATACGGGTATATAAGGGCCAAGACCTCCCCATCGGACACCCCCGGGAAATCTGCCAACTGCAGGACAAGGTCTAGGAAAACCAGCAACTTGTCTTCATCTATTCCATCTACCACCGGAAATTTCTGGAGAACCCCAGAAATGGGGTGGGGCAATTTCTGATAGCATACCGCCGCCAGACTTGCACAATTCATAACACACACCAACAAAACATAAATTCCCATGAAACACCTAACACAAACATAACTTACAAAACAAAAAAATTCGAGTACTGTTCCTTCCTTCGAGCGACCCCCGGGTTCCCTAGTGCTGCGGAGACCTGACCTAATCCTGAACCAACTTCGTTGACATCACCGAAGAGAACAAGCAACAACTAACATGTACATAACATACACAACACCTAACACCAACCACGACATACAACATCTCACCAACACGTAGCTAACAACCATAAATCGGCATTAAATCCTGAAAATTCTCAACACATGAATTAAATCGGTGACGGTACCGACTTCCGATCAGGCCATACCGCATCCCGCTAATCCCACGCGCTATAATTCGACCTCGATTTACTAATAGCTACTATCCCCCCATGCTGCCTAAGCATGGCTTCTATCTGCCTAAGACCCCCGGCAGTTCAACATCTCAAAATTTTCTAACTACTAATGCCTGCCTCGTGGTGTGATCAGACTCCCAAATCAAACAAGCTAACAATTATACAATCACATACACATATAAAACATTAAACGTGATATAACATTGACCTATGTGTTAATCTCTTTTTTTTTTGAAGTTTCATTTTGCCCCAAATGTTTTCTGAGTTTGCAAGCCCCGCCACACCCAAGGACCCAAGGGTAGAACCCTAGATACAACCACGCTCTGCTACCAAATGTAACCCCTCTTTCAATTTTTTTATGCTTTATAAAAAATTCTCTAATTATTTTTTTTTTTTTTGAAAGAGGGGCCACTAGTTATTTAAAACTAGGCAGAAGGCCTAGGGAAGCAAAAATGCACTGGGTCCAGTGAGACGGGACTTGCAATTAAACTCTCTGGTAATCAACAATAACAACCTTTTATTATGTGAAGTTACATGCAGCACAATTCCAAAACCCCGTAATTCCCATAATGTCCAAAATCACATAATTATACATATATATATATATATATACCCCTGTTTATACACATTGACATAAATCATATGTTTGACATAATATATCTATTTAGTTATACATGTATATATTCTCCTCAATCTGCAATGATCATGATCATCAGGTAACAGTTTTTTCTGTTTATCTCTCGACATTATAAAAAGGTACCCTTGTATATATAATTATCACTCTACCCCAAACACATAACAACAAATAAAATCACAATTAATTTCACCCAATCACAGTTACAACTCAACACGCCATACTATTCAAAAGCCTCACGGACACCTGTACATCATACTTTCATCGCCCCGGATATATAAATATTAAATAACTGGAACCCGCCATTATCTATGAAACTAAATGGAAACTAATGTCATCAACAACCGCAACCCCTTTTACATTTTTATAATGTCAGCAGACAGACTAAGGACAGTAACAATTCTATGTCAGATACAAATATACACTATAATTGAGAAAACATTTGTAATGGCTGGTAATCAAAGAAAATATAATGATAAGTAAGCTTTCTACAATGATGAGCAAAATGTGAAACTTATTGATCTATTAAACTCACAGAACCCTTCTAAAAATCTGTCATAAGAATGCTAAATGTTTAAAAATTATTCATTCATTTAATTATATACCTAGTCCTTATTTAATCATAAGGATTTGATAATATCCAAAAATTAACAAACAGGTTTAGCACATAATGGCCAGAAAATCTAAGTTACAAAAAATAAGTACCGCCTGTATATTTCATTCCAGGTAAAATTTGATAATCTCAAAATATTAAATATATAGACCTTAAATGAATAGAAAAGTTAATTTCAGCCATCTGTGCATATATAAAATAAAAAAACATGCTGTGTACGTGCAGCTGTAGGAGTGTACCAGAACAGGCCTGACCTGACAAAATATGACCCGTAGAAAACCTGCATGAAATGGCACCAACAGGTGCCTACCTTGTGAACAGAAAACCCATTTATAAAATAACACCCGGAAACAGAATAGAAACAAAACCCCCTCCAACCCTTGCATACAGAAAAATAATTAATGTGAAATCCCAGTAGCAAGCTAAGAAAGACATCCGAACCAGCCGGTTCGGAATCAAGAAAATCATGCCTTTGTACTTAATTTAGAAAAATTTACCCTTACAACTTTTGCACCCATAATATCTACGAAAACAGCTCTGGGACGCTCCCACAAGTCAGCTTACAATTGCAGTGATTGTACTGTATTATCAAGTTTAATTAACCTAGAATTGTCTTGCCGACACACTCTCGTTTTAACCATGTTGTTGAATAAAGTTAAACTGTTATAGCACAAACACCTCACATGGAATGTTGCGCGGGCCAGGATAAAATAAAAAAGAGTTTATATCACCTCATATGAAGTGGGCGATTCCATCATGTTGGTGACAGCTAGTCCCACCTCCTCGGTTAGAAACGAAGCTTCAGTGGTTCATAGCTGATGAAGGTGGCAGCACACCAAGCTGTGGTCAGATCTCCATTCTATGCGAGAACCCGCGAGTCTTAAGCAATTAGCCTGCCATAAAGATGATGAAGACTACACACAAAGAACGGCTACCGAGGAAGATGGGCTGAGTTGTTTATTCAGTGAGTGCAGGGCCGGAACTGAACAGTTGGCATGTGCTCAAAACCGAACCCCGAACTCGCCGCTAGATAGCGTTCATAGTCGAAACAGCGCCACCAAAATTGCGCTTGCCAACTAATACTTCGACACTTGTCCGAATCAGAAAAAAAAACTGGGATTGCATTTCTTCGAACGCCGGATTGCGCAAACTCCGGCACAGTTAATATTATGTTATTACATTTCTTTCTTATTTTATGTTTTTAATCTAATTCTGACATCTTAATATGGTTCACTAATTGTACTTAATTAGTTACTTGCCCTGGATTTTCTAATACAATAGTTAATTTCTTATAATTTGTTTATTTTGGATTTATACAGTTAGGCATTTTATAGGCCTAAGTAGTAATTGGCTATATCTTCTTATTTTACACAAATTAAAGATTATTTTTTATTTAAATATGTTTTGCTTGGTGTCACTTATGGCTTGTTTACATTTTGAATTAATTTGGCTGTTTTACAATAATTGTATGTTCTTATTACTTTACCAAAATCATTGCTTGTCTGTTATTCTCTTATTTCTTTTTCTGTCTTTACTCTAAAGATTATTATTATGTTTGTAAAATTTTATCTCCTTACTCATATCTATTGCCATTTCTTATAACTTGTTTATCAGTTAACATTACTTATAAAACATAACACAAAAATTAGGTTTATGGTCTGTTTACTTTTTTCGGCCATATTCCTTCTTATAAACTTAATTGAACAAATAACCATCTTGGTGAATAACATTATAACACCATTTATTTTATCTTGCTAATCATCCCTTTGAACATTTTTATTAACATAGGATGTTTTATTTATTTTGCACTCATATTATTTAGTTTATTCTTCTTTTAACATTTACTATATATTTTTTACTACTTAACCATTGTAACAATAGCATTCTTAATCATTATGGGATTTTTATCCTGAATACCACTGTATTCCTAATCTACTATCACTTCTAACTATAATAACAATATTCTGGTTATTCTTATTTTTTGGTATTTTTCACCCTTAAACTAGTGTTAATCACTGGTTTTGGTGTTTTTACCTATATGTTGTGTTTTCTATTTATTTTGGGTTACACTGGCACTTTGCACTTTTTTACTGTATTTTAGTGTTACTAGTGGTGATTCCCTAATATTGATTTCTTTTACTCACTTAATCACTTTCACTTCCTACCTATCTCTCACTTCTGGGTTTTTTATTGTTTTATTCACAATTGTTAGTTAGTATGTTAACAAATTTCATGTTCTGATTTACTTATCATCATAGAGTTATTCATAACATATAATATCTATTTCTCCGGTTAGTGTACTTTAATTGAGATTATTTTATTTGATTTTAATACTTGTCATTTACATTTATTATTTGTTTGTGCCTTTTTCATCATTATTTGAGTTTATACCTTCTCATTTTATTTTCTTTTATTGGATCAATCACTTGGGTTGGGCCATAGTCATTTGTCTCGTCATAGTCATTTTATTTTCATTAGTTTAATATAGTTAATTCATCATAGTTTTTTCCCTGGTATTGGGGCAGCTTTTTGTGTTGTTAACAATATATATTGTAAAAAGACGGTGTCCGGTATATAAAATTTACATTTATTTATTTAAATTTGTTATGAATTTAATTAATTTTATTAATTAATTAATTTTAAATTCGGTTAATGTTTTTTGTCGTTGTTTAAAAAATGTTTTAAAATTGTTCGATTAGATTTCTTCGAAACTTGTTTATGGTGTGACATTTCTTCTGTTGACTAGGCGAATCTATGAAGTTGATCTCTCACTGAAAGTACATTTAGTTTTTTATTAAATAATTACTTACTTGAAGTGAATCTGGCTGACCATCTTGAAGTGTTGAGGTGACAATCTAATTTTTGATTTATTCACCATAAATTCAATTTGCCGCTGTCTGTGTTGCCATACATGGAGAGGTGTCCACCTGTTCTGTAATAACCTAGTCTACTGAAATAAATCGTCTGACTCTATTTTGTCGTATAAAATGGTGATTTATTCTCTGATAATATTCTTTAAATTGTTTTAAAAATATAATAAACTGTTCTAGGGTTAAATCGCTTTACAATAGAATTTACTTTTATGAAAATCTTGTCTCAGGGTTGGTAGTTCTGATTTACAATTATCAGACTGATTAAACTTATTTTTTGGTTAACTATTTAGTTAAAATGTAGGTTCTTTTAGCCTGCAGAATACAAATAAGACAACTAGAAAACTTATACTACCATTATTGGGTAGTTGGAGAGTGATTACAAATCAATTACATCTTAATGCATAATAGAAAACATTATAGCCATGCCTGGTTCCGTCATTATAGGTTAACTTGTTGTATTGTCAATCGACAATGAACATTAAATGAATTAATAATTCTTCATAATACATAAAATATAAACACAATAAAATAATAAATCAATTCAGTGTTCCTTGAAGAATCATCTGAACAGTTATACTGGATTCCTTCAAATAGGTAATCGTTTAATTATTAGAATTTTATTTCGCTTGGTATGAACTTCTTTTATTAATAAAATAATGAAATATCGTAATAGTAGTAGACTCTTCCTTAACTCTAAACATAAATTATATTTTCATTTTTTAGCTGTTGATAATTAACCTTGTCAACTGACAATTCTCAAACTTCTGACTAACTATTGTTAGTTTAATATTGGTTTAACGATTAATGACTTCATCGATATGTTATTAATTGCAACACCCTTAGTGTTTATATTGAACAAACTATCATCATCTTCATAACTCTTATTTACTAATTAAATAAAATGAATTTGAGAATTCTCTTTGTAATTAACTGCTGAATGAAAATAATAGGGTGCAATGCTCTTTATTCGTTAGTCTGTACACATAGTATTAATGTTGTTCGATAAAATATATCGTCAATTTCTTAACTTCCGTAATAAAAGTAAAAAAATCACTTTACTCCCTGTATATCGCGTAATTGCTATGGATTATACACTTAGCAATTCATGTCGCACTATTTAGTCTTCACTAATCTTTAACTGTAACGTTATTATGATTTTGCACAAATGAGGTTATGTTTTCATTGTTTACATTTGATAACATGCACAAAGTTAGGTTAGACTGTTGTTATCTGGCGATGCCGAGCTGCCGTTTGTCCTCTTCAATGGTTATTCAAAAAGTGTCTCAAGATGGCATTAATTTCTGCTGTTCTCATCTGCATTCCTTGTAAAATTTATCGAATTCTCTTTTTTGATTGGCTGAAGATCTTTACTTGAGCATACATACCCCCTTCGCAAAATTATTGAATTGTTACAATAAGCGCGTCTTTGGGTTCAAGAGTATGAACTGGTGCTAGACATTTTTCCAAAATAAATCAAATATTTTTAAATTGATATAACTTTCTTATCACACCTCAGATTGTGAATCTAATCTTACTACGGTATGGCGAATATTTGGCTCTTAATTTAGAGTCCACACATGATATGTTTTCGTCCATGATTAAGGAAGATATTGTTTGAAATTAACACTTTGCACTATTTATTAATAAATTTATATATTCTTTGATTAGAACTAACTAATGGCAATCACATCTCTTCGAGATTATGCTTTTCAAGTCCTTTTACACTCTTTACTTATCATCTATTTATGATTATTAACAAAATATATCTCCTATGCTAAAGTTGCATTAGGCCTATGAGTCTACTAACTATATTGATTAATTGCAATTGAATATTTGTTTCTGGGCAATTTCTGTGGTGTCCCAATTACACATAGAGTGTCATTACAACTACTGTTTGACTTAGTTACTGGGAATACATTGTTATTCCCTGGTTTTGATTCTATTTAATCACCTCTGTATTGTACTATCAGGTGTCTCCTTACTTTATTTCTTTTTTAATTAAGTAGTGTTCTTTCAAGTCACTATCTTGTTCAGAATTGTTCACTACAGTTATTACATTGGTTTACAATCTGGTGTTTTTTATATATTGGTTCGTCCTCTTGTGTTGAGAATTGAATAATAGTACTTGCATCTAGTGTTACATGACAGATGTGCTTAATTATTATTATTATGCCTTACATTAGTGATAATAATTATCTTACTATATTATATTAGTGATATACCATCTCCCTTATTATACAGGTATCACCCTTTCTATTTCTGTTTAATTTTACAACTGGTTTTATTTAAGTTTTACACGGTGATTCCCATTTTGTCTGTTTTTGTTCATTAGGTTTACATTAATTATCATATAAATACTACTCTAGGTACCTGATCTTGGTACTGGTAGAAACCTTACAACCTCTACTTGATTTTTTGTCCAAGAGATTTTAGTTTAATTATGTTTTAGTTATTATTTCTTATTAATCTAAGTGTAAAGTAGGCCTACCTGTATTTAGGTTATGGGTCTTCCCACTCTAAAGCAACTGAGCTGACTGAGGTTGACTGAGCTGATTTTAATTTACACTTTTAATCTTGTTTTTACTAGTACTATGTTATTAATTATCACCTGTAATTTATTAATTAGTTCTTTTTTCTTTCTATTATCTTTTTTTCATAACTTAGTAATTATTACTGTTATTTGACAATTTTGATTCTCTTTTCATTTACATTAATTCTGGGGTCATAATATGTTATTATACTGTTGTTTACAGCTTCTTATTATACTAATATTATTATTACTCTCACACTCTTGGCTAATATTGGATGCCCTACTCAATTACTAGACTGGTGGTCATACTCAGGTCATCTAAGGTAGTCAGTTAGTGTTTTGTCTATCTGTCCTTGTCTCTCAGTTAGTGCTCCACTGGTGTTGGTTATTTATTTCACATTTGGCCTTCTTATCTCATTGTTATTGTGGTTTCTTGGTTCTTCTTAGGTCACCATTTTGATTGATATCATTATTATTATTATTTCTTCTTTGTAATATTTTCCATTCTTGGTTTCTTGGCTTCTTACTGACCGGATCTATTGGGATATTGGATATATTGTATAATCACTATTTAATGCATTTTCTTTCTTGTTATTTTTATTATTACCATTACTGTGGTAACTCCCTTGTTGTGAGTTCATTCTTCTATTATTATTTGCTTATGTAGTTTTCAAGCTTGGCATTCTCATTGTAAATACTTAATGGGTCTTGTCCCCCTCAATTATTATGACATGTTACTCATATTTTGACGTTTAAAATATCATCCGTTTAAAATATTATAAGACTTAACAATAAAGAAAAATGAAAACATTTTGAATACTCAATATACAGGAAACCTTCTCAAACTGATTTAGTAATACCAAATACTTCTAATCATCCTCCCCAACACAAAATGGCAGTATTTAATTCCATGATTTACCGAATGCTTAGGATCCCATTAAATAACACAGAAAAACCAAAGAAAGAAATATTATCCAACAAATAGCAGTTAAAAATGGATACAAAATAAAAACTATTAATAAATTAGAAAATAAAATTAAACATAAAATCATTAATAAAATTTCCAAGAACACTACATTTAAAAATTCACCTATTAATAATAACATATAATATACAACCTTCACTTATTACGAAAATATAACTCAAAAACTAAATAAAATATTTAAAGATACTAATTTAAAAATATCTTATAATACAGATAATATAATTTTTAATAAAATAAAACCTAGAACTAAAACCATTACTCACAATAAAAATGGAATATATAAAATAGAATGTCCAGATTGCAATAAATTTTACGTGGGCCAGACCAAGAAAAAACAACTAGATAGATTCCTTCAACACTGCAATGCATATTTAAAACCAAATATTTATAAATCTAATTTAGTCACACATTGTTAAATAATAACCACCAATTTCCAAACACTGAAAATATGAAATTAATTAAAAGCATACAAAAAGGTCAAAAAATGAATATTTGGGAAAATCTTAACATTTACAAACACAATAACAATAATTTATTAATTTTAAATTTAAAATTGTTCCATTATTTATTAAACAAAATCTTTCATTTTGCATATTAAATATTGACTCATTATTATATCGTTTGTACGAATCTTTCGTACACAACTTATTGCCAACAAATTACATACACAAGTTATACATAAATCTTATTATCTAATTTTAATTAATTAAATATTTATTTTGCTCTCGGCTTACTCATTGTGTGCTCATCTTTTTGCAATTGCTGATTAATTTGCTTCAATAATAAGTTTACTTGTATTCAAATTTCTTTTATATTAATTTGTTTTAACTTTCTACTGCATATGCATTCTCCTTTATCAACAAGACTTTACTAATTACGTTAATTCAAAAATTAAATATTTCTCTTATCATTTACGTTACTCTCAATTACTAACTTTAACACAAGAAATATTATTCTAACTTTTATTCTGCTTTTACATTTATGTACAATTTATTTATTTTAATACTGGTTGAATGTCTTTCATTCCAACTTTAATTAGTGTCTTTCCAATGTCTATAATTACAATGGGTTTTTATCACCTCGTTTGACGTGGTTAATCATCCGTATGTCCTCCTTTGGTCCTCTGGTCGGATTCTCCGTGTCCTTCTGGTCCTCTGGTCATGTTCTCCGTGTCATTCTGGTCCTCTGGTCGTGTTCCACTGCATGTATTCTTTAATAGTCGTCTTGCCTCACATCATATGCTGCCGGTGTGTCCATAGACCTCATCGTGTGTACTCTGCTGCTCTGGTTGGACATCTAGTTTGTCCTGTGACTCTTACTATAGATGTGAATTAGTGTCGTTGACTGACGACACTAACGGTTGAATCGAGAAGAAGAAACTTTATTAGCGCGACCTGGTATTTATAGTCAGGTCATGAAAAAACTCATGTCTGAACAATATTTAACCTGTCAGATTCTGTCGAAACATCACTTCTCCCACTCTGGTTCAATTCACAGTTTTCGCCTATCTTTGCGAATTACGAAGTTTGTTTCACATCACTCGATGCTCAATCAATCACTAATTTTTATATGTTCACTATACATAAATTACACTTCTTTATGCTAATCACAAAAAGAGCTATTCATTTTTTACATATAGTAATTGCACATTTCATCACATCGGTACAGTCTTTTAACACTTTATTCACCTTTAATTTCTATACACTTTGGTGTCTTTTGTTTTACCCTATCGTACATAGTTTTCTTATAATTAAAATAAAACATCCAACTATTCTACTTGAAAAGGGTTGGTTACATTTCAGGAACGGACAGGCTTCACACACACAAACAGAATACGTGTGTACACAACGCTAGCAACAGGTGTGTCAAAAATGCATGTCCATGCATGAATTCTGCGCTCCCTATTTTTAACTACGATCCAGCTTATGCAATCTGAATCATGTTTATTAATTCATATTTATTTATTTTTATTATTTATTTCATTTATTTTGGCAATGCACAGTACCGTTAATGGTTGTACTGTTGCAATATATATATATATATATATATATATATATATATTGCAGCATATCAAAATAAATATTGCATATATAGGAAATAATAATTATATAAAACAGAGTCTATATCTGGAGGTAGGAAATTTATTAACTAACACAAATTATACTTTTGTCTTATTTAGTTTTCAAACATAAAATTATTTATTTAAATATTGAGTCTTTGAAATCAACAGTTTAATGATTCGTTTTTTATAACTATGGGTTTACTTGTATGTAGAAGTCCACACTCTCGTCCAGGTTCATCGACCAGCCGTTAATGACCAGATGCCTGTTGACCTTGGCGTAGCTGACACTCGCATTTCACACACACGCCCGCGGTTATATATCAGAAATTGTTTATTAATTTATCTCAGCATTTTGTATATGGGTAATTTAATAGGTCTGTGTATTTTGCGTACACAATCCGGACTCTTCAAGTGTTCTCACGTTTCAATCAGTAATATCCTGCTAGATACTGCTGTCCTATGCGGAAAATCTTGAACTTGTGCAAAAAGTACTTATATTGATCTACTTAAAATATTGGTATTGTTTGAATGCTGCTACCCTATATATTGTATACAGGAAACTTGTAGTGTGTATCTAAGTCCCACGTCACTTATCGAATATACATGTCCTGACACGAAAAACTTGCGACAGCTAGTACAACTCTCTATGACGGGATCTCGAAGCGAATTGTCATGCAGTGCTCACAGCATGACCGACTCAAATATTTTTTAGAACTTCTGATTGGTTGAAATCTTAGATACGTCATAGATTTTTATTAAGACTGACTTCAAGTTAAAACTATGTCCAAGTCTGCAAAGGCCTGTCTAGATTTATTCTACAAATCTTATTACCCTCATGCAGATAACGTGTTAAAGAAGAATTAATTTCATTTAAAAAAATCATATTAAAATTATATTTCTGCAGGATTGAACATATGAAAAACGTAGCATTCAATACAGTGCACACTCTGTCATGAAGTTTCATGTTTCATGAAGAAATGTTAATTATTAACGTCAATAAAATGTGGATATCACGCACACTAACATTGCACAGGACATGATAGAGCATAAAATTATGGGTATTTTGACATAACTCACGTCTTTACCCACATCTTAATTCAAAACTTACATCTAATTAACAAAAAATGAATAAAATCAATTTAAAACTTGTCTATGATTGTCAGACAATGTGTTACAGCACTCACAACCATTTATTGATGGCTTTCATTGCACGGTTCCATTGCAATATATTATAACATTACAAATTGAGTGTAATTTGATTTGGGTAGCCCCACAATTTTGGAGCGCCAAAATTTATATAACATTACTGGTAAAGTGTACCAATTAATGGAGTTTGGGTGTAATGGTAATAAGAGTAGTCATTGATTTAATTGTAACGAGTTTTCATAATTTTATTTATAAAACACAAGCGTGTTTAAAAATCTCAACTATTTCGCCATAAATATTCATTATTGTTTGCTTGAAACGTTCAAAAGTACATTTAACATTAAATAAATCTTATATTATATATATATAACAGTGAACATTACGAAGCCCCTCTTTTAATAAATTAATAAATTTAGTATCACTTTCCAACATATTGTCAACTTCTTTGCATTCATGTTTTCGAGACTTTTTATCAGATATTTCAGTAAAACGTAATCAACATGTTAATGATTTATTTTAGGTTAATTTTTCCTTTTTGTAACTTTGTAATCGTACTATTACTATCACTTAATAAAACCAATAATGTCTTGCACTTACACGGTTCCACGGAAGAAAACTATTCACAAAACAACACATCAATCTGCAGAGGCGGCTCTTCCATTAGGCGAAATAGGCGACCGCCTAGGGCCCCGCGCCTCAGGGGGCCCTGAGCTTAGATCTATGATCATCTATATCTTATTTGTCCGGGAATCTACTACTTGGTCTACTACTACTACTAGTATTACACATTTGATTTGACTCGTTAACCATAACAATATAAAGTGCATCTATTTTGAACTTACCGATTCAGTTTTACTAAACATGGTCGAAATGGTGTGAGTTTCGCAGGCAATTAATGCCCAATCTAGCGGATAAAAACAGAAACAGAAACAATAAAATCGAACTTTGTGTTTTTCAAAATTCCCACCTTACATAAAAATCCCTTTTTAAATAAAAATACTTATAATTACCTTTTTTACCCAAAAGTTGCGTATTTCCTTCGTTAAGAAGTAAATCACAGCATAAAAAACTAATAAACGACCTTGTTTACAATATCGAATCTTTGTTTTTCAAAATTCCCACGCAAATGAAAACACGAAAAAAGTACAACACGGCAAAAGTACGGCCATGTGAAAGCACCCTCAGTGAAACAGCTGTTCAGTATTTTCGCGTGCAGAGTTTTGAGGTTAGTTATGTTTATTGTTCACTGCGTGTTCAGTGGGTTTATTTTGTTTGTTTAACAACAATCAAGTGATTCAGTGTGGCTTACAATGTTTTGTTGCTTACATTTGTAATATTTTGTGGTTTGTCATATCTTCGAGTGGAAATACAAAAAGAGAAAGAGATATTGGAAGAAAGTATGAAACTGGTAGTGTTAAAAGACAAAAGAAGAAGGTGAAAGAGGAATTCGGACTAAAGAGAAGTGGTTCATTGGATAAATATGTGGTGAGCTCTACAGCCAGTACTTGTAACATAGAATCTATGCAGGTAGAGAAAAATGAGTTAAGTTGTACAAAGGAAAATACTCTGCTGCCTAATACTGTAAACGGTCATATTCCTAGTAAATACGATGACGCAGATAATCCTGAAAATTGTAGTCCTGTTATTAGTAACATAGAGTCCTTGCAGGCAGAAACAAATGAGCCTAGTTGCAGTCAAGAGAGTACTAATAATACTAATTCATTTGTTCCTGACACTATTATTTATGACCCGAGTGCGTGGTCACTTCCACTTAATGATAAGGGCAGATTAATACTTGTACGAAAAGGGCCCATCAGGGAAAATATTGTGAGATATCCAATAGACTGTCATAGTAGACATTTTTCAACATTGCACTATACTAGGATTTTGAATAATGATGAGAAACAAGACAGGCGCTGGCTAGTTTACGCAAAAAATGCAGACAAAGTATTCTGTTTTCCATGCAGATTGTTTTCCTCTTCAAATACAGCTTTTTCGTATAGCGGTTGTAATGACTGGAAAAACATAAGTACTCGTATTAAATCACATGAAGGTAATCCTGAACATCTTTAAAACGTTTTGAAATGGCTTGAATTAGAAAAAAAGTTAAAAACTAATCAAACAGTTGATTCAGAGCTACAGAGCCAACTCCAAGCTGAAAGGCAACGGTGGAAAGATATTTTAGAAAGGATATTGGCCATCATTGAGTATTTAGCTACTCACAATTTGCCATTTCGAGCTCACAGGGAGGATCTGTTTTCAGAAAACAGTGGAAATTTTTTAGGCTTAGTGAAGTTTACTGCCATGTTTGATCCAATTATGAGAAGTCATTTGGAACGTATAGCAGATAAAAGCCTGCACAATCACTATTTAGGAAAAAATATACAGAATGCGTTAATAGATCTGATGGCAAGACAAGTAAAGCAAGAAATCATAAAAAGAGTACAACAAGCTAAGTATTACTCAATTACACTTGACTGCACGAGAGATGTCAGTCGTGTGGAACAGATGTCTCTAGTCTTACGCTATGTTGATGTGAATTCTGGAGATATCAAAGAACATTTTATTGGTTTCATACCTGTAGAGAAAACTACAGGTGCTGACTTAGCTGACTACATTCTCTCAGAGCTCAAATCACTTGGTTTGAAATTAGAAGACTGACGTGGCCAAGGATACGACAATGGGGCAAACATGAAGGGACATAAAAGCAGCGTGCAAGCACGAATACTTGATATGAACCCTTTGGCCTTTTTCACCCCATGTGGTTGCCACAACTGGAATCTACTACTTGGTGATGCTGCAGCCTCGTGCACTTCAGCTAAACTGTTCTTTGGAATTTTGCAAAGGTTGTATACATTATTTTCTGCATCTCCGGTGAGATGGGCAGCTCTGAAAGAAAAAGTAAATTTAACACTAAAGCCTTTATCAGAAACAAGGTGGGAGTGCAGAATTGAAAGTGTAAAAGCTGTAAGATATCAGCTGGAAGACGTAGCAGATTGCCTTGAAGCACTTTCAGATATTGGTGACCCAGCACTGTACAGTGAATGTAGATCATTACATAGGGAAATTCTTTCATATGAGTTCATAATTTCTCTGATAGTGTGGTATGACATTTTGTTTAAAATTAACATCATCAGCAAGCTTTGGCAAAAAGTTAACATGGACTAAATTACAGCTATGAAGCATTTTGAAGGATTTTTGACTTCGATTTCTGAGTACAGAAAAAGTTGTTGAGTTTGTGTACTGGTTGATGCAAATTCTTTGGCTGAGGAAATTGGTGTCAATAAAGAATTCAAACAAACCTGTATTTGCAAGAAAAAGTGTCTCTTTGATTACAAAGGTCAAGATGAAATTGCTTCTTTCCCAGAGGACCTAATGAGGACACAGTATTTTTATGTGGTTATAGATTGCATCCAAACAAGCCTTAGTTCTCGGTTCATGAGCTCCAACGCTACCAGTTTAATTTTGGATTTCTCTGCAATATCGCAGTTTTGAGAAATAAACCAGATCAAGAGATTCTGGACAGTTGCAGACGATTGGAAACTGCTCTTACTATTAAAAGAGGAAACGGGAAAGAGTCCGAAGAACTTTATAGTGACATCAACTGTGAGGAACTCTATCAAGAGCTGAAAATGTTCTCGAGAACCATGCCAGAAGAAGGTGGAGGGGTAGCAAAAGCTTTAAAAGACATGGTCTCAAAAGAACTATCCGATGTGTACCCCAACCTTTTTGTTGCCATTCTAGTTCTATTGACAATACCAGTGGTAGTTGCATCGGCTGAAAGGTCGTTTTCAAAATTAAAATTGAAAAAGACCTATCTTCGGTCTACTATGTCTCAAGAAAGACTTTCAGCACTGGCTATACTGTCGATTGAACGTGAACTTTCAACAAAACTGAACTACTCATCAATCATCAATGACTTTAGTGAAGCCAAAAGTAGGAAAATTCCTTTTTAAAAAACTGTTGAAAGACTGAAAGAATAACAAATCTAATTTGTATTATTGAGAGATTAAAATTTTTAATAATGTGTGTTGTTCATTTTATTAACTAGAATTAACAAAAATTTTATGAGAAGTTAAATTTCAGTCCATTATAAATGTTGTGTTTCATATCATATTTTTATAACATTATTCAGTATTGTGTGTTTTCTTTTATGTACCAATAAAAAAAAAATGTTTTCTGTATTATTTGGTATTTTTGTACCTTTATATTTTATTTCAGTAACCTTAATGAGTAATGACCTTTTTTTATACAGGTTGATTAAAAACCAACTTCTTGGGAAAACAATTTATTTCATTTTTTTATGATACTACTAACTGAAAGTCCTCATAGTGGTTTTAATTGCCAACTAAAAAAATTAAGATGAAGACGACTAATCTATTTTTTGAAAATACTTTTTTAAATGTCATTGAAATTTTCTCAACTCAGTTTTTTGAATAGCTTCTTAATTAAAAAGAAGTTGTGTAAGTTTTTGATAGTCCTATATTAATTTTATAACTCCAGTTAGTTTTCAGCTCAAAAAACAAGGGTAAATTTCAAAAGTGGGAATTGGGCCCAGCAAAATAGACTCGCCTAGGGCCCCGCAAAATCTAGAGCCGCCACTGTCGATCTGAAACATAACAAAACAAAGCCACCACCTGTTAAACACGACAACAACCAGTAAGTATAAACTTCACTCTCAAGCTTCCCAGAGTCTCCGCGAGAGTGAGGTGCTGCCATTTAGGCCGACGTTGTTGCGTGAGTAAACAGAACTCATAACCTCGAAACACTCTTTTTTACAGTTCTATTTATTTGGGTAAATACATTTTTTTAATCGTCCTGCCTGAGGCCAAAGGCAGCTGGTTGGTCGGAAATCTGCCACTGTGTGGCGGGGCGTCGATCGCGCGTTCATTTCATAAACTAACAAAACTTTGTTTTCTCCTATATAAGTTAGGGGGCAGAGGAGGCCCCTGGAGACAAGAGGCCCCAAGCACGTGCTTGTAGTGCTTGTTCAGTAATCCGCTATTTCCTTCTTCAATAAGTTATTTAAATTCTTACTATGTCTTCTTCCACTTATAAAATGCTGAAATTCATTAAATTGTTTTTATCTAATAAATAAAACTCTTTTGCTGCGTTAACTTTTGGGTTTTTATTTAATTATTTTGTTTTAAATTCGAAATGTTATTTAATACATCGACTTTGTCTCTAGGGTCGAGAATTACAACCGTTAGTTGTGTTGAAATGTTGTACAACACTTATATTAATTCTAAGGTTCTTTGAACTATTACAAAAGTCAGAAATGCCGTAGCGAAGTACAATACTTACAAATTAATCTTAATTTCTATCAAATTTTACATTAGAAACTGAATTTTGTTTAAGTGATATTGTATAAATAATGTCTGTTTCGTTACCAAAGCTCACTAACGCCGCGTGGGTTGGTTTGAAAAACGTATTTCAACATGGCCACCATTAAGACGTTCGTTATTGTATTAAAGTTCATGCATCCATTTCCCTTAATATGAATGGAATTATATAGTTTTTTACTGTAAAAATAGTTATTTGTTCGTTTTCTTTCACTGGAGTGTTAATTAATTGTGTCTGTGATGTTTTTTGTTAGTGTGGTGTGATCACTAATGTTTGGTTATAAGACAACGAACTTCTCACCTTGTTGGTAGAACAAATATTATTATCGGCTATTAGTCTTGCATACTTATTGTTTCTTCTTTTATTGTTATTATTGGTTTTCTGTCTTCTTAAATCTTCATTATTATTATTATTATTATTATTTTTATTAATTTTGAATTTAATTTTTTATAACCTTGCACACTCAGATTTGATAATTTAGTACACTTTCACTCAGCAAGACATAGGACTGAACCCGTTCTTCTTTCGTGCTAACAATATACTGTTACCGTTTTCTTTCGAATTTGAATAGTTTGGCCAATTTTTCTAATTTCTGATTGGCTAATTTGACTGAATTTTGAGGTCACATGACCTAATATTTCTTACAATACAGATTTTTTTCACCCTAGCACATATTACTCTCTATTTGTTAAATAGTTTATCTTAATTTAATTTACAGCATGTAATTCTTTGTTTTATTACAATTAAAATGATACCAAATATGGCCTGTGTGTGTGTGTCATAATAAATGTTCTGTGTTTTTACAAAATTATGCTGTTTAAGCCATTTGGGTTTTTTGACCATCACAAAATCATATTATATTTCTGGAATTTGTCACTACCTTTGATTTATTAGGGAAAACAATCTAAAAGTGCCAATTTTATGGTTTACCTATATTTATTCCTAGTTTTTTACCCTTTTGGTTAATTTATTTTATTTTTTATAAGTTACTTTCTATGTTTAGGTGATTCTTTGCTTGTCTGTGTTTTGTTGTTTGTGTATGCTTCTGATTATATTATTTGTTTTTTAGTTAATTTAAAAAATCGTACAATTAAATACAAAATTCCTCTGAAAATTACAAATTACTCTCCTCTTTCTACATTAACATTTTTTAACAAACCATTTAGTCCTATTCCATGCTTCCATGGCTAACATTTTTTTAACAAATTTCTTCTAACATCAACATAAATTTTATAACATAGTTAAACATATAACATAACATAAGAACTGGTTATTAACATTAAAATTATTTCTGTCATATCATCTGATATGTTGCTTAACTACTAGTTCCATTCAATTTGACTAGTTATTTACTATAGTACCGTAATCTTTGAAGTATATTGTCTCTATGTGGTCCGATATTAAATTTTGGTGGCACTGTATTGGCCTACTCTGGAGGATTCCCAGTTCTTCTTGGATGTTGCCTACTTGTCCTTTTACTTGGCCTAATTCACCCTTAATGCCTTCAACTTTGTTGGATACTGTTTCATTTATATTGTCTATTTCCTTTTTGTTTTCTTTCTGTACTTCGTCCATTTTAATTCTATTATTATTCTCCATGTTGCTTACTTGAGTAGTTATATTTTCCCTGAACACTAGGAGTTCCTCATCTGTTTTATCGACCCTTTGACTAATTGTTTCATTGATATTTTCGATCCTCTCATTAATTTGTTTTAAGTTCTCATTATTCCTTTCAAATTTCTCATCTATCTTTTCCGGTTGCTCATTAATAGTCTCCTTCAGTTTCTGATTTTGTTCATTTATGGTTTGGCCAAATCCTTATTAATGTTTTCAATTTTTTCATTGATTTGTTTCAACCTCTCATTAGTATCCTCAGTTTTTCTGTTAATATTATCTATTTTGTTTTCTAATTTTTCAGTTGTTTGCCTATTATTTTCTTTCATTTGCTTTAGACTTTCATCACTCCGGTCAAACTTTTCGTTCATTTGTTTCATTAAGGTTTCACTCAAAACCTCGTTTTGTCTCCTTGAATTTTCATTTATTTCTTCCTTCATACTGTCTACTTTTTCATTTTTCAGTTTATTATTTTCCTCCATTCTGTATAGTTTTTTCATTTGTCAGTTTATTATTTTCCTCTATTCTGTCTATTTTTTTCATTTGTCAGATTATTATTTTCATTTATTTGCTTCGTTAAATTTTCATTAGTTTGTTTATTTTGTTCGGTTATTTTTTCCTCCTGTTTTCTAAAATTCTCATTACTTTCTTCTTTTTATTTTTCTCAAATCTTCCTTCATTAAGTCCCATAATTGTATTAAATTCAGTTCTCCTCTGGCTTCCTCTTTATCACCTGCTGGTTGTTCCATTTCAGTGTCCTGGATCGTTTCTGTTTCTCATTCCTCCTTACCTTCTTCTGTCTCCGGGTCCTGTGTCCTCTTCTTCGAACGACCTCTTGTGTGCATTTCTGTACTTGTAATAGTTGCCTGCCAAAATTAGGAATTTATTTATTTTTCTTTGGATTGTAGTCCAATCTTCTTCCTCATTCAAGCCCCACGTTGGGCGCCATTTTATAACATGTCGTTATAAAAGAAAACCCCTAATTTCGTTCTTAGTGTTCAATAAGTTTTATTAACGTTGGTTACAAAAAAAAATATTTTATTAAAATAAAATCTTAAGAAATTTTTTCTTTAATGTTTAATTTTTCTTTAGCTCAATTATATTATTCGGCTAAAATTGGTTTCCCCATTAATTAATGCACTGTTCTTCAAAATTTAATTATTTGTTGAAGTTTAGACGATCCCTGTCAACCACGGCAAAATTCTAATTCGAATATTTTTAAGTAATGTTGCGTTCGATTGTGGAATCGCTTCACACCCAATGGTAGACTAGCTGTGAGTCACCTTCTTCAATAAGTTATTTAAATTCTTACTATGTCTTCTTCCGGTTATAAAATGCTGAAATTCATTAAATTATTTTTATCTAATAAATAAAACTCTTTTGCTGCATTAACTTTTGGGTTTTTATTTAATTATTTTGTTTTAAATTCGAAATGTTATTTAATACATCGACTTTGTCTCTAGGGTCGAGAATTACAACCGTTAGTTGTGTTGGAATTTTGTACAACACTTATATTAATTCTAAGGTTCTTTGAACTATTACAAAAGTCAGAAATGCCGTAGCGAAGTACAATACTTACAAATTAATCTTAATTTCTATCAAATTTTACATTAGAAACTGAATTTTGTTTAAGTGATATTGTATAAATAATGTCTGTTTCGTTACCGAAGCTCACTAATGCCGTGTGGGTTGGTTTGACACGACGGCGTCAGTAAAAAACGTATTTCAACATGGCCACCATTAAGACGTTCGTTACTGTATTAAGTTCATGCATCCATTTCCCTTAATATGAATGGAATTATATAGAGTTTTCTACTGTAAAAATAGTTATTTGTTCGTTTTCTTTCACTGGAGTGTTAATTAATAGTGTCTGTGATGTTTTTTCTTAGTGTGGTGTGATCACTAATGTTTGGTTATAAGACAACGAACTTCTCACCTTGTTGGTAGAACAAATATTATTATCGGCTATTAGTCTTGCATACTTATTGTTTCTTCTTTTATTCTTATTATTGGTTTTCTGTCTTCTTAAATCTTCATTATTATTATTATTATTTTTATTAATTTTGAATTTAATTTTTTATAACCTTGCACACTCAGATTTGATAATTTAGTACACTTTCACTCAGCCAGACATAGGACTGACCCGTTCTTCTTTCGTGCTAACAATACACTGTTACCGTTTTCTTTCGAATTTGAACAGTTTGGCCAATTTTTCTAATTTCTGATTGGCTAATTTGACTGAATTTTGAGGTCACATGACCTAATATTTCTTACAATACAGATTTGTTTCACCCTAGCACATATTACTCTCTATTTGTTAAATAGTTTATCTTAATTTAATTTACAGCATGTAATTCTTTGTTTTATTACAATTAATATGATATCAAATATGGCCTATGTGTGTGTGTCATAATAAATGTTCTGTGTTTTTACAAAATTATGCTGTTTAAGCCATTTGGGTTTTTTGACCATCACAAAATCATATTATATTTCTGGAATTTGTCACTACCTTTGATTTATTAGGGAAAACAATCTAAAAGTGCCAATTTTATGGTTTACCTATATTTATTCCTAGTTTTTTACCCTTTTGGTTAATTTATTTTATTTTTTATAAGTTACTTTCTATGGTTAGGTGATTCTTTGCTTGTCTGTGTTTTGTTGTTTGTGTATGCTTCTGATTATATTATTTGTTTTTTAGTTAATTTAAAAAATCGTACAATTAAATACAAAATTCCTCTGAAAATTACAAATTACTCTCCTCCTTCTACATTAACATTTTTTGACAAACCATTTAGTCCTATTCCATGCTTCCATGGCTAACATTTTTTTAACAAATTTCTTCTAACATCAACATAAATTTTATAACATAGTTAAACATATAACATAAGAACTGGTTATTAACATTAAAATTATTTCTGTCATATCATCTGATATGTTGCTTAACTACTAGTTCCATTCAATTTGACTAGTTATTTACTATAGTAATTAGTTAATAAGCCTTAGGTATTAGTGTTCCCTAAAAGAAATAACATTGTTCATCACCAAAATAATTGGGATTCACTTATTTACCTGGCTTACAACTATGGTCATCAACAAGATTGATGATTATGATAATAAAATTATTCTGAACAAATGAAAAAACCATAATAAGCTTAATGCTTCATGTATTAATAGGTAAGTACCTTTGGTTATTAAACATTATCATCTTTCCAAGATTGTTTGTACTCATTTTATATTTCTCACTTTTGTGTTTCTTCACTCTTTTTTTCTCTACACTTCACTTTTACATTTTACACTGGTATCACTTTTCCTTATTTAATATAGTTCACAATACTGTTTTCTTATAAAGTACTTTACATAAAGTTTTTCTTATTAACTAATGTATTGTACTTCTTAGTTATGTTAGTTTCTTTATTCTTTTTAACTTTCTAAGTTTTTTATTATTTATTATTATGATTTTCATCTTTTTTTCGATCGGGTTTGCTTAAGTTTACTCTTATGGGCTCATCTGAATCTGTCACGTTACAGATTCTCGGTACCTCTCGCATTGTCTTGTGGAGCGACAGAAATACCCTTCCAGTTCATGGTTTCCTAACAGTGGCTCCATAGCCCCTATTGTTTTTATCTGTCCAGTCAGTCTGGCTTGGCTAATTCCATCTTCGAAATGTTATGCTAATTTTGTTATTAGGCATTCTTCGGGGATTCTCGGTTCTAGGTTCCGGGCTACACACACCTTCCCCAGGAAGTATGCAGTTGGTGGCCTACCCCAGTTTGCCTCGTATTTTCCGTTACATAAGTTGTCCCTAACTATGTTTTGATATTTGTTTGAAACTGTTGTAGTCATTTACCTCGTTTCTGATGGCTGACCACCAGTTGTCATTTGTCCCTTTGAATCCTTCATCCAGGAAAGTTTTGATGTTGTTCCACCTGTTTTCTCTTGTTCTGTTGAGCCATTCTGTTACCCTTTCCAGAAATTCTATCAGGTTTATTCGGTAATCTTTGAAGTATATTGTCTCTATGTGGTCCGATATTAAATTTTGGTGGCACTGTATTGGCCTACTCTGGAGGATTCCCAGTTCTTCTTGGATGTTGCCTACTTGTCCTTTTACTTGGCCTAATTCACCCTTAATGCCTTCAACTTTGTTGGATACTGTTTCATTTATCTTGTCTATTTCCTTTTTGTTTTCTTTCTGTACTTCGTCCATTTTAATTCTATTATTATTCTCCATGTTGCTTACTTGAGTAGTTATATTTTCCCTGAACACTAGGAGTTCCTCATCTGTTTTATCGACCCTTTGACTAATTGTTTCATTGATATTTTCGATCCTCTCATTAATTTGTTTTAAGTTCTCATTATTCCTTTCAAATTTCTCATCTATCTTTTCCGGTTGCTCATTAATAGTCTCCTTCAGTTTCTGATTGTGTTCATTTATGGTTTGGCCAAATCCTTATTAATGTTTTCAATTTTTTCATTGATTTGTTTCAACCTCTCATTAGTATCCTCAGTTTTTCTGTTAATATTATCTATTTTGTTTTCTAATTGTTCAGTTGTTTGCCTATTATTTTCTTTCATTTGCTTTAGACTTTCATCACTCCGGTCAAACTTTTCGTTCATTTGTTTCATTAAGGTTTCACTCAAAAACTCGTTTTGTCTCCTTGAATTTTCATTTATTTCTTCCTTCATACTGTCTACTTTTTCATTTTTCAGTTTATTATTTTCCTCCATTCTGTATAGTTTTTTCATTTGTCAGTTTATTATTTTCCTCTATTCTGTCTATTTTTTTCATTTGTCAGATTATTATTTTCATTTATTTGCTTCGTTAAATTTTCATTAGTTTGTTTATTTTGTTCGGTTATTTTTTCCTCCTGTTTTCTAAAATTCTCATTACTTTCTTCTTTTTATTTTTCTCAAATCTTCCTTCATTAAGTCCCATAATTGTATTAAATTCAGTTCTCCTCTGGCTTCCTCTTTATCACCTGCTGGTTGTTCCATTTCAGTGTCCTGGATCGTTTCTGTTTCTCATTCCTCCTTACCTTCTTCTGTCTCCGGGTCCTGTGTCCTCTTCTTCGAACGACCTCTTGTGTGCATTTCTGTACTTGTAATAGTTGCCTGCCAAAATTAGGAATTTATTTATTTTTCTGTGGATTGTAGTCCAATCTTCTTCCTAATTCAAGCCCCACGTTGGGCGCCATTTTATAACATGTCGTTATAAAAGAAAACCCCTAATTTCGTTCTTAGTGTTCAATAAGTTTTATTAACGTTGGTTACAAAAAAAAAATATTTTATTAAAATAAAATCTTAAGAAATTTTTTCTTTAATGTTTAATTTTTCTTTAGCTCAATTATATTATTCGGCTAAAATTGGTTTCCCCATTAATTAATGCACTGTTCTTCAAAATTTAATTATTTGTTGAAGTTTAGACGATCCCTGTCAACCACGGCAAAATTCTAATTCGAATATTTTTAAGTAATGTTGCGTTCGATTGTGGAATCGCTTCACACCCAATGGTAGACTAGCTGTGAGTCACCTTCTTCAATAAGTTATTTAAATTCTTACTATGTCTTCTTCCGGTTATAAAATGCTGAAATTCATTAAATTATTTTTATCTAATAAATAAAACTCTTTTGCTGCATTAACTTTTGGGTTTTTATTTAATTATTTTGTTTTAAATTCGAAATGTTATTTAATACATCGACTTTGTCTCTAGGGTCGAGAATTACAACCGTTAGTTGTGTTGGAATTTTGTACAACACTTATATTAATTCTAAGGTTCTTTGAACTATTACAAAAGTCAGAAATGCCGTAGCGAAGTACAATACTTACAAATTAATCTTAATTTCTATCAAATTTTACATTAGAAACTGAATTTTGTTTAAGTGATATTGTATAAATAATGTCTGTTTCGTTACCGAAGCTCACTAACGCCGTGTGGGTTGGTTTGACACGACGGCGTCAGTAAAAAACGTATTTCAACATGGCCACCATTAAGACGTTCGTTACTGTATTAAGTTCATGCATCCATTTCCCTTAATATGAATGGAATTATATAGAGTTTTCTACTGTAAAAATAGTTATTTGTTCGTTTTCTTTCACTGGAGTGTTAATTAATAGTGTCTGTGATGTTTTTTCTTAGTGTGGTGTGATCACTAATGTTTGGTTATAAGACAACGAACTTCTCACCTTGTTGGTAGAACAAATATTATTATCGGCTATTAGTCTTGCATACTTATTGTTTCTTCTTTTATTCTTATTATTGGTTTTCTGTCTTCTTAAATCTTCATTATTATTATTATTATTTTTATTAATTTTGAATTTAATTTTTTATAACCTTGCACACTCAGATTTGATAATTTAGTACACTTTCACTCAGCCAGACATAGGACTGACCCGTTCTTCTTTCGTGCTAACAATACACTGTTATCGTTTTCTTTCGAATTTGAATAGTTTGGCCAATTTTTCTAATTTCTGATTGGCTAATTTGACTGAATTTTGAGGTCACATGACCTAATATTTCTTACAATACAGATTTGTTTCACCCTAGCACATATTACTCTCTATTTGTTAAATAGTTTATCTTAATTTAATTTACAGCATGTAATTCTTTGTTTTATTACAATTAATATGATATCAAATATGGCCTATGTGTGTGTGTCATAATAAATGTTCTGTGTTTTTACAAAATTATGCTGTTTAAGCCATTTGGGTTTTTTGACCATCACAAAATCATATTATATTTCTGGAATTTGTCACTACCTTTGATTTATTAGGGAAAACAATCTAAAAGTGCCAATTTTATGGTTTACCTATATTTATTCCTAGTTTTTTACCCTTTTGGTTAATTTATTTTATTTTTTATAAGTTACTTTCTATGGTTAGGTGATTCTTTGCTTGTCTGTGTTTTGTTGTTTGTGTATGCTTCTGATTATATTATTTGTTTTTTAGTTAATTTAAAAAATCGTACAATTAAATACAAAATTCCTCTGAAAATTACAAATTACTCTCCTCCTTCTACATTAACATTTTTTGACAAACCATTTAGTCCTATTCCATGCTTCCATGGCTAACATTTTTTTAACAAATTTCTTCTAACATCAACATAAATTTTATAACATAGTTAAACATATAACATAAGAACTGGTTATTAACATTAAAATTATTTCTGTCATATCATCTGATATGTTGCTTAACTACTAGTTCCATTCAATTTGACTAGTTATTTACTATAGTAATTAGTTAATAAGCCTTAGGTATTAGTGTTCCCTAAAAGAAATAACATTGTTCATCACCAAAATAATTGGGATTCACTTATTTACCTGGCTTACAACTATGGTCATCAACAAGATTGATGATTATGATAATAAAATTATTCTGAACAAATGAAAAAACCATAATAAGCTTAATGCTTCATGTATTAATAGGTAAGTACCTTTGGTTATTAAACATTATCATCTTTCCAAGATTGTTTGTACTCATTTTATATTTCTCACTTTTGTGTTTCTTCACTCTTTTTTTCTCTACACTTCACTTTTACATTTTACACTGGTATCACTTTTCCTTATTTAATATAGTTCACAATACTGTTTTCTTATAAAGTACTTTACATAAAGTTTTTCTTATTAACTAATGTATTGTACTTCTTAGTTATGTTAGTTTCTTTATTCTTTTTAACTTTCTAAGTTTTTTATTATTTATTATTATGATTTTCATCTTTTTTTCGATCGGGTTTGCTTAAGTTTACTCTTATGGGCTCATCTGAATCTGTCACGTTACAGATTCTCGGTACCTCTCGCATTGTCTTGTGGAGCGACAGAAATACCCTTCCAGTTCATGGTTTCCTAACAGTGGCTCCATAGCCCCTATTGTTTTTATCTGTCCAGTCAGTCTGGCTTGGCTAATTCCATCTTCGAAATGTTATGCTAATTTTGTTATTAGGCATTCTTCGGGGATTCTCGGTTCTAGGTTCCGGGCTACACACACCTTCCCCAGGAAGTATGCAGTTGGTGGCCTACCCCAGTTTGCCTCGTATTTTCCGTTACATAAGTTGTCCCTAACTATGTTTTGATATTTGTTTGAAACTGTTGTAGTCATTTACCTCGTTTCTGATGGCTGACCACCAGTTGTCATTTGTCCCTTTGAATCCTTCATCCAGGAAAGTTTTGATGTTGTTCCACCTGTTTTCTCTTGTTCTGTTGAGCCATTCTGTTACCCTTTCCAGAAATTCTATCAGGTTTATTCGGTAATCTTTGAAGTATATTGTCTCTATGTGGTCCGATATTAAATTTTGGTGGCACTGTATTGGCCTACTCTGGAGGATTCCCAGTTCTTCTTGGATGTTGCCTACTTGTCCTTTTACTTGGCCTAATTCACCCTTAATGCCTTCAACTTTGTTGGATACTGTTTCATTTATCTTGTCTATTTCCTTTTTGTTTTCTTTCTGTACTTCGTCCATTTTAATTCTATTATTATTCTCCATGTTGCTTACTTGAGTAGTTATATTTTCCCTGAACACTAGGAGTTCCTCATCTGTTTTATCGACCCTTTGACTAATTGTTTCATTGATATTTTCGATCCTCTCATTAATTTGTTTTAAGTTCTCATTATTCCTTTCAAATTTCTCATCTATCTTTTCCGGTTGCTCATTAATAGTCTCCTTCAGTTTCTGATTGTGTTCATTTATGGTTTGGCCAAATCCTTATTAATGTTTTCAATTTTTTCATTGATTTGTTTCAACCTCTCATTAGTATCCTCAGTTTTTCTGTTAATATTATCTATTTTGTTTTCTAATTGTTCAGTTGTTTGCCTATTATTTTCTTTCATTTGCTTTAGACTTTCATCACTCCGGTCAAACTTTTCGTTCATTTGTTTCATTAAGGTTTCACTCAAAAACTCGTTTTGTCTCCTTGAATTTTCATTTATTTCTTCCTTCATACTGTCTACTTTTTCATTTTTCAGTTTATTATTTTCCTCCATTCTGTATAGTTTTTTCATTTGTCAGTTTATTATTTTCCTCTATTCTGTCTATTTTTTTCATTTGTCAGATTATTATTTTCATTTATTTGCTTCGTTAAATTTTCATTAGTTTGTTTATTTTGTTCGGTTATTTTTTCCTCCTGTTTTCTAAAATTCTCATTACTTTCTTCTTTTTATTTTTCTCAAATCTTCCTTCATTAAGTCCCATAATTGTATTAAATTCAGTTCTCCTCTGGCTTCCTCTTTATCACCTGCTGGTTGTTCCATTTCAGTGTCCTGGATCGTTTCTGTTTCTCATTCCTCCTTACCTTCTTCTGTCTCCGGGTCCTGTGTCCTCTTCTTCGAACGACCTCTTGTGTGCATTTCTGTACTTGTAATAGTTGCCTGCCAAAATTAGGAATTTATTTATTTTTCTGTGGATTGTAGTCCAATCTTCTTCCTAATTCAAGCCCCACGTTGGGCGCCATTTTATAACATGTCGTTATAAAAGAAAACCCCTAATTTCGTTCTTAGTGTTCAATAAGTTTTATTAACGTTGGTTACAAAAAAAAAATATTTTATTAAAATAAAATCTTAAGAAATTTTTTCTTTAATGTTTAATTTTTCTTTAGCTCAATTATATTATTCGGCTAAAATTGGTTTCCCCATTAATTAATGCACTGTTCTTCAAAATTTAATTATTTGTTGAAGTTTAGACGATCCCTGTCAACCACGGCAAAATTCTAATTCGAATATTTTTAAGTAATGTTGCGTTCGATTGTGGAATCGCTTCACACCCAATGGTAGACTAGCTGTGAGTCACCTTCTTCAATAAGTTATTTAAATTCTTACTATGTCTTCTTCCGGTTATAAAATGCTGAAATTCATTAAATTATTTTTATCTAATAAATAAAACTCTTTTGCTGCATTAACTTTTGGGTTTTTATTTAATTATTTTGTTTTAAATTCGAAATGTTATTTAATACATCGACTTTGTCTCTAGGGTCGAGAATTACAACCGTTAGTTGTGTTGGAATTTTGTACAACACTTATATTAATTCTAAGGTTCTTTGAACTATTACAAAAGTCAGAAATGCCGTAGCGAAGTACAATACTTACAAATTAATCTTAATTTCTATCAAATTTTACATTAGAAACTGAATTTTGTTTAAGTGATATTGTATAAATAATGTCTGTTTCGTTACCGAAGCTCACTAACGCCGTGTGGGTTGGTTTGACACGACGGCGTCAGTAAAAAACGTATTTCAACATGGCCACCATTAAGACGTTCGTTATTGTATTAAGTTCATGCATCCATTTCCCTTAATATGAATGGAATTATATAGAGTTTTCTACTGTAAAAATAGTTATTTGCTCGTTTTCTTTCACTGGAGTGTTAATTAATAGTGTCTGTGATGTTTTTTCTTAGTGTGGTGTGATCACTAATGTTTGGTTATAAGACAATGAACTTCTCACCTTGTTGGTAGAACAAATATTATTATCGGCTATTAGTCTTGCATACTTATTGTTTCTTCTTTTATTCTTATTATTGGTTTTCTGTCTTCTTAAATCTTCATTATTATTATTATTTTTATTAATTTTGAATTTAATTTTTTATAACCTTGCACACTCAGATTTGATAATTTAGTACACTTTCACTCAGCCAGACATAGGACTGACCCGTTCTTCTTTCGTGCTAACAATACACTGTTACCGTTTTCTTTCGAATTTGAATAGTTTGGCCAATTTTTCTAATTTCTGACTGGCTAATTTGACTGAATTTTGAGGTCACATGACCTAATATTTCTTACAATACAGATTTGTTTCACCCTAGCACATATTACTCTCTATTTGTTAAATAGTTTATCTTAATTTAATTTACAGCATGTAATTCTTTGTTTTATTACAATTAATATGATATCAAATATGGCCTATGTGTGTGTGTCATAATAAATGTTCTGTGTTTTTACAAAATTATGCTGTTTAAGCCATTTGGGTTTTTTGACCATCACAAAATCATATTATATTTCTGGAATTTGTCACTACCTTTGATTTATTAGGGAAAACAATCTAAAAGTGCCAATTTTATGGTTTACCTATATTTATTCCTAGTTTTTTACCCTTTTGGTTAATTTATTTTATTTTTTATAAGTTACTTTCTATGGTTAGGTGATTCTTTGCTTGTCTGTGTTTTGTTGTTTGTGTATGCTTCTGATTATATTATTTGTTTTTTAGTTAATTTAAAAAATCGTACAATTAAATACAAAATTCCTCTGAAAATTACAAATTACTCTCCTCCTTCTACATTAACATTTTTTGACAAACCATTTAGTCCTATTCCATGCTTCCATGGCTAACATTTTTTTAACAAATTTCTTCTAACATCAACATAAATTTTATAACATAGTTAAACATATAACATAAGAACTGGTTATTAACATTAAAATTATTTCTGTCATATCATCTGATATGTTGCTTAACTACTAGTTCCATTCAATTTGACTAGTTATTTACTATAGTAATTAGTTAATAAGCCTTAGGTATTAGTGTTCCCTAAAAGAAATAACATTGTTCATCACCAAAATAATTGGGATTCACTTATTTACCTGGCTTACAACTATGGTCATCAACAAGATTGATGATTATGATAATAAAATTATTCTGAACAAATGAAAAAACCATAATAAGCTTAATGCTTCATGTATTAATAGGTAAGTACCTTTGGTTATTAAACATTATCATCTTTCCAAGATTGTTTGTACTCATTTTATATTTCTCACTTTTGTGTTTCTTCACTCTTTTTTTCTCTACACTTCACTTTTACATTTTACACTGGTATCACTTTTCCTTATTTAATATAGTTCACAATACTGTTTTCTTATAAAGTACTTTACATAAAGTTTTTCTTATTAACTAATGTATTGTACTTCTTAGTTATGTTAGTTTCTTTATTCTTTTTAACTTTCTAAGTTTTTTATTATTTATTATTATGATTTTCATCTTTTTTTCGATTGGGTTTGCTTAAGTTTACTCTTATGGGCTCATCTGAATCTGTCACGTTACAGATTCCCGGTACCTCTAGCATTGTCTTCTGGAGCGACGGTAATACCCTTCCTGTTCATGGTTTCCTAACAGTGCCTCCATAGCCCCTATTGTTTTTATCTGTCCATTCAGTCTGGCTTGGCTAATTCCATCTTCAAAATGTTATGCTAATTTTGTTATTAGGCATTCTTCGGGGATTCTCGGTTATAGGTTCCGGGCTACACACACCTTCCCCAGGAATTATGCAGTTGGTGGCCTACCCCAGTTTGCCTCGTATTTTCCGTTACATAATTTGTCCCTAACTATGTTTTGATATTTGTTTGAAACTGTTGTAGTCATTTACCTCGTTTCTGATGGCTGACCACCAGTTGTCATTTGTCCCTTTGGATCCTTCATCCAGGAAAGTTTTGATGTTGCTCCACCTGTTTTCTCTTGTTCAGTTGAGCCATTCTGTTACCCTTTCCAGAAATTCTATCAGGTTTATTCGGTAATCTTTGAAGTATATTGTCTCTCTGTGGTCCGATATTAAATTTTGGTGGCACTGTATTGGCCTACTCTGGAGGATTCCCAGTTCTTCTTGGATGTTGCCTACTTGTCCTTTTACTTGGCCTAATTCACCCTTAATGCCTTCAACTTTGTTGGATACTGTTTCATTTATCTTGTCTATTTCCTTTTTGTTTTCTTTCTGTACTTCGTCCATTTTAATTCTATTATTATTCTCCATGTTGCTTACTTGAGTAGTTATATTTTCCCTGAACACTAGGAGTTCCTCATCTGTTTTATCGACCCTTTGATTAATTGTTTCATTGATATTTTCGATCCTCTCATTAATTTGTTTTAAGTTCTCATTATTCCTTTCAAATTTCTCATCTATCTTTTCCGGTTGCTCATTAATAGTCTCCTTCAGTTTCTGATTTTGTTCATTTATGGTTTGGCTCAAATCCTTATTAATGTTTTCAATTTTTTCATTGATTTGTTTCAACCTCTCATTAGTATCCTCAGTTTTTCTGTTAATATTATCTATTTTGTTTTCTAATTGTTCAGTTGTTTGCCTATTATTTTCTTTCATTTGCTTTAGACTTTCATCACTCCGGTCAAACTTTTCGTTCATTTGTTTCATTAAGGTTTCACTCAAAACCTCATTTTGTCTCCTTGAATTTTCATTTATTTCTTCCTTCATACTGTCTATTTTTTCATTTTTCAGTTTATTATTTTCCTCTATTCTGTCTATTTTTTTCATTTGTCACATTATTATTTTCATTTATTTGCTTCGTTAAATTTTCATTAGTTTGTTTATTTTGTTCGGTTATTTTTTCCTCCTGTTCTCTAAAATTCTCATTACTTTCTTCTTTTTATTTTCTCAAATCTTCCTTCATTAAGTCCCATAATTGTATTAAATTCAGTTCTCCTCTGGCTTCCTCTTTATCACCTGCTGGTTGTTCCATTTCAGTGTCCTGGATCGTTTCTGTTTCTCATTCCTCCTTACCTTCTTCTGTCTCTGGGTCCTGTGTCCTCTTCTTCGAACGACTTCTTGTGTGCATTTCTGTACTTGTAACAGTTGCCTGCCAAAATTAGGAATTTATTTATTTTTGTTTGGATTGTAATCCAATCTTCTTCCTAATTCAAGCCCCACGTTGGGTGCCATTTTATAACATGTCGTTATAAAAGAAAACCCCTAATTTCGTTCTTAGTTTTCAATAAGTTTTATTAACGTTGGTTAAAAAAAAAAAAAAAAAAAAAAAAAAAAAAAAAAAAAAAAAAAAAAAAAAAAAATCATAAAAAATTTTTTTTTTAATGTTTAATTTTTCTTTAGCTCAATTATTTTATTCAGTTAAATTTGGTTTCCCCATTAATTAATGGACTGTTCTTCAAAATTTAATTATTTGTTGAAGTTTAGACGATCCCTGTCAACCACGCCAAAATTCTAATTCGAATATTTTTAAGTAATGTTGCGTTCGATTGTGGAATCGCTTCACCCAATGGTTGACTAGCTGTGAGTCACCTTCTTCAATAAGTTATTTAAATTCTTACTATGTCTTCTTCCGGTTATAAAATGCTGAAATTCATTAAATTATTTTTATCTAATAAATAAAACTCTTTTGCTGCATTAACTTTTGGGTTTTTATTTAATTATTTTGTTTTAAATTCGAAATGTTATTTAATACATCGAACTTTGTCTATAGGGTCGAGAATTACAACCGTTAGTTGTGTTGAAATTTTGTCAAGACTTATATTAATTCTAAGGGTCTTTGAACTATTACAAAAGTCAGAAATGCCGTAGCGAAGTACAATACTTACAAATTAATCTTAATTTCTATCAAATTTTACATTAGAAACTGAATTTTGTTTAAGTGATATTGTATAAATAATGTCTGTTTCGTTACCGAAGCTCACTAATGCCGCGTGGGTTGGTTTGACACGACGGCGTCAGTAAAAAACATATTTCAACATGGCCACCATTAAGACGTTCGTTATTGTATTAAGTTCATGCATCCATTTCCCTTAATATGAATGGAATTATATAGAGTTTTTTACTGTGAAAATAGTTATTTGTTCGTTTTCTTTCACTGGAGTGTTAATTAATAGTGTCTGTTATGTTTTTTCTTAGTGTGGTGTGATCACTAATGTTTGGTTATAAGACAACGAACTTCTCACCTTGTTGGTAGAACAAATATTATTATCGGCTATTAGTCTTGCATACTTATTGTTTCTTCTTTTATTCTTATTATTGGTTTTCTGTGTTCTTAAATCTTCATTATTATTATTATTATTTTTATTTTTATTAATTTTGAATTTAATTTTTTATAACCTTGCACACTCAGATTTGATAATTTAGTACACTTTCACTCAGACAGACATAGGACTGACCCGTTCTTATTTCGTGCTAACAATACACTGTTACCGTTTTCTTCAGAATTTGAATAGTTTGGCCAATTTTTCTAATTTCTGATTGGCTAATTTGACTGAATTTTGAGGTCACATGACCTAATATTTCTTACAATACAGATTTTTTTCACCCTAGCACATATTACTCTCTATTTGTTAAATAGTTTATCTTAATTTAATTTACAGCATGTAATTCTTTGTTTTATTACAATTAATATGATATCAAATATGGCCTATGTGTGTGTGTCATAATAAATGTTCTGTGTTTTTACAAAATTATGCTGTTTAAGCCATTTGGGTTTTTTGACCATCACAAAATCATATTATATTTCTGGAATTTGTCACTACCTTTGATTTATTAGGGAAAACAATCTAAAAGTGCCAATTTTATGGTTTACCTATATTTATTCCTAGTTTTTTACCCTTTTGGTTAATTTATTTTATTTTTTATAAGTTACTTTCTATGGTTAGGTGATTCTTTGCTTGTCTGTGTTTTGTTGTTTGTGTATGCTTCTGATTATATTATTTGTTTTTTAGTTAATTTAAAAAATCGTACAATTAAATACAAAATTCCTATGAAAATTACAAATTACTCTCCTCCTTCTACATTAACATTTTTTAACAAACCATTTAGTCCTATTCCATGCTTCCATGGCTAACATTTTTTTAACAAATTTCTTCTAACATCAACATAAATTTTATAACATAGTTAAACATATAACATAACATAAGAACTGGTTATTAACATTAAAATTATTTCTGTCATATCATCTGATATGTTGCTTAACTACTAGTTCCATTCAATTTGACTAGTTATTTACTATAGTAATTAGTTAATAAGCCTTAGGTATTAGTGTTCCCTAAAAGAAATAACATTGTTCATCACCAAAATAATTGGGATTCACTTATTTACCTGGCTTACAACTATGGTCATCAACAAGATTGATGATTATGATAATAAAATTATTCTGAACAAATGAAAAAACCATAATAAGCTTAATGCTTCACGTATTAATAGGTAAGTACCTTTGGTTATTAAACATTATCATCTTTCCAAGATTGTTTGTACTCATTTTATATTTCTCACTTTTGTGTTTCTTCACTCTTTTTTTTCTCTACACTTCACTTTTACATTTTACACTGGTATCACTTTTCCTTATCTTTATATATATAATTCTTCTGTACGTGTGTATGTCACTGAACTCCTCCTAAACGGCTGGACCGATTTTGATGACATTTTTTGTGTGTGTTTGAGTGGGTCCCTGGATGGTATAGTTTCACAATTGGACCCAGTAGGTGGCGCTGGGATCGGGTTCCAGGAAATCTTTATATATAGGCTATAATTCTTCAGTACGTGTGTATGTCACTGAACTCCTCCTAAACGGCTGGACCGATTTTTGATGAAATTTTGTGTGTGTGTTTGAGTGGGTCCCTGGATGGTTTAGATTCACAATTGGACCTGGTAGGTGGCGCTGCGATCGGGTTGCAGGAAATTATATATAAAAATGAATGTTTCTTTGTTTGTCC
The DNA here is from genome assembly GCA_034769895.1 of Magicicada septendecula. NCBI lineage: Eukaryota > Metazoa > Arthropoda > Insecta > Hemiptera > Cicadidae > Magicicada > Magicicada septendecula. The sequence goes on from CM068367.1 coordinate 779,548,367, forward strand.
CGTATGCGTTCCTATACCATTCATCCGATTGCGATGAAACTTCGGTGAGTTGTTGTGCGCACGCCCGCGGAGGTTTCTGAATTAGTAGTGTTTTTTCGATGGGGTCCTTTGGGGGGTTCTTTTGGGTCTTCCACACCTCCTCCTAAACCACTGGACCGATTTCAACCAAACTTGGCACAAATATTTTACGCAAAGGGAGAACCAACATAGGATAGGTGTTTTTTCGATGGGGTCCTTTTCGGGTTCTTTGGGGGTCTTCCACATCTTCTCCTAAACCATGAGATGAAACAAAATGTTACAAAAAGAATAGTAAATAATAGTGAAATCCGATCCAGAGAGGAAACAAGAAATAATAATTGATAGCAAATTAAAGGAAACCTAGTTGGTTTGACTTATTTAATATTATCAAGAAACCCAGAAATAACCCAGTAGAATAGGGCAGTAAACAGACAAAAGTTAAATAAATAAACCTAGTAGGCCTAAATAATCAAATTACCCTGAAACCCAACTAAACCTAATAAAGAGTACCTAATCATAAATTAAAATTGTATTAACAAAATTGTATAGGCTTATAATTAAGGATAGAAAAAGGGACACAAACCTTTACAGTGATGAGTGATATAATATAAATAGTGACACAGACTACCGTTAAACAGTGTTATTTATTATTTATAAAAAGTGTTTTTATTATTATCATACAGACAATAGTTTAAAAGTATGAAATAATTAAAGTTGTCAAAAACAATTATTATTATTAAGAGTTTTGTTGTATGTTATAAGATTTTATGTCACCAGTTAATTTATATAAATATATTTATCTCAGGTAGTCAAAGTAGAAATTACAATCAACCATAACAAATTGTTCCACCACATATCATAGAAATTCAAATTAATAAGGTTTTACAGTTATAAACTGAGGCATGTTTAGTATCAAATTGTTTATAATTATATAATTAATCATCATGTAAACATTGCATGTATCATTAGAGTATAATAATAAAATTATCTATTAAAGGTAATTTATAAAAATGTAAAGTAATTAATGGGAATCGATCATATAACATTTAACCTGTACATAAATGGCCAATCAAAATTTAAGAAGTTTGTATGAGTTTGGTGACTAAAAAAGAAGAAATAACGCTAAATTGTTAATTGTGATGAAGAACAGTTTAATAGTGCGTGTCGAGATGTAATTAAAATAAAAATATCAAAATAGTTAACCCGTTTGTGAAGGAAGATCTCAATGACCACCATCGAAGATAAATAATCCCTCCACTACAATCATTTCATGAACCAGTAATACACACAATCAAGAAATTATCCAGAATAAACCAGAAAACCTTCAGCAATATCGTCAAGATGTGTAAAGTATAATTTGACAATATTTTTATCCAACAAGGAACAACCACTAGACAATATACCAATTTACACTAACACCAATCACTAGTAAACATTTTAAAGTGAAAACAAATTCAATATCTAACCGAACAGTGATTACAAGGAAACATTTATTGTACACATTAATAAACTTCATTATTTTCTGAGATGGACAATGGTAGCCATGATGTTAATGTCACTCTAACCTACATGCTTTTTACGAAGCATTGAATCTCGTCAAACTGTGTATGTTACTTAATATATAATTTTTGTAATTTTTTAGATTATAAGTAATAGATTGTTTGTAAAGGTACTCAATATTATTAATTATCATGTAAAGGAACTTTTCGTAGCAGCCACAAGAATTCCCACGAAATATATTAACATTATTTAATTAGTAAATCCTGAGATAAATATCGATTGTGACAACCGTATGTATCGAATGGAATTTTCCAATAATTTGAACTTATATTACAGAGATTAAACCATTATGTTATTAAATCATATCCATGCGTTATTATTTCAGGAACGTAATATATTATCAGCATTTATTTTATAATTAACAAGGATAAGAAGAATTCGGGGAGTCATTGGAAGTATGCACACTGCAAAAACCAAGATTAACCTCAAATAATAGGTTAAAGCCTAATATCGAAGGTGACTTAAAAATTGTTTGGGATGACTCGACCGATATTTTTGAATTGACTTTTGGAGTTCTAACTACTGAACTGGAATAATTATAATTCTGATTCAGAAACCAAGGCAGAATAATTCAATTCTTTAACTTATATATTTAAATACACACAACATAAATATTCCACGATCAACTGATACACTATTACAACTATTTATTACAAATTAACATATACAAGGAATAACACGGGCAAATTATTATACCATTAAGATACTACGGGTACAAGAGTAGTATTATAAATTGGCGCACCAACTAGCGAGGCTGAAATTAGGGAATATTAGGTGAAGAAATTGAAACAAGCAAATTAATTTCCTAATTTTTAGCTGGCGACTGCTATAAGTTCCAAAAAATAATAAAGATGCATAAAAGGGCGTCTTCACTGAGACGGACGAAGGAGGCAGAGAAAGAAGTCAGGATGGAAGAGAAAGAAGTAACATCGGTGGAGGATGTGGAGACGGTAGCAAGAAAGGAAGATAGAGGAGACCCGAATCTTATAAAATTAATGGAGTTAATGAATAGTATGAGTGAAAAAATGGACAGAAATAAGGAAGAAATGAATGACAATTTTATGAAGCAGAACGAAAAATTTGATAGCATCAAGGAAGATAACAGACAAACAAATGAAAAAATTGATAGTATCAAGGAGGATAACAGACAAACAAATGAAAAAATTGATAGTATCAAGGAAGATAACAGACAAACAAACGAGAAAATAGACGGTATGAAGGAAGAGATTAACGAGAAAATAGACAGTATTAACAGGAATACAGATGAAAACAATAGACAAATGAATGAGAACTTGAGGCAAATTAATGACAAATTCGAAGAGAATAATAAAATAATGAATGACAAAATAGACAGCATTAAGGAAAGCAATAGACAAACCAATGAAAAAATTGATAGTATTAAAGAAAGTACTAATGAAACCTTAAGGCAAACTATAAGTGACAATAATAACCAAATGAAGGAAGAGTTCAGACAAATCAATGAAGAGAATTTAAGAAGAATTAATGGTAGAATTGAACAGGTCAATGATACAATTAACCAGAAGATGGACAAAATCGATGAGGAAAGGAAGCAAGAAACAGCTGACATTAATGAGAGATTAAGAAAAGCTAACGAAGCCATTATACAAAATAAAGCAGTGATAAATACCAGAATAGACCAGTTCCAAGAAAATAGTCGTATTCAAATAGAAGGAATACAAAAGGAACAAGAAAATTTGGTAAACTTACAGAAACAAACCGGAGAAAGGTGTGACCATATTAACACTACAGTGAACAATTTAACTGGTCAAGTACGCCAAAATCAAGAAGAAATTGAGTTAATTAGAACCAGACCAAATAATATTACTCACGTTTCCACAAATGAAACCAGAGAAGGGATTAATTTCAAAAATTATCGTAGAAACCCCATGGAATTCCTGGCCAGAATCGAGGAACATTTTAATAAACATCGAATAACTATCTGGAGCTCGATTAGAGAGATGTTGGATGAGCATTTTAGGGAGATTACGGACAACTGGTGGACAGCAACCAGGAATGAGATAGTGGACTACGCTCAATTTAAAAAACTGTTTAAAGAAAAATATTGGTCCGAAGCTATACAAAATATTATAAGGGACAACATTTGTCAGGGAAGATATGATGGAAATAGAGGTACATCTCCAACTACTTACTTCTGGGGAAAGGTATGTTTGGCGAGACACCTAGAGCCAAGAATACCAGAAGAATCCCTAGTAACTAAAATGGCATACCATTATGACACAGGAATTGCCAGAGCACGCCTGGGAAGCCAGATTAAAACGGTCCATGCAATGGCTGACTTATTAGAAAATTATGAACACGAGGGTTACTACAAAAGAAGCAGACAACGAACTGATCAGTGCGGTTCAAGAAATAATAACCATGGTATGAATCCTAATCACTATAATAACATGAATAACTGGAATAGTTATAACTTTAATGGCAACGATCGTAGTTCCAACCAAAATTTTACTCCAAATTATAACCAACAAGCAAATTTCAATCAAAATCCAATTAGCTATAATAGTAACAACAGGCCCAATCAAAATTACCATCCGGGTAATAGAATTAATAATAATAACTATAATAACTACCGAACAAACCAAAATTATAATAATTTTAGAAATAACTCGGGAGTTAATATCAATAATAATAACCAGGGTAATTATAATAATAATCGTCCGTACAGACCAAGAATAAATTATATTAGTGCAGAAGAAGGGGATTACTGGAGATACCATCAACCTCGGAGGAACAGTTTTAATCACAGTTATGATCAAAGAGGAAATCCCAGAGGGATGAGTCACCATTATAACCGAGTAAGAAGTAGAAGCCAGGAGGACTTCCGAGAATCAAGAGGAAGTGAACAATTAGACAACCGAGAGGTTGAACAACCAGGAACCAGCACACCATTCCAGGCAAATCAACAGTCATGCCCGGAAAATAATCATGATAGCCTTAATTTAAACGGAGTGAGGCAGTAATAAACCCTCGCGACCCCTTACTGCTACTAACTACTGGGTACAAAAACCACCAAATTCAAAAATATAGTAATAACAAATTACTACCAACTAATTATGAAAAACTAATTATGGAAAATAAAAGAATTTTGAAGTACAAAAACCACCAAATTCAAAAATATAGTAATAACAAATTACTACCAACTAATTATGAAAAGCTAATTATGGAAAATAAAAGAATTTTGAGGTACAAAAACCACCAAATTCAAAAACATAGTAATAACAAATTACTACCAACTAATTATGAAAAGCTAATTATGGAAAATAAAAGAAATTTGAAGTATAACAACAACCAAAGTTTAAGGACGGATAGTCAAAATCTTACTATTATTTACAATTATTATTTGAAAAATCTTCGAGAAGAACTGTTGGAGGAAACGGTGACAAGTAGAATCAACCAGCATAATGAAATTTTATACATAACCGCTCAAATTGAAGGAATTCCTACACGAATAATGATAGATACTGGTGCAAATGTATCACTTATTAACGACGCTGAACTGGAGAGAATACAGAAACAAAGTAAAAATATAATACCTACCTTACCTGTCAATAATGTTATTTTAATAGGTGCCACTGGGCGTCAAAATAAAACAGTGAGAAAACAAGTGTCATTGGAAATAGAAAGCAAAGGTGTTACAATTAATATTATATGTTTGGTCGCAATCGGCCTACCATTCGAATTATTAATCGGATGCGATATGCTGAGGAAATATTCAGCCATTATTGATTTGAGCAAGGAGAAGGTGTCCTTGAACTCAGAAGGTGTTATGTGGACGGCAGAGTTAATAGGAAGCGATGGTGCCCCTCTGAACCGTACCCATCACCAAGTTAGGGAATTAAATTTTTTAAAGAATGACACCCAATGCAGAAAAATAATCTATAATATGACAAATGAAGACCTGTGGAACAGTAAATTACAGGAGATAAGAGAGTTTAGACACCAAGGCACAAATAATTTGACAGCAAAACAAGTAGAAGATCTCATTATGATATATAAGAAGTATAAACATGTATTTTCAGAAAAACCAGGAAAAGTAAAAAACTATCAGTGTAGAATACAATTTAAAGAACCAGCAGAATTCCACAGAAAATCCTATCCTATACCATATTCATTGAAGGAGGCGGTTAGAGCTGAAATTAATAAAATGTTGTTAAATGATATAATTGAGCATAGCCAATCACCATATAGTAGCCCAATAGTAGCAATTCAGAAGATTATAATCAATAATCCATGAAAAAATATCATGAGGAAGAAAAGGTAAAATAACATAAGTAATTATGTCCTCACACCTAATGAAGTGTTCAGAAATAATTACTTCTGAAGCGAGGTAATTTGTAACGAAACAAAATGTTACTAAAAGAATAGTAAATAATAGTGAAATCCGATCCAGAGAGGAAACAAGAAATAATAATTGATAGCAAATTAAAGGAAACCTAATTGGTTTGACTTATTTAATATTATCAAGAAACCCAGAAATAACCCAGTAGAATAGGGCAGTAAACAGACAAAAGTTAAATAAATAAACCTAGTAGGCCTAAATAATCAAATTACCCTGAAACCCAACTAAACCTAATAAAGAGTACCTAATCATAAATTAAAATTGTATTAACAAAATTGTATAGGCTTATAATTAAGGATAGAAAAAGGGACACAAACCTTTACAGTGATGAGTGATATAATATAAATAGTGACACAGACTACCGTTAAACAGTGTTATTTATTATTTATAAAAAGTGTTTTTATTATTATCATACAGACAATAGTTTAAAAGTATGAAATAATTAAAGTTGTCAAAAACAATTATTATTATTAAGAGTTTTGTTGTATGTTATAAGATTTTATGTCACCAGTTAATTTATGTAAATATATTTATCTCAGGTAGTCAAAGTAGAAATTACAATCAACCATAACAAATTGTTCCACCACATATCATAGAAATTCAAATTAATAAGGTTTTACAGTTATAAACTGAGGCATGTTTAGTATCAAATTGTTTATAATTATATAATTAATCATCATGTAAACATTGCATGTATCATTAGAGTATAATAATAAAATTATCTATTAAAGGTAATTTATAAAAATGTAAAGTAATTAATGGGAATCGATCATATAACATTTAACCTGTACATAAATGGCCAATCAAAATTTAAGAAGTTTGTATGAGTTTGGTGACTAAAAAAGAAGAAATAATTGTTATAGTTGTCTTGATTATTCATCTCTTCTTTCACAGCATTAACACTTAACTAAAAATGAACTTTTTTCATGTGAAAACTTACTATTTTATTGTACGCGTTTCGGCTTAGTATCCGCCTTCTTCAGCTGAAGAAGGCGGATACTAAGCCGAAACGCGTACAATAAAATAGTAAGTTTTCACATGAAAAAAATTCATTTTTAGTTAAGTCTTAATTGTTAATTGGATGAAGAACAGTTTAATAGTGCGTGTCGAGATGTAATTAAAATAAAAATATCAAAATAGTTAACCCGTTTGTGAAGGAAGATCTGAATGACCACCACCGAACATAAATAATCCCTCCACTACAATCATTTCATGAACCAGTAATACACACAATCAAGAAATTATCCAGAATATACCAGAAAACCTTCAGCAATATCGTCAAGATGTGTAAAGTATAATTTGACAATATTTTTATCCAACAAGGAACAACCACTAGACAATATACCAATTTACACTAACACCAATCACTAGTAAACATTTAAAGTGAAAACAAATTCAATATCTAACCAAACAGTGATTACAAGGAAACATTTATTGTACACATTAATAAACTTCATTATTTTCTGAGACGGACAATGGTAGCCATGATGTTAACGTCACTCTAACCTACATGCTTTTTACGAAGCATTGAATCTCGTCAAACTGTGTATGTTACTTAATATATAATTTTTGTAATTTTTTAGATTATAAGTAATAGATTGTTTGTAAAGGTACTTAATATTATTAATTATCATGTAAAGGAACTTTTCATAGCAGCCACAAGAATTCCCACGAAATATATTAACATTATTTAATTAGTAAATCATGAGATAAATATCGATTGTGACAGCCGTATGTATCGAATGGAATTTTCCAATAATTTGAACTTATATTACAGAGATTAAACCATTATGTTATTAAATCATATCCATGCGTTATTATTTCAGGAACGTAATATATTATCAGCATTTATTTTATAATTAACAAGGATAAGAAGAATTCGGGGAGTCATTGGAAGTACGCACACTGCAAAAACCAAGATTAACCTCAAATAATAGGTTAAAGCCTAATATCGAAGGTGACTTAAAAATTGTTTGGGATGACTTGACCGATATTTTTGAATTGACTTTTGGAGTTCTAACTACTGAACTGGAATAATTATAATTCTGATTCAGAAACCAAGGCAGAATAATTCAATTCTTTAACTTATATATTTAAATACATACAACATAAATATTCCACGATCAACTGATACACTATTACAACTATTTATTACAAATTAACATATACAAGGAATAACACGGGCAAATTATTATACCATTAAGATACTACGGGTACAAGAGGAGTATTTTAACCACTGGACCGATTTCAACCAAACTTGGCACAAATATTTTACGCAACGGGAGAACCAACATAGGATAGGTGTTTTTTTCGATGGGGTCCTTTGGGGTCTTCCACATCTCCTCCTAAACCACTGGACCGATTTCAACCAAACTTGGCACAAATATTTTACGCAAATGGAGAACCAACATAGGACAAGTGTTTTTTCGATACGATCCTTTGGGGGGTTCTTTGGGGTCTTAAAAAACTATTAGATTTGGTTACTATGGCAACCCAATAGAATAGATTGTGTTCTAAATATATTATCGCATTAAATTGAAGACCACGCGAACGAAGTCGTGGGCAACAGCTATTTATTTTTAAGAAACCTACTTTAATTGAACTTTATTAATTAAACTAACATTTTCATTACGTACAACGTGAAACTCCGTAGCGAAGCACGGGTATTCCCCTAGTTTAATATAGTTCACAATACTGTTTTCTTATAAAGTACTTTACATAAAGTTTTTCTTATTAACTAATGTATTGTACTTCTTAGTTATGTTAGTTTCTTTATTCTTTTTAACTTTCTAAGTTTTTTATTATTTATTATTATGATTTTCATCTTTTTTTCGATTGGGTTTGCTTAAGTTTACTCTTATGGGCTCATCTGAATCTGTCACGTTACAGATTCCCGGTACCTCTAGCATTGTCTTCTGGAGCGACGGTAATACCCTTCCTGTTCATGGTTTCCTAACAGTGCCTCCATAGCCCCTATTGTTTTTATCTGTCCATTCAGTCTGGCTTGGCTAATTCCATCTTCAAAATGTTATGCTAATTTTGTTATTAGGCATTCTTCGGGGATTCTCGGTTATAGGTTCCGGGCTACACACACCTTCCCCAGGAATTATGCAGTTGGTGGCCTACCCCAGTTTGCCTCGTATTTTCCGTTACATAATTTGTCCCTAACTATGTTTTGATATTTGTTTGAAACTGTTGTAGTCATTTACCTCGTTTCTGATGGCTGACCACCAGTTGTCATTTGTCCCTTTGGATCCTTCATCCAGGAAAGTTTTGATGTTGCTCCACCTGTTTTCTCTTGTTCAGTTGAGCCATTCTGTTACCCTTTCCAGAAATTCTATCAGGTTTATTCGGTAATCTTTGAAGTATATTGTCTCTCTGTGGTCCGATATTAAATTTTGGTGGCACTGTATTGGCCTACTCTGGAGGATTCCCAGTTCTTCTTGGATGTTGCCTACTTGTCCTTTTACTTGGCCTAATTCACCCTTAATGCCTTCAACTTTGTTGGATACTGTTTCATTTATCTTGTCTATTTCCTTTTTGTTTTCTTTCTGTACTTCGTCCATTTTAATTCTATTATTATTCTCCATGTTGCTTACTTGAGTAGTTATATTTTCCCTGAACACTAGGAGTTCCTCATCTGTTTTATCCACCCTTTGACTAATTGTTTCATTGATATTTTCGATCCTCTCATTAATTTGTTTTAAGTTCTCATTATTCCTTTCAAATTTCTCATCTATCTTTTCCGGTTGCTCATTAATAGTCTCCTTCAGTTTCTGATTTTGTTCATTTATGGTTTGGCTCAAATCCTTATTAATGTTTTCAATTTTTTCATTGATTTGTTTCAACCTCTCATTAGTATCCTCAGTTTTTCTGTTAATATTATCTATTTTGTTTTCTAATTGTTCAGTTGTTTGCCTATTATTTTCTTTCATTTGCTTTAGACTTTCATCACTCCGGTCAAACTTTTCGTTCATTTGTTTCATTAAGGTTTCACTCAAAACCTCATTTGTCTCCTTGAATTTTCATTTATTTCTTCCTTCATACTGTCTATTTTTTCATTTTTCAGTTTATTATTTTCCTCTATTCTGTCTATTTTTTTCATTTGTCACATTATTATTTTCATTTATTTGCTTCGTTAAATTTTCATTAGTTTGTTTATTTTGTTCGGTTATTTTTTCCTCCTGTTCTCTAAAATTCTCATTACTTTCTTCTTTTTATTTTCTCAAATCTTCCTTCATTAAGTCCCATAATTGTATTAAATTCAGTTCTCCTCTGGCTTCCTCTTTATCACCTGCTGGTTGTTCCATTTCAGTGTCCTGGATCGTTTCTGTTTCTCATTCCTCCTTACCTTCTTCTGTCTCTGGGTCCTGTGTCCTCTTCTTCGAACGACTTCTTGTGTGCATTTCTGTACTTGTAACAGTTGCCTGCCAAAATTAGGAATTTATTTATTTTTGTTTGGATTGTAATCCAATCTTCTTCCTAATTCAAGCCCCACGTTGGGTGCCATTTTATAACATGTCGTTATAAAAGAAAACCCCTAATTTCGTTCTTAGTTTTCAATAAGTTTTATTAACGTTGGTTAAAAAAAAAAAAATCTTAAAAAATTTTTTTTTAATGTTTAATTTTTCTTTAGCTCAATTATTTTATTCAGTTAAATTTGGTTTCCCCATTAATTAATGGACTGTTCTTCAAAATTTAATTATTTGTTGAAGTTTAGACGATCCCTGTCAACCACGCCAAAATTCTAATTCGAATATTTTTAAGTAATGTTGCGTTCGATTGTGGAATCGCTTCACCCAATGGTTGACTAGCTGTGAGTCACCTTCTTCAATAAGTTATTTAAATTCTTACTATGTCTTCTTCCGGTTATAAAATGCTGAAATTCATTAAATTATTTTTATCTAATAAATAAAACTCTTTTGCTGCATTAACTTTTGGGTTTTTATTTAATTATTTTGTTTTAAATTCGAAATGTTATTTAATACATCGAACTTTGTCTATAGGGTCGAGAATTACAACCGTTAGTTGTGTTGAAATTTTGTCAAGACTTATATTAATTCTAAGGGTCTTTGAACTATTACAAAAGTCAGAAATGCCTTAGCGAAGTACAATACTTACAAATTAATCTTAATTTCTATCAAATTTTACATTAGAAACTGAATTTTGTTTAAGTGATATTGTATAAATAATGTCTGTTTCGTTACCGAAGCTCACTAATGCCGCGTGGGTTGGTTTGACACGACGGCGTCAGTAAAAAACATATTTCAACATGGCCACCATTAAGACGTTCGTTATTGTATTAAGTTCATGCATCCATTTCCCTTAATATGAATGGAATTATATAGAGTTTTTTACTGTGAAAATAGTTATTTGTTCGTTTTCTTTCACTGGAGTGTTAATTAATAGTGTCTGTTATGTTTTTTCTTAGTGTGGTGTGATCACTAATGTTTGGTTATAAGACAACGAACTTCTCACCTTGTTGGTAGAACAAATATTATTATCGGCTATTAGTCTTGCATACTTATTGTTTCTTCTTTTATTCTTATTATTGGTTTTCTGTGTTCTTAAATCTTCATTATTATTATTATTATTTTTATTTTTATTAATTTTGAATTTAATTTTTTATAACCTTGCACACTCAGATTTGATAATTTAGTACACTTTCACTCAGACAGACATAGGACTGACCCGTTCTTCTTTCGTGCTAACAATACACTGTTACCGTTTTCTTCAGAATTTGAATAGTTTGGCCAATTTTTCTAATTTCTGATTGGCTAATTTGACTGAATTTTGAGGTCACATGACCTAATATTTCTTACAATACAGATTTTTTTCACCCTAGCACATATTACTCTCTATTTGTTAAATAGTTTATCTTAATTTAATTTACAGCATGAAATTCTTTGTTTTATTACAATTAAAATGATACCAAATATGGCCTGTGTGTGTGTGTCATAATAAATGTTCTGTGTTTTTACAAAATTATGCTGTTTAAGCCATTTGGGTTTTTGACCATCACAAAATCATATTATATTTCTGGAATTTGTCACTACCTTTGATTTATTAGGGAAAACAATCTAAAAGTGCCAATTTTATGGTTTACCTATATTTATTCCTAGTTTTTTACCCTTTTGGTTAATTTATTTTATTTTTTATAAGTTACTTTCTATGTTTAGGTGATTCTTTGCTTGTCTGTGTTTTGTTGTTAATGTATGCTTCTGATTATATTATTTATTTTTTAGTTAATTTAAAAAATCGTACAATTAAATACAAAATTCCTCTGAAAATTACAAATTACTATCCTCCTTCTACATTAAAATTTTTTAACAAACCATTTAGTCCTATTCCATGCTTCCATGGCTAACATTTTTTTAACAAATTTCTTCTAACATCAACATAAATTTTATAACATAGTTAAACATATAACATAACATAAGAACTGGTTATTAACATTAAAATTATTTCTGTCATATCATCTGATATGTTGCTTAACTACTGGTTCCATTCAATTTGACTAGTTATTTACTATAGTACCGTAATTAGTTAATAAGCCTTAGGTATTAGTGTTCCCTAAAAGAAATAACATTGTTCATCACCAAAATAATTGTGATTCAATTATTTACCTGGCTTACAACTATGGTCATCAACAAGATTGATGATTATGATAATAAAATTATTCTGAACAAATGAAAAAACCATAATAAGCTTAATGCTTCATGTATTAATATGTAAGTACTTTTGGTTATTAAACATTATCATCTTTCCAAGATTGTTTGTACTCATTTTATATTTCTCACTTTTGTGTTTCTTCACTCTTTTTTTTCTCTACACTTCACTTTTACATTTTACACTGGTATCACTTTTCCTTATTTAATATAGTTCACAATACTGTTTTCTTATAAAGTACTTTACATAAAGTTTTTCTTATTAACTAATGTATTGTACTTCTTAGTTATGTTAGTTTCTTTATTCTTTTTAACTTTCTAAGTTTTTTATTATTTATTATTATGATTTTCATCTTTTTTTCGATTGGGTTTGCTTAAGTTTACTCTTATGGGCTCATCTGAATCTGTCATGTTACAGATTCTCGGTACCTCTCGCATTGTCTTCTGGAGCGATGGTAATACCCTTCCTGTTCATGGTTTCCTAACAGTGCCTCCATAGCCCCTATTGTTTTTATCTGTCCATTCTGTCTGGCTTGGCTAATTCCATCTTCAAAATGTTATGCTAATTTTGTTATTAGGCATTCTTCGGGGATTCTCGGTTCTAGGTTCCGAGCTACACACACCTTCCCCAGGAAGTATGCAGTTGGTGGCCTACCCCAGTTTGCCTCGTATTTTCCATTACATAATTTGTCCCTAACTATGTTTTGATATTTGTTTGAAACTGTTGTAGTCATTTACGTCGTTCCTGATGGCTGACCACCAGTTGTCATTTGTCCATTTGAATCCTTCATCCAGGAAAGTTTTGATGTTGCTCCACCTGTTTTCTCTTGTTCTGTTGAGCCATTCTGTTACCCTTTCCAGAAATTCTATCAGGTTTATTCGGTAATCTTTGAAGTATATTGTCTCTATGTGGTCCGATATTAAATTTTGGTGGCACTGTATTGGCCTACTCTGGAGGATTCCCAGTTCTTCTTGGATGTTGCCTACTTGTTCTTTTACTTGGCCTAATTCACCCTTAATGCCTTCACCTTTGTTGGATACTGTTTCATTTATCTTGTCTATTTCCTTTTTGTTTTCTTTCTGTACTTCGTCCATTTTAATTCTATTGTTATTCTCCATGTTGCTTACTTGAGTAGTTGTATTTTCCCTGAACACTAGGAGTTCCTCATCTGTTTTATCGACCCTTTGACTAATTGTTTCATTGATATTTTTGATCCTCTCATTAATTTGTTTTAAGTTCTCATTATTCCTTTCAAATTTCTCATCTATCTTTTCCTGTTGCTCATTAATAGTCTCCTTCAGTTTTTGATTTTGTTCATTTATGGTTAGGCTCAAATCCTTTTTAATGTTTTCAATTTTTTCATTGATTTGTTTCAACCACTCATTAGTATACTCAGTTTTTCTGTTAATATTATCTATTTTGTTTTCTAATTGTTCAGTTGTTTGCCTATTATTTTCTTTCATTTGCTTTAGACTTTCGTCACTCCGGTCAAACTTTTCGTTCATTTGTTTCATTAAGGTTGTGCCGGTTTGAAGCCGGCGGTTACAAAATTCTAGAAAAGTTTCGTAATTGTAACATAACGTGAGCCGAGGCAGCGGGGGCGAACTTTGGTCCGCGGTATGAGGGGAGCGGCACTGTGTGCGGTTGCGCGCGCAACTCGGCTATGTGCGGTGACTATTCTGTGCCGCTGTGTGCAGTCCACGCTTCGCCTCGCTCAGAGAATTGTCCCCGTCTCCGCTCTCCGTATTCTACGACGAAGTTGCTGTTTCTACATGCTTGGCTAGGCGTAAATTTGACTCCCGGTAAGTCTGTCTTTGTATTTATTTGTCTTATAAATAATGATACATGTATGGATAATTAATAACTATATGCAAATGCATAAAATACGTAATGATGTGTGTGTGCGACCCGACAAAGTTATGTAAGAGAAACTCATTCTTTGCTGTTGTACGTAACGCCCTGTATATAGTCCATGCTTTATTATTTTCTGTAATAGTGCGAGAAGTTTTTCAAGAGTCATTGTCATGGTAAAAGTGCACTACATTAAAAATTAATGACTAAAAACTTGGTGCGCAGTCAGGTCGTGAACGGTGTCTGTGCATGTAGTAAACTGCCGCAGAGTTTGTTAATTAACTTCACAAATAGAGAATGAAGTGTGAGAGCTTCTATGTATGAAACTTAATTGAATGTAAAACATTCTCAATGCTGTGAGTGACTTGCTGTTAAATTTTTTTGGTCAACTAATGATTACTGCTCTCCACGTGGCCGGTTTAACCTGCAAATTTTTGTCGAAGCATGTTGGCTGAGTACAGTTCACTTTATATTAAGCCACAATTTAATAAGGTCTGTGCATGATTCAAATTTACTTATTCCATGGCTGATTTTTAGACTCTTTAAGCTGGTTGTAAAAACTTTTATTAATGAATATTGTGCTTTTCTTGAGAGTTAGCTGGCGGCCCGTTAAGAGGTTAATTACCTTAACTCGGGTGTACATTTTTAATAGACTTTTCTCTAATTTACTTGAATGCATAGGGTTCTCGCACTAAGCCGGTTTCCTGGCTTGCTGATGGCTGAACATCCGCCTAAGCTGTGAACCATGTCAAGATCGTATACGAAGAGGGAGATGGAGACTGAATTTCTATGTTGCACTCGCCAGCACTTATGAGGTGATATTTATGCTTTATTTCATTTTTTTGGGGGCCGGGCCGGCAGTGTGCCCGTTTACTGCAAATAGCCTAGAAGCCATGGGACCACGTGTCCAGACTGTTTACCGGGAAGTTGAGCTGTGATCATGACTCTGAACACTATAACTTAAATTTCATAAACCTTTTTTTTTTATAACTCAGTTACATAACACTAAATGCAATGGCTGTAAGTGCGTGCTGCACTGGGGGAGCGCGCCAGAGAGATTTTAATCTTGTACAATTTTATTGTTGCATCTCATTTTCATTTTACTCCTTACAAAATTTAATTATTGCTCGGTAGATCTGTTCCGGCTGGAACAGCTGTGTATAAATTTTAATTTGACTATGGGTTTCACATTTAAGGGCTGGGGACTTTTCTGGGATTACAAAATGGGACTTAGTTTTTCTCTGACACACGCTGGTGCAACTTCAGACAGGTTGTATGCCTGTCAACTTTTGTCAACTACATGTGGGCGCGCTCCCACAGATGCCAGAGCACAACCACCTTATTGTATTCTTTTTCTTTTAATTATTTTATATAGTCATTTGAGGCTAATAGAAATAATTACTAATGTAATGGAAATATTTTAGCTGATTTTTGCCCCTTGCACAAGGGCTAAACTGATTGTTTTCTTAACTGGCAAACACATATGGGTTGACTTCCCACTTATAGCTTTTGCTGTTTAATTTTTGACTATAAAACATGTATTCATCATTTTCTTTTTGAGTAAATTATGTATTGTCAAAATCTTCTGAAATAGTAATGCCTCAAGCAATTAATTTCTGTTTATTAAGGTACATAGAGATTTAATTCCTTTTGGAATTTTTTTTGAAGTCAAATAACTGTCTAGAATTTTATAAACACTGTCTGAAAGTAGGTGACGTAGTTTTGTCAGTTTCAATTAATGATGTGAAAGGAACTTAAGGTTCACACGCTCATCATGGGTCATTGATCAATGGAATGCTAGATAAAGGGGTGGTCCGGTTATTTATGCCTCATGAATTATTATCATTCTTCCTGGGGTTTTGGCTTTATGTTATTCTACTGAACGGGTTGCCGAAGGGCGTATATTTTATCACTGCTGGGTTATAAGATTGTAGTTACTCTGCCGGTTAGGTGGGTGCATTCCAGGGGCATGCGTGTTAAAAATTAATGTAATTGTGAGTTGGTGTACCTTATGTTCTGTGTGTGTTGTTATGTGTCTAGCTAGCCACGAGATGGGAGAAAATTTTATAATTATATATACATGGGTGTTCATTGATTTATATATATATTTGTTGTGCTTAATATTATACATATTTGTTATGCTGAAGATTTGAAGATTTATACACACTTGTGATCGTTTATATTTACACACATTTGTTATGACTAAGATTTTACACACCTGTTATCTTTTACCATATTCATACTTGTGATTGGGCATACAAGCAGGGCCTGAAATAAAATAAATTGTTATCGTTCTGTTACAGCTGAGTTTTATTGCAAGTCCCGTCATACTGGACCCAGCATAATTTTGCTTCTCTAGGCTTCGGCCTAGTCCTAATTAACTTGTGGCGTCTCTTTCAAAAAAAAATCTTCAAATAAATTTAGTTGTTTTCATAATCATAAAAAAAAAAGGACATAAAAGGAAAGAGGGGTTACAAGGTTTCACTCAAAACCTCGTTTTGTCTCCTTGAATTTTCATTTATTTCTTCCTTCATACTGTCTATTTTTTTATTTATCAGTTTATTATTTTCCTCCATTCTGTATATTTTTTTATTTGTCAGTTTATTATTTTCCTCTATTCTGTCTATTTTTTCATTTGTCAGTTTATTATTTTCATTTATTTGCTTCGTTAAATTTTCATTAGTTTGTTTATTTTGTTTGGTTATTTTTTCCTCCTGTTTTCTAAAATTCTCATTACTTTCTTCTTTCATTTTTCTCAAATCTTCCTTCATTAAGTCCCATAATTGTATTAAATTCAGTTCTCCTCTGGCTTCCTCTTTATCACCTGCTGGTTGTTCCATTTCAGTGTCCTGGATCGTTTCTGTTTCTCGTTCCTCCTTACCTTCTTCTGTCTCCGGGTCCTGTGTCCTCTTCTTCGAACGACCTCTTGTGTGCATTTCTGTACTTGTAATAGTTGCCTGCCAAAATTAGGAATTTATTTATTTTTGTTTGGATTGTAGTCCAATCTTCTTCCTAATTCAAGCCCCACGTTGGGCGCCATTTTATAACATGTCATTATAAAAGAAAACCCCTAATTTCGTTCTTAGTGTTCAATAAGTTTTATTAACGTTGGTTACAAAAAAAAAAATATATATTAAAATAAAATCTTAAGAAAATTTTTTTTTTAATGTTTAATTTTTCTTTAGCTCAATTATTTTATTCAGTTAAATTTGGTTTCCCCATTAATTAATGGACTGTTCTTCAAAATTTAATTATTTGTTGAAGTTTAGACGATCCCTGTCAACCACGCCAAAATTCTAATTCAAATATTTTTAAGTAATGTTGCGTTCGATTGTGGAATCGCTTCACCCAATGGTAGACTAGCTGTGAGTCACCTTCTTCAATAAGTTATTTAAATTCTTACTATGTCTTCTTCCGGTTATAAAATGCTGAAATTCATTAAATTATTTTTATCTAATAAATAAAACTCTTTTGCTGCATTAACTTTTGGGTTTTTATTTAATTATTTTGTTTTAAATTCGAAATGTTATTTAATACATCGACTTTGTCTCTAGGGTCGAGAATTACAACCATTAGTTACGTTGGAATTTTGTACAACACTTATATTAATTCTAAGGTTCTTTGAACTATTACAAAAGTCAGAAATGCCGTAGCAAAGTACAATACTTACAAATTAATCTTAATTTCTATCAAATTTTACATTAGAAACTGAATTTTGTTTAAGTGATATTGAATAAATAATGTCTGTTTCGTTACCGAAGCTCACTAACGCTGCGTGGGTTAGTTTGACACGACGGTGTCAGTAAAATACGTATTTCAAAATGGCCGCCATTAAGACGTTCGTTATTGTATTAAAGTTCATGCATCCATTTCCCTTAATATGAATGGAATTATATAGACTTTTTTAGTTATTTGTTCGTTTTCTTTCACTGGAGTGTAACATTAATAGTGTCTGTGATGTTTTTTCTTAGTGTGGTGTGATCACTAATGTTTGGTTATAAGACAACGAACTTCTCTCCTTGTTGGTAGAACAAATATTATTATCGGCTATTAGTCTTGCATACTTATTGTTTCTTCTTTTATTCTTATTATTGGTTTTCTGTGTTCTTAAATCTTCATTATTATTATTATTATTTTTATTTTTATTAATTTTGAATTTAATTTTTTATAACCTTGCACACTCAGATTTGATAATTTAGTACACTGTCACTCAGCCAGACATAGGACTGACCCGTTCTTGTTTCGTGCTAACAATACACTGTTATTGTTAGATGCTAACAGCATGTAATTCTTTGTTTTATTACAATTAAAATGATACCAAATATGGCCTGTGTGTGTGTGTGTGTGTGTGTGTGTGTGTGTGTGTGTGTGTGTGTGTGTGTGTGTGTGTGTGTGTGTGTGTGTGTGTGTGTCATAATAAATGTTCTGTGTTTTTACAAAATTATGCTGTTTAAGCCATTTGGGTTTTTTGACCATCACAAAATCATATTATATTTCTGGAATTTGTCACTACCTTTGATTTATTAGGGAAAACAATCTAAAAGTGCCAATTTTATGGTTTACCTATATTTATTCCTAGTTTTTTACCCTTTTGGTTAATTTATTTTATTTTTTATAAGTTACTTTCTATGTTTAGGTGATTCTTTGCTTGTCTGTGTTTTGCTGTTTGTGTATGCTTCTGATTATATTATTTGTTTTTTAGTTAATTTAAAAAATCTTACAATTAAATACAAAATTCCTCTGAAAATTACAAATTACTCTCCTCCTTCTACATTAAAATTTTTTAACAAACCATTTAGTCCTATTCCACGCTTCCATGGCTAACATTTTTTTAACAAATTTCTTCTAACATCAACATAAATTTTATAACATAGTTAAACATATAACATAACATAACATAAGAACTGGTTATTAACATTAAAATTATTTCTGTCATATCATCTGATATGTTGCTTAACTACTGGTTCCATTCAATTTGACTAGTTATTTACTATAGTACCGTAATTAGTTAATAAGCCTTAGGTATTAGTGTTCCCTAAAAGAAATAACATTGTTCATCACCAAAATAATTGGGATTCAATTATTTACCTGGCTTACAACTATGGTCATCAACAAGATTGATGATTATGATAATAAAATTATTCTGAACAAATGAAAAAACCATAATAAGCTTAATGCTTCATGTATTAATAGGTAAGTACCCTCAGTTATTAAACATTATCATCTTTCCAAGATTGTTTGTACTCATTTTATATTTCTCACTTTTGTGTTTCATCACTCTTTTTTTTTCTCTACACTTCACTTTTACATTTTACACTGGTATCAGTTTTCTTTATTTAATATAGTTCACAATACTGTTTTCTTATAAGGTACTTTACATAAAGTTTTTCTTATTAACTAATGTATTGTACTTCTTAGTTATGTTAGTTTCTTTCTTTTTAACTTTCTAAGTTTTTTATTATTTATTATTATGATTTTCATCTTATTTTCGATTGGGTTTGCTTAAGTTTACTCTTATGGGCTCATCTGAATCTGTCACGTTACAATATATATATATATTGCAACAGTACGTCTGTGTACATTACTGTGCATTGTCGCAGTTAGTTAAAAAACTGCTAAAATAAGGATGAATAATTAATATTGTCAGTACTTAAAAAATGCGTATTGAAAGCTGTGAGTAACCAGTGAACGAGGACACCTAATGTACAGGACGGAACAGGGATATCACGCCACACACAAGCTAAGAGTGTGTATAGTGTAAGTGATATGTGTGTGTGAAACAAGTAGATACCAGCGTGGCGTAGACAAACGCATTTCAACAGATTTGATGCCGGTCGTGAAAGCATAAGATACCAATATTTGTATGAAAACTAAGAGTCTACCTGCACGTTTTCCTATCTAGATGTGCAAGTAGCGCAATGGTGGGGGAAGACAGCAGGGAACAACTCTGCCGCTGTATCGACGAGTCTAACTACTACGTCAACAGAGAGATATTTTGTAAACTTAACCTGTAGACAGTGTCGGACTGGCCAGGTCGGCAGGTCGGCAATTGCCGAGGGCCCACGGGTCCAATGGGCCCCAAAGGGGCCCACGAGTGACAGGATTTTTTTAATAATCGATTTTGATTATAACTCCAATGCCGTAATTTTTATTCAGTGGGAGTAAATAATGGTATACATAAAAGAATTTAAAATGTCTTATACTCCTAATCCTAATGTTTTTATAAACTCAACTGAGACTTGAGAGTAATAAATATCGAAGTAGATATTTTGCCGAGGGCCCAGAAGGCTGCCAGTCTGACACTGCCTGTAGGCTTATTTTCGGTTTGGTTAGCGGTGTTCCTGTGAATGTCCTCTCGTGTTTATTAACAATGTAAGTTATATGATTGTAATATTTTATTTAATCGTGAATGATTGAGTAACAGCATTTTTAATTATCTTGGGAATTTTGTGAGCCCCGGCATCTAAACAATTACCGAAAAACTTCATCCATAACAGCAATTCGAAATAATTGTCACAAAATTAAATTATTTAGCAATTGATTTTTGTTTGACGAAAACTGATGTGATCTAAAAAAACAATGATAAATAACCCCTGAAAAAATTTGAATTAAATAACTAATTTATTTAATTTATTTAATGTTTCTGATTTACATTTTTTATCTGTAATGAACCCTCAACCTCCTAAACTTTATTCTTTAATTAAATTGCACAAAGATAACCATCCTATTAGACCAGTCGTGTCATATGTAAATGCACCTAATGTTAAATTATCCAAAAAACTAATTAAAATTACCCAGACCCAATGTAAATTTATATCCACACACAGTATTAAAAATTCATTAGATCTAGTCAATAAAATTCAGGAATTGTATATACCAGATAAAGCGATTTTATTATCTTTTGACGTTAAAAATTTGTTCCCTAGTATTCCACCAGCTGATGTTGTTGACAATGTGGAAAAATTATTGGAAAAGAATTGTAATAATCCTAGGACGAGAGAGGATATTTTAAATTTATCGAAGGTTTGTTTGAATCAAAATTATTGTGAATTTGATGGGAAAATTTATGTGGGTAAAGAAGGGCTTGCTATGGGTAACCCTCTCAGCCCCTTGGCTTCTGAAATATTTATGGATTATTTAGAAACCAAAATAAGAGCTCATCCATATTTTAAATTGTTCATGTTTTGGTACAGATATGTGGATGATGTGTTGGCAATCTTTCTTGGTACGCATAGGCAATTACAGAATCTTAATTTTATTAACGATTTACATAGAAAGATAAGCTTTACAATAGAAATTGAAGTAAATGATAGTATTAACTTTTTAGATATTTCAATTACAAAACAAAATAATAAACTCAATTTTAGTATTTTCCATAAACCTACGCATACGGATATGGTTATACACAACACGTCTGCACATCCATACTCACACAAGTTAGCAGCTTTTCATAGTTATATTCATAGACTTATTGGTATCCCACTTTTAGATTCAGATTTTCAAAAAGAACTTAACATTATAAAACAAATAGCAGTTAACAACGGTTATCAGTCAAGTCCAATAGATCAGTTGTTGAATAAAAAACTATATTTACAAACATTAAGATTGGTGTATCCTATTCCAACACATAAGGAAAAGTTCCACACACTTAATTACATAGGTACTGTATCGGATAAAATTGGTAAATACTTTACTCAAAAACATGTAAATATAGCTTTTAGGACGAAATCTTCTCTTGGTAGATATATTAAGAATAATAAGAGTAAAGTAGAGAAACTCCAAAAGTCAGGAGTATATGAGTTATTGTGTGGGTCTTGTGACAAAATTTATATTGGCCAGTCTGGAAGGTCGTTTTCAAAAAGAATGTACTATCACAATTACAGTTTGAGATATCATGATGGTAAATCTAATTATGCGAATCATTTGTCGGGAAAAGATCATAATTTTAATGATAACTTTAAAATTTTACATGTATTGGAAAAAGGTAAAAAACTTGATTTACTTGAAGCCCTCGAAATTAATAAGCGTAAAGATTTAGGTTTGCTTTTGAACAACCAAACTGATTTAAGTAGCTCTCCGCTTTTAAATTTGAAATTATATAAGTAAATGTACGTTCCTTTCTAATTTGTATATAGTTGTGTATATGTAATGTGTATTGTTTATTGTTCGAACTTAAGTCGATTATCGTTCTCATAGCACTGGCTTTATGTGATATTTTATTGTACGTAACTAGTCAGCTCTTACCATCTGAAGAAGGCACTGTGTGCCGAAACAGCTGTCGTGGTGTATTATTTTTTAAATAAATTGACGAGTGAAAATCACGAAAACAAGTTTTTAGTTTTCTTTAATTCTTTAAAAGAGTAAAGTACTTAATTTTGATAAATAAAGTATCCTGATAAAAAGATAATAATAATCCACTGTAGAAACGTAGATGATATATCTATAAATGAAGAAGCTAGTTGAATGGGGGGGGATAATTTTTTATATGTGTACTACGTTATCAGCAACAAAGAAGTATTTTGTTGTTAAAATCCCTTCCCGGGCTGTTTGGCCGTAGTCCAATGTTTTCTGCAAAACCAGACGTTTTGGCAGTGCCATCGACTTCCATCTTCAATCGAGTGCGATAACGTGACGTGACCACAGTACTGTGGTTAAGGCTGAAGCAGTAAGTAGAAAGAAGTAGTTTCTACAGAAATATTTCATTTCAAAAATGATTTTAAATATAAATCTTAGAACATGGAAGTCATGTATGGTTCTCCATACCGATATTTAGTAATGGGATATATCTACAGTGTGTGATCCCCAGAGTCAAAGTATTAACTCTGTTATATGAAAAAATTTAGTTAATGAGTAATTCTGTTACATAGGATTAGATTGGTACATTGGTAATTTTGGGAGGAGACTTGATTCATCAAAATGGATTTATTGCATTCATACACTGACTGTGCATACATTGGGTAGGTTTCTCCAAATATCAAAGAGACAAAATTTCAGTCTAGATATCCTAACTATCGCACAAGTAGATGAATCAAAAGTGGTATTTTACAGAGGGAGATTTGATTCTATATTAAACTCTGCCAAGGAATGGCATGAGTTTGGTATCAGCTTCCTTGTCCATAACAGGCTAATAAGTAGTAATGGGCTTCTTGTCATTGAGTGAATAAAAATATTTGCTTCAAGAATGACAGTACACATAAAATGGTTTTTGTTTTTGGAGACTTTTTGGTTTTTGGCGATTTGGGACTGTGGCATAATATGTGACGGTATACAAATAGTACCAAAAACATAATTTCGTCATTCCAAACAAAGGATTAATTTCTTATATGAGCAAACTGAATGTTAACACGTAGCAGCTAAATGTAACAAGAGAAAACCAGTTTTATATGCATTGGAGGATAGTATACCTCAGTGACATCAAGCCACAGCTCATATTTACGCTTAGACTTGGCTCAGATCTCCAAGTGAACAGACATAGATCAGTCCTTACTACAGTTTAACCATTTAGATTTTACAATTATTATTTACACAATTAGAGTTTATCATTGTTTCATTAC
The DNA here is from genome assembly GCA_034769895.1 of Magicicada septendecula. Taxonomy (NCBI): domain Eukaryota; kingdom Metazoa; phylum Arthropoda; class Insecta; order Hemiptera; family Cicadidae; genus Magicicada; species Magicicada septendecula. The sequence continues at coordinate 779,572,400 of CM068367.1, forward strand.
TCTTGTTTTTTTTAACGTCTTTTATGACCCGTTTGTTGACGAGTAAAATGATTTTCATGTCACCTTATTGTTTATGCGGTGATACTCGGTGATTCCTCGCCATGATCCTGAGTCCTGTGTCGATCCTCCGTTGTCGTCTGGTCCTCCTGGTCCATTCAGCACTCAGATGACTTGTACAGTGTTATCTCCATACTGCTAAGGTATCGACCTTGGATGCTACACAGTTGAGCATAGCGTTCAGCTGCAGATGTGTTTCAGTAGACTGAGGGGTCAAGGCTTGCGATCCTCGTTTATTTATACTGTCGGGTGCAAAAATCATGTTTCAACCACTCCATGCATGATTTATATTGTTATAGTTTGTCAAGTGTCCCTTTACAGATTCGTTTATTTTTCGTACTTATTTTAATTTTATTCGGAACATGCGAAGTCTTTTGAATATTACACAATGTTCCAACAATAGGTAATTTTTTTATGTATAATTATATATTAATAGTTTTTTCATACTTTAATTATTCTGATTACTATTCACTTTTATTTACACTCCATAAAAATGTATTATTTGTTTTGGACTAAATTTTCTACATGTGTGCGTCTTTATATTATTAATAACGTGGCATAATTTGTTTTGTCATATCTTTCACACACTTACCAAAAATTAAATAAATTAGTTATTTAATTCAAAATTTTTCAGGGGTTATTTATCATTGTTTTTTTAGTTCACATCAGTTCTCGTCAAAAAAAAATCGATTGCTAAATAATTTAATTTTGTGACAATTATTTCGAATTGCTGTTATGGATGAAGTTTTCGGTAATTGTTTAGATGCCGGGGCTCACAAAATTCCCAAGATAATTAAAAATGCTGTTACTCAATCATTCACGATTAAATAAAATATTACAATCATATAACTTACATTGTTAATAAACACGATAGGACATTCACAGGAACACCGCTAACCAAACCGAAAATAAGCCTACAGGCAGTGTCAGACTGGCAGCCTTCTGGCCTTGAGTTCTCTACAATTCAGGGATGTATGCAAAAATTTATTTGATTCTGTTTCAATTTACGGCACTTATCGTTCGTCATAGAAAAAGTTACCCTTGTTAAAACATAAAATGTTGCAGGTAAACTACCCCTTTCTCTTAACCGATCTTCACCACAATCAAAAACCTTGAGTCCTCTTCAATTCATGGATGATGCAAAAAATTATTTGATTCTGTTTAAATGTGCGGCAGTTATCGTTCGTCATAGAAAAAATTACCCTTGTTAAAACATAAAACGTTGCTGGTAAATTACCCCTTTCCCTAAACCGATCTTCACCAAAAACAAAAGGCCTCGAGTACTCTACAATTCAGGACTGTGTGCAAAAAATTATTTCATTCTTTTTGAATTTACAGCTGTTATTGTTTGCCATAGAAAAAATCTACACATAGAAAGACACACACACACACACACACACACACACACACACATTTCGAAAAATGACTTTTCTTCATGTTTTGAGGGTAGTACTACAATCAGAATCAGCCGTTATCTCGAACACGATTTTTTTCGCCATGACCATACTTCCATTTCCGTATGGAACATGGAAGTAAAATTCTATAATATAAAATATGTAACAAGACATATGAGCCCAATATTTCAGTAACCAAAATATTAACACGTCATAATAATTGAGTCAATGAGACACACCAAGTGTTTAATCCAAAATGCCAAGACTGAAACTACATGAGCAACTCATCAAGAAGAATAAACTCACAACACAAGAGTTAATAAAAAGTAATGGTAAATAACAAATATAATAACATTATAGGAAGAAAGAAGATACAACAAATAGTGAGAATACCACAGGAACCAATAACCCAATAGTTTCGGTCAGTAAGGAACAAATGAAAACAAGGAAGAAACATACTACGAGAAAGACACCTAACAACCATGGCATAAGATATAGATTCCAAGAGCCAGTCAACTATAGATTAACATCTTACCCGTATATATAATAACTGAAGAACTTACAGATTGAAAATATAGACAATAACTGACTAACTTAGATGACCCACATACAACTAATAATATTGTAAATGAGTAGGACATCATATATTAGACAAAGAGTAGAAATAACAATAATGTTAACATAAAAGAAGCTGTAAATAAAAGCATAATGACCTGTTATGCACAGCATCAATGTAATGTAAGGAAGAATTAGAATTGTATCATAATTATAATAATCGTTAGTCAAGTAATCAAAAAATCATGTAAGACAGAAAAAGGAAATAAATAATGAATTACCAGTTGTCATTAATAACATTAGACTTGAATAAACAAGGTTAAAAGATGTAAATTTGTATCAACTTAATACACCCATTGTTGCTACAAATAATAAAAAACCACATAACCTAAATACAGGTACTTTCCACCTAATTTCATATTTAATAGTAGGTAAAATATACCAAAACTAAAATATTTTGTACCCCAAATCAAGTAGAAGTAATAAGGTTTCTACCAATACCAATATCAGATACCAAGAGTAATCTTTATATAAGAATTCAAGTAAAGAAAGTGAACAAAACCAGCCAAAATGAGATTCACTATGTGAAACATAGAGAAAACCACATTGTAATGCTAAATAGGAATAACAGAAGGATACCTATGTAATAAGTAAGATGTAAAATCACTATTATAATAGCATAAGAGAATTATAAGCAAGGACATAATGTGTAATAAGAATAATTAAGCACACCTGTCATATGACTCCAGATGTAATTACTATTATCCAATGCTATACACTAAGGAACAGACTAGTGTGTTAAAAAACACAAGACTAACTATCAATATACTACTACTAGTAAACTATTCAAACTAAATAATAGTCTGAAAGACACTACATTCCCAAATAAGAGTTAAATTAAAGGTACACTTAATAGTGCCATATAGGGGTCATATTAATGACAAAAATACCAAGGAATAACAATACATTCCAAACAAACAAAGACAAACAGTAGTTGTAACAACTCAATGTTTACAACTGGGGCAACACAGAAGTTACCCAGATACCTTTTATAATAAGTAATTTGTAAATACAATTGATAGACTCTTAGGCTAAGTCAATGGTAGCATAAGTACTATATTTTGTCATTAAATATAAGTAACAAATAAGTGAGAAGTGTTGAAGGAATTGGAAGGCATGCCCACAAGGAGATATGATTGCCATTAAATAGTTTTAGTTTAAGAATAAATACAATTAATAGTGAATAGTGTAATGTGATAATCTCAAAAATTAACTCCCTTAATAATGAACGAAAGCACACCATGAGTGGACTCTAAATAAAGAGCCAAGTGTTGCCAATACAGTGATAAGCTTAGATTTTAAATCTATGCCATAATAAGAAAGTTATTACTATTATAAAATATTTGTGTCAAATCGAGCAAATGTTTATAATCTCAAACCCAGACTCCCCACACTAAGAACAACAATTAAAATATTGCATGGAGGGGGTATGTGTATCAAATTAAAGATCGTCAATCAATCAGATCCAAGAAATTAGCCAATTTTACAACGATCACACGATGGAATGGCAGATTGAGATGCCATTTCGAGACACTTTTTAATCAACTGCAGAGGGAAGCAGACGGCTACTCGTCACCGCAAGGAAACAGCTGTTTACATAATTTGTGCGCGTCACTGTTGTCAACAAAGCAACATAACCTAAATTTGTGCCAACATAACTTCACTAGTATTGAAGATGTTTTAAATGTAACAGTGCGTTAATAAGGATTGCTAAGTGTATAATCCATAGCAATTTCGGGATTTAATTTAAAAAAAGGGAGTACAGTGATTTTCTCAAAATTAGTTAAGAATGTGAAAAGATGGTATAATCGAACCCCATTCTAATAATGTGTCTAAATAAAGTATGTAGATTATGGTGTATTATTAATATTATTCAATCAACAGTACTAATGACAATCCTCAACTTAATTTGAATATTCTATTTTTTAAGAATTTTGCAAACAATTAATCATTTATTATGTACAAATACTGAGTGTGATATAACCACACCTGATTAAAGTTGTTGTTTACTAAACATAGACCAAACCAACAAGCATTCATAAGCGATTGAGAATTGTCGACTGTCTGAAGCAATTAACGAAAGTTAATGGAAGAGTCTACTACTATTACTATTTAAATGTTTATATCTATTATGAATAAGAAACTAAGGTTGTCAAGCTATATAAATACTTACAGCTATAAAATTACCTTTTATAGAGTCAAATGATGATTCAGATGTTTCATTAACGACAGTGTTTCAAAATATTATTTTATTGTTCACATTTTAAAGGTTTTATCAAGAGTTACTTTAACGTAAACAAACGTTCTTTGAATCATTTATTGTCGGTTGACTAATAATTTAGTTAACCTAAAATGTCCAAAGCAGGCATGGTTATAATTTTGAAATGTTAATTATTAAGAGATGATTGAGTTGTAATTGTCTTCAAACTGCCTAATAACGGTAGAATAAGAGTTCTAGTAAATAATTTGGTATTCTGCAAGCTACGAGAACCCACATATGAATTAATTTATTTAACTAAAAAGCAATTTAATTACACACTGACGTTGTAAATCAGTTTTACCACCCTGAGACAAATTTTATGAAACAAACAACTAATGTTATTTAAATTTGAATTAAAATGGTTAATGATAATTTAGATCATTAAAAAGGAGTGTTAAACAGAATAAATTATCATTTTATACAAACAAACGGAGTCAGTTAGTTCATTTCAGTAAACTAGGTTTTCAGAATAGGTGAACGACTCTTATTGGATAGCCCGACACACCGCGGCGAATTTGAATACAGTAAGTCAATCTACAGATTAGATTGCTACATCGACCCTGCAAGATCGACAAGGCTCACCACAAGTAAGTGATCATTCTTACCAAATATTTATGCTTTCAGCGAGGACTCTACGTCACCATTTCGCCTAGTCGACAGAAGAATAACAACTTAAAATAAATTAACCGAAGTTTAAAACACTTCGCTAACTAACTTCCAGTGCATTCATCGGATTTATTTACATTGGATTCAATGAACGACTGAATTGAATTGAATAAATCAATAAAAATAATAAAAATAAACTAAAAGTTATTAAAATTTTAAAACAATCGGATGGTCCTTAACACACCGGTACCCAGTTTACTTACAATATATAATATAATATAATATAAATATATAATATATAAATATATTGTATATTATATATATATAATTATATACAATATATAAATATATCATATTATAATATATATAATATAAAGCTCTTCGTAGATAAGAACAGAAATAACACAAGATAAGAAACCTTATCGTTTAGTCCATTTAGCTCGCCTATTATCAATTTTTATTAGAACGCATTGTACGACAATGCAGTTTTTTAACTGTTAGTTTAATCAGTTTTGTTTTTTTTCTGTTCGAGTAAACGTTTTTTTTGTCTGTCTCAGATTTTAGTATACCATAAGGTTGTTTTGTAAATTCTAATTTCGTTGCTGACAATAATGTGTGAAAAAAGAAAAAGAAAATGTTTCGTGATAAATAAAACTTTGCATTGGACCTTGGCCAAACAGCCCGGGAAGGAATTTTAACAACAAACTACTTCTTTGTTGCCAATAATGTAGTACACATATAAAAATATGCATAAAATTAATGGCTTGTATAAGTTAATGTTTGATCTCCATTAAGTAGTGCTCAAGTTTCCTAAGTTTTAATATTATGATGTCCGTAATTAAAACATCAGAGCAGGTTTAGTGTATATGAGGGTACACCGTAGACAAAAATTTTCAACATTCCCTATTGAGCGTTGCTCAGAGTAAAGTTGTGAATCTACAGTGTACGTTTCACAGAACAAACACCCGGAAAAGAAGGAGCGTTCCGAAGTCACTCATGAACCCTGAGCATCTAGCAGACGCTTCATTCCCTAGAGGCGAAAAGTCTGTCTATGAACCATTCCTCTGTAAACACGTGCAGTTACACTGCCCAGCAATCCACAGGAAGCAAATCGCTATCCACGCTGGACACTTTTTCGGTTTGCACGTGTCGTGTTGGTTTGGGTTTCGGCACTTTCCATTTAAAAAGCGTGCAAAAGTAAGAAAATAAACATGAATGAGGCCAGAAATAATGCGAATTGTGTGTGTGTGTGTGTGTGTGTGTGTGTGTGTGTGTGTGTGTGTGTGTGTGTGTGTGTGTGTGTGTGTGTGTGTGTGTGTGTGTGTGTGTGTGTGTGTGTGTGTGTGTGTGTGTTCCCTGCCTTTTTATTGCGGTAATCATAATAATAAAATGGAATCATAAACATTACATAAATGAGATATGCTAGCTTGCCACGAACGATATATTTTCTCTCATACATGATTTAAATTAAAATGAAAAAATTATAATTTTATTGCCTGGCAACAAATTATTTTATTTTTAACAATTACCAGTGTTTGAAAAAGTTTAAATGAATTTTCAAGTACTTTACTCTTGTTAAAACGTAAAAGGTTGCAGGCAAACTACCCCTTCCCCTTAACCGATCTTCACCAAAATCAAAAGGCCTTGAGTTCTCTACAATTCATGGATGTATGCAAAAAATTATTTGATTCTGTTTGAATATGCGGCAGTTATTGTTCGTCATGAAAAAATTACCCTTGTTAAAACATAAAATGTTGCAGGTAAACTACCCCTTTCTCTTAACCGATCTTCACCAAAAACAATAGGCCTTGAGTACTCTACAATTCAGGACTGTATGCAAAAAAATATTTGATTTTGTTTGAATTTGCGGCTGTTATCGTTTGCCATAGAAAAAATTCTACACACAGACACTTTTCGAAAAATGCTTTTCTTCATGTTTTGAGGGTCAATCAGAATCAGCCCTTACCTCGAACACGATTTTTTTTGCCATGACCATACTTCCATTTCCTTATGGAACATGGAAGTAAAAGGGCCTCAACCATATCCGGATGTCTCACTGACTGTGACCTTATATGCCACCATTGATTTACCTGAGGCTCTTCAGCTACAATCCGTGACAATAGATTCTGCTGCTAATAAGATCTATCTTGCAAGGCATAGTTCAGGTTACCCCTAAACTACCCTTATAGGATGTGTTTTGTTTGGTTGCATATTGATTTTCCCTTGTACAAGTACCTTGGAAAAGGTTTCTTGGTTTAACACACTTATGTCGAAGAAAATAGGAATGGGGTTTGATTTGAAAGGCTTTTTTTGTCTCTTCAGTTGAAGAAGCTATTATTATCTTGTGGAAGAATCTTGAATTAAAATGAATATAATTTTTTCACACTCATGTCAGTCCAGCATCTAGAACTGGACATAATACTGTATTCATGAATATTATACAATTTTCACATAAGTTCCGTTGAAAATTTTTTCTGAGACTCATAATTTTTACTTCCATATTCCTTGAGGAAATGGAAGTATGGTGATGGCAAAAAAAATCATGTTCGAGATTATTGCAGATTCTGATTGTACTACACTCAAAATATGAAAAAAAGTCGTTTTTCGAAAAGTGTCTGTGTGTGTCTGTCTGTAGATTTTTTTCTATGGCAAACGATAACTGCCGCAAATTCAAACAGAAACAAATCATTTTTTGCGTACAGCCCTGATTTTTAGAGTACTCACGACCTATTGTTTTTGGTGAAGATCGGTTGAGGGAAAGGGGTAGTTTACCTGCAACGGTTTTTTTTTATCAAGGGTAATTTTTTTTTTGGCAAACGATAACAGCCGCAAATTCAAACAGAATCAAATAATGTTTCACATACAGCCCTGAATTGTAGAGGTCTCAAGACCTATTGTTTTTGGTGACGATCGGTTAAGGGAAAGGGGTAGTTTACCAGCAACATTTTATGTTTTAACAAGGGTATTTTCTATGGCAAACGATAACAGCCACAAATTCAAACAGAACCAAAAGATTATTTGCATACAGCACTAAATTGTAGAGTTCTCAAGAAGTATTGTTTTTGGTGAAGATCGGTTAAGGGAAAGGGGTAGTTTACCTGCAACGTTTTATGTTTTAACAAAGGTATTTTCTATGGCAAACGATAACAGCCGCAAATTCAAACAGAATCAAATAATTTTTTGCATACAGCACTGATTTGTAGAGTTCTCAAGACCTATTGTTTTTGGTGAAGATCGGTTAAGGGAAAGGGGTAGTTTACCTGCAACCTTTTACGTTTTAACAACAGTAAAGTACTTGAAAATTCATTTAAACTTTTTCAAACAATGGTAATTGTTAAAAATAAAATTATAATTTTTTCATTTTAATGTAATTCATGTATGAGAGAAAATATATCGTTCGTGGCAGGCAAGTATATCTCAGTTATGTAATGTTTACATTTCCATTTTATTATTATGACTACCGCAATAAAAAGGCAGGGAAGACACACACACACAAAATTCGCGTTATTTCTGGCCTCATTCATGTTTATTTTCTTACATTTGCACGCTTTTTAAATGGAAAGTGCCGAAACCCATACCAACATAACGCGTGCAAGCCGAAAAAGTGTCCAGCGTGGATAGCGATTTGCTTCCTGTGGATCGCTGGGCAGTGTAACTGCTCGTGTTTACAGAGGAACGACTCATAGACAGACTTTTCGTCTTTAGGGAATGAACCCTCTGCAAGATGCTGAGGGTCCATGAGTGACTTCGGAGCGCTCCTTCTTTTCCGCGAGTTTGTTCTGTGAAACGTACACTGTAGATTCGCAGCTTTACTCTAAGCAACGCTCAATAGGAAATATTGAAAATTTTTGTCCATGGTGTACCCTCATACACACTAAACCTGATCTGATGTTTTAATTACGGACATCATAATATTAAAACTTTGGAAACTTGAGCACTACTTAATGGAGATCAATCATTAACTTATACAAGCCATTAATTTTATGCATATGTTTTATATATATGTGTACAACGTTATCGGCAACAAAGAAGTAGTTTGTTGTTAAAATTCCTTCCCGGGATATTTGGCCGTAGTCCAATGTTTTCTACAAAACCAGACGTTTCGGCAATGCCATCGACTTCCATCATCAGTGAAAATCGAGTGCAATAACGTGAGGTGGTATATGTTAGTGACCACAGTACTGTGGTTAAGGCTGAAGCAGTAAGTAGAAAGAAGTAGTTTCTATGGTAATATTTCATTTCAAAACTGATTTTAAATATAAATCTTAGAATATGGAAGTCATGTATGTTCTCCATACCGATATTTTGTTTAAATTATGTGTCAAAAAGATTTTTGATGAAGCACAACTTAAGGGTAGTCTACATTTTGGGTGTCAGATTACAATGGAAGTATTTAATAAATACAAATAAATATGTACATGCAAATAGTAGTATAAAGTAGTAGATATAATAAGAAACAATAGTAGTATCAGGACATACAATAACTACTACAAATTTTGTAAGACTCCCTAGTCTTTACTGTACACTGCAAAATAATACATGCGGTTTTGTTTATTTCTCCAGTTCACTAGGAGTGTCTTATCATGATTTAAATTCTATTTAATTTTTTAATAGTCCATTAATCTGATATATTTACTCATTTAGGAAGTATACATTCTGAATGTGGTTTGCTCTCCTTAAATTCATTGGTGTTGTCAGAAATAGTCTGCAAAGTCAGAAACCATAAATGTTATTAAATTGTGCCATCATGTTGTAGTCAAATGGTTTCAATATCACATTATCTCTATATATATAAGCGGCTTTGTACTGACTGAGAGAGAATCAACGTAGAGCAAAAACTACTGAAGATAATGATCTCAAAATTTGAAGGTATATTCTTATGGGGTCGTAGATGCTCACTAAGAAACGGTTTTAAAAACTTTCACTCCTAAGGGGCAAACCCCCCCCCCATTGTATGTATGTTCCACATCTCCTCCTAAACCACTGGACCGATTTCAACCAAACTTGGCACAAATATTTTACGCGACGGGAGAACCAACATAGGATAGGTGTTTTTTCGATGGGGTCCTTCACATCTCCTCCTAAACCACTGGACCGATTTCAACCAAACTTGGCACAAATATTTTACGCACTGGGAGAACCAACATAGGATAGGTGTTTTTTCGATGGGGTCCTTTGGGGTCTTCCACATCTCCTCCTAAACCACTGGACCGATTTCAACCAAACTTGGCACAAATATTTTACGCGACGGGAGAACCAACATAGGATAGGCGTTTTTTTCGATGGGGTCCTTTGGGGTCTTCCACATCTCCTCCTAAACCACTGGACCGATTTGAACCAAACTTGGCACAAATATTTTACGCAACGGGAGAGAACCAACATAGGATAGGTGTTTTCTTCGATGGGGTCCTTTAGGGTCTTCCACATCTCCTCCTAAACCACTGGACCGATTTCAACCAAACTTGGCACAAATATTTTACGCAACGGGAGAACCAACATAGGACAAGTGTTTTTTCGATACGATCCTTTGGGGGGTCCTTTGGGTCTTAAAAACTATTAGATCTGGTTACTATGGCAACCCAATAGAATAGATTCTGGTTACCATAGCATTGGTGGAAGTTTCCCGCATAGGAAATAGCGTGGGAGTCATCCGACGGGCCTTCCCCGGAGTTCATCCATGGAACCCGGGGAGTCTTAGGTCGGATCCCGCGAAAGACGGCGGGGCCAGAGTCCACGGTTCTTATAAATAAAGATATAGGTTATGATATCAAAGGTGGTGTATGCATCTTAAGAAACTTCTTAATAGTGTGTGAATTCAGAGTTGTTTCAGTTTGAATTTAAAAGTGGATAAGTTAAGATCGAAGTAAATTATAAGCGAGTATAAAAAACAAAGTTTTGATAGCGAATGTATTCAGATCATAGTGTTCAGACAATATAAATGCACTTGCTTCAGTTTGAATTTAAAAATTGATAAGCTGAAATCTATAGAGGTATTGTATTGTTAGAATAAGTTTAGGAGACACTAATTTAACAAATGCCTTATTTCAACATTAACACAATGAATTATAAAACGACAGTTAAATACGCAGCGCATGCAAGTACTGTAGACATTTTATTGAAAACTAATTTAGCTGTTCGCCCTCTCCCAGAGTTAGAAATCGAGCAGGAGCATCACGCGCAAAAGAATTCTTCTCCAGATATAAGAATACAGTTTATGACATGTTCTTAAACAGGTGCGCTACAGAGTATTCCTCCAGTGAGAATGCAAACGTAACAATATAAGGAAGATTATACAATATACAAGTAATATAACGTTAGAACAAGAATAGGTGCCCATGAGCCTATGAATAAATTATGAACCCGAGCAACGCTGGGTAAATCGGCTAGATATAGATATCTATATAAGCCAAATACCACTGACTGACTCACTGATCATGATATCTCTGAAACCACTGAATGGATATCAATGAAACTTTGAACATAGCTTCATCATAGGTCTTAGGTGCTCACTAAGAAACGGTTTTAAAAACTTTCACTCCTAAGGGGCAAAAAACCAAATACTGAAATTTATCGCGGGAATTGCATACTTTGTAAATGAAGTGGTTGACATCTCAGTTTACTGGAAACCCCGAATACATTTAGTCCTGAGTTTTAATCATTGTTTTAAATTGAAAAAAACTTCGTTGTTTGCAGGTTCTTATAGTCGAGAAAATTTCGAAGTTCAATTAATTAATAAATGTATGTCCTTTTTTTTCTCGGAAATGGCTCTAACAATTTTCTCGAAATAAATAATACATAGCTGTTGCTATGAATGTAAATAAACAAACTAAGAGTTGAGAATTTGTACAATCTATCTAATCCTATAAACTTACTATTAAGCGAGCAATAATTGTACAATTACGTACAACGTGAAACTCCGTAGCGAAGGACGGGTATTTTGCTAGTCATTATAAAGAATAGAATAATGAGATGATTCAGCAAAACAATTTCAGAAGTCAGTAGCCTGGGAAAGAGACAGGAGGCTCAACATGTGGACAACATGGCTATCTTCAAGCAGATTGCTGGGAGAAGGACATAAACACACTAATTGGAGGACTGAGGATCCTGAACAGCATACAGTCTCCATGCTTCTAAAAATCTCAGGCAACCTATTGTTAAACGACTCTCTGAAGAAAAAACACCCACATTTACATTTTGACATGGGCACTAGTGTCCATTGACTGTCCTGATGTGGTATAGTTTATCTTCTGAAACTGGGGATGCTGGTTCAACAACATTCACCTGTGTAGAAAAAATTCTAGTGAAAAATTAAATTTAGATCATCATAAATATTCATTTGAGTACACATGGATTAGAAAAATAAATTACAGCAATGCTTATGTGTAACCATAAGCAATAAACTATTGAAACAATCATTAACTAATAACATATACCCTAATATTACACATTTAGTTTTTTCCGGTTGACTCAATCTGATAATTCTTCTTCTCAGCAGAAATTGGTCAAATTGTTCCAAACTGGCTGCAATTCACTTAAAAGTTGTTTCTTTAGTCAACATACTTAAATATGAGAGCCTATTGTAATTTATAGAATGTCTCAAATAAGTTTTAATTTGGTTCAAGGTGTTCATGCTACTTTCACTAATATCTGTTTTAGCATGAACTCGTATTAAGAGCAAATATATTAATTCAGTTACTTCCTTGTAAACAGAGTTAAATGATTTAAAATGAAATACTGTAGTAGACGTGCAGGAGTAAATTTTTTTACCATAGAAAGAATAATATTCAGTTAGTTTCTTTATTGTCCTTGATTAAAAAATAGATAATGTTTCAGTAAAACATTTACACTTAAACTACAAAAGCCTTTTTGTATTCAGTAATTTTTTACTTCCATGTTCCATAAGGAAATGGAAGTATGGCCATGGCAAAAAAATCGTGTTCAAGATAACGGCAGATTCTGATTGTACTACCCTCAAAACATGAAAAAAGTCATTTTTTGAAAAGTGTGTGTGTGTCTGTGTAGAATTTTTTCTATGGCAAACGATAACAGCCGCAAATTCAAACAGAATCAAATAATTATTTGCATACAGTCCTGAATTGTAGAGGACTCAAGGCCTATTGTTTTTGGTGAAGATCGGTAAAGGGAAAGGGATAGTTTACCTGCAACATTTTACGTTTTAACAAGAGTAAATTGCTTAGTTTTGATAAATAAAGTATCCTGAAAAGAAGGTTATAATAATCCACTGTAGAAAGGTAGGTGAAATATCTATAAATGATAAGGGTAGTTGAAGGGGAGGGGGTAATTTTTTAATAAATTAAAATGGTAGTTGATGATGGAGGAAGTAAATTTTATAAGTTTTATATGTGTAATACGTTAATGACAACAAAGAAGTAGTTTCTATGGAAACATTTCATTTTGCTTTAACAAAATTCTATATTTTTCATTTTAATTGAAATCACGTATGAGTGAAAATATATCGTTCCTGGCAGGCAAGCATATCTCAATTATGTAATGTTTACTTTTCCAAAGTTTTATTTATATGTGTACTACGTTATCGGCAGCAAAGAAGTAGTTTGTTGTTAAAATTCCTCCCTGGGCTGTTTGGCCGTGGTCCAATGTTTTCTTTAAAACCAGACGTTTCATCAGTGCTATCGACTGCCATCATTGTGAAAATGGAGTGCGCTGATGTGAGGTGGTATACGGCTGAAGAAAGAAGAAGTTTCTATGGAAATATTTCATTTTGAAAATGATTTTAAATATAAATCTTAGAACATGGAAGTCATGTATGGTTCTCCATACCGATATTTTCATTCGGTAATTCCACAGTTCAGAACAATATACAATGCTTAGCATAGCAAAATACAACACAAATAATAGACGACCAGAGAGCATATAAATGGCACACATACTGTATTGAATTGCTAAGTCTGGGGTTAATGTGGGAATACAGTGATTCAGCACTGCCCCACCACATCTAACACAAGGCAGTATAATAATTTTATTTGGGATGTTCATACTCACTCTTTGCTTGGGGTGTTCTATGGATTTTGTTTATTGATACAGCTTAATAAAAATTATATGATGTTCTACATAAATTATTTTTATAATACAAAAGTTAAAATTTATGGAAGAGAAACGCAAAAATGGTTTTATTTTTAACTGGAAATGCTGAGTGCATGTACTGGTAACGAGATATGAGAATAGCCCGCTTTTTGCGGGTGAAAGAGGGGAGTGACGTCACATGTAATGTGCACTGTCTGTTCCGAGAATATTGGCTGTAGAATTTTTGACTGTGGTCTGCATTAAGTTTTTTACTATCTTTGTATCTTATGTACTTTGCCCAGATAACTATATTGAAATGGTTATGTCACGGTTATATTATATTCTTACTTTATAACATAAAGTACCACAAAGATTATAAGCTATTAATGAAATGGTTATATTGAATTGTGTATGTTAACAAAAGAAACATTAAACGGTGTAGTCGTTTACTGATGAAACGGCTCAAAATTTGTTACTGCCTTAAAAAGTAAAACAATACGAACAGAAATTTCTACTAACCTGTTACGAAGAAACGCCATTAAAAAAGAAAGAATATGCGTGTTATTACACGAAATAAAATAGTTCCAGTAGGCCTAGGTGTAAGGGAATAATTGTATAGTTTTTACTTAGAGCTTAAGAAAAAAACACTTTCACTCAATTGTCTTTAAAAGAACTCACGATTTTACTCCAGTGGCCGCGCTAAATCACTATCACTGACAGATTCGTCACTTCCATCACTGCTCAGATCGGTGTCATCTTCATCACAACCCCCAACACTTACAATGATACGATCAATCGCGTCTTCCAGTATTTCATCCTTTTGCCAATATTCACTTTCTATGTTAATTACATGCCTACTGTAACTAGACCAGTCTTCTGGTGTTATAGCAGCTAATCCTTCAGAAAGTATTTGTTGTAGTCTCGTTAAAGAAAAGTCCCCAGCTGTATTATGTGACCTTATAAAATATTTAAGTTTTGACCACGCTAGCTCTATAGCACTCAGATCACACATGTATGGTGGAGTTCTCAGCACCTCATGGCCGTTAAGTTGAAGTAACATATCGACCGCATAAATTTTATTTTTTGGTCTCACTTTTTCTATTTTTTCGTGGAGATCAGATTTCCTCATAGATGCATCGCATTCAATGCCTTGCTTCCGTAACCAAGTTAACATGTCACTTTTCAACGAGTACTGAGATGGTGGTTTATCTTCTTGCCGGCAATGATACGGTGTATTGTCCAATATAACAACCGAATTCGCTGGGAGATTAGGAATGACCTTTTCACAGACCCACTTCTCAAAGTTTGTACTATTCATTTGGCCATGATAGTCACCTGTCGAATTACCTGCCTTAAAAATTAATTCCGCATTATTTAAAAATCCGTTTTCTGATCCTAAATGCGCTACTATTAAACGGTTTGATGCACTTATTGTCGTCATTGTATCGTCAACTTCTTGGTGTTGCCAGCACTTGTGAAACGTTAAATTGGCATCAACCCACGTTTCGTCTAAATAAAATATACATCTTCCTTGTTCCCTGTATTTCTTTAATTTTTGCAGGTAATTACATCGCCAATTGATAATGTCAGGCCTCTCAATGAGAATTTTTCTCTTGGACATGCACCTCTTCCACACAAACCTCTTTCATAATTTTTCTTAAAGTCCATTCACTCCACTGAAAGTTAATCCGTTCTTTTAAGATCGGGAGCAATTTTTTACAAGTTGGTACGGTTTTTTTATTTACATAAAAGTCGTGTATTATATTCAAAATGACACGACGGTCAAAGTTATCGACCGAAGCTGTCCGTTTCTCCGCACAACGTTTCTTACCAGGTGTTCCTAGTGTTTCACTTGGACGATCTTTTCCTTCTTTTCTTATATTTTTTATTGTACAAACTGACACGTTACAGTATAATGCAGCTCTTTTAGTAGCTTTGTTTATTGGGATTGTTAACGATTTTGCGTCTTTCTCACGGTCACACTGTTTTATAACATTCCTAATCACTTGTCTTTCTTTGCTTCGAATTGTTTCACCTCGTTTACGTTCAACACTCATGATAAAATCAGTCTAAGATAAAAAAAAAAATGGAATTGTTGCTATAGACTATTTATACACACGCACACGATTAACAAAAAAAAGATCACGGTACGAAAAAAGAAGCAATTTAAAACATATATAACAAAATATTTACAACTCACGGCAATACACATTACAGGAACACGTACGTGCTGCATAAAAGAAACAAGTATGAGTAACTGTTTTGCGGGCTGCGGGTTGATATATTTCAGCGTTGTTATTCTCTTTGCAAGCAGTGACCTTCACATTCTTTACACAGTGGACAGGATTGTGGGTCTATTCATATGTCTCGTAGACAGTACATTCCCTGACACTAGAGGTGGGCTAAACTGTTATTTTAAAATACTAGGTATGAAAATACCGTTCCAAAAAAATAACAGGTACAAATACCTGTTATTATATACTATATATACATAACCTATATTATCCTTTGTAAGTAACTCGTTTTGAGTTTCCTGCAGGTCTCCTATGTAATATCTTCAAATAAATACACTGCAAGTAGGTTTATTTTCACCTAGATAAACCTATTAATATATTAATAAACCTACTTGCTGTGTATTTATTTGTAGATATTATATAACCTATACTATATAATTTGTTATAAGAAATAAATTGAAACTAAAAGTATTAACAGTGTTACTTTACACTGTGACTTTATTAAACTATTACTGTTTAAATGAAAATAAGAAACAAGAGAATTTATAGGCCTATCTCCCTTTGGGAATACCAATTTAAGTTTTCACTAGTAGTAAACAAACTAACACTGTTTAGACAAAGCAGTTGCGAAACTCGGGGCAATTAAATAATTTAGAGTAGGCCTACACGTAATACCACAAAAAATAATGTGAAAAAACATCAGAAACGTATAATAAAAACATAACAGTAAGCCACAAGAGTGAATGAGAATAAACAAAATTTTACAAATAAAAATAAAAAACAAATTGTAATAAAATAAATATAAATACATAAATAAAAACTTATAAATAATAAGCAACAACAAAAGTAAATTAAATGCATTACAGATATTTAAGGAACAGGACTAGATAAAGTGCATAAATGTCCATTACAACAATCTCATCATTTACGTGAGATGTGTAGTGAAGTTAAAATCACATTAATAAAAAGTATAATATAGCTTATCAACATCAGCCACTCTACAGGTTATAACTCAATATAATTAAATACGATTTCACTAACTACTCGGAACATAAAGTTTTTTTGAGTAAAAACAAAGTTTTACCAACCGATTTTAGTTACAAGTTGGTGACTAGTATAATATATAATTTATTAGCATATACTCTGTATTCTATATCTGCATATCACACGAGAATAAATGTAACAGCAGGATGAATTATTTCCTTTATTAAAAACAGCTTCGTCTCTTTGCGCAGAATGAAGTATACAGGACGAAAAAGTGGGTCGTACTATATACTTATATTTTCTACTCGAAATATGCTTGATACTACCTGTTCCTAAAATATTAGGTGTTACTAAAATACTACTGTTACTCTGGAACGCGTTGTTCCTTGTGTATCGGTGATACCACTAGTATTTGAAATACCTAGTATTTTTAATAACGCGTTACTGGCTGTTCCTTGCGTTCCAGCGATATTTTTGTACGCCTAGTATTTGGCCTTGGTTTACGTGATCTTGTGTACTTTTTGTGTGTGTGTGTCTGTGTAGGTGCGTAGGGGGTGTGCCTCGACTCGGAACAGCGTCGCCGCGAATAACAGGTATTTCAACTTTTCAGTCACTGTTACATCCGTTCCACAAAAATATCGTTCCAAAATACCTATTACAGGTATATCGGCCCACCTCTACCTGACACTACACTGCTGCCTGATATAGTCAACCATCTTCAGCCTCAATTGAGCTCTTTTATCATAAAGAATGCAATGGATGATTATCAAGTGTTAGGAAAAGTTGATGTACAACTATGCCAAGGTCTCTTAAGTTTAACCATCAAATTCTTGTTGCAGACATTGTTGGTGAAGTGATTCTTGGCATGGATATTATGAATGATTGATTATAGGTTAAGACTTGGTATTAACGATTAAAAAAATTAATGATTAAAATACTTGTTGGAACAATTGGTTAACTTTTTAACTTAGTTGTTAAATTTTAAAATAGTTAACTTTAATCATTAAATTTTTTGTTAATGAGTTAGTTTTTTGGCTGCCCAAGAGGTACAGTAGCGAAAATAGTCATTGAATTTAATGTTGGAGAAAGTTTGTTCTAGGTATTCCTGATCCATTGACAGATAATGGACTGGTCCCCTATGACACCGTTAGGTCTCCTTGTTGTCAACACCTGGGTGGCAAGGATGGTTTTCTGTCTTTTGTTGAATTATTCGCATGACTACCCCAGACAAGTAGACAAAAAATTATTTCCGTTTTGACATCTGAAGTAGTGGGAATACAGTGTTGCTAACATATGTTTTAATAACATGCTGAGATCTAAAACACACATATTGCACGTGTTCATTTGGTGACACAAACTGATAACATTCATCGGCTGCTGGGTGAGTGTGTCATAAACGTTAATAATGGTTGGCTAGTTCAAAGAAAAGAATGCCAAATTCCACTCCTCCCAGATATCACAAAGGAGGTTAATTTAACCAGATTTTCAATTCCACCAATTTATCGTTCACTGTCCGTTCTCATGTGCTTGTTATTTTTATATTTGTGCAGTCAGTGTAGTGGTAATTGTTATTGTTGTGTTTGTACAGTTCATGTTAATTGTTTTGTAAATAGTTTTTTCACAAATTTATTTTTGTTCCGTATCATTTATTATTTTTACATTAATATGGCATTGTCACCTTGCCCAGAAAATTTCTAGATATTATGAACATACTGAGAAAGTAGACAGTTAACTAAGTGCTTGATGTGTGTGCCCAAGGCCAAACATATTAAAACGTTGCTGACTTCAGTGTCTAATTTGAGGACACACATAAAGTTAAGCTGATTAATAGATTATAAAAGTAATCAATAGAATAATTATTGTCTTTTCTATTAAGTCATTTAATACATTTCCTTGCAGGGCCAGTACGATATCAGAAGTCAGTATTGTGAACTGAAAAATGCAACAGACAAATAATATTTATTACCTGCTTCAGTTTAAAGTCATGTTACTATAATTTAATGATTGTAATAAAATAATCTATTATTTTTAACTATTTAATTATTAATGATTGAATTTTAGTGCAAATATTTTAAGTCATTTTTTCTGCATCGGGAATTTTAATTAATTTTTTGAAAAAGCTTAATTTGTGGATTGATTTAACATGATTTTAATTATTTCACCAGCCAAAGCAGCTTGCTCAATAAAAAAAAAAAAACACCAAAAAAGAATACATAGATTTTTAACTTCTACTTTATTTTTTTAATGAGTTAATTTGATTTTAACTTTAATCAATTACTTTTTGCATACATTAACTTTAACTTAGTTAATTTTGGGGGGCACTAACTTTAGCTTTAATCAGCTAAACATTTTTATTAACTTTCCCAAGTCTGTAGGCTAGTAATGGATTTAAGAGAGGATTATTCAGAGGGTTGGCTAAGAAAAAATATTGGTACAAAATTTCACATGGGTGAAATGGTAGGGACTGCTAACCATATAATCAAGTGACAGTGGCTGAAAAAGAGGGTGACAGGTGTGGAGAAGAGGAATGTTTGGTGCTGGATGTGGGAAAAGGAGATGAACTGGAAGGCAAAGTACCAATTTGGGTACAACAGAAGAGGTGATTAAAAATCCAACGTGGTTGTTGCGGAGAGGTCTGTGTTTATTCTTGATTTGAAGGAAGCGTCTGCAGGAGATACCACTAGACTGTAGAGTGTTGGAAATGACTGTAAGTAAAAACCTCAGGATCAAAAAGAAAAGAGTTACTAGAAATGACATAATCATTACAGCAATGCTTGGAAGCTATTATTTTGCATGTTAAATTGAAACCTAAACTATTGAAATAAATCATTAATTAATAACATATACCTAACATTACACCATTTATTTTTTCAGGCTGACTCAGTCTGATAATTCTTCCTCTTTATCATTTAGGGGGAAAGACAGAGCTGAAGGATGGGATGTCATTAGTTGCAGGAAAGGCAAATGGTGTGGAAGAGAATGGCACTCAGGAAAATGGGGTGAACTGGGAAAACAAAGTGGAATCGGAGAAGACTTTTTGCAAATAATGGAGGTAGTGCTCTGGAAATAGAAAATGATGTTTCCAGCTAGATGATTTAACAGTTCACAATGAACAGCTTTAAGGCTGGGACAGTCTTATACCTACAAAACAGGCAACTTGTAAGGCATGAATGTTATAGGTCTGGTAGTGATGTTTACAAGGTTGGCTAATGACATAATTCCAAATGGCCAGTGGTTCCCAAACTTTTCAGTCCGTGGACCCCCAAAAAAATGAGAAATTTCACAAACCCCGTCTGAGTTCTGAAATAAAACAAACAGTAAATATGATACAAACTCTTATATTTTAATTAAAATGTATTAAAATCAAAATTCTCCTAACTTGCAGAATTATAATATTAATGATATCAAACATAGTTTAAAGTGAACAATGAAGTGGACTTTGAATAAGTAGCTCTGCAATACTGGGTTTAATGTCTGGCAATTTCAATATTAAGTCACTGTCGACATCAGGTTTATTTCTTAACTCTGACTTGAAGTACATGATCTGGGAGAATGCGGTTTCACACAGATAAGTAGAGGGAAGGAAACACAGTTAAACACTTCAAAGCTTTTTTTTGTGAGTTCAGGATAGTCAGTCATTACATATAACCAGAAGTCAGATAGCTGTAATTGCAAAAACTGTAATTTTAATGAACTGTCCTTTGAAAGTTCTGCCAATGAATCTTCTTCTTTTAGTGTAAGAGACAGGTTAGTTGAAAGCCCATCAGCAAATGGATTTCTTATCCACATGTCAGTATCACCCATCACTGGAAAATATTCCCTTAGATGCTTAGATGCAAGTGCAATTGGGATTTAATAACGTTGAGGATCTCCTTTGGAACATTTTCTCCTGACATCTGGACAAAATCTGCCATGGAAGGGAATTGTTAGAAGATTTCAGAGTCTAATCTCTGAATCCACAGCTTCAATTTTTTTTATCATCCCCTCGGTTTTATCTCGAACCACAAAAATAGTGATGCTAGATCCCTCCAGGCTTAAAATGAGTCCTTTCAGATGACTGAAGGTGTCAGCAAGGTATGATAGCTTCAAAATCCAGTTAAAGTCGTGGAACCTGCTTTAAGATAGAACTTGGAATCAAATAAAAAGAGCTTTACTTCATCCCTCAGTTCAAATAATCTGTTCAATGCCCTTACAAGCGAAAGCCATCGTACTTCACAGAGGATCAACAATTGCTTGTGACCACTCCCCATTTCTTCACATATTATACCATATAATAGAGAATTCAAAGGTTAATAGCATCATTTAATATGATTCACAATCCGAACTACCTCATCAAGACAACTCTTCAGTTCTGATGGCGTCTTCTTTGTTGCTAACGTTTCTCTGTGGATACAACAATGAACCCACTCAACAAGTGGTGCTACAGTTTTTATCATTGTAATCAGTCCACTGTTTCTTCCATACATCGATCTTGCTCCGTCACTGCTAACATGCACACATTTATTCCAATTAATACCAATGTCAACCATGAACTTATTCACAATCGTAAATAATTCTGCTGGAGTTGTATGTGATGGTAGATGTTTATTAAAAAAGAAAAGCCTTGTGTAATTTATTCTCATAATTATAGTGGATGAAAGCAATTAAATTTGCGTTATTCACAATGTCAGTACTTTGTGTACCAGCGTTGCCAACCTGGGCTCCATCTTTCCAGCCACATGTAAAATCCAGCTTCTTAGGCATAAAACCAGCTACATGGAAAAACGTTTTGCTTAGATACAGTGCTTATACATGGACTAAAGCACGTTTGTGATCAGTTCTGCATTGATGCGGCACTCTAATCATATCTGTTGCACGACATGATTTAAGGACATTATTAAAGCCATTAGTTTGAAATTACTTTTACAGCTATAATTAGTTTGAACAAAAAAAAAATACTGGAATCTTGTACTAATTGTTTTAAGATTCAAAAATTTAGAGTTTAGAGCATAAAAAATCGGAGAAAATTATGGTATATTCTATTTTTTCTTAAAAGTATTCGCGACCCCCTGAAACATTGTCGCAGACCCCCAGGGGTCCGGGTTCCCCACTTTGTGAACCACTGCCCTAGACAATTCTACTCCTCCAGAAGCTGGTCTATTATTCCTCTAGTATCTACGACAATCTTGTAAATTAAGACATGCAGTCATACAGGCATGCAGGCTGCATGAGTGTGTTGTATACGACAGTCATGCAGGCTGTATATATAAGCAGTGTTTTGGAAGTGGTTGGCCAGTTGTAGCTGTACGGTGCATATTATGAAAAAAAGTGATGTTATTATTGTGACTTGTGATTCAGTGAAAGTTATTTGACAACATTTTAGTGTAAAGTCTTATGTGTTAATTACTGTTGTCAGACATTTGTAATTAGTGACTTTTATTATTTGTTGCAATATTGTACATTGGGCAATTATAACTAGGGAAACTGTTATATATGAGTGTTTTCATTTATTGAAACCATTAGTAACAAATTTTCTGGTGTTCAGTTACTTATTCCAATCTTTAAAGACAAAGCTCTGTGCAATCAATAAAAATATATTGTTACACCATTACAGAATGTTCTCCACGTTTCTCAGCTATCACATCAAAGCCCAGCTGTAATGTTTGTGTGCGTACATGACACTTAACATGCGAGGCAGTGTTACATAATATGGAACATGCTCGTACGTTCGATAGTGTTGTTCGACACGCTTCTGAACTAGCCCAACGGTGCGTGTTTCTGCCAAGGCCATGCTGAAGTATCCTCTAGAATTTTGTTAAGGACACATATTATGGAACCCTGCAGATTATAAATACCCCAACTCACTGCTTTGTTTTCAGTTTATGTTCGACGATTTACACAGCGAGTCTCAAGTGATGTATTGGTGAAAAGTGATTATAGTGCGGAATTCTTTATAGTTGACATTATTATTTGTGTGGACAGATTAACCTTAATTATTGTACAAGTATAATCTTGTTGAATAACGTGTTGATTACAAACTGTTAATTGTGATAATTAAAGCTGGTTTTTAGTGACTTCATTGGTGTCTTGTATTTTGTTTTCCACTGTACCATACGATGATCAGTTAAGACTGTCGTAACAATATTAATAAATTATAAACATGATATATTATTTGTAGTAGTAGTTGTTGTTTGTTATAACAGTAGTATTACAATTATCATTGCTTTTATATGTTTAAAATTTTTATTATGTTTTGTACTTTGTACAAAAAAAACAGACAATGAGATAATATAATTCACAAATGAAGAGTATGGAACGTGTATGCAAATGAATATAAAAATGTATTCATTTTACAGTTACTGCAACGAAAATGTTAAGAAATATTTTAGACATTTTCTCCCCCCCCCCAAAAAAAATCTGACAGTCGAGGATTTACACATACTCAGATAAAACAAAAAAATTCTAACACTTTTTGCTACAGTCTATTTCTTGATGTATATAATATATTTAAAATTTATATTTACTTTACCTCAAGATATTATTTTTCCCTTATTTTGAACATGTTTCGGGACCCTTAGTATTCCCATCATCAACCTTGCTAATTTTGAATCTTGTTAAAACTAAAACTAAACATATAAAACTAAAAAAAAAATTGTTTACAGTACCTTTAAAATGGAACAGAAATTGTCATGAATAGGTATCACCTATGATACAACAAGATTATTCAATTACACAAAGATAATCTAAATATCATATCATGAAGGTTTTTTATCCATACAATCCTCAATGTCTTAAATGTCATTACAACCAGCAAATCAACCTACCTATACATCTTTAAAAATGACATACCTAACTTATAGAGAATGTCTCTCTAATAACATGAGGATGCATTGAAGAACAAAGGAGAACCAGCTCATTTTCATCACTGCATAACTGAACATTTCAATGAAATATTTTCTAAATAAGTGATTGGGTGAAAATAACCCCAGAATGGTTAGCCAATCCCCAATTTGAATCCACTAGATTCTGCTTATGGAAACATATGATAGCATTAGTTTATGCTTACAAATCTGATAATGAGCTACATTTTTACATACGTAGGGGGACCCAAAAGTAACAAGAATTTTTCTCTGGCAGTTGGTAGAACGCTAGTTCCGACTTCTCCCGCTAGGTGCCTTCACTAGACACCATTTTGTATCAGTTGCCCTAGCGGCATTGTTGTGGAAACATTAGTGCGGTCAGTGTGACTATTTTTTGTAAGCGCTGTTTCACGTTTTCGGCAATTTTTAAATTAATTTAATGGCAGACATTAAATACCAACGTGCTAACATCAGGTTCTGTTTCCTGTTAGGGAAATCAGCAGCAGAAACTGTCGCAATGGTTCGGACGGCTTATGGGGAGGAAGCTTTGAGCCAGGCAAGGATTTTGAGCTGGCAATAAAGCACACGCGGAACGAATTTTGCTGCAACACGTTTCATCTTCAGATCTTCAGTCAAAATTCGTTGGCATGAACTCCAGGATATTCCAGTCATTTCCTCCAATTCATCGATTGTTCTATGATGATCAAACATGATCGCAACACGGATTTTTTTCAATGTTTTCGTTCGTTTTTGAAGTCGAGGGACGTCCCGGTCGTGGTTCGTCTTCAATTGACATTTGACCACTTTTAAAATGAGAAAACCACTCGTAAATCCTTGCCTGGCTCAAAGCTTCCTCCCCATAAGCCGTCCAAAGCATTGCGACAGTTTCTGCTGCTGATTTCCCTAACAGGAAACAGAACCTGATGTTAGCACGTTGGTATTTAATGTCTTTGCCATTGACAAATCGCCGAAAACGTGAAACAGCGCTTACAAAAAATAGTCACACTGACCACGCTAATGTTTCCACAACAATGCCGCTAGGGCAACTGATACAAAATGGTGTCTAGTGAAGGCACCTAGCGGGAGAAGTCGGAACTAGCGTTCTACCAACTGCCAGAGAAAAATTCTCATTACTTTTGAGTCCCCCCTCGTATGTTGTGACCAAGATGCCATGAGTGTGTTGTGGGTTTAATAGGTATGAAATGATTTGATCACTGTATCTGACTCTTGACAACATTTATTGCCTTGTGGTTTAATTCACACTTTAAATTCAGTTTTCTTATACTCTGGTAATATCTGTTGGTAGCTTACTTATAGTACATAGTACACACAAAGGCCTTAGCATGTGGTAAAGTCGTACAACACATCTTAAAAGCATAAGATGCCTAACTCAAGTTAATACTTCAGAGAAGTGTCAAACTGACAGACTCTAAGACAAGCAAGCTAACTGAATGAGCAAGTGAGTGCGACTCTCACTGTGACAGTTAGTTTTATACAATTCAGTTACTATGGGACTACGCCCAAGATACAGCGTTTGATTGGTTCACATGGATCAAGGACGGCCAATGAAAGGGGAGGTCATAGTTCAAGGTATTCTAATGTAAGGGAATTTTGGTGAGTTTTCCTTCTCATGTAGACTCAAGGAAACTAATCTGGGACACAAGAAGTGATGGTTCTTGCAGTTTATCATCTGACCAAAATAAC
Source organism: Magicicada septendecula (assembly GCA_034769895.1). Classification (NCBI taxonomy): domain Eukaryota; kingdom Metazoa; phylum Arthropoda; class Insecta; order Hemiptera; family Cicadidae; genus Magicicada; species Magicicada septendecula. Next base: position 779,598,135 of record CM068367.1, read on the forward strand.
AGCTACAGGGACTAATTTACTAAAATTGTGTGAACAGATAAGCGAATAGTTCACTTAGATTAAACAAAATGTCAAAAATTCATGCCTCATTACAATACTCCCTCATTTTGAAAAGGAAGATACCGAGTACTTTTCTCATGCTTCTGATGTTCTTTGGAGTCCTAGGTACTGCAAGCATCTACTACAATACAGCTTATCTTAGACTAAGTTATCTATATCAATGTGACTCTTAAACTAACATAAAAAGTTACATATTATATATATATACATAATCTTGTGATGTTATTAAATTTGTTTCTTCTGCAAGTAGTGTAAATTTCGTATTTTCATTTTAAAACCTGACGCAAGTTTCACTGAAAAATATCAGTATAATCAGAGGGTTGTAAGTAAATTTAAATTAAATTAAAGTTAAATTTACTTACAAACCTCTGATTATACTGATATTTTTCAGTGAAACGTGCGTCAGGTGTTAAAATGAAAATACAAAATTTACACTACTTGCAGAAGAAACAAATTTAATAACATCACAAGATTGTACATTGCTGTAAGAAACTTCGAGTTACTTATATAAAAAAAAACGATATATATATATTACATTTAATATTTATAACTAAATTTACCTCAAGATGTTATTTTTCCTTATTTGGAACATGTTTTGAGAGCTCCCGTGCTCTCATCTTCAGCCTTCGCGATCTTGTGTCTGGTGAAGTATTTGTGTGTTGGCTGCTGGATGCTATTAAGGTTGTTTGTTGGTCTTTGGTATTTTAAAGTTGTATTATTGTGTGTGATTGTGGTATATGTATTTGTATTTTGTATATTTTCGATGTTGAGTGCTTTGAATATTGTGTCATGTTTTGTATTGATTTGTATTTGTTCTGGTATTAGTTTGTTTTGTGTTTTATGTTTGTATATTTGTAAATTTTCCCAAATGGTCATTATGGTGCCTTTGTGTTGTATATGTTTTATTAGTGACACATTGGTTATGTCTGGGAATTCGTGTCCTGTGTTTATTGCATGTTGGCTAAATTGGATTTATATATTTCTGGTTTTTTGTATGCGTTTAGGTGTTCAAAATAACGTTTTATTTTGAATATATATATATATATACACAATAAAACCTCTCTAATTCGGATTATATGGGGCGAAGCCTAGTCCGAATTAGAGAAAAATTCGAATTATAGAATATTTTATAGAAATTCATACTACAGTATAGGTAAAGTGCCGTAAAAATAAATATTAAAACTACGTAAATATTAATCGAAATTTAAATTTATTGTACTTACAAAATGGATAACTAAATTCACATAAACAACAATCTTTCACCATCAATGTTTTCAAGTTAAGTTCGCACGCAAAAAGTTTATAAGTAATGCACACCTGCAATTATTAATGTACGTAAATATTAATGGAAATTTAATTTTATTGTATTTTACAAAAGAGAAGAATAAATAATTTCATGATACCAACAAAAATAACTTCACTGACAGTGTTTTCACTTTAGCACACAAAGAGTTATGTAATATTAATGGCTGGTCCCTGAAGTTGACGGTTTTGATTCTTGCCGAACTGAAGCTACAGGCTTAAAAAAGGTTGAAATGGTAGACTGTTTTGCCCTGTTGTATTGTTTTTTTAATAATTTCTTGACGCATTTCTTTGATGATTAAATAGTATTTTTGAAATTCTGGGTCAGTGTCAATAAAGTTAATAACTGCATCGAGATTTTCCCGCACCTTGGAAAGTGTAGGCTTAGGAACATTATCGTCGCCCTCTTCATCGTCACTATCATCTCCAACGTCTTCTTTCTGACCTTGCATTTGATAGACGACCTCTTCCTCTGTTAAATTCTGGTAGCTTACGTCATCTTCATCGGCACCCAACCATTCTCTTATGTCTTCAATGTTGGTAGCTCCAAAAGCACCTGCATAATCTTCATCTTCCAAACCTTGCAGGTCGATCTCTGGCTCTTTATCGTACAAAATCTTATTACCATGCATTGCATAATTTAGATATTTTGATCTCATTCCAGCTGTTTGCCCAATTATAAATAGCACTTTTAATACTGTATTCCTTTATTTTTTTAAGAGTTTGTTCACCCCTATTGTCCATTTCTTCATCGTCCATAAAAAATACCATGCACTCGTCAAGTTGTTTACGTCTGTAAAGGAGTTTGCAACTGAGGATTACTCCCTGATCCATTGGTTGGATAAGCGAAGTCGTATTGGGAGGCAAGTAAATAGTTTTGATTTTTGCATCGCTGCTAGTCAATAAATTACCGGAGGGATGAGCAGGAGCATTGTCTAATATCAACAAAGCTTTAACATCCTCTTCTTTTATTTTTAAAACATCTAGCTGGAATTTTCTAACCTCTGGCACAAAATTATGAAAAACCAATCGCTGGAAAATGTCTGAGTAAACCATGCAGTCTTGTTTGCTTTGTAAATAACTGGTAGGCTTTCCATAATGTTTTTAATTGCTCTAGGCTTAGCTGATTTTCCAACAACAACGGATGTTAGACAGTGAGACCCATCTGCGTTTGCACATAAGAGAGCAGATAGTCTTTGTTTATTTACCTTTCGGCCTGGTGTGGAATTGTCCATTCTATAGGCCTGAGTATTCTGAGGAATGGATCTCCAAAACAAGCCTGTTTCATCACCATTATAAATTTGGGAAAGAAGTTTTTCATCAGTAATTACTGCTTTAAGTTTTTGGCAAAACGGTTCGACACTAGAAACATCGGAACTTAAACTTTCCCCAAATATTTTCCGGTTTACAATGGAATGGCGCTGCCGAAATTTAAAAAGCCATCCTGTACTAGCTTTAAAATCAGTTTCTCCCAATTTTTGAGCGAATCTTTCTGCCGCTGCCTGTAATTCTACACCTCTAACTGGAACACCAACTGAACGTTGCTGCTTGTACCAAGTGTATACAGCATCGTCAATATTACTGAACTCTGCTGCAGTCGTTCGTTTTCTTTTAACAATACTCACATTTGGCGTATCTTGCTTTAAAACAAAATTGGAAATTTTTTCTGTCTTTTTTTATATCATAAAACGTAGACTTACTAAAATGCTTATATTTTTCTTGTTATATATTTATATTATTATTAATAATAATAAAACTTTTTACAAGAATATTTTTTATTATTTTGTAAATTAAAGTGTTTCGATAGCATTCAGCTATCGTAATCATCATCATCATAATCATAGCTAAATGGTATTGAAACACTGTAATTCACAAAATAATAACAAATACATTCTTGTAAAAAGTTTTATTAATAACACACACACACACACACACACACACACACACACACACACACACACACGCACGCACACGCACACACACACACACACACACACACACACACACACACACACACACTAATGTACAATGTTATAACATTTCATTAAACATTCTATCCATTTGTTATATATCTGTTATATATATATTATATCTATTTATTATATAATATATATTCTGTTGTGTCTCTTTAATTTTGTCTCTTTTGTCTTATATAATACTTATATGTTATACTTACACTTAATATGTCTTTCACTCATACTCTAAATTTGTTTCTTTTGTTTTGCATGTGATCTCATCACTTTATTACTTAAAACTTTTACGTTTTTCTCAATGTCTTGCACTTTTATATAGAGCACTATGCATTATTAATAGATTTACCACTCATGTATACCACTGCCAGGCTTGTTTAACTTATGACCATGTTTCTCTGAACAAGAGTAAGTAGACTGTGCATGTCTCTGTAAGCAACAATTTATGAAGGTCCAGCTGTGGGAGTTACTGGTCCATGGACGAATTGAACCTGAGGGTTGTCTCGGATTTTCTCATAAATGACTTCCAACGGCTGTGCAGATCAAGGACGAGAAGTAGTAGTGAGTAAAGTGGATCGGAATAATTTCCATATTTTTGCAGTGTGACACATACCACAAATAAACGCATCACACTTGTGGTCAGAAAGAAGATAAGCAGTAATACTATAATGAATGAATATGACATGGTTTGTTTACTTCGTTTACGTTCCTCTCTTATCAGCTCCAGCTTCCTCAGCAGCTCTGTTATTAAGAGTGTTAATTGGGTTAGTTACATTATTTAGAATTTCTTGAGTGTCTGCTACAATCTTTTCAGCCACAGTTTTGTTACTTGACTGGAAAGTTTTAATTTCAGAAAACGTCAATGTATTTTGAATGGTTGGTATAATCACATGATTTGTCTGAATATCTGTAAAGGTTGTTCCTTTTGAATGTAGTAGTAAAGTGAACTACTTAGAATGTACATAGCAATTTCTTGTATTTTTCAAGATTCTAGTACCAGATGATATTTGCATTTGTGGACTCATATCTTTTACATTATTTCGTGAAATGAAGCATTGGAGTGTCACTCAAATAGGCTTAGGCATACTGTAAAGCCAAAAATCACCATTACTTCCAGCATACAATGTCGGTTGAGTATAACTGATCACTATTTCTTTTATGCACAGTTGATGACTAGCAGAATCATCTCTGGTAAACATAGTGAAGGTGCAGCTGCTGCTCTCAGATGCTTGTATGATTGGTACACTGAGGGGACAAATTCCACGGAGTTTTTTACACACTTCTGCACTTGTTATAACTCAGTAACATACTTCAGCTTGTTCTCAGAAACAGCAAAATAAGTTGAGTCATTATCCACAGTCACAAATTGAGTTGGTGTATCATCATAATATGACAGCAGTTTTACAGTACATAATTCAAATTCACTCTAGCAGATTGTAGAGGAATTTATACAATTAGTCTAATTACATTTTTTATAGATATGGTAAGCACTCTTGCAATTCTATACCTATAGACCTTATCTATTTCTGTATCTATTACTAGTGAAAGTCCAACTGGTAGTTTTCGAACTACTTCTTTTAATGTCATTTAATTTAAAAAGTAAGAGAACTCAAATAATCATTTGATGTAACCTCTAAGGTTTTTTGTAACTGTACAAGTTGTGTGTTTATTAAGTTAATGTTGCTTCTATTTTTCTATATAAAGATGAAATTTTTGCTTGATATTCCAATCGTCTCTTCAATTGTGTTGTTACCTTTAATTTATTAATAATTATATTACTTTAGAATGACTTTCTACTTCTGAAGTTAATCTATTCATATATGATAGCCTATAGGACTCTACATGAATTATGGAATCACCTTTATATTCTAGAGAATCTAATTTTGAATTTAGATAATTATAATAATCATCATCATCATCATCATCATCTAGGTGCTGAACAAAAACTTAAATATAAATCCCAAACCATTAATTAAACATCTTCTAATTTTCTCTCTTCTATGAATTTTAGATAAGACATTTGTTTTTGGGTATTCTTAATGTTACTTTTCAGTTGGGATTAAAAAGTAAACCCATTAAAAAGATTGGAATGGGTTTGACAATTTGTACGTGCTTGTGAAAGCAGAGTTGGTGGGAAGATGTTCGAAGATGTTTTATGCAAAGCCAGAGGGTAAAAGGAAAGTTGGAAGGCAAACACTAAGATGGACGGGGTGAGTCAGGCCATCAGGACTCTTGAAATTAGAAACTGGAAGAGTGTGGCTAAGAATAGAGAAGAATGGTGAAATCTTCTGATGAAGGTCAGAGCCTACAAAGGGCTGTTGAGCCGATGATGATGAGTTATTTCACTTCACCCATCACAGTGTCACCATTGTCATCACAATCATTCTCACTAATTTCCGCATCTGAATCTGACAGATCAATGTCAGAACCAGAACTGTTTACAATTTCATAAATTTCTTCATCAGTAAGATATTTCCTGGAAGCCATTTTCAATAAATACAAAAATATAACAACACACAACTATCTCATGCACAAGTTGGACGTGAACAACAAAAATGGTTTCACTCATCAAATACGCGTATGTAGTACAAAGAGAAATATTTTCCCTGGGCTTGTTACTAAGTGCATGCTGTCCTCTATTGTTTAAACAGAGACCTAAATATGCCTTTACACGGAAACCAAGCCCCTGGACGTATAGGAGCCGTCTTGGGTAGTTCAAACTACATCAGATTTGTGGATGTACCTAGTACTTCCTTACGGTTCTGGCGCTTGCATGACTTGGACATACTAGATATGTCCATAGGATTCAATGTTTTAATGTGACCCTTATATGTAGCACTTATTTTTGCCATTTTCTTCCTGCTTACAACAAAATAAATAGCAAATAATGAGTTCTTTCTATTTCAATTTCAGTACTAGTTTTATTTAGAAAAACGTAAAAACCTCCTCCCAGAATCCCCACCAGAAGAAAATTTAATCTGCATCCCTCTGATTTAAAACAATTCCTTACATGTACATTGTGAAGCTGGATGATTGTTTATTTGATACAGCATAATATAAATATTAAAAACCAAGAACATTTTAAACAGTTAACAGTGTTTTATTTTAAAAATTCATAAATTACATTCTTCATAACTTCATATATTACTTTCTGAATTACATTCAGAATTCATACATAGAGTGTCTGTGACCTGTGTTTAAGAATTAGGTAAATTAAAATCCAGCTAAAATAAATAAAACATTTATGTAATTTTAGTTGTTTTCTAATTTATTTACAATAGGTTACACAATTTCATATACACTAGTGGTACTTCACCGAAAATTTTGGAAGACTTACTTTTGTTAGTAATCCTGTGTCACCTTGATCTTCATTGTATCCTTGCACATATTTCTGACCTGGAGCCTGTAACAGTGATGAAAACTAATTAAAATCTGTGCAATGCATATTATTCTGCATTAACAACTGTCAACATACTATACCTACAAAAAAAAAACACTTTCAAAAAGACTTTATTTTGTTCTTTACCTTCAATACTATAATCACATTTACATAATTCTTAATATGATTATAAATTCCCCATAAAAAGGTAACTGAATTTACAGCTTTCTAATTTTCACAATATTTAAAATAAACAATAATAAATATGCCACTGAAATAATCACTGTCCTCTTCTCTGTTTAATCATGCAGTTTATTAATTTTCTGCATTTTTCACTGATTTGTAGTTGAATGAAACATGTCAAAAGTCACAGCTTTTCATGGTTCTTCAACAAGCACTGGCTTTTTCAAATTATTGTGAAAAAGTACAGAAAAAATTTCCTGTTAGGGGTTTGTTTGTAATTACATTCTAGGCATTACGACATGTTTTTAATCTTCTGTCTATAATTTGATTAGGATTATGTAAGTTGTTTATAAGCACCTGCTAATACTGTAATGGTTACCATTTAACAAGTACTGTTTGCATAAGTGGGAAAAATGTATTCAGTAAAAGTTCCAATGATGTCCAGCACACTTAGAACCAGTAAGCTGTTACTACTACTACTACTCCATGGTGCTACAGGTCATGAAGAGCTATGGCCTCCAGAACGATGTGCCTCCACTCCTCTCTATCCTGTGCAACTCTTCGCCACTTTCTGACCCCCCCCCCCCCCGTCTTCATCTACATTGTCCACCCATATTCTGCTTTGCCTCCCTCTTGCTCTTCTTCCTCCTGGTCCTCCAATCACTACTTTTTCACTCCCCTTTCCTCTGTCATTCTTTGTATGTGACCTGCCTACCTAATTCAATAAGCTACTGGTTACTCAAATTATCCAGATAAAATAAAATCATCCATGCACTTGCACAGCAGCACTCTTAGCATACATGTAGTATATCTAAAAATTAGTAAATAACACTTTTCAGTGTGTACATTGATCCACTCTTCAATATTGGTATAGAAAATTAAAGATATAGGATTTGAAATGTTTATATAGAAGTATGCATTATGCTAAATGTAAACCCTTACAGCTAGACTTTTCATGTCTTTTACAAATTAATAGATTTATTGTTTACATAAAAATAAGTTACTAAAATGTGAATTAATACCTGATGGGCACAAGATTTTAACAAGACACAAGTAAAAATTAAGATATTGTACAATTATGAACACACACACACACACACACACACACACACACACACACACACACACACACACACACACACACACACACACACACACACACACACACACACACACACACACACACACACACACACACACACACACACACACACACACAATATTTATTTACATACCAAAAAAATGACACAAAATTATTGAAAATTAGCAGAAAATTTGAGAGGATATTCAGTATATTAAAAGTACATTTTTTATTTTGAACAACAACGTAAGGTTCATTAGAACTATTTAATATAGACATAAAACAACATGAAAATATCGGTATGGAGAACCACACATGACTTCCATATTCTAAGATTTATATTTAAAATCATTTTCGAAATGAAATATTACCATAGAAACTACTTCTTTCTACTTACTGCTTCAGCCTTAACCACAGTACTGTGGTCACTAATGTATACCACCTCACGTTATCGCACTCGATTTTCACTGATGATGGAAGTCAATGGCATTGCCGAAACATCTGGTTTTGTAGAAAACATTGGACTACGGCCAAATATCCCGGGAAGGAATTTTAACAAAAACTACTTCTTTGTTACCAATAACGTTGTACACACATATATATATATATATATATATATATATAAAATATGCATAAAATTAATGGCTTGTATAAGTTAATGATTGATCTCCATTAAGTAGTGCTCAAGTTTCCAAAGTTTTAATATTATGATGTCCGTAATTAAAACATCAGAGCAGGTTTAGTGTGTATGAGGGTACACCGTGGACAAAAATTTTCAACATTTCCTATTGAGCGTTGCTTAGAGTAAAGCTGCGAATCTACAGTGTACGTTTCACAGAACAAACACACGGAAAAGAAGGAGCGCTCAAAAGTCACTCATGGATCCTCAGCATCTTGCAGAGGGTTCATTCCCTAAAGACGAAAAGTCTGTCTATGAATCGTTCCTCTGTAAACACGTGCAGTTACACTGCCCAGCGATCCACAGGAAGCAAATCGCTATCCACGCTGGACACTTTTTCGGCTTGCACGCGTTATGTTGGTATGGGTTTCGGCACTTTCCATTTAAAAAGCGTGCAAATGTAGGAAAAGAAACATGAATGAGGCCAGAAATAACGCGAATTTTGTGTGTGTGTGTGTGTGTGTCTTCCCTGCCTTTTTATTGCGGTAGTCATAATAATAAAATGGAAACGTAAACATTACATAACTGAGATATGCTTGCCTGCCACGAACGATATATTTTCTCTCATACATGATCTATATATTAATATGTGAAGAGAAAACTTTGTACCCCTTTTTAAGCATATTGCGCGCACGGAGGAGTGTGAGATTTGGCATTGTTAAAGTTTATATGGAGAAGGAGTGCAGAAAGCTAAAATTTATATATAATACGTGTTACAAATACATTAAATAAAATAAAATAAAACATTCATTTGCACTTGAAAATTCATTTAAACTTTTTCAAACAATGGTAATTGTTAAAAATAAAATAATTTTATTGCCAGGCAATAAAATTATAATTTTTTCATTTTAGTGTACGTTCATACTGCCAATGTCAAACACATAATAGTCTGTCGTTTGTTTACGTTCATACTGCCAATGTCAAACACATAATAGTCTGTGGTCAAACAGTCGCACAGAGTAGAGATTGTCGCCAAAGAATTTTAAAATGTTGCCAACAAATAATTACTGACAGATTGACTGAATGAGCTGTGAATTTTGTGTGATTTCAAATGTTCCTTTTTCAATAGTCTGTGGTGTGTATGTCAAGGCAAAAAAGCGTTTATTTTATATTTTGTATATTAGATATCTGTGTTTTATATATTAATGTGCAGTTGACAGTGAAATACAGCTTGCTTAATATACACCTGTTGCAAAAGGAAAATTTTGTAGCAGCAATTTGAATTGACTTACTCTCGCCTAATTATTATTGGTGGTTTCAAAAAAGTAAACATAATTTCAATAAAGTAACTCAGTTTCAATAAAGTGAGTACATTTTATTATTTTTAAATTAAACCCTGTCTAATCTTAGTTTCAGTAATTTCATTACATGTTTTTTTTTACATTCAGATATTCGCACCTACTTCCATTATGCCTCGACATAGAACATTGACGGGTCGGAGTGAGAGACAAAGAAGAAGGAATATATATTCGTGTGAAAGTCAAAATGATAATAGACCAAATGCAAATTTAAATAGTTTAAATAGTATAACATTGACGGGTCGGAGTGAGAGACAAAGAAGAAGGAATATACATTCGCGTGAAAGTCAAAATGATAATAGACCAAATGCAAATTTAAATAGTGTAAATAGTATACAAAATGATGAAATTATTTTGAGGGATACATTTAAATGCACACTGAATGTCATTCCAAGAAATTTTAATACTTTTGATTGTGGATTAATGCATTTACAATGCAGGTTTTGCAATGCAAAACATTTCGAATCTGAGGTCACTTTAGGTGAAAGGACTGCATTCACTTCATGTTGTCATAAGGGTAAAGCAATATTACCGGCCTTAAGTCAAAATGAATACTTTAAATCATTGTATGATGGACTTACTTCAAATGAACCTTCAATAAAAAGAAAGTCAAAAAATTATTTTGAAAACATTCGTAAATACAATTCATCATTTGCTATGGTTAGCTCAGAAGCTAAAATTTCGGATACAGTTACGCGTGGAGTGTATCATTTTAAAATACATGATTTTTTTATCACAGATCAGGTCCAATGACTGCTGGATATGGTCGCTCACCATGTTATGCGCAATTATATTTTTATGATGTTGACACTGCTGTCAATTATACATTACGTGAACACTATAATCAAACAAGCAATAACAATACAATGCGCGAAATCTCTCTTGAATTGGAACGCATTAACCCTTTCGTTCGGTCATTCATTGCAATGAAAGATCGTTGTCAGAGAGTTGAAAATCAAAATAAAGAAATTTGTATGCTCATTAAAGTAAATCGTGATTTAGATCTACGCCGTTATAATGATGCAGTTCAAACTGATGTAGCAGTAATATTTAGTACAGTTGATGGTGAGCCACCCTTTGAACGAAATATGGTTTCATTTTCAAAAGTTAATGGTACCATTAAAAATATCTCTGTTTTGGATTCATCATTGGACCCTTTAGCGTATCCATTACTTTTTCCAAATGGTGATACTGGGTGGCATATCAATATTTCTCATAATGTACCAACTACATCTAATTCAAGAGCGCCCAGAAATAAATTAACCATGCTTCAGTATGCAGCCTATCGACTTGCAATTAGAGAAGATTTTAGCATGTTGCACCATTCACAAAAATTATTTCTGCAGTGGATAGTTGATATGTATGTGAGAATAGAGGGCACAAGGTTACACTTCATTCGACAAAATCAAACAAGTCTTAGGTCTGAAGTTTACAACAATTTAACAGATTATTTAGAATTGAACCCCAATGCCAATAATGTTGGCCATAGAGTAATTTTACCATCTTCATTCAATGGATCTCCAAGAAATATGTATCAGAATTATTTAGATGCAATGTCAATTGTACAACATTTCGGAAAGCCTTCTTTGTTTATTACAATGACTTGCAATCCAAGTTGGCCTGAAATAGTTAGCAAGTCAGCTAACTACTTCACTACTGAAATACCGAAACTGAAGTACTACTTTTACTGAAATAGTGGTGTAGGTGAGTCAGCTAATTTTCGACCTGATACTGTTGTGCGTGTATTCAAGTCCAAACTGAAAGCATTAATTGAGGGCCTTACACTAAAAAAAATCTTCGGTAAAGTTGAAGCACTCATTTATACAATTGAGTTTCAAAAGAGAGAATTGCCTCATGCTCACATTTTACTCTCTTTAAATGAGCAAGATAAAATTGTTAACGCTACCGATATTGATAAAGTTGTATCTTCGGAGATTCCTAACATTCAAACACATCCTACATTACATGAATATGTTGTAAAACACATGATGCATGGTCCATGCGGTGTACTTAATTCAAATTCTGTATGTATGAGAGATGGAAAATGCACAAAAGATTATCCAAAACGATTTAATGAATTTACATGTGAATCATTAAATGGATATCCATTATACAGAAGGCGTGATAGCCTAATGGTATTAATGCTGAAGTTCGCGGTAGTTGCCTCGGCAATCGTTATGTTGTACCATACAATCTGTATTTACTTGCCAAATTTAATTGCCATATAAATGTTGAAGTATGCACTACAGTTAAAAGTGTTAAATACATTTATAAATACGTGTATAAAGGCTATGACAGTGCATCTGTTGAATTAGGTTCAGAGAGAAATGAACCAGGTCAAGAAATACAAATCTATGAAGTTAAAAATTTTTTAAATGGCCGTTAAGTCGGATCAACTGAAGCTGTATGGCGCATCTATGAATTACCAATGCATTTTCAATCACATGTCATCGTTAGACTTGACATTCATTTACCGCGTAGACAGAATGTTTACTTTCGAGAAGAGCAAGAACGTCAAGCAATTGAAAATGCAAGACAAACAAAATTATTAGCATTTTTTGAATTGAATCGATCAGATCCATCAGCGCATGAATATAAGTATATTGAAATTCCTTTGCATTATGTGTGGGAAGATTCCCGAAAAAAATGGAAGAAGAGAAGGCGTGGAGGTGATAAAATCATTACACGCATATATGTAGTATCACCAAAAGACATCGAACTTTTCCATTTACGATTGCTTTTATTACATGTCTGTGGTCCAAAATCATTTGAGGGTGTTAGAACATACAATGGAATTATACACACTTCTTTTGTTGAAGCGTGCCATGCTCGCGGCATTGCTTCAAATGATAATGAATGGCGCGAATGTTTAAATGAAGCAAAAGAATTACATTCACCAAAACAAATGCGAAATTTATTTGGTTACATTTGTGCATTAAATGTGCCAGCCAATGCATTGGCGTTATGGAATGAATTTAAAGTATATCTTAGTGAAGATTTTTTGAGAGATTACAACGAAGAAGTATCCTTTAACACAGCTCTATTAGAAATTGAAGATATTTTGAATGTTCATAATTTGTCATGTCAAGAACTTGGTTTACCAGTTCCCACGTATTCGCAGAGAACAGACAAAGCAAATGCTATTGATCCAATAGAACAAGAGTTTCTGTTTTGTGAGCATTATGAAACTGCAAATATTGAACAGCGTAATCTAATTGATCGTGTGATTCGTGAAATTTTGCACCATGATACTGGATCTAATGTTTTTTGTTTAACTGCTCATGCAGGTTGTAGAAAAACATTCACACAAACAGCAATCATTCACAAATTAAATTCGCTTAATCTTAGTTGCATTGCAACAGCGTTCAGTGGCATAGCTTCAACTCTATTACTTGGAGGTAGAACTTTACACAATGTGTTTAAATTGCTTATACCCATTTTGGAAAATTCTGTAGCGAATATTACCGCAAATAGTAGCTATTGACGTTACATAAATTCATCATCATTGATAATTATTGATGAAATTTCTATGTGCCCACTGCAAGTGTTGAAAATCATAGATAAATTATTGCAGGATCTACGCGATGAAAATGATAAACATAAACCATTTGGAGTGAAAACGATACTTCTGTGTGGTGATTTTCAGCAAATCTTACCAGTTGTCCCACATGGATCACGTGCAACTTTAATTGAAAATTTTGTCACGAGTTGGCATAAATTTGTTTATTTTCATAAAGTAACGTTTACTCAAAATATGAGAGCCTTACCAAGTGAAATAGAATTTGTCGAATTCTTGAAAAAAATTGGTAATGATGAAGCCCCACAATTCCCTCAGTTTGGTGAAAATATTATTGAAATACCTCAGCAATTAATAGGAGATGAAAATAATATTATTAATGAGGTGTATGGAAATAGTTCCGAAAACATACTCTCAGATAACATATTGAAGTCAGTTATTTTAGCACCTAAAAATGATGATTGTACTTTTATTAATACTGATATACTTAATCGAATACCAGGTGAACAGAAAACATATCATAGCTACGATAAAATAATTTGTGATGATGACAATGAAATCAATAACTATCCAGTAGAGTTTTTGATTTCTTTGACTATTAGTGGTTTGCCATCACATAAGTTAGTATTGAAAGTTAATTGCATCGTTTTACTGATCAGAAACTTAAATACAAAGGAAGCATTAGTCAATGGAACAAGAATGCGCATCAAGTGTATGCATCGTAATGCTATTGATTGCGAAGTTTTAACTGGAACCGCACGCAATAAGAGAATTTTGATTCCATGTATAAATTTAACATATTCCGGTACTGTTTTACCATTTAACTTTCAAAGAACTCAATTTCCAATTATACCTGCATTTGCGATGACAATAAATAAGTCTCAAGGACAAACATTTGAAAAAATTTGAATTTTATTGAGGCAGCCAGTTTTTACACATGGTCAATTGTACGTCGCAGCAAGTAGAGTTCGATCATTTGATGGTTTGAGATTTTATATTTCCGAATATAATGGCCAAGGGCATTTAGCAAATGATGAAAGAGTTTTTACAAAAAACCATCGTTTACACAGAAGTTCTGAATCATTAAATTCACTTTCAAACTATTTTAAGTTCAATGGACAACATTTATTTTTTTAACCGCCCGGTTTTTTTGATTTAATGAAAAATATATGAAAAAATACGAGGCACGTATTTTTTATTTCATTTTTTATTTTGTATTAATTTTTTATTTAAATTTTATATAATCGAAAAAGATAGGCAAAATAACTGTGTAGCCTTGGTGAAACCTGGTCAGTATGGCAATAAAAAAAACCCAAGGAAATGTCAAAAAACGCGTTATTGCTTTTTAAATATGGCTTAGCCAAGCTAAACCTCATTTTTCCTGTCTCATATTTTTCAAATAACTCGAAAATTAATGCATAGAAAAAAAATTAAAAAATTATATAAGCTTTGTAGCAGATAATCTTCAAACTGTTTTCGAATTTTGTACCTTACCAAAAATGAAATGTAATCCACTGGAATTGAAAACAATGTATCTTATACTTCTATGAATGTCAAGTCTCATTTTTATTAGCGTTTATTTGATTCAATAATAACATGTAAATAATTAAAACTGACAATGAATTATATCAAAAAATAAATACGAATACAAGCTGTAGGGGAGGTGTGGGAACAGTGGGACATTAATTTTATATAGGAAATTTTGGCTTCAGCTGTTGGTACCTACTGTGGATTTGGTAACCATTTTCATTTACTCTGTGGATTTCTATGTTTCAGCCTTGATACTGTTCTTGTGACTTAGTTATCAATATATTAGTGTTCAGAGGTAAGAAAAGTAAATTTTTACCATATTTAAGTTGCTGGTTTCTGAGTAGACCATCAAATATTTACAAAGCTTTGATTAATCACTCAAAAGTACTGACTTTCTGCTACACAACAACCCCCTTAGTTGAAAGGTTGTTGTTAGCTGTGGATGTTTGGAGCCATTTTGAAATCATATCTGTAATTGGGAACAGTGAGACATGAGTAATGAGGGTACAGTGAGACATGTCTCACTGTTCCCAATGCGTGTTCTTTGTTTCTGACAATATGTGCTTGCTTTATAAAACAATGATTTCAGTATTTATAGTTTATAAAATTTACTTTTAGGTTATACAATGCCAAGAAAAAATAAGACAAATAAGGAAATAGGAAGATTTTCAGAATCTTCAATGAAGGAAGGTGTCATGCTGGTGATCGAAAATAAAATGAGCATCAAAGGTGCATCTAAACAGAAAGGCTTGTCCTTTCAAACTGTCAGTAGATATGTGCCCCAACTATTCAGTGAACCGTATTTTCCCAGCAGAATTGGAACTTATTTTGTGCAAATATTTAATTGTTTGTTCCAAAATGTTTTATGGACTTACTCTGAATGACTGCCGTAGCCTAGCCTATGAATTAGGTATTAAAAATAACATTGTTGTGCCTGAAACATGGGCTGAAAGTGAGAAAGCATCCACGGACTGGATGAAAGGTTTTCTCAGAGATTTCCCCAACTCCAGAAGGATGTAGCTTGTCTAGAGCTACAGGCTTTAATAAATTCAATGTGTCAACCTTCTTCAATAAACTGGAAGAAGTTATCAAACGTCATCCAAATTTTGCTGACGGATCACGCATTTTCAATCTAGATGAAACTGGAACAACAATGGCCCAGAAGTCACAAAAGATTTTGGCCTTAAAGGGTATGAAACAAGTTAGCAAAGCTACCAGTGCAGAACGTGGAACATTGGTTACGACATGTATCATAAATGCTCTTGGTAACAGCCTACCCCCTGTAATGATATTTCCACGTGTGAATTTCAAAGAGCACATGACATCAGGTGCACCTGCTGGCACATTAGGTCTTGCCACTAAAGGAGGATGGATGAACTCAGAATGTTTTGTGAAGGTCATTCAGCACTTCATCAAATTCTCTGCCAGCTCAAAAGCAAATCCATCTTTGTTACTGATGGATAATCATGAGAGCCACCTCTCAATAGAGGCCATAAATCTGTGCAAGGAGAATGGGATAACGATTCTGACGATTCCACCTCACTGCACCAATAAATTGCAGCCTCTTGATGTCAGCGTCATGAAACCTTTTCATACATTTTATGATGCTGCTGTAGACACATGGATGATGTCTCATCCAGGTGAGACATTTTCAATTTACAATGTTGGTCATTGTGTGGGAATAGCATATCCCCGAGGAGTGACTCCAGATAATGTCATTGCTGGATTTAAGAAGACAGGCATATTTCCATTTGATCGCCATGTTTTCAATGAGGAAGATTTTCTCCCATCCTCTGTTACTGATAGGCCTCTAAATGAAAGCCTGGAAACACACGTTGCACCTAATGAAGTTCCTCCACCTGAAATTGATGTGGGACATCCATCACATGTAGAGAGAGAAGCACTATCTACAGCGACCAGTTCTTCACAACCACAAGCAAGATTTTAAACATTTTTGTTTGTTAACGGTCCAAGTCACGTATTTTAATATCTTTAGAATAATATAAGCGTGACGCGTTTCAGGTCATCTGACCCATCCTCAGACACTTGCTCGAAAAGAGGTCGTCATATATTAAAATCCAATTAAAATAAAAACACATATGTAAACTTATTGTCAATAATTAATGTTCAAAAACATGAATAACACTGTTGTCGTGGTGCACCACGCGATTACCGATCGATACTGAGTAGTATAACTTTTCAACGTTTTGTTTTTGCGAGCACTAGTATTGCTGTATCATATAGCGGGTTGCTCTTGAAATTCAATTTATCATTCAATATGTTGTTCTTATATACAGGGTTATTATGACCCCTGTATATTTCAAATTCTTCAAGTGCATTCATCCTGAGTCATTTGTCACAAAAATGTAGGGGTATGAAGTTTGTGTCAAAACTTCTATATGAGTGATTATTATCTATCAAATGTCGAGCATAATTGATATTATGCATACAATTATGCTCGACATTTGATAGATAATAATCACTCATATAGAAGTTTTGACACAAACTTCATACCCCTACATTTTTGTGACAAAGGACTCAGAATGAATGCACTTGAAGAATTTGAAATATACAGGGGTCATAATAACCCTGTATATAAGAACAACATATTGAATGATAAATTGAATTCAAGAGCAATCCGCTATATGATACAGCAATACTAGCGCTCGCAAAAACAAAACGTTGAAAAGTTACACTACTCAGTATCGATAGGTAATCGCGTGGTGCACCACGACAACAGTGTTATTCATGTTTTTGAACATTAATTATTGACAATGAGTTTACATATGTGTTTTTATTTTAATTGGATTTTAATATATGACGACCTATTTTCGAGCAAGTGTCTGAGGATGGGTCAGATGACCTGAAACGCGTCACGCTTATATTATTCTAAAGATAAAAGTCACAAGACGGACCTAACAAAGTAAGAAAATAAGAAACACAAGCAAGATCTATATCTAAGCCTTATCTCTCTCCAGAGGATATACGGGGATTCCCAAAGGCTAAACCAAGGAAAAATGACAGTCGTCGACGGCCTAAAGGAAGAACAATGATTGCGACAGACATGCCAGAAAGAAATGAACTCCAAATGAAATGAAAACCAAAACGAGCTTTGTTTCGAGATGACGATAGTGATGCTGACGAAAGTGAATTAATTTTGCAAGATTCTTCAGATGATGAGAACTGTGATCTGTCACAACTGATTCCAGAACCAGAACTTGTTAACTTTGAAGACTTAGAGCACTCACCCACTTCGGGCGACTATGTTTTAGTGGAGTTTGAAACAAAAAATAAAATATATTTTGTAGGGAAAATCCTTACAATTGTAGATGAGTCACCCGAGTGTGAAGTTACGTTTCTCAGTAAAGTTTGAAACTAGAGAACAAATTTGTGATGCCTATAGTTCCTAATTCTTTCATTGACAAAGAATGTATAAAAATGTTATTGCCTAACCCTACAACACATGGCAAGACAAAACGACAACAATCTGCTCTTTCATTTGAGATCAATTTTGCTTCTTATGATGTTCACTAGGATTTCAGACACTGTCTCACTGTTCCCACTATTAGAAATTCATGGGTACAGTGAGACACTTTCCTTTTTTTAATTTTTTTAATGAAAGAAGATACTATAAAAAAAATTGTAGCACTTTGCACATACTTATGCACATTATACATTGTTACCATAAGGTATTATACTAATATTAAATTTTTTTTAAAGTGTAATTTGATTTTCAATTTTTGCGTCTCACTGTTCCCACTCCTCCCCTAATTGTGTTTTTCTTTCAACTGTTACTAACATTAAATTTCATAGGTATTGCAGGGAATTAAGGCAAACAACACACGCTAATGACGTATTTGTACATGCTCGCAGCTGACGTAATAGAACAAAATTCAAAAAAATTATATGCAATGATTATAGAGGTATACTCTTTGACAAAAGAACCTCAATAACGTTCAAACTTAAAAATTTAATGAATTACGGTCGAATTTCGGCCACTGGGTGACCACTAGTTTACATTAAAATGAAAAAATTATAATTTTATTGCCAGGCAACAAAATTATTTTATTTTTAACAATTACCATTGTTTGAAAAAGTTTAAATGAATTTTCAAGTACTTTACTGTTGTTAAAACGTAAAAGGTTGCAGGTAAACTACCCCTTCCGCTTAACCGATCTTCACCAAAATCAAAAGGCATTGATTTTATTCTTCGTATTGTTTAAATTAGCAGCCATCCTTACTATTTCTTTTATGAATTTGCTAACTGCTATAATTTTTTATTGTTCGACTAAGCTTTTCGTCATTACTGACATCTTCAGGTCTTAAACAACGATGTCAGTTTAGGTTGTTTAAGACCTGAAGATGTCAGTAATGACGAAAAGCTTAGTCGAACAATAAAAAATTATAGCAGTTAGCAAATTCATAAAAGAAATACAAAAGGCATTGAGTTCTCTACAATTCAGGGACGTATGCAAAAAATTATTTGATTCTGTTTGAATATGCGGCAGTTATCGTTCGTCATAGAAAAAATTACCCTTGTTAAAACATAAAACGTTGCAGGTAAACTACCCCTTTCCCTTAACCGATCTTCACCAAAAACAATAGGTCTTGAGAACTCTACAATTTAGGGCTGTATGCAAACAATCTTTTGATTCTGTTTGAATTTGCGGCTGTTATCGTTTGCCATAGAAAATACCCTTGTTAAAACATAAAACGTTGCAGGTAAACTACCCCTTTCCCTTAACCGATCTTCACCAAAAACAATAGGTCTTGAGAACTCTACAATTTAGGGGTGTATGCAAACAATCTTTTGATTCTGTTTGAATTTGCGGCTGTTATCGTTTGCCATAGAAAATACCCTTGTTAAAATATAAAACGTTGCAGGTAAACTACCCCTTTCCCTTAACCGATCTTCACCAAAAACAATAGGTCTTGAGAACTCTACAAATCAGGGCTGTATGCGAAACATTATTTGATTCTGTTTGAATTTGCGGCAGTTATCGTTTGCCATAGAAAAAAATCCACACACACACACACACACACACACACACACACACACACACACACACACACACACACACACACACACACACACACACACACACTTCGAAAAACGACTTTTTTTTCATGTTTTGAGTGTAGTACAATCAGAAATTGCAATACTCTCGAACACGATTTTTTTTGTCATCACCATACTTCCATTTCCTTAAGGAATATGGAAGTAAAAGTATTAGCTAATTATTTTCCTAGGCAACATAATTCTCTGTTCAATATACTTTCCTAGGCAAGACAATATAAATTATCTGTTCCTATTGTTTCGGAATGCTAATGTAAACAACAGAGCCTCCAGGTGCTCTAGTGACTAGCACGCACACTTCATGTGCGCATGATCCCGGGTTCAATTCCCGGCGGAGGCTCCGTACGGCGTGCACTTAGCGTCGTGAGGAAAACTGAGTAGCCAACTGAGACAACAGCGGCACCTCCTGGCTGTGAATATCGCAATTAGCGGCTGGCGGCACATTGTACTAGCCATGCAACAGTTGCAGTAAACACAAAAAGCCGCACGGTATGCCCTTGTCCTTTACAGACTGGTGAGCAGAGGTTTAAAGTAAACAATGTAGATGAAATATTGGCAATAAACATTAGAGGATACAGTACCTAGTGTGCTAACAAAAATTATAAGTATTTCCAAAGTAGGCAAAACAAGACACTTCAATGATGTACCTTTGTCTTTGGGTCTATCTAACTCTTTCAGTGTAAATAATACAACTTAAAATGTTTGATATGCTAGTCAGTGCTGATTGTTTACCGCTACTTACTTCCATAATTTATAATTGTTTAATAATTCCATAATTTATTAAATTATTGTTATTCTATAAATTACAGAAGTGCATACATAAGGTGAATTCTTTTTAAAAATGTTACTTAAACATTCACCACAAGACACTATATCGTATATACAATATTCAATGTGGCACACAAGTTACACATTTACAACTAACATTATTTTATGCTAGAATTAAGCACTGTTAGTCATAAAAGCATACACCAAGATTGTCTGAAACACTGGTAACAGCAATAACCATGAAAAGATCTATGTGAGTGTACTTTTCCTTCCAAGGCATAAGACTTTTCAAGTTTTTGTGCCCAAAACATCTCATAAATATGTGTGCATGTGCACCACAACACACACAGGGTAAGAGAAGCATATGATCAGACGACATACAATGTTGCATTTCTCTACACATAAGTATGGTCAAAATGAAGACATGTACACACCTATATGTTTAACATAATCCGTACACTAATTTTGTAACATTTTTATCAAATAACATCGAATAAAACACACACACACACACACACACACAAAATTAAATGTACAAAAAATCGAAATATATAGATCTGCACACACTGATATTATAAGTCCACTGATGTCACACACAATAAATAAAATTAAACATGACACACTTTGTGAAAGTTTTAAGATTCCATGTGGTATCAACAAGTGCCATATATGAACGTGTTCAGCATAAAATAACCTACAGCATGAGATGATCAAAAATTTGTGAAATTATGTAAGAAACGTGCAATGGTGAAAAATGAAAGTACAGACTTATCTCACCACAGTGAACAAGAAATACATACAAGAAGTACACACATGCATGTACATTAAGAGATATCATATCATGTTTTAAAAGTAAACTGTTACATCTTGTAAAGCCATATTAAAAGACCTTGAGCGTGAATGTGATGTAAGTTGTTTGTATGTGAATCATTGTTTCATGTTTATCCACTTGTAGAAACCACGTGGTCAGAGTGTGGCAACGTTGTTTCCGTTTAATTACAAACGTCAATACCAAACTAGTTTTAATATTAGTATAACAAGGCAGTGTGGATTTGTTTGTTTGTTTTCATCAGTTGATGCCAGTTTTTTAGGTGACCTGAATGTTCACTGACATAAATGGACAAATGACCAAATTTGAATCTAACAGCCCTTTTCTTCATGGTTGAAAACAATAATGAAGGGTCTCCCAAAGTGGAATCCAACTTGATTTTTATTTCTCTTGGCATTAAATCTTTTATAACAAAGAATTGTATCACTGTACAAGATTCGTTTTTTGAAAAAAAAAAAAACGAATCTTGTTTACTTTATTTGATCACAGCAATCAAACTAGTAAGTAGATTACTAGATTACTTATTAGTAATCTACAATACCATATTAAACGTTACGATATGCCTTCTGATGGCTCAAACTTCCAGTCATAACTATTTGATACTCCTGGCACTATTTCTGTGTGAGGCCAAGAACTTTTCAAACTACCCTTGTATTATTATTTAATCTTTATCGGCAAACAAATATATTTTGACGAAAATCATCCTAACTTAACAAAAGTGCATTCATTTGGAAGTTTCCATTTATAATCATTGTTTATTTTTATGCTGTTACCTTTTCATTTGAGATTTTTAAATACAACAATTTAACTGGGAATTTATACCATAAAACAACCGACATTCGAAAACTGATGAATCATGAAATAAAATGGGTGGTCCGACTTTTCAGACTACAACACCTTATCACTTTATGCAAGTGATATGGTCCTTATAAAGGAAACAGAAGACATTAGACAAAGAGCAATCAAACTTTTGATATGATACTCTGAAAATCTATGATATAGTAAATTCAATATGAAAAACTCAGACTTCTGCCTGTGCAATAATATATGAAGGTTTACTTTATTCATTAATGATAGGTTAGTAGATCAGATCACAGTTAAACTTAAAAAAATGTATTTATCAAAATGACAAGAAACAATTACAAAAACAAAACAATACACTTGACTACATTAAATTCCAAATTTATTGTTTGTGGAACTGGATAAATTAAAATTTAATACAAAACAAAACTTATCCTCATTATATAGCTATGACTGTTGGCTTCTTCAAAAGAACAAGTCTGAAACTGATGTGCTTATAGTAACCACAAATCTCACATTCTATGGATAATTTTGGAGAATGAAAGATGACCACTATCACCCATACAGATCTACCAGGCAGAAGAAGTATGCAGTACAGTGAAGTTAACAGGTGCTAAGGATTATCCGACTTACTGCCCAGCGGGCCAATCGAGCACTGGTAATCCTGAAATGTTGGTCTGCTTAGTTTGAGTAACTACATAATGGGGCTGGAGCCCTAAATTATTACAACTGATCCAATTGTGCTAGTCAGAAACAATCATTAATCCAAAAAATTTTAGTTATTATAACACGATTCAAATTACTGTACTATTATAAAAAAATACTATAACAATATACACCTTTACACAAATGCTGTTCACACAACTACCATTTGTCAAATATTCAACCTCAAATCACTAACTTAAATACCACCACCTCAAGATGTTAACATAACACAACCAGACCACAATTTACTTTCACAGCTGTTTCAATTTTACACACAAAACTTCAATCACATCTGACTAAATAATATTATAAAGATGCTACTGTGTTAACATGTCAAACAACTGTGACAGATTGCATTAACATTACGTAACAATGACAACTGCGTTTATTACTATACACTGGAAGTTTACTTCAGATTCTAACACTCCCAAATCATAACACACAACTATTTCTTATACAGGAAATGTTCTTCTTAAGAAATATTTATCTTTTAATAACTTTTTGAGAAATTTGTAAATGTTTTGTACAAACTTGGTTAATATACACAAACATTATTTCTTACACAAGTTTAAATTCAAATTAAATTAACATGAATATATTTAACTAAAATGACGATTTTAAAATGTTATCAGTAATACTCACATTAAGCCATACTTCCTCGCGAATTTTTTGTTCTTCACCACTCATCAACAGTTCTGGACAATCAAGTCGCGCAACATTGAATAGTGAAAGTAAATGCTCCTTATAATCGGTATATCTGAACATAAATTCTTTATGTACACACTTGGTAAATTAAACAAAATCCATGTGTATAAACATGTGAAAGTTTTTTCTAATATACAAACAAACTATATACGAGTTTTTTACGACAAACAAAAATATAATACTTGAGTACGAATTGTGCATATAAAGAAGAAAAAACAGAATCATCTTAACACCACACACACACACATTGTAATATTAACTAAGAAGGTCTTTTGTATTGGTTGCCTCATGATGGGCACCAATTTATGTAATATAATGAAATTCAAATAAATAATTTCTTATTAACGCCTCACGTTGCAAGCATCTATTATGTAATATAAATTTTATGAGATTTGTAAATAATATTTTTGGTAAATAAATTTGTTTATCGCTTTTTCTTATTTAAATGATTAATTAGCCTAACTCTTAAGTAGCTCTACGTTGTTGGTCAATATTTTTATTATTATGTAATTTTCAGGTATTTATTTATTAAATTATTCCGTTTGTTGATCTTATAGCCACACCTTGGATGCGCCGAATGATTAATCTTGAGAATTTTTAATGTGTAACTATTAAATATAAAATTATAAACAAGGGTTTCTATGATTTTCGGTTAATTCAGTATGGGTTTTTTATTTCAAGGATGGCTTATAGTTAAGAATAATTTATTATTTCTTACCTTTGGTACACTAAGTATGTACCAGATGTTGCATTAATCCTCAACAGGGTTGATTCACGTAGTTTAGTCGGTAATTCAGTAACCTCTCAAAATAATTAAACAATGTCTTTTCACAGTAAAATGAAAAAATTCTTTTATTTATTTCTTAAGGTTTTTTATAAAATAATTAAATAATGTTCACTCAACAAATACCATAGCTCAATACAAAATGAATTGCGCTCAAATACAGTTATTACATTGACTTTTATCTTAGGAGCAATAATTATTAAGTTTTGGATTAATTAAAATTTAAATAACTGAACATGTGTTCTTGTGACTACAATTGAATTTACAAGAATGGCCTTTATGAAGTACAAAATAATTACAATTCTCTGATTTCTTAAAGTCAAAATGACAAATTATTTACAACTCGACAACATAACGGTGTTTCGCGCATGCACCAATATCAAGATAACCATGAACTGATTCTTAGTTTATACCCTGATTAACGAAAGAAAGTGACTGGCGGAGCGGCCGCGCGGCGACCGAGTTTGTAGTAAAAACATTCCACTTTATAACCTCGTGGAAACGTAAAATACAGGGCGAGAAATGTCTAATGAACTGTATTTTAATCATCAATTAAAGACGTTTTTAACAAACTTTTCTAATTTTTAAAATCTCTTTTCAATAAATTTACATTGTGAGTTAAAGAAAAAAATACAACGAATTTGAATTAAAAAATTAGGGTTTATCGTTTTTATTACGTAAGAACTCGGAGGTTAAGCATCGGAAAAAAATTTCTTGTAGACAAATGGTAGTCCACCTTCTTTAGTACAATATATCAAAAATTGAGATTCCTACGATTAATATTAACGACGTTATTAATTTTTTCCGAATGTACTGTTAACTCCGTTATTAATAATTTTTTTCATTGTGTTTTTTCACACTAAACATAACAAAATTGTATTCATCAATACAAAGTGGTATGTAACCTTCAAATATTACGAAATATAACCGCAATCAGTTAATATAGGAAAATTAGAACTAACATCGCTCAACGGCGCGCGATCGAGTCAAGGTACAGTAACAGCCCAAAGAAAGTGGTGCATACGCTCACGGCTCACACATTGACACATAGCCAACTTACTACGAGTCACCAATCTCTCATAAGTATATACTTAGTTATCTGTCTACTTATTTAATCTAATCTTCTACCTGGAGATCTGTCAAAAACGTACATCTGACCAGACTTTTGTGGTTTAGTTGAACTACATGCTTTTTATAACAGTCTTGAATGATTGTTTATTACTCTTTTGCGGTACGGTATTTATTGTTTTCTTGTTAATAAACTGTTTTTGTTTTGTGATCAGCTTTAATACTACTAATTGAAGTGCAATGTAATTACTGGGAAATTGTTAATGCCATTCAAATTTCTCAATAACTAATTATTTAACTATGAAATATAGTTTACAGTTTAAAACTACCGAGCAAAGCTCGGTCTACCAGATATTGCATAATTATAACAGTATTTTACTGTTATAATGTAATTGAAATGTAAAAACAATTAGTAAATTACTTGTTATTAGCATTGACAAATAAATAATAAATACAGTACGGTACTTACAAGTATTGTAGTGTTCTTCAGCTTTTATGGAATCCGCTCATAAAATATGTGTATAAATCATAAAAATACACTATTAAAACACTCTATAAAAAACACTTATAGCTGTGAGTTAGTAGTCTTCAAACGAAAGTTCTCTGATACCCTCCATTGGATCGTCATCACTATTATCATCTTCTGAACAATTATCATCCTCGGAGCTACTGCTGTCTTCCACGGATATAATCATTTCCTCCACAGCTTCTTCCATTAGTCCTTCGTTATTCCATGCATCGATAATAACTTTTTTGGTGTGGTCCACTACTTGCTCCCACCTCTCAGCAGTAATTCGATTAAATCCGTCTTTAGTCAGTCGTTCAACTTCTTTTAAAGTAAACATTTTGTTGTTTTCGGCAACATACCCCTTAACCTGAGCCCATATAAGCTCAATGGCGTTAAGATGGCAATGGTAAGGTGGTAGCCTTATCACTTTGTGACCTCTGCTCTCTATCAATTCATCAACAAAATACCTTTTGTTCTGGGGCTTGTGCCATTTCACTAATTCCAAAAGTTCTGATTTTTTCAAGTCGGTTGTAGATTGAATATTTTTCCTATCCAGCCATGCAAGTATGTCAGCTTTTTTATCTTTGCTTGTGGGAGCTTTATCAATTTGCTTAGAATGGTAGGGAGCATTGTCCATGACTATTACTGCAGGCTCTTCTAGGTTATTTAGCAAAGTTTCAGAACACCAACCGAAGAATTTGTCGTGATCCATATCTTCATGGTAGTCACCGGTTTTTTTCGATTTAAATAGTAGAAGGGAATTTGGAACAAACCCTTTTGAAGAACCTGCATGACATATTATTAATCGTTCACCTTTCCCTATAGGTGTTAACATTGTCCCCTGAAGTGACTCATCAGTCCATCCTTGTTTCAAACAATGCCCAGCATTGACCCAGGTCTCATCGAGCCAAATTATATTATCGAAATTCTCGTCTTTGATTTGGCGAAGAAAACGACACCTCCAGGCAGCGACATCGCTTCTCTCCATAATCACTTTTCTGCCCGAAAATTTTCTCCACGTAAATCCTAAACCTTTTAGCACGTTTCTAAGCGAAGACAGACTGCCATTAAACAGCTCTTCATTTTCCAACGATGATAAAAGTTTTTTCAAAGTGGGATATTCTTTTCTTATGTAATATTGATATACATGTCTTCGTATAGCGTCTTCCTGAAAAGTGTCAAGTTTTGTCACAGTTTTCTCCCGTTTCCTCTGTTTGCCCGGAGTTGAAAGTTGGCTATTACTGTCATCTTGTATTTCTTTCAATTCTTTTTCCTTGCAAACTCGCAGAACTGTATTTTTATGTATTTTCAGAGCATCTGCAGTTCGCTGTATTGCATTATTAACCGGAATCAAAGGACCTTTGTTCGCCTTTTCTCTATCAAAATATTCCCGCACTTTGCACACAATTTCTCTTGACTGTCCTTTCATAGGTACGCCTCGGCCCGAAGTTTGTCTTTTCTTTGGAGTTCGAGTCCTAGGTCTTCCCCTATGTTTCCTTGGTTCAGCCTCGTTACGTTGCTCCATGCTCAGCCACCGAAGTATATTCACACAAAATAACTTAAAAACACGTCAATTTATAATGAAAGCACAAGAAACTAACACTTAAAATCAAGATAACCAACAACCGGACATCACTCAACCACCACATCAACTAAACTGAAAGCTGGAAATTTCCCTTACCCTTAGTGTGCGTATAACGGTTCAGTTTTCCTGGAAGCGTGTGCTATTTGTAGACATAAAGGAGAGGCCGAGACGCTGTACGGGAATGACGGTAGCGCGCGAATAAAATGGGTCCAATAGGTTCTGACTGTACTTCCGCCGCAGAGCGCCACGCATTGCTCTCTGTGAAATTCACTTTATATATTAATCCATTGTAGTATTCCTATCACGTACAAGGTGTAAGTTGTATATGTCTTCTACATTTAGTTATCTAAAGAGAGCGTCACGCAAATCTCATTCGTGTACAACTTTTAACAACTGAGTTAACAGGACATTCGGAAAAAATTAATAACGTCATTAATTTTAATCGTAGGAATCTCAATTTTTGATATATTGTACTAAAGAAGGTGGACTACCATTTGTCTACAAGAAATTTTTTTCCGATGCTTAACCTCTGAGTTCTTACGTAATAAAAACGATAAACCCTAATTTTTTAATTCAAATTCGTGTATTTTTTTCTTTAACTCACAATGTAAATTTATTGAAAAGAGATTTTAAAAATTAGAAAAGTTTGTTAAAAACGTCTTTAATTGATGATTAAAATACAGTTCATTAGACATTTCTCGCCCTGTATTTTACGTTTCCACGAGGTTATAAAGTGGAATGTTTTTACTACAAACTCGGTCGCCGCGCGGCCGCTCCGCCAGTCACTTTCTTTCGTTAATCAGGGTATAGTACATAACAACAAAATTCTTATGGCTAAACACAAGTAAATAATGATATTCCAACTAACGTATAACACCGATATTGTGATTAAAGTGATAGTGTTCAGTGTTATAGTGTTTACATTAAAAAATCAGATAGTCTACGTTCATGTGTCACAGTTGGGTTAATTTTGAAAATGTTAATTGGATTTATCTCACCGATTATTATACTCTCCTGGTTTGTTAGTGTATATTTCACTTTTAATATTAATTATTCTTCATGTTTCACTTGACTATTTATTATAGAATTAACTCTCACGGTTTTATGTTTGTGACATAACCTGTATTAGGCTCGATTCTAACTTCAATTTCCTGACCGAAAGTATAGCAGAGATTCCTTCTTTACACTTCGAGATCCAACAATAGAGTGTGTTGTTTCTGTGAATTTTACTAGCTTCTTGGTGCAAAATTAGCAACATTCCGATTGGTCCAAATCGTTGGTACTGTTTAGAATTGTGGCGGCATATCTTAGACTGAATAAACATTCGATTACTAGCTACAAAACTCTCATCTTATACTAAATACAATTTCAATGAGATTATTATAAAAGACATCCCCGTTTTACACTGATTAATTTTATACCTCACAAGCTAGGTTTTTGCTGAGCATTTCTATATGTTACATTTCTCAATTCTTAGCCAAATTCATTATTAATGCTACAAAACATTCGCTATTATGATTATATATAACACTGTTAGTTTAACCAATTTATATATTAGTATTAGTAAGGAGAAATGTTAATATTCCTTTTGTCTTAAATTCCTACTGACTGTAATGTAATCATAATAGACTGCTTTATGTACCCCTTAACTCTATTAGTTTCATAAGACACATTGCCAATTTACATAATATAATAACCATAATCCTGACATTCTCTGTCACATTAAATATAGTTAGTTTAAGACTTAACATAAATTAATATGTCTTATATAACAAAATTCAACCATTCCATCTAAACATTTTGGCATTAACTTTCCACATTGAGCTAAATCATATAATATCTAGTTTATCGTTTTCATTTTTACCATAGTTATTCCTTTAGAATATATAAGCACAGAAAACATAATAATAACAGAAGGTCAATCCACATATTCTGATTACTGTTTTACACATTCTGCTATATCACACTACACTTCTTCATAAATTATTATTTAGCATACAATTAACAAATCTTATCTGTTTAACAAATAAACAATAGGTAAGTATTATTTGTCTAACAGTCTTATTCCTGAAATAATACAATTTTCCATTAATAATATCATATATCATTACTTAGTTATTCCTTAGGTGATAATATGATTACATTCCTTAGGCTCTTACATATAATTACAGTAGAAGCCCGATATAGCGCAGTCCGATATACCGCGGATTCAGATATAACGCGGTGAAGAGTATGTCGCCCGTTATTAGCAAAAATTCTTACTTGTAGAGAGTGAGTAAATTATGAATTGTTTATCGTGACTTCCATAGCCACAACATTGGAATGCGTTGCGTTTATTGTAAACAAAGGCTTGTTGTTGGAAACGGCGTTGTAAACAACAGCCAGAATTGCCAGTTCAAGTGTACCTGTAGACATAAACAATTGCCCGAGCTATTTACAGTCTCTACGTTTCTAAGAATTCATGCCAAGGCAAGCAGCCAACTAAATCCCTTCTCTCCCTCATATTATAGTACAGTATAAGATCATACTCTGATATTATCTTATCAAAGTGTATAGTCTTTGTCATAAATTCGCATAGTGTAGAGTTTTGTGATGTCGCAGAAAAGAAAAGCATATTCTGTGAGTGATAAACTCAAAATAATTGATCGTGTGAAGAACGGAGAGTCAAAGGCAAAGTCACGTTTATCACGTGAGTGTGGCATCCCAGAAGGAACAATTAGAGGGTGGATGAAGGAAGAAGATAAACTTAAAAGTTTTGTGAACACAGTTGAAAGTGAAGTGGGGTTGCAAAGAAAAAAGACTAAAGTAGGTAAGGATAGTGAACTAGATGAGTGTCTGTACACGTGGTTTTTAATAAAAGAAGTGAAGGTGTGCCACTGTCAGGACCAGTTATTAGAGCTCAAGCTGTGAAATTCCATAGTGATTTACATGGCAACAGTGACTTTAATGCATCTGATAGGTGGTTTTCGCGATGGAAATCTCGTCATGGTATAAGCCAGATAAGCATTGAAGGGGAAGTACGATCATGTGACAGTGAAGCTGCAGCACTTTTTCCTCAGGCATTAAACAAAGTAATGATCGATAACGATTTAAATGACCATCAAGTGTATAACTGTGATGAAACTGCTCTGTATTTTCGAATGCTTCCTACCAGAACTCTGGATGTGAATAATTCAATACTGATTTTGGTGGTGTGTATATAATAATAATAATTCAATAAA
Source organism: Magicicada septendecula (assembly GCA_034769895.1). Classification (NCBI taxonomy): domain Eukaryota; kingdom Metazoa; phylum Arthropoda; class Insecta; order Hemiptera; family Cicadidae; genus Magicicada; species Magicicada septendecula. The sequence continues at coordinate 779,629,185 of CM068367.1, forward strand.
TAAATCTGGATTAAAAATAAATAAGGATAGAGTTACCCTCCTGTTTGCCACAAATAAATCAGGCAGCCACAAAGTTAAACCTCTCTGTATAGGGAAAAGCTGAAATCCTAGATGCTTTCAACATGTTAACATGACGTCATTACCCATCACATATCGTAATACAAAAAATGCTTGGATGACAAGTGATATTTTCGGTAAATGGTTCCATGAAGAATTTGTTCCATCTGTGAGAAGCCACCTGCGGTCACTCAACCTCGAAGAAAAAGCTGTACTGACCCTTGACCACTGTCCAGCACATCCACCTGCTGATATGCTACAGTCAAGAGATGGGAAAATCGGAGTCATGTTCTTGCCGAAAAACACTACAGCACTGATCCAGCCATTAGATCAAGGCATCATAAAAGCATTTAAAGCGCATTACCGCTGTGAACTTCTGAGTGCTATAGTGAATTCTGATGAGGAAATGGAAATTTACCTGAAGTCAATAAACCTGAAAACAGCTGCATATTCAATAGGTCTTGCATGGGGAAGTATTAGTACGGCTACGATTCAGAATTGCTGGAAGAAATGTTCCTTTGAACAAAACATCGCCAATGGAAATTGCTCTGTTGCCGGATTCACTAATAGTGATGTACAGTCTGCGAGTAGTGCTCTGCATTGCAACTTCACTCTAGATGACTTGAATGACTGGGCAGAAGTTGACAACGGTGAGCCTGTTACAGAATGTATAGGAGATAAAGATATCATCGATGCAGTCCGAAATGCAAATTGCGAAGAAAAAGAAGACGATGACGATGATGGAAATGAAAATGGAGTGGAAGTGAAAGAAGTTATTCCAAATGTTAGTGAAGTGATAATACACATAAACAAAGTAATTTCGTGGATGGAGAGGCAAAGTGAATCTAATAATGTTCATCTGCTGCACCTCGCGTTTATAAAACAATACGCGGAAAAGAAACGCTGTGCATTATCCCGTCAAACAACAATTACGGACTTTTTTAAGACCAACAATTAGGCCTACAGTAGGTCGAGTGAGCAATGTATAAATAGTGTATTTTATATTCCATTGGATTAAAGTAGATTAATATACGTATTGGATTAAAATACAGTTTTCTTATTTTTTATTTCTACATTTGGTGACGTAATTTACGTACAGTATATAGTAGTGCATTATGCTGTAGCCTTTTTCCCGGTCCTCCCTCCCCATCATTTGTCACTGTACAGGTCACCTTCTGATATACCGCGGTTACGCCTATAACGCGGGGGAAAGTATGTCACCCGACAACCGCGCTATATCGGGCTTCTACTGTACTAAAACATGACACAAAGTATTAAATTAAAACAAGTGTAACAAGGTTTTAACTTGATTTGTATACCCTTCCTTAAAGATGTAAAACAGTTTATAACATTCACAAAACATGGTACTGCTAACATCTTACAAAATAAATCTAATATTTTATTTTTATTTTGTACTTCAAGGCTTTAGTCCCAAGTAGTTAAGGGATGCGTTCTTTCACAATTCCATACTTTCAAAATGTGCAAGCCTTCAAGGTTTATTTAAGAGAAACTGTCATGTTACAAAACACACACACACGAATATGAGGGACATTTTATAAATAATGCTCACTATCATTTAACTGACATGGATATTTGATTTTAGGCAATATCGTTTTAAAATCCTCCTATGTAGCCTCCTTGCTTATCAATGACCACGTCCCTTTGTTTTGGGAGATTTGCTATTTCAATGAGGGTACCACATTTGTTCAGTCCCTGGGTGGCTTCGGTAACAACTTCAGAAAGCTCTTCCAGGGAGGACACAAGATGTCCCCATTCAGGTTCTTTTAACTTGTGCAATAAGTCAAAGTCTAGTAGACTTATATCTGGACTGTACAATGCAAAAGGCAACACTTCCCACTCGTACTTACTCAGAAAATCAGTAACAACCTTTCTCATGTATCTGCATGTATTGTCATGCAAAATGAGTCGCCCATTCCTGAGCAAGTCCAGTTGGATTTTGTACATTTTTCTGCATGCTTTTATCTGTCATTACGATTCCTTGGTGATCATAAACAAAAATCATCATTCACATGATCTTTGTGCTCATCAAAACTGTTTGGGTTGTAGGGACTTCGTTTGACTGATTTCACCTCTGGTTCAAAGTCTGCAACTCATGTTTCATCAATAGCAACAATTTGAGACAGGAATGCTTGACCTTCAATATCAAATCTTTCTTTCAGTAATGCTGCAATTTAGGTATATTTCTGCCCTCCTCAGCAGACAAGCAGTAAGGGGCCCTTGGGTACAAACTGTCCTCACATGTTACTCAACAATCTTCCTGAAGAAAGTTTCACACTTTGTTCATCTGTTGATGTTTTCACTTCCTGGCTTTGGGTTATTGTTTATGCTGACATGTCCATCATGAAACGAGTAGACCAATGTGAAACTGTACTATGGTCTACTGTCTGCTCACCACAAACTTCATGCAAAGCACCATGATCTTCTGTAGGCCTTTTGCCATATTAAATTTCAGTTTTGATGTATGAAATTTGACCTTAGTCATCACAGTACCCAACACACCTCCGGATGACAAATTCTAACCCTCCTAAATTTAAAATGAAATACACTAGGGATGTAACAAACACATGTGCTGCTTCCTCAGGACTTCAACAATAACTGATGTCACTTTCACTGTGGCTGAATCACGACTCCACAGTGTTGCCACCTTGTGCAATATTTATGTAATGTCCCTCATACATACCATTATTGATTTTTTAACATATTATATTTTCTGATTCTGTTATGATAATACCAGAATACTGATACAAAAATGTAGAATGTATATTGCATTTCCATATACAAAATGTCTATTAAATAACAAAACTGTGTTTCTACATCTTAGAGAAAGCAGTGAGAACTGATTGTGAGCTACTTGGCAGAGACCTCACAGTGTCTGAGCCTGCATGATAAAAACTAACACTTTTGGCTGTTCAGCTGATTGTCAGTCATCGTTTAGTGCAGTTGTACTGCAAAATAATGCTAAGTTTAAAAGTTGGGCAACATGTTAATTTGAAATTTTTAGTAAACTGAACAAAACACCAATAGAATGATTTCAAATGATTACTCAGGCTTATGGGAAAAGACTACTTGTCTCATACACATGTGTTTGAGTGGTACTACAGACTCAGTGAATGGCATCAAAGCATGAAAGGCGATGAACAGCCTGGAAGACCTTCCAATTCAAGAATGAAGAAATTGTAGAAAAATTAGCCAGGTTGTTTGAAAACACTATTATTGACTTAGTGTCTGAATGAAACCTGAAGCTGTGAACATTGATAAACACACTGTGTGAAACATTTTGCATTAGGATCTCAACATGAAAACAGTTTGTACCGTGGTAGACTGTGGGTTGTCACACCAGGGCAAAAAGAACACCTCAAGGAAATTTGTCATGATGTGTTGCAGCAAGTTGATGCTGACCCCATTTAGCAGTTTTGGCCAACAAATGCAATAATACGCTGAAACATCCTCCACATTTGCCACCACATGACTTTTTTTCTTTTCTCTAAAGTGAAATATGTGCTTAAAGGAATACATTTTGATCACTTGATGCGATAAAGAAGAAAATGTCAGATGTGTTAAAACAGCTGACAGAAAGTGACTGCTCCATTCCTTCCTCCAGTGGAAAATAATATTGTATTGATGTGTAAGGTGTTTAAGTGCGAATGGGGACTATTGAAGGGGACAATGATTAGAAAGTGTCATACTGTATCAGTATCATTATTTAGTAGACACACCTCGCATTTTACACATTTATAAAATATCTTTTCCCTTAGATCCTATAGATAGAAGGAGAACTGATTGCGTGTGCGTGCGCATGCACACACATTTTCCCTCTTTTCTACAACACAAAAAAGGATCTCTTATTTCTGACACACAAATGACGTACAAGTAGCAGATACAAAAACAATAAGCAAAAATAACTATAAATCTGCCATCCTTTATGACATGTGCAGAGCCAATGAAAGCATTACCCTCACTAAAAAAAGTATACCATACAGTGACTCGAGAGGAAAGACATGATACACTGCCTCACTCAAACACTATCTCTCTCTGTCATACATCATTGGTTCACAACAACACATGCTTCTAATGTTCTCACCGCCTAGTTGTAGTCAATGTACACACTACACAAGACTTCTGTGATGTGCAAATGAATGAAAATTTTGTTAACCTCACAACAAGGGGTTTGTCCACTGGGCATTGCAAGCTTAGGCCTACTGTTCAAAACTATCATTAGTTTTATAAAAATTGCAATCAATTCATAAAGTTACATTTGCATGCGTGTGTGCATTCGTGTGTGTGAATCTATCTCTAATGGCCTACATGTATGTACCATCCGGATCATGAGATATGAGTTTGAGATATGTATTAAAAAAACATTATGTTATGTATTAAAAAATATTGCAGAGAGGAGAAAATATTAAATTTGAAAAAGAATAAAATCATCGTTTATAAAAAAGTATAAATCTTTTAAAAATATACTAGTTATAAATGTGCATTAAATAATCATCATATTGCTATGGTGTTATTCCTAAGTAATATATTATTATTTTGATAGCACAAAGTAATAAAACTAAAACACATTACTAGCACAAAGTAATAAAACTAAACACACACACACACACACACACACACACACACACACACACACACACACACACACACACACACACACACACACACACACACACACACACACACACACACACACACACACACACACACACACACACAAGTACGTGTACGTGTCTTTCATATTTATACAAAACAACAAAGTTTATATTTACTATTATGTTCTTTACTTATAATCCACATGGCATATTTCTGTAATAACCTTCGAGGTTTCATAATAAAAATAAGCCTATAAGATTAAACAACACATAAATCTTACGTTTTTCTTTGAGTCTTAGCAATTCACTGAGCTGTTTTTGTTCTTATACACATATTTTATTACAAAACAGCGAATCTGTTGAGTTTTGTGACAGTACAATACTTTTTTGGTATACTTAGGTCCTGTGACCTCTAACCAATTACACATTACAATTTATTATGTGTATGAGTGCATAACACACACACACACACACACACACACATATCAACATTCATCAGTAGAGTTATAAAACAGTATTCTAACTCTAAAATATGTATTACTAATATTTAAAAAATGCCAATATAACACAATAAATTTATGGAATTTATAAAACAACTGCTTACAACATTCGCTTGTCAGCCCATGTCTGTTCTCTTGAAATGAGCCAATCCATCATTTGCGTGTCATGACGAGTATATTTATTAAAATCTATTCTTTCAATATCTTCTATTACAACTTCAACATCTCCTTCATCTGACCAATCATAGACCAGTAGTTCTGCGTGTTGACTAAAACAGAAATGTATTGTACAAATCATGATCATGAATTTATGATTAAAATATTATAAAAATATATATATATATATATCTCAATATAAACTGTAACTTTATGTTACAAACAAGCAATACACACACATGTAACGGAAATTTTGCCTTATTTACAATTTAAGACCAAATACAAAATGAAAGTAAGAAGCAATCTGGAATGAGTAGAATAAACCTAAATAAAAGTAACATAAACGAAGTAATCACTATAATAAATAAAATGCCTTAACAGAACGATAAAAACTCACAAACCAAAGAAATTAAGCACATTCAATTCAGAACAAAAGTGTTAAACCATATAGGATGATTATTATCCCAGTAACATCATCAGTATACCCAGTAAGATAAGGGAGCAGTAAGGAAATATAACCAGGAACAAATTAATTAAAATAAAAATATCAAAGGGACAAAACCTATTTTAAAGACAGAACACTCTATCAGAGTCAATCAAAATAAATCAATGAACTAAAAAATGATTATTATACAAAAAATTAGAAACCCATATAAAAAAGTAAGAGAATACAATACCAGTAGTCTGATCTAATGTAAAGTTAGTTATAAATAAAACAGTGTATAATTAAAGGGAAACACCCCAAACCAGTTTTGAAAGGACAGCAAAAGACTGTAATTAGGCTAAGACCGTAATTTGTTTATTTATATAATATTATTATGTTTAATTATTATCTGGGTATTCAATACCTACCATGTTGATATTAGTATATACTAGATGTTAGAAAATAAGTGTTTATTGTATTTAAAGAATGATAGTTTATGTCAGAATTTTGTTAAGGAAGGAAAGGCAATATATTAATTCAAATGTCATATAAATAGTAACTCAGAAAAGAAAATAATAATAATGCGAAATGATTATAATATTGATAGGAAAAATTAAAATTGATAATCATGCCAAATTCAACTTTGACCCTGTAATCAAATCAGAGGAGATAAATTAATGAAAACCTAGACCAAATTGATATAAATTATTCCCTTTAGCATACAAATACTTTATTATAATTATCACAACAACCTATAGTAGTAATTAAAAGAGTCAGAGGGTAAAATTGACTTAAATAAGGACTATACAAGATAATACCTAGGCAATGAACCAAGTATAAGTAAAATGTAAATAAATCAGTAAATGTTTAGTATAATGACAAAGTAGTGAAGGCAAATTATAATGATTTAATTAGTGATCTTATTTGAAGACAATGGTAACATAAAACATAGTATAAACCTGTTAATGGGTAATTATGTGAATCATGATAAGGCCTAGAAGTAATTTCAAGGATTGTAACTTTTGAGTTTAATTCAAACCAAACTAGGTCATATTTAATATTAACTTGTATAAAATCAAAGCAGGAATATAGTTATGTAATTAAAATTTCATAAAAATACTAAATAACTAAATTATAGCCAGTAAAATATACAAAAAATATCATTTATTTCTATAAAATTGAATCGGTAATTAGGCAAACAGCTGATAGTGAACAATGAAAAATGAGATCAAAATCTTACAGAATTTTCTACATGAAGGAACAAATAAAAATTAGTTGATCGTTAGACTCCAAGCAGAACAGACGTGTTAGAGTATTGAGAAGAAATCTGAATTACAAAATTTTAACTAACTAAAACCAATATGTACTATGGAAATATGAAAGAATGAAGTACATACAGTAAATCAGCGAATCCAATTTAATTAATCATTGGAAGAATAAAACATATTTAAAACACACTAAACTAACTACCAAAACGAACGACTACGAGGGAATTATAAATCTAACCTAATCTATGAACAGCAACTGATCTGAAGAGACCGTTCAACACTACACACGTATTACCGAACGAAATCCAGTGGAGGACGAAAATCAAACACCACAACTTGAAAATCTTGCAATAACTACATCACAGAAGAGGAATTTATCAACTACTGCACTTTATTGAAGTAAAATCTCAGAGAAAGATTCTCAGTTTGGGACAACGCATGGAGGCAACCATCTTTTAATTTCAACCAGCCCGAGACGAAGAAGGCATGACGTCAGCACACTCAGCCTGCGGTTCGAATATCTTTTTACTATATACTATATATTTTTAATTATTATCTGTTAATGAATAAGTTTTTTTTATTATAAGTATTGAATTCTCTAACTTGCCTTTCCTGACTATTTCGACAGTTCAAAGAATCCATGTTAAATAATAATTTAATTTGAAATAATTTTGGAACATGTATCAATCGACCTGAGATCCAGTCTCAACTCCAAGAGCAATAGTCGACACAAGTCGAATAATCGCATTGATCATAATAAACATAATTATTTGTGTTAAATTGTCGTTTATTTGATTAGTTAAGAACTAAATTAAATTACATCAATTCTCAATTTATAAACGAGGACTTCAGAAAGGAAAAAGACGAGCAGAAGAAGAAATAGACACTGAATTGACAGCTACATCCAATCGATTTGACTACGACAATCTATTTAACACGGTGAAACAAATATTTCTTCACAAATTCATACACAATTATTGTTTATTATTTTAATAAATTGAATAATAATAATAAAAATAATAAAAACACTTAACATAATTAAATAATAAAATTTAATTAAAAAAAAATAATATAAGTAAAATATTATTAAACAATTAATAAAACACAAAACCAAGTAAATTTGTTTTATTACAAATTGGCGCTCACAACAGTGGGGCATAACACAAACTCGAGCAAGTCGTGTTTTATTACAACACATATGTTGTGCCCATTATTTTACGTGTTTGTGAATTTTTATGAAATTTCATGTGAGTACTTTAATACGAGTGAACTACTATTATAATGTAAGAAATAAACATTTATATTGAACTTGGTTTAATAAGCTTCCTCCTTTCTGGACAAGTAGTGTTACTCTACAACCCCTGTCCACGATACTGCCACATATGGTCAACGTCAGTGAAGTATGGTCACACTTCAGGCGCTGAAACTATACAGGTATAAATGGTTGTGATCGAGTTTGGAAGTTGGCATTGTTTTTGCCCACTTATGATAATTCACAACTAAAACAGAAATTTTAAAAGTATAAGAAAATGTTTTTCTAATCTGCATCCACAGGAACTTTCAGAAAAAAATTTAAATCCTTTTTCTCATAACACAGATACTGAGATTATACGGTGAGTTAAAAGGGATGTAAGATTAGAGAATGATACATCCCCTTATAATAGGACTGTATATAAAAAGGAAAAGTTCAAGTTAATGGACAATCAAACTCTCGTCCGTATGCTTTACTTTGCTCATGGGTTAAAGCTTTACTTTGCTAATTTCTGTGGAAAACACATTTTTCTTAGGTTGGTTTATCTGGGCATTAAGAGTTGGTAGACAGTGATTTAACACTTTGAGGTCTGGACATATCAGGAATTGTGCAGCCTCTGTGGACTGGGCATTTGTATGTAACTTTGAGAATCTGTTACTTTTCCCTGTAACCACTACTGATGGGGTTGGTAGACAACCTTTCTGTTCATTTCATATAAAAGTGGCTTTCATCCTTGAAATAATGGTATATAATATTTATGTGATAATGAAAATTTTAGGTGTAGAATAATTATAATACTTTTTTACATTTCAAAAAAGTTCACCAAATTTACTTTTAAAAAGATTGCTCTACATTGATATGATTTCTTACATATAACAAGTAAAGTTAATTACTATACATAAAATAAATACAAAATTTAGTACTTTTTCTAATTTTATGAATAATATTTTGATTTCATATGAGGTGTCTGGAAGGACTCAGGAACACAAAGTCTGACATCACATGCTCTGCAAAAATATGAGCTTTATCATCGTATTCTTTTACCTGTCTCCACCTATCATCAATAATATCAGAATCTGAATCAGCATTTAGACTGTCCATTATTTTGCTGTCATCCAGAAGTTCGTTTCGTGTGCATTCTCACCAAGTCACCATTCTTGCCACAAATGAGTAACACGTGTACAAGTGCATAATTATTAGCTCTCACACTCATTATTGAGAGGTGCTGTGATCAGTGGTGAGTTTTACACCTAATGAAAGACTGTACTAACATAACTGTGCAGATGCTGAATGAATCCTGTTTGTTAGATGTGAGGTGACAGAGCGTGAAAACACATGTGAGCTCTGTTCAGGCAACGTCCACAGTAGCAAAATACTCTGCCCGAGTACAGTTTGCGCAAAGCCCTCAATGTGTTAACCATGTTTCACAGGATGTATTTCTACCTCTGTTAATCAAGACCCTACCAAATTTTGTAAACCATAATTGAATATATGTTATGACTCTGTAGAGTTTTATCTCTACAGTTTAGCATTTGTCTGTCTGTCTAATTCGTGTATGTCTCACGATAACTTTTGACTACATAAATCAATTGTTATGAAACTTGGCATGTGTGTTCAACCCTTCATTCTACAGAACCCAGTTGTCTTTGAGATTGATCCCCTCCCACCAAAATAGGGAAGAAGAGACCAAAAATTTCTGGGATAAAAACTTTTTTTAAAATAACAAAAATTTCAAATTAAATAGAATTTTAAACCAAAATCTGAACGTAGTATTCGGTTTTAGAAATTACAAAATTTTTGGATACCAACGGCTAAAAGATATACAAATTTCTGTTTAAATTGTAAAAATCCATGCCATGTATCAGATAAGGGAATTTTAACCCCACTCCAAATGCTGTGTTTACAGTAAACATTTTTACAGGTAGGAACATCACACGCTAAAATCTGAAGTCATAATTTTGAAATATGTAATTGTAAGTCTCAATGGAGCACCAAATTAGGAAGAATTTTATTGTAAATTTTTTTATAAAATATGAACTCTGTATCTTCAATAATAATTTGATAAAATTATTACCTGTCAACACTCCATGCACATTTCGGATTGGCTTCAAAAAGCTTGTAACCTGTGATTGTAAAAAACTTTACATAGTGTTATCAGTTAACATATAATATTTGTGAAAAGTATTTATGGGCCCATATATGTGAATATGTATTGATACATGTAAACATAGAGGCCTATAAATTTCTATGGAAATATTCACAAACATAAAAGGTAGGACTAAATTAACTTAACAAAATGGAGTGTTAAGGATTTTGAGTGTTTACTGTATTCATAATAAAAAAATGTAATAATGATTGTCTGCTTTCGAATTATTATTTTACTAACAAAATAGTAGAGTTGTGTCATGGTAGTCGAATTTTTCTTACATTTTACATTTCTTCTACTTCTAAATTTACGTTTTAAGGTACAGCAAAACCATGCTAACAGCATATCTTGGTTAGCTTCCTCATGCTGTTTTTTGGCTAACACTACGAATCATACACAAAGAACTTTACTCACACCTTTAAAAAAATAAAATTTATTATATTGACTTATCTAATAAAAATATACTTTGTTTAAAATAATGAGCGACTTCTGCAGCTCTAGAACTTACTAGTAATAAAAAACCAAACAGTTCATATATTTGTGTTATATATAATTTTATATAACACATATAATTGATGATGCTGTTTGAAAAGTAATCAATTAATAGAATAAATGTAAAACTATGGCTGAGCAAATGGAACTATAAACATACACATTAAAGACCAAATCCCACGTGAATTTCTGGTATTTAGAAAGAAATACTAAGATTTTTTTTATATAATTTAATTGAGTGTGTGTTAGTGATTATTCATGATCCTATGAGTTTTAAATACAAAATACAAGTTCACTCTGCCAGCCAACTTGTGAAGTTTCACTTGAAAAAACAACAGGTGTATGTAATGGGTTAGGAACATTATTACCATTTCTGCTTAAGAATATAAAACACACATTCAGTTTAAAATTGTACATTCTAAGCTGGATATCACAGTAAAGGGAACTGTATCCCAAATTCTGAATGTAGTGTTTATATTGACAACTTTATAACATTCGGGGCACTACAGGTCAAAAATTGAAAACACATTTTGAAAAAATTTGTAACTGTGTGTGGGCACCAAATTATGATGAATTTTATTTAAAATACAAAACTTGGTATCTTTAGTTATTTGATAAAGTCGTTATCTTCAACACCTGCCACAAATCTGTGCTCATGTTTATTTTGTTTTTATTGCTAGATTGGACAAATTTTGTTTTATAAAAAGTCAGACATAGTCAATTTGTGCATCATAAATTGTAGTGTACATTGTTTCTATACAATTTCTAGCACTTCTGACATAATATAGTAACTAAAAAATCATTTATACTTACTTTTGATAAGACTTTACACATCTCCGGTTATTTTATGTGGTTTATACATACAATATTATTACAGCACTTTATTAATTTATATATTATTGTCATAACAGTACATATTATATATAACCATCACTACATTTTACTTTGAAATGCTATAAATAAAACTACTACATACAATACCACAAAACATACGTCACTCACTCTTTTCCATGTGTCTACAAGAGAAATTTGTTTTCAATACTTTGTTGTTATCACTTTCCTAATGTATGTTTTGCACTACACATTAGTTCTAAAAATCTGGACTATGTCATTAAGACACTGAAGAAATGTGTTCACATGTATATATTTACGATGAATTCCCTGTATTTTGTCTTCACCTTTATCTTCTTTGTTCTCTTTCGCATTATTTTCGTTATTGAGTATTCTCAAAACATCCACTGCCAATTCGTAATTTAGAAAATGGTTATATGGTTGCATTAGTAGACACTAACATGATTTAATGTATAAATCACACCATGAGCTATAAGCTCATAACACTATAATAATATTCACATGACCTATTCCCACACCAAGAGTTAAAATTGAAGGAAATTGGAGCTTAACCATAGCGAGTAGAAGAGAAAGTGAGATCACTTAGCTAGTTACTATGGTTCACCGCGCATGGCACTAGCATCGCCAGTTGTTGTGTATGCGAGATTGAAGCAGGCAGATAAGTTTTAATACAAACACAATTCTACTTATTTGAAACTGTCGTGAAATGTTGGAACAATTAAAATGATATTTACGATACACTGCAATGCGTAAAAATACAAAAGGATATAAGATTTAAATCCTTAGTGTACTCACCCTAGGATGTCAGTAGTTCGAAACCTTCAAAAATTTCCTAGAAGATTTAGCCGATTTTGTACTGGTCATTTCTCTACATATTTCCTTCGTACGGAAAAAGAATTGGCACTGGATATATTTGAAAATTAGCTTGCCTACAATGTGTAGTGAGTGTTCACGGCAACACCCTACACTGTCCGATGTGGGGACATTAATTTCTTTGATTTCATCCCAAAATTTCATAAAAAATATTCCCCCATATACTGTTTGGTGAACTAAATTTTATTGTAACAGTTGTTTCTGCTTGCAACAGTATATGATAAACACCATTTGCAGGTTAAATGAGATGATTCTTCGATAGTTCCGTAATATTTTATTTTTGTCCACACAGCAGCAGGTAGATTAGGACAATCGTTCCTCAGTGTAACAGCAGTCACCACAGTCAGTAATTCTAGATGTTTTTCTCACTATGTACCCTGCCAAATGATATACGAGACATTCTTTCAGAGCACCAGTTTTAAGCTCAGGTAGTTCCTCTGCCCAATTGTAGCATTCCAAGCCCTTTAAAATTACCTTTTCCTTGGTGAGCATTGATTTCTTGAGGGCTATGTTTTCATTTTTTACCTCCTTATATATTTCACGGATTTGGTTTACAAAAAACGTGAATGGAGATTCACTTTTCGGTTCACAGTTTGCTCCTTTTGCCAACATAAGTTTAACTGGAACATATACAGACTGCAACATATGAAGATGTAGAAAGTCAACTGTAGATGGATGGTCATCACATGACAAAGAGCAGAGAATTCTGAAATGGCATTCTAGAGGATCCTGACTGAATTTTGCAGTACGTACATATTTAAATTTCTTGCTTCAAAAATATTTGGATGCCTCCAAAGTACTGTTTAGAGTAACCCTGAGTGATTCTAGAGTTCTCTCTGTGGCGAAAGTGTTGCTTTCAGGATTAAGAATTTGTAGAACTTTCAATAATATATGATGAGACACTGATCCATTGTAAAGTCCATTTTTAGGAATTGATGAATTGAATGCATCGACAAGGTCATTCATGTCTCTACTGAAGCTGTTTTCTCACCATCTACAAACACTTCACAGTTTGTGTCATGATAAAATTTAATTGCGTTGGCTATGCTGTTATTAAATAACTGGAACGCCAACCTTGCATTCACATTGGAATAACATAGGATCAAGATGGGCTCTTGTCACTTTAGGCATGTCCTAAGTCCTGTGTTTTCAGCAGAAATGTCCAGTTTGTAAACTAGTCTAAAGAATTCGTACCTGAAATGTCATTGTTATAAAATACTGACACTTTGTCATGGAAAACGTTTCTTACACATTTTATTATATGGACAGCATCTGCCCAAATCCTCCTGTCTTCTTCCGCCGGATTTGGAATACTACATTTAATCTTACCTCTTTTCCAACAGATTCCTAAGTTCGCCCACACCTTGTTATTAGATTGACTACCATCTGATGTAAATCCAATTATTCTTACACCTCGCTGCTCTAACTCCAAGATACCTGTCTACAGGCTGCGCCCAGTTGAATAACAGAGGGACAAATATAATACAGGTGGCTTTCCAACGGAAGTGGCAATAAATCATGTTGTAAGCAATGTCTGTATCCCTTTGGGGATTTTATTTTAAGTAGCAAACTTTCAGTATTAGCTCATTACAGTACCTCATTCCTTTGGTATTTGACAAATTAGACTTTTTAACCATAGCATCTACAATCATGTTCTGTTTTTTTCTTAAATTCTTCATCCCTCTTTCATATGAGTTACATTCCTTCCTGGCAAGTTTCTTTTCTACTAAAACAACTTTTGCTTGCTCTCAATGCAGTTTATTCTTAGTTCGTATCAAAGTACGAGTAAGATTTTGTATTTTCGGTTTCAGCAAGATGATTTTGTTTTGTTCACCCAATGTCTGGTGTGTTCTAGTCTGGGGGTGGTCTGCATTCACTGTTTCTGTCAAAGAACAGTTTGTCAAACTGTTTTTTTTTATTGGCTTGTTTATACTTGCTGTATTTGCCTTCTTGCGGGTGACTTTTGGAGTTTTAAGAGGCTTTGTCAAATATGTAGGCAAATTCGGAAAGATAAGAGGTACCGCACCAGGCTTTAAGCTCAATCTCAGTCTTGGAATTTCGGCCTTTTTAATATTTACAACAAATGAATCTACTTTCAAAATCAAATTATCAGAAAAATGTACTTGACAGATATAATATTTATGTGTAAAACATTTGTCCTTCCTGGGAATTGCCCTCACCCACTTTGCAAACTGATCTTCATCCTGGGAGGTCTAAAGAAATGATTTCCTTTGTAGGAATCTTTACCATATCCATTCCTACATCCAGGTACAAAACAGGATGGCATTTCTATCATACATTTTAACACACAACTTCTAAATAACTGCACTACTACATAAATCTTTCACACGCACTGTTAACTGAAACTAAAAACTACCCATATATGAAAAACAATATAGACAAATCATTACTATAACCACTCATACATTCTGAGCATTTACTATTATCATACATTTATTACTCAGAATGTTTATAAATCACTCAGGCCTATAATTAATTGGAACTGAACATGATGTAAGTAATAAGACACACAAACACAATTTTAACAATATATAAAACACAGCTCTTTTTTGCATGTGGCTAATAGGCTTAGCGTCTCAACTACAACAACAAGCAATCGCAGCGCCAAAGTTTAACGTGTTCACCGCTAGCCCTATTCATGACTATAGCGCATGCCCACAGTGATCTCACTTTCTCTTCTACTCACTATGGCTTAACAATAGAAATGTGACATTTGGATGTTGTATAATATTACCGAAACAAAACAACACTTTCTTTTTTGTACTTAGCTTTTTACTTAAAATTTTCAATCTTCCATAACTAAGCTTGTCATCAGGCTTTCATATTATTTCACCATACAACCAGAAAATTATTAACATCTAGAAGTCTGAACCTACATTTTGTGGACTTTCTAATAAATTGAGTTTTTTTTTCATTTCCGCTCCCATGTTTCTTCACAACAAAACAGTAAGACTTCCTTTAGATAATTTTCTTTCTCCACTAAGTGCAAGTGAAGTTTGACAATAAAGCATGAAACATAATTCTGTCTCAAAAGCATTGAATATATTCTTTAGTCTATAGTCTGATTTTAAATTATGCTCTTTCTGGTTCCACTCAGTCATTACACTTTGAATTACTTCTTTTGAGTTTCCCCACACTTTGTTTCAGACCACGTCATGCCGGGTTTTGAAACTATCCACCCTTCCAGAGAATGTCTTGAGCTCATTGTTACCAAGGTTTTGCAACAGCAAGAGCTTTCCTTTGTTGTATTGCTCCAAAAATTGACAAGTTTTTGGATCACTCATTCACAAACACTCCCACACAATCTCACCAACTTCCTCATTGCCTGTTTTACAACACTTCTCTTCTCCTAACCATTGCCTAGAAACCATTCAATCATAATTCTGACTTTGTGTTTTAATGTCTCATAATTATTAGTTTTTCGGTACGTAAATGTGACATAATTTCATGAACAGGGAGCTTGTCTTTCTCACTAGCTTCAATAACTTTGACTTTGTCACGAAGTGATAATAAAGGCTTGCACACATTGTTTAGCCATGATTCTCACTTATAACTATGTTACAATGTTTCTCAAACTACTGTCATACACGGTGATTTACTACGACTGTGAAAAAATTCATTTTCCTCCTTAATTACTAAAACAGCAATACAGGATGTATAAACATGTATTGTACTCTATATAAATAACAGATGTAAAAATTACACTTTGCAGCTTTTGTACAAGTTACTTTAACAATTTTTGTTGATGTTAATTTTTTTATATAAGTTGATAACGGTTCAAAATTCAAAAAAACAAAAAATTGTAGAAACTGAATTTCCACATTATACAAAATAAGTACATATAAAAGCCTACATCATATGTTGGAACCATAAAATTTTCCACACAGAACAAGTACTCACTTCATTCAGGTTCTGTATGGGCAAGCTGTACTGTATTTACAAAATTAGCTAAAAAAGAACTTATGCTAGTTTGTCATTTTCAAGATACTTTACCTATAAAAACTCAAACTTGGTCAATTTTTGCCTAAAATCTGAACTCAATCTTCTCATCCCACACATCATACAATATATATGCATACATAAGATGATCATAGCTATACTAAAAAAATATAAAAAACTTTACAATTCAAAATATATTTGTGGTTTTTCGATCAGTGTTTATGAACTTATATATAATTATCAATTTACTTAAGCACTGAATTATTAATTTCATTGCTCTGTCAATGATCACTTAGAGATCACAAATATCACTTAGAGACTATAAAATCCATTATAATTCTGATGTATCTTCAACATCATTACTGTTTTGTTTATATCAGTTACATAAGGTATATTTTAAGTTTTCAGAAGTTCAAATCATGCAGAGATTATACTTCTATTCCTGGTAAAAAATTAATTTTGTGTATGGTAGAAAAGTACTGTTTGTGTTGTATATGTCTGGAGGACTCAAAACTTAGGAAAAGTAGATTTACAAATAGGACAACTAATTTGAATAACATTATTTTAGCACAATATTCACCTTCGCTTCTACATCACCCTGCAATTTTCCATTATATTAATTTAGTTTCTCTTAGTGTGAGTATCTAAAGCTTATGTGGACCAAAGTGTTTCTTGTCAGCTCTGTAACTGGCTGAATCATAGGATTCAAACAATTTCTGGACTGAAAGTGCACATAATTTAAACAGCAAAGACATCAAAACTGCAATGAGAATCAGTTTGGATGACATTTAATCTGTACCAAAAAACCCGTGTTCCAATATCACATGAACAAGTTAACTCACATCATGGACTGCTGACTCAGTATTCTGAATTATAGTACAATTTGTTCAAGCCTGCTACACAGATGTCTAAAATTATACAGGGTCCGTCACGGGAATCGCATGGTTTTCAAATAAGATGTACTTAGTCAGTTTGGCTTAAAAAATATTTTTATTCATGACAATACATAGTGTATGTTGGGAATTTCATTGTTCATTTACGTTTTGAAGATCACGTCGCTCAGATGTTGGCCATTTATGTTTATGCATTATTGTAGCCGGTCCCGAAAACTCCGAGTAGCGTTAATTAACATCTGACGTGGAATACGAACGATTTCCTCCTGGATTGTCGTCTTCAGATCTTCAAGGCAGCATGGCTTGTTAACATATACTCGGGACTTGAGATATCCCCACAAAAAGAAGTCACATAAGCTTAGATCGGGGGAGCGAGGAGGCCAGCGAAGATTGCCATATCTGGAGATAAGGCAAGCTTCTAAGAGGCAATCTTTTAAATTAAAAGAGCTCTCAATTATGGGGTAATAAAATGAATGAATGCGTATGTATGAGCAATTACTGGGTTGTCTTTATATAATTTAATTAATTTTTACGTTAAGGTTTGAACTAGATATTTACCATGTTAAAGTAGCCTAAATGTATGTTTTGTATTTTTTGAAGAAAAGTAATTAAGATCAACAGTAATAGTTTTGAGACAAAAATGAATACTAAGTAAATTTAAAAGAAAAGTAAACTAAATGTTGAAATCGATTAATAAACAGAGCTTATTAACATAGACCATGAGCATAGTTATTACTATACATAACCCTGAATCACGTTTATAGACCACAAGTTCGTGTGCAGAACTCTGGGCTACTCAAGGTAAGTTGTTTTATAATAAAATAAATGTGGGAGATAATATGAAAGAGTACACGTGTTAGTAAATTCGAACGCTGATTGGCTCTTTCCATCTCATGTGCGGTTATGTAATGTATGTACGTGTCTTTCATGCTGGGAAAGTTGGCCGACACGTGCGCGCATATGCGTGAATACGCACCCTCGTTGATAGTCTGCATTCCTGTACCATTCCATCCCTCGCACGGAGCTATAGTCGGTTACCAAAAATATACTCTTGTTAAATAAAAATGGAAAGCTTTAAATTATATACCCTCATCAGTTTGTCCCATTACATGTGTGAGATTTACGTACATCAGCTAACATCACCAAGGTGCACTCTAAATAGGTATGTAATAATCTTACGTAGTCATAACTACAAGTACAGGGTCCGTCACGGGAACCGTATGTTTTTGTATTGGGTAGTACGGCCGAGCAGTTGGCATCAGTGAGTGTGGGTTGGCCTTGATTTGTTCGTTAGAGTGGGAAGTTTAGTTGCCGCCATGTTGTGGAGTGTGGAGCATCGTACGTTCGCTCTCCGGCGGTTTTTCGTAAACAATGAGTCAGTGACGCAGACACAACGTGACTTTCGCACCCATTTTAATATTCTGGTCCGTCGACCTGTTCCAGACTGCAACACCATTTTGAGATGGTTTGAAAACTTCAACACAACTGGCTCCGTAATGAAGAAAAAACCACCTGGCCCTGTCAACACAGCCCGTACGCCCGAAAACATCGAGCGAGTTAGGACGTCTGTGATACAGAGCCCTAAACAGTCGGTTCGCAAGCGTGCTGCAAGTTTAGGGATTAACGAGTCAACAGTGCGAAGGATTCTGCACAAAGATCTTCATTATCACC
The DNA here is from genome assembly GCA_034769895.1 of Magicicada septendecula. NCBI lineage: Eukaryota > Metazoa > Arthropoda > Insecta > Hemiptera > Cicadidae > Magicicada > Magicicada septendecula. Next base: position 779,648,342 of record CM068367.1, read on the forward strand.
CATACAAAATTTAGGTATGTCAGCAACTTAGTGTAGGTGATTATGAACAGCATCGTGTCTTTTGTGAAACCATGCTTGAAACCATGGTCAATAATGAAAACATGATTTTTCTCATGAGTGATGAAGCCCATTTTCATTTAAATGGGTTCGTTAACAAACAAAACTGTAGATATTGGTGTAATGAAAATCCTCAGATGTTACATGAGTCCCCTCTTCACAGCCCAAAAGTAACAGTATGGTGTGCAGTTGGGGAGAAGGGCATTATTGGCCCGTACTTTTTTGAGGAAAACAACATTACTGTGATTGTTAATTCAGAGCGCTACATTACGATGCTCCAAACCTTCTTCTTCCCAGAACTTCGACATCGCAGATGGGCAATGAGGAGAGTATGGTTTCAACAGGATGGTGCAACTGCACACACACAGCTCATAATTCAGTGGCTGTCTTACGGGAATCATTTTAATAATTATTTAAAATGAATCAACATATAGTTACTTCCTTTTTTGCCGACTTAGATGCCCGAGGTTGTAGTTCTTCTGTTTTGGTTGTTCACTGTTTTAGTCTGAAAGATGTTCTCATTTTTAAATTTTGGTCACGTTCTCACTTTTTAAGATCTCACTGTTTTATGTCCGAAAAAGTTCTGCTGGTTAAAATTTCTACGTCACTGAATTATAATTTCTTTCACATTTTGTTTATATCACTTTATATTCCACTCTACAGTTATTATTGACAATTTAATAGGTTTTCAGCTCGTGAGCCTTTGTGTTGAACCGCCCACGAGCCACAGCTGTAGACGACCGACGCTGTTCTCCACCTGTACAAGATGGCCACAATTTCTTCAAGCCCGGCAACTTGGTCTCCCATTGGCCCAAAAGGCACCACGTCACACGCTAATTAGTTAAAATTCGTCTTCCTTCCGTTATGCAGTTCGGGTTGGAGACTACATACCTTCCCATGTCCTTTTGTGTCCTCTGAGCACATGTCGCCAAAACAGAAGCACACACGCGCGCTCTTACACATTCCTCGACGCTTAATTGTTCTCGTACCTAGCTCGGCCTGACACCGAGCTAACCACAAGGTGTTAAACAAATCAAACTTTTGTGATAATAAATGTTGCCCAGCCAAGTTGGCCCCAGATTATTACAATTATTATAAAAAAAAAACAGAAAAATAAACCCTCAGCTTTATTTGCCCCGTTATACCCCCCCAATGAGAGGTTTTCTGCCGAAACAGAAAAACTCTCATTGCTAAACCCTAAGAGGATCAGCAAGGATATGGCGCCAACAACCCCCCTTTATTCCTTAATATATCATGGGTAAACTACCCCCCTAGCTCAGCGACTATGGTTGTACCTGAACAACATTACTGGACTTCTCTGTTCGAGATCCCAACACCGTAAAGTCGGACAGGTACTCACCATAGTACCACCTAACCTTGTAACATTCCAAGTAAAATCAACAGCTAGCCTTATACTATACCAGATCCTCAACCGATATATCTCCCCTTACATATATACTGGATTGCCTTTAGCAAAATACTGGGTGCTTACACATATTCATTACTAAATTACACACTACCTCCACATATTAATTATTAATGTAAAATTCACAAACATTTTATATTGGTTTCTACACAAAATTCATTCTCATTTCTCAACTTTTATTGGCTTGACGGTACTGTTTCAAATCAACACAAATTATGTAAATTTTGTTCAAATAATGCAATAAATCCAAGTCCCTTATCAAAGATTCACTTTTAAGATAATTTATATTATCTCTTTCAATTAATTAATTTAATCATAATTCTTAAAATTCCAAAATCCTTTAAATGAATTTACTTTATAACTCCTCTTAACTAGATGCTAACAATCCTAATAAAAATAAACAACTTACTTCTATCATAAATTCAAATATAACTACACTTGATTACATAAGATAAACACCATGAATCAGCTAACACCTTCTCTACCTATAGTGAACATTAGAATTTAAAATAAAATTCTTTACTGCAAAGAACAAAAAAATTTTTTTTTTCTCCAAAAAAACTATTTTGCCAATTAATAAAAAATAATTATTCAATCATTTAATTAAATTGATTAACAAAAGAATCTATGAATCAATTATAAGAAACATACATTTCTAACACCAGTCATCAGCTGATACCTTATGGTCAGGTGAATGACCTTACCCTAGACACACTACACAAAATTATACAATGTAAAATACATAACACATGTTTATAATTCCTACACTCTGGCATAATACCACATAATAAAACATAAACATTCATAAATAATAAATAATACAAAACTCATTTCATTACAAAAAACATCTCGTCTGCATCTGAATACAATTTACAACATTTCAAATTTAAGTTTAGTTTCAAATTCTATTAACTCTTTACCTTGTTACATTTTATTATTACATTTCAATTATGAATTTCTATTAATCATTTTCATTATCAATTGGTTTGGGTGATTTTCCGTCATTCACAATGATTTGATTTATTGAATGGGCATTTAGATATAACCTTACCCCCTTCTTCCTTCTAACGACCATTTACAGATTTATATAGGGTGACACCAATCTCTCAATAATATTTACTTCCATTAAATTCTCTAAATCACCTTAAATCCTTCTTTACTTATAATAAAATACCTGCTACCCTCTTTGTACCTAGGATGTGTGTTCCCTTCCCTTACTCATTCCCTTATTAGTTCCTGGCCCTTCCAGGTAACTCCGCCAAACCCCATTTAAAACTATTCACCTCCCGCCACAACGTCTGTCGTTGAGGACTCCTTACCACACCACCCTCAATACAAAATTTCACCAGCATCTATTTACTCTCCAATTACATCACTCTCTTTCTCTACATACATACATTCCCTCTCCCTACTGTGTCCCTATTAATGACCCGTTTCTGTATTACTTTTATTCCCAAAATTCTTATGCTGCCAAACACCCATTTAAAATTAACTTTGACTGACTCAAAGCCTTATTGAAATAATTATTATCACCCAAACTCTATCTTTTACAACATTTCACATTAAGTTAACCATTGAAAACTACCCTAGAAAACTCGTAACTACCTCAAATTAATTTAATCATTTAATTTAAAACTCTGAAACTCATTTAAAATTTATTATTCAAACATTTTACTCTATTTCAATTGCATTATAAAATTCCTACCTCCATATGGTCAATTATTCACTAAAATAAAAATACGAATACTGTCATAGACTCAAAATTATAAACATTCATAATTATATATTTACAATTATTAACACATAAAAAACTTATTATTATTATTCTTAACGTGAGTCGGTGATCGCCCGAAAATGGGTTTTATCGAGATGGGGTAGGAGACAGTCAGACATCATACGTGAATTCAAGTCCCCATAATCTACCATTAAATCACATTACCTTACTTTTATTATTTTCAACTACATTAATTACAATTTAAAAGAATTTACTCTCTCTCTCTCTCATTCATCCAGGCATGCTGTCTATCCACCTCCAAACCCATCTCCACAAAACATGTTTTTGTTAAAATACTGAAAAATTTTATCATTTGCGAAATTTTATTTCGCAAATGACACTTGTTATTAATGTTATTTGAGAATTGCCTCTCTTCATTTTTGTTTTACTACACTCTCTTAGGCAATTGTTGGTACGTGGTGTGGTGCTCGTTTATGCACCTTGAGTGTAAAATATTATTGCCACGTACCTTAGGGGTCCCCCTCCCCATTCAAAAGTATGGATGAATTTCTATTTGATACCAATTTTGTGAAGCCGGACCATCGTCGCTTTCACCACCAGATGGAAGTTCTGCCAACCATGGTCCGTCTCCAAAGTGCCAAAACCACGGTCAGGATTGGTAAGTTCGTGACCGCCCGAAAATGGGGGAGAGTCCCTTCTGAAACATTTTAACAATCATTTGACTACACAACTAAACACATTTTTACATTTGTTCATTTACTATTTATTATCAAGTTCCAATCTCAGAAACATCATTTAAATTCATTATCAACAATTATTTCTGCCACATTTAAATTAATTCATTCATCTACAATTTATTTTAATTCAATCAGTTATTTAAACACAACATTACTTTAATTACAATTCCACAACAATTCTAATTCGTTTATTACCACCTCTCATTATTTATTTTGTCTGATATAATATCATTATTATTATTAAATCAATTTCTACTACATACACATTGTTTACAGAAAATACACTTTACAACACAAACACAATTAATTTCACTATAAGCTTATTTACAATTTTTTGTCATTATTTTTCTGTTTACCACACCTCATTTCATAAGTTTGCCAGGTCATCACCATAAACTAAAATAATAAAATGTTCATTCACTGATTTTTTATTTAACCCCCATCATCATAAACTAGTCTTACTTTTACATATCAATTATCATCTTTAATTACACTCTTTATGTTATAATTATTATTGTAATGACCATTATCATTAATTATATCAGCATATTCTTTGACACCATTATTGCCTATTAATTCATAAAACCCGTCTACCTTGGTAATTTTCGTCCTGTCTCCGTCAGTATTTTTGGTTAACATAAGGTAAGTTATTTTATCATATTCTTCTACTATATCCATAACATCATAAGGTAAGTGTTTATCATCTACAACTGTATCATCAAAATAATCATCAATCTTTATTTCACAAGGTAAGTCGACAATGTCGTCTATTTTCTTCAATTCTAACCTCTCTATCAACTCTTTATAACTTCTACTTAACGTGAATATCTCTATTATTCTCTCTCTCTCATTATATCTTTCATCATCATAACACCTGTCACAACCCCCCTGAACTACTTCACTACATGCAAAGGGCACAACAAACTTACTATACTTCTTGGCTCTTCCAAGAACACTACAAAAAATTAAGAGACTATTTGAAGACACCTCGTCTTCCACATAACTTCTGGAGGAAACTCTGTCCTCATACAACACTTGTGAAAATTCCATTTCACTATATACTTGGGGAAAATCTGCCCTTTGCCCACCTAACCTTTCATCACACTCTCTCACTATTTCATCAACACCTGCTAACACTTTGTTATTTAATTCTACTTCAACAAAATCTTCCTTATCACTCTCAATATTAACCACCTTACTCTCTAACACCACATTTTCAATTATATCATTGTTATTCTCATTTTTTACTTCAATATTAGACTCACTACCGTAATTACCACTTACTTTGTTATTTATTTCTTCGCTATTTTTTGTCATCATATTACTACCACTGTCACTTACCTTCTTATTCATTATCTGATTTACTTTACTGTCTAATCTTTTATTCATTTCGTTAATCTTTTCCTTGCAATTGTTGCTTACTGATTCTAATATTTGTTCGTTCATACTGTCACAACGAATATTAATTTCATTCACTTGCTTACTATAATATTTTGTTGTTTAATTTCGTTTCTGATTTCATCAAATTTACTATTTATTTTATCGAATTTATTATTATTGACATCAAAACGACAATTTATTTTATTGAATTTTTCATTAAAATCACTACTTTGTTTATTGAAATTACTATTTACCTTACTGAAATTGGCTTTCATAAAATCAAATATGTCATCTAATGACAATCCTTTTTCTTTTATATTTGTTACCTTGGGAGTCGATTTTGCTCCCGTCTCACTACTTATATTTTCATTTGGTTTCTTATTTTTACTATCTAACTTCGGGGTTAATTGAATTCCCAAATCATTCGTGACATTTACTTCATTTGTAACATTAAATTCGTCTATCTTATTGTCTTGACCCACATTTGGAGTCGAATGGACTCCCAGGCCACTTATGACATCTGATTCGCTCATTTCGACTTCAATCTCATTAGTATCCATTTTTTATATTCTTATTAGATTTTAATCTTACAAAAAAAAATTTAACCTTACATGTACTCAGTATTAGTTAAGATTATAAGTATTATGTAACTATAGTATGCACATCATATAACCTGTACGTAATTTATACGTCCTCCCAAATCACGCCTATACCCACTCGTAGGTGTGGTTTATATAAATTATTTTATAAACAGTCCAAGTTCGGATGCGCCATTTGTACTCTTTCATATTATCTCCCACATTTATTTTATTATAAAACAACTTACCTTGAGTAGCCCAGAGTTCTGCACACGAACTTGTGGTCTATAAACGTGATTCAGGGTTATGTATAGTAATAACTACGCTCATGGTCTATGTTAATAAGCTCTGTTTATTAATCGATTTCAACATTTAGTTTACTTTTCTTTTAAATTTACTTAGTATTCATTTTTGTCTCAAAACTATTACTGTTGATCTTAATTACTTTTTCTTCGAAAAATACAAAACATACATTTAGGCTACTTTAACATGGTAAATATCTAGTTCAAACCTTAACGTAAAAATTAATTAAATTATATAAAGACAACCCAGTAATTTCTCATACGTACGCATTCATTCATTTTATTACCCCATAATTAAGAGCTTTTAATTTAAAAATTTTGTATAATTATTTAAAATGAATCGACATATAGTTACTTCCTTTTTTGCCGACTTAGATGCCCGAGGTTGTAGTTCTTCTGTTTTGGTTGTTCACTGTTTTAGTCTGAAAGATCTCATTTTTAAATTTTGGTCACGTTCTCACTTTTTAAGATCTCACTGTTTTATGTCCGAAAAAGTTCTGCTGGTTAAAATTTCTACGTCATTGAATTATAATGGCTTTCACATTTTGTTTATATCACTTTATATTCCACTCTAGACAGTATTATTGACAATTTAATAGGTTGTTGGCTCGCGAGCCTTTGTGTTGAACCGCCCGCGATCCACAGCTGTAGACGACCGACGCTGTTCTCCACACGTACAAGATGGCCACAATTTCTTCAAGCCCGGCAACTTGGTCTCCCATTGGCCCAAAAGGCACCACGTCACACGCTAATTAGTTAAAATTCGTCTTCCTTCCGTTATGCAGTTCGGGTTGGAGACTACATACCTTCCCATGTCCTTTTGTGTCCTCTGAGCACATGTCACCAAAACAACAGCACACACGCGCGCTCTTACACATTCCTCGACGCTTAATTGTTCTCGTATCTAGCTCGGCCTGGCACCGAGCTAACCACAGGGTGTTAAACAAATCAAACTTTTGTGATAATAAATGTTGCCCAGCCAAGTTGGCCCCAGATTATTACAATTATTATAAAAAACAGAAAAATAAACCCTCAGCTTTATTTGCCCCGTTACACACGTGGCCAACGAGACGGGCTGGCGAGCGGACCCACGTTTCGCCTGACGCTGGATATAAAAAACGAGTCTTCAACCTGTACAGTCGTTAATTCAACCATAGTCTCGGATGAGTTCCTGGTAGGCCGAAAAAGTATTAAAGTAGGCCTACCAAGTAGTATAAAATGTACAACCAGTGTTAAATAATGAAGTGACGATTAAATGACGTTAAACTCTGGTCGGAGTTGAGAGCGTTTAGTGAAAACAGTTCCGGACAACATTTGGATATTACGCAAATAGGTAACAAGTATAAAGGCAGATTCATTTGGCCAAAACATTATAAATCATTAATGAGCTCATAAATAAAACGGGGGTAAAATTAATTAATAGAGTGAGAGTGTGTGTACGAAAAAAATAACAGGGGAAAAAATAATGTAATAGTACTGATTTATAAGTAGGGGTTATTACAATAAGATATTATGTAATAGATGTAAGTAGAAAGAAGTATAAAAATAAGATAAAGAAAGAAGTAATGAAATTTGAATAAATGGATAAGATTTGTTTTAACAGAATATAACCATGTGTTAGCGTAGTTATTTCGTCGTTACCATTTCCTAGTGTTCTGTGCTGAAAAATTCGTCTAACGTTTCCGGGAATCTTCTGAATTGGGGGGAAGTCAGATTGTAAAATTATCCAGTTTTAATTAAGGAAGAGTGTAAAGGTTTCGATGTATAACCTAAAACATCGTGGCGGCCCTGAATGTCTGTTGGTGTTTTAGAAGGTAAGCAAGCGAGAGGAAGTTCGCAGGTAAGGTTCTGGCAGAGTATTATTTTTAATTTTTAATTTATAAATTTGGGTGTAACTTCACACACACACACACACACACACACACACACACACACACACACACACACACACACACACACACACACACTTTTTATGTGCTACAGAAATAATATACACACATTTGTTCTACATATTTTTGTCTTGTAATTATTGCACTTAATCACTACACTACATAATGTATCACTTAAAATTTATACATCAAAAAGTCTTTTTCCAAAAATCTAACAACAAAACTTGTTTCCACTTTTCTGTCATTACATCTTTTTGTATACAGTCCTTTACTGAGTACAAGTTCAAGAAGACTGGAAGAGTCAGAATCAATAGCAAGTTCTATAACATAGATATGGTCTAGGTCTGGAGGCCTAGTTCATGTGTGCATATCTTCTTCCATCCTTCTGCTACTTCCTCTTCTTTTCATTCTTCTTCCTTCTCCTCTTGTTCCTTCTACTTATTTTCTTTTTCTGTAAGTCTTACAGTTAAAAGATTTGTAGCAGATTCAAAGTTATAGCGAGTGGCAAGATGGTCATGAATATAAATAAAATTATCAACATTACAGCTACCTATAGTTTTAGCAAAAACTAAATGTTGCTATCAAGTTTTCATGCTTTGTGAATACCATGTACATCACCATCACCATTTTCCATGAACCCACTTTATGCAAAACACTTAACTACAGTTTCTTCTTTAATATGCTTTATTGTCAACTCGATCCAGTTTACAGTATCCAGATCTTCCCAATCACAACAGCTATAGACTTCTACATTCATGATCAAATAGTGCCTGTAATGACAACTGAATATATAAATGACACCCGTATCCATGGGCTGTGGAATTTAATTGAGTGTGTGATAGTGATTATTCATGATCCTACGAGTTTTAAATACAAAATACTAGTTCACTCTGCCAGCCAACTTGTGAAGTTTGACTTGAAAAAACAAAAGGTATGTAATGGGTTAGGAACATTATTACCATTTGTGCTTAAGAATATAAAACACACATTCAGTTTAAAATTGTACAAGTTGAATACACTAGGAACAAGTTGAATTTGGTGGGAACCAGGTTAGTTTCAAAATTGAATGTTCCATCTTTAGGTGGCAGGTAGTCCAGGAAAGGTATCACTTTTTGATTTTCCCTCTTCATATTGGCATTAAACCCATTTAACCACTCTTACATTATAGCAGGGGTCATCCAAACGCCTTTATTATTTTACCAAATCACAGGTAAGTTTTCATTTTTGAAACATCTCGATTTCACTGTCTTTCCAATAACAAGAGGCTTTTCTTTTTTCAACACAATAATACTGTACGTTTTTCTTTGATCATTTCATCCCAACATAATTTTCTCCCTTAACTGCATCTTTTATTTAATTGTGTCATGATAAATATTATTAGACATGAACTGTAACATTATTTCCTTTACCGACAATGTTTTTTTTTCTGTAGTTCCAATCACTTGAAATTTTTTGTTTAGCAACGATAGATTTGATTTAGTCAAGATCTTCACAGTTACAAACACACAAGTAAACTGACTGGATTTGTTAAACAGGCAGTGAGGGGTATACTGTACAACATTCTTGAAACAAAATTGCACATGGCCTTACCTGCATACAACCTCAAATTTTTGTTATACTCTCAGTGGGAGAAACTCAACACATTTAGCAAACATTGGGTGTTTGTGTTGTATACTTCACTACCACTATTGTTCACTCTTGCACATGCCATGGGCAGCTTTGCTCCAGAAGACTTGTACTGTTATTTGGTCCAATGCAGTAGAACCTCTTTTCCTTCAAAACTAATGGTAGATGTGATAGTTTGTTCCATATTTCTTTTGTTGTGTAGCATACAAAGCCACGTTTCCAAACAATGAATATCTCACTGACCATCACTCATTCTCTAATGAAGGGTCAATAAGACTGTGAATGCTGACAGGGTATAATAAGATACAATGCATCAATTTTCATTTTTATGTTTTATACCAGTTTTAACTTGTAAATTCCCCAAATAATGATTTCCATTTCCGCATTGAACAGATTCTGCTTTATACAAAATAAATACTATACAGTATCTCTTCTGCTCACCTGGACCAACGAATTTTTCCATGATTGACAAGTTTCCGTCTTATTTATGTTCTGTCTTGAACAAGTTTTGAGGTACAAGATTTACTAATACCGGTAATGTCCTTCACCTGTTGATGAGCATTTCTGGCATCGCTGGTCAGTACTAGCAGACATAGTACAGACTCTAATATTCACCTACCATGAAAAATAAATTTATCTCAAACTTAATAAATGCAACTACCAATTTTTACACTACCTGAACTGTACTGTATATAATAACTTAAATAATATGTTAAATTTTCCCGTTATTATAAACTTCACACTACAACAATGTTGATAATAATGTAGTGTACACAATAAACCTTATATTTGCTTACACAAGATCAATGACAACAAAAATGAAATTTTCTTAAATATTGTTACAACGGTCTACTTGATCGTCGTAGGTACAGTGGAAAACAAAATACAAAACACCAATTAAGTCGCTGATCACCAGCTTTAATTTTCACAGTTAAAAAGTTTGTAATTAACAACACAGTCTCTTACAACAAATCAAATAAAAATTGTTCCCACGCAATAAAATGTCAACTAATATAAAACACAATTGTATTACAATTATACCGTCCGATTATAAAACACAGCACTTCGCTAATAACCACTTGAACGCACACAGCAATATCACTTGATAATAACTGAAAACTAAGCAGCAGGTATGGGCTATTTATAGTCTACAGTGTTCCATAATATGCGTCCTTAACAAGCCATCAAAAATTCTAGAGGACACTTCAGCGTGACCTTCGCAGAAACACGCACCATTGGGCTAATTGACATGCTTCCAGAATGACACCATCGAACGCACGAGATGTGCCGCATTACATAATACTGCCTCACATGTCAAGTGTCACGTACGCATTACAGCTGTGGGATCGTTCTCCAATGTACCAGAACGTTCTATAATGCTGTAACACTTTTCCTGCATTAAGTAACAATATTTTAAACCAACACAAACTTAGTGAAAAGTAACAAGCAGCAGACAGTACTATATTTTAACTCACCTAATGTCATTTAGGTAATGCCGCTTATAGTAATCTTCAATGTTTGTAAGATATGATGTTGTTAATGCTTTAGAATTCACTTCATGAGGTAAACCTCTCTGCTTGATCTTTTCCTGTACTCTTGGTACAGGAATATCAAGATAAATAATAAGATGTGGCCTCATCAATTCTTTAATTGTAGTTCTCTTCACGTCGTAGTAGTAGTTCTTTGCTGGAACATAGCAGTTATTACAAGTTACAATTTAAATGAGAACACAATTTGAAAGTTATCTGAAATGAATGTAACTTAACATGTGCCAACCAAATAAAACATTTGTTTCTGGAAAGACCATTTTTGTATTTCTATGCTATTATGTTACTAACAATCTGTTATTATAATTTACAATACTTTCCTTTTAATCAGAAAATAACTATATAATGAAGTTATCTGTCTTGTCTATTACAAGTATGCTTTACAAACAAGATAAACAACTAACGTTAATCACTATATAAAACTTATACTATTATTAAAACTAGTTTGGTATTGACAGATGGAACTGTTGAGGAAACGACTGACTGCTACGTGCCTCTTAACCAATTGTCATGCTCAAAACTGTAAACACTGTCAATATATATCGCACACTGTTCCCAAGGTGTCCCACACGTGTTGTTATGAAAAACAGTGTGGAATGTCGTACCATGGAGTGAACTGTTAGTGTAGGTTCTATATAACGAAGTCTGTTTGTTAAGAGTGCTGTATTTTCGGTTAGACTTTGTGATTATTCATGGGAATATGTTAGTTTAATACTTAAATAGTTGTGTTACAGATAGAAGTTTATTGTTAACTAATTTCTGACTAATTAACTAAGTGTAGTGAAAACATGTGAATCAATTATTAACTAAATAAGCGTAAGCATGTTTAAATAACATGTTTACCTAAGTATAAATTTACTTAATTTTTGTAATTTTACGGAACTTTGTGCATGTGATTTTTATTTTAAAACAATTTGTATAAATACAGTCGACTCCCTCTCGTTCGGACTCCGATGGTTCGGACGCCGGATGGTCCGGACTACTTCTTGGAAATGAGTCATCAGCGCGCGCCGGGTTTCTCACGGCCGAAAACGACAGGATTGAGCGTGTCTGTTTATTTCCGGCCTACATGTAAACAAAGATCCTCAGTTCGGCTTACGATTGCGTTTGCTCCGGATCGTCATACAGTGTCCTGTAGCTGTTTTTACTAATTACTACTGATATTGTTGTGTGTTTTAATAATTTTCAATGTGAGTTACATATGTTATTATAAGTGAGTTTATTTGTTAGGTGAAATTGTAGTTTCAGTAACTCTGATTATTTGACAGTAAAATTCTCAAAAATGAGTGAAAAACGGAAGCATAATACGGTTAAAATGCAAGACAGACTTAATATTTTACAACGTTTAGATAAGGGTGAATCAGTGCAAAGTATTTGTACGGAGTTTAATGTAGGGAAAAGCACAGTTTATGATTGGCGGAAAAACATAAAATCGATCGAGGATTTTTGTATGCAAATTGAAGTCGAATCCGTCCTTTCTACTCGATCTACCTTGAAAAAACCACACCATGAACTTGTTGATGACGCATTATGGTTGTGGTTCATGCAGGAACGTAGAAGAGGGACTCCTATAAATGGGCCGATTTTGAAAGAAAAAGCCGTCATTCTTCATTCAAAACTTGGGGAAAAAGGAAACTTCTCGGCAAGCGATGGGTGGCTAACGAGATGGAAAAAACGGCATGAAGTGCATTTCCTTGGAGTTTGCGGGGAGAAGCTTTCAGCAGACCAACCGGCAGCTAATGATTTTTCTGAAAAATTGAAGCGTATCATTGAGCGTGAAAAACTAACCCCAGAACAAGTGTACAACATCGATGAGACCGGGCTTAACTATAAACTTTTGCCTAATAAAACCTTTGCCACTCCTCAAGAAAAGTCTGCTTCGGGCTTTAAAGTAAATAAAGAAAGGATCACTGTTGCACTATGCTCAAACGCAACTGGGACACACAAGATGCCGCTATTTGTGATTGGAAAGTCGGCCAAACCCAGAGTATTCAAAAACTTAAACATGTCTTCCCTTCCAGTGTATTACAGGTCACAAAAGTCTGCCTGGATGGATTCTTATTTGTTTAAGGAGTGGTTCGTGGCTCAATTTGTTCCGTCTGTAAAAGAACATTTGACATCCTTGAAATTGCCAGTAAAAGCAGTTCTTGTGCTTGATAATGCCCCTACGCATCCAGAGGAAGGTCTCGAATGTGATAGTTACAGTGACATCAAGCTTTTATACATGCCTCCAAATGTAACAAGTATCGCACAGCCCATGGACCAGGGTGTAATCGAATACTTTAAGAGAAAATACCGGAGGAAGCTTCTTTCAGAAATTTTGGATAAGATAGATGGTAATGACAATGCAGGTCTCATCCAGATGCTCAAGACAATTAACATTAAGGACGTCATTTATATCGCTGCTAAATCGTATGATGAAATCCCATCATCTACGTTTACCAAATCCTGGAGAAAATTGTGGCCAGATGTTGAAACTCTCGTTGAGAAGAGACAAGAAGACAACCCAAATACAATAGGGTTAAATATTCATGCAACTGAACCTGATGACAACCACTCAATTTTAAAGGATTTACAACAGCTGCCTGATTCTGCTAGTATTAATGAGAATGACGTTGTGGAATGGATTTCGCGAGCTGATGATGAACTGGCTAATGAAATCCTGAATGATGACGGAATCGTCGATGTAGTCCTTCGTCAAGAGGAAGAAAAAGAAGAAGACGATGACGAAGGTGATAGTGAAGCGGGAAATGGCGTGGGAATTTTGACTCATGCAGAGGGTAGGGCAGCACTGGAACTGGCAACTACCTACGTCGAACAACAGCCTGGCGCATCAGCTGTGGCTGTTATGTTTCTAAGGAAGTGGCGTGATTATGCCTTCAAGAAAACAGTTGAAGTAAAGAAGCAGAAGAAAATAACAGATTTCTTTTAATATTGCAAAGCCAAGTTTTTCATTAGTTTTAGGTTTAAGTTTATTCGTTTGGGACAATTTTATGAACCTAAAATTGTGTTCCGTACACTTGAAAATTGTCTTAAAATGTGATTTATAAATATAGATACGCTATTACAGGTTGTAATTTACATAAGTAAAAAACCGCCGGATGGTCCGGAAATTTTTTAATCCGGACAGGGATCCGGTCCCGAGGTGTCCGGATTAGAGGGAGTCGACTGTATCTACATTTTTAAATTTTAAATTCTTTAAAATACGTAACGGATTTAACCTATACGTGTTTACTTTCAAATAGAAGGTATGTCTGAAAGTGAGGAAGCTGGGAAAAAGCATGGTTGACCAATACACCTGGTAAAAGAGAAAACATGTATTTTTTCGAGTGACAGTGAATCAGTTGAATCTGAAGACAGTGATTCTACATTAAGCGGAGTTCACCCATTATAAACATAAGTTTTTATTTTCTTTAATGTTAGAAGTAATGTTAAATATAAAATTGCAATATAAAAGTATTTAATTTAATCTTTACCTAAACAAAGTTAACAAACTAAATATTATAGTCCAATATTACAATTTCTATAAATTATAAATTATTATTTCACTATATATAGGCAGTTTCATTTATGAAGAATTCGCAAATATTTATGCTTGCTTAATACCAAGCATAATAAATATCTGTATTTATTAAGTTCATGATATAATAATAGAGTAATTATTTATCATGTTTTTCGAGTAAATTATTATGATATTAAATCCATACCAAAATATTAAGTAAGATCTCAAATTACAGAGTTGGACTTAACTAGAATTTGTGTAACACGATTCATGTCATTTCACAAAAAAAAGTTTTTTACACGATTGTGAACAGATTAGTCTGCACTATGATTAAGGTAATGTACAGTATAATACGTATATGTTATTGCAACTATAGATTAAATAATCGTTACGATATAATCTACGCGACTTCACTACAAAGCATCTCTGGATGTCTTACTGTAATTAAGAGTACATTAAGAGATATCATATCATGTTTTAAAAGTAAACTGTTACGTCTTGAAAAGCCGTATTAAATGACCTTGAGCGTGAATGTGTTGTAAGTTGTTTGTATGTGAATCACTGTTTCGTGTTTATCCACTTGTAGAAACCACATGGTCAGAGTGTGGCAACGTTGTTTCCGTTTCATTACAAATGTCAATACCAAACTAGTTTTAATATTAGGATAAAAACCAATAGGAGAATATTTATCTTAACATGTCTTGTTATTTTTATATTATCTTTGTAACACTATAATTTTTATTTAAATTTAACAATTTTAATTTATTACACATCAATATGATTATATAATGAGGAACATTCCATGTACCAGTGATATAAGATTAGTATTTGTACAAGATAAATAGGCCTACATACTTTTTTAGATAACTACAATATTTTAAGGAATATTCCCTTATACACAAATATTACGGTCAACATTTATCATTATTCAATTTTCAGAGTCAGTAGTCTTTACCTTTATACTTTTTCTATTATCTGTAGAACAATTAATTTTTTTACATGCAGTTTACTACACGCAGGAAAATTATACAATAAATAAGGAACCATTATATGTACCCACACCTTGTCCAAGTAAAACTGTACATCAAATTTCTACAGCTCACCATTCAAGTACACTCATTTCTGTATATTAATATAACTTCAAGAACTTAGTCATCGGAAGAGTTAAAGTCATCATATTTATACTTTATTATATGTTATTACAAACCTTCACTCCTCGTCCTTAACGAATTCTGTAAAATGTAGAAGTGTCAGAGTGTAACTTGTATATTGTGTCTTACCAATCCGTCTTCGCTCGGTAACGTAACTTCCGATGCTTGAGTCCGTCGCGAACGTACGAATAACCAGGTATCGTAGTCCTTACCTGAGGTTCACTAGGAGTGTATAAATCCTGGGTGGCGCCAAATTGTTTATTTAAAACAATTAAAAAATTTATTATTATCGGCGGTTCCGCTCAGGCGGTGTGGAGAATTCAAACTTGTCCCGCCGCTTATCGATTTTTTTCAATTAAGCCAGCAGTTTGCTGTATTCGCGGCTTGAGCGCTAGTCGCCAATTCATAGATGTCCGCTATAATGTACAATATTAATAATACACTTTCCTACTGAAAATAAAACACATTTGTTATACACAGTATTGATTTATTAATGAATGGTATTACTTTTTCATTGACACAAGTTAGATTTGGTTTGTTATATTATTTTGCACCGGTCATTTATCTATGAGACAATCTCTCTGTGGGTTTGACAAATCGATTTTGAACATAACACATACACCGTAATGGCGTTCTACTGAAGTAGTAAACAAATATTTTCGTTCGATCGTCTGGATTCTTTTGATTACGATAAAAGGATTAGATGCAATTACAATAATAAAAATATACAACCTTACAATATTTCTGCTTAAATCTTATAACATGTAGCTATAATTGGTTTGTTGGAGTGTAGTAAAAGTGTTTTAAAGGTTCGTAAACTAACAATAGATTAATTTTATAATTTGACAAAATTTCAGTGTCTTTGTATTTTTATTTAATCTTTGAAAGAGAATAAATTCAGTTTAGTGATATTTCATAGTATAGTGAGAAATATTTAAAGTGCGTTTTTTCGGGAATTCGGATAATTTATATGATACTTAACAACTTCGTAGACTGGGGTTAATCAGTTGGTCTGGTACAAAGGACTATAGCTGCAATAGTATTCAATTTTCAATTATTTGGGCTTCTGGCATCTTTTTCAATTTACTTGGATTAATTTATTTACTTCGTTTTGAATTAAAAGGTCTTCGCCATCCGTTAATTGGTTTCAGTCATAGTCTGCCTCCTTCTCGTTCAATTTTGGTAATTTGGTTAACTTTTATAACATTTTAAATGAAAAAATTGGTTGTTCAAATTTTGGCTTGTTTTCCAAGAGAGTCACTTTACGAGTAACGATATTCAACGGTAAATCCGTACTTAACGGTGGTTGCTATGGTTACTCAATAAAATCTGATTGGGTAATAAGGCATAAATCCATTGTTATCAAAATTTGAATTCTTTTCAAAATCCTCATATATCTTCTGACTGTCTTCATTCCATTATCTTCCTTCCTAAGTATTAATTATTAGCACGGTTATTTGTATTTTCTTCCAAAGATTATTTTGGTATCCCACAAGATTGGGTTATTTCATGTTTTATATGTTTACAATTATTTTAATATTTCCTAATTACATTTCTCTGTTTATTTAACTCCTTATTTTAATATTTTGCTTTTAACAAGATTTACAATTTATCCTTGGTTGTTTAGTCACCTTGGATTTGTTAATTACTTGGTTATTTTCGTACAATTAGTGTTTGTTTGTGTTTGGCAGTTAGGCCTTTCTCAAGTCTAAGTAGCCATTACTGATTTTTGATTATTTCACATACATTACATCTCATTTTAGCCTAATGCTTTATTTTGTTCTTATAACCAGGTTTATTATCTATTGATGTGTTTTGGTTCTGTTTTTGTGTGATTTGTATGTTACTACTATTTTATACATCATGTATTGCTAACTATTTACTAACTGGTTTTCTCGTTTTCTAAATCAAACATTGCTTTCTTTTCTTACTTATTTACTCCGCCAATGTCAACAATTTTTTATTTTTATTACTCCGCCTATTAATTACTATTTTTTCATCACATAAAATACAACATTTAGGTCTATGGTTGGTATAATTATCCCAGCCATATCCTATTCATAAGTTTGTTTAAACAATTATTTAACACTTAATATCTAATATTGGTGTACAATTCATTACCTTTGATTTATTTTTTGGGTGATAAACAACCTCACCTCTATTGAACTTGCTTCAATAATCATCCCTTATAACATGGGTGTTTATTGAGTGTTTTAAACTTCTTATTATATAAATACTCTTTGCCTTCACTCCATGGTAACTCTATCTGATTACATTTTCATGGGGTTCTCACCTTTAAATTCTACTATATACTTTTAAACTCTATAATAAGATTCTTTTCTAATCTATACAGTTAATATCACTCTTCAGTGTTCATTACTACTTAATTAATGGTTTATTTTAAATACTATTCTTAAAAACTTTCTTAAATATTATTGTTCACTATTAAACCTTTAGTGTTTGTTATTTTTATCGTTTATCTTAGCTTTCACTATTTTTCCTATTGCTATCATTGACAATATTTTTATTTACTCATCACCTGGACTTTTAAATTATCTTGTGTTTATTATAATTTACTTAGTGTTTCTTTTTCTATCATTTCACTTTAGGGTAATTTCACTTTCACTATGTTAAATTCCGTTTACTTCTCACTATTTCAATATCTCTCTCTTTCTCTACACATATTATATATTCTTATTAATATCATGTCTTTCTCTAATACTAACTTACATGTATATCTAATTCTTTGGCTAGTGTATTTTTAGCTATCGTGTTTTATTAATGACTAATTACAATTGTCACTCAATCAATACTAACATTTATTTTTTATATTGGTTCTTTACCGGTTTCATTTTCTTTTATTATATTTGATTATATTATTTCTCCCTTCTCTATTCTCTATTCCTTGTCTGTTTTCTCGACTTGTTTCATTTTATTTTCTTCATCGTTGGTTTGTTCCCTCTTTGTTCTCATTTTTCTTCTCCTTCACTTCTCATCTTGTTTAATTTTATATTGGTTCTTATCTGGCCAATCTCTGGGGTTGGGTCAAAGTCGTTTGTCTGTCAGTCTAGTCTGTGAGTTTCTTTAATAATCACTTTTAGTTTATAATTCTTCCTCCTTCTTTCTTAATTACATTTTATATTTTTATTCTCTTCATTATTTATTTATTAAAATATATTATTTTTTAGCATTTCTTACATACTTATAGTCATCAAATATGATCTGAATTTGGCGATGTTATAATATATAAAAAGTAATATTCTTATTGTTATTATTAAACTGTTTATCACTAGAATAATAAGTATACATTAAGTTCGTAGGTTAAGTATATACTCACATGTATTTATATTATCCACTATTATGTATAACTTGTGTACATTGATGCACACTATATATAGAATACACTAGAATGTTCTGTAACAATAGTAGGCTACTATAAATTTATAGTTAACATAGTTTGTTCTAGCAGATTCTCTAATAAGGTGACTGGAATATTCTGGACAGTAGCAGTAAAGAACACATGTTGGTGAATGTCACTGCTATACTAGTATATGTAAACAGTGTTTGACAATTTTGGGGTAGTCTTTATTGAGATTTTGGTTAGTAAGTTAAGTTGTAGAATTAGTAAGTGTATTTTGATACCACATCTGTGGATCAATATTATATTTGTGTTGTTGTTTGTATAAATTACAATTGTGTCAATATAATCGGTATCACATTTTTGAATCAAAATTTTTGTATTTTCCGTGTTATATTTTTAACTGTAAAAATTATTTGTGATAACAATATATAAACAAAGTGTTGACAGTGATTTTTTTTTCGATCGTTGCCTAGAAGACAAAAAATTTGGCAACCTTGACAGGACTAACTCCATTAACATTACAAAATACGTTACAATTTAGTAACTGTGCAGTGCAGATGAAAAGATGGGAGGAGTACATTTGAACAATATGATACCCATCCAGCTGAAAAAGCGGTTAGAAGAAAAAGGGCTTCCCACAACAGGTACTATGGCCAACCTGGAGATGCGGTTAGAACAGGCCATACAAGAGACAGACGGGAACCTGGTCGAATTTTTCATAACTGTTCAAGAAGTGTCTGCCGTAAAGGAAACACAGGTAAGTGATATATCTAATAAAATAATGGCAGTAATTCAGCCCCAGTCAGAACAAAGTTAAGCACAGTCAGAACAAATTGAGATGCAATTTGCAGTAGTACATGCACAATTAAAGGCTCCGTCAGAACAGTTCTCACAAATTCAGACACAGATACAAGCTCTATCAGACACGGTTATTTGCACAAAAGAATTACTGAAGGGCCTAGATGCCAAATGTGCAGAGCACAGAATGTTCAGGAACAAGTGAATTCTCTAAAATCAGAGTTCAACACCATAATAAAGAGACTGGACCATGAATTAAGTACCACCAACACCACGGTAAATAGAGTGGACACAGAACTAAGTGCCACCAACCAGAATATCAACAGAATAGAAGAACAGATTAAGGACAAAATTTTACCTCTTTTCCAAATAGGCCCAGCTGATAGTAACTATAACTTTCCTCATCAGGTTCCAGTAGGATCGAAAGTGATTAGAGAGAATTTACCAGAGTTCCAAGGTAGGTTGAAGGAATGTCCATAATGATTCATTAGGAGCTGTGTATCACTACTGGATCGAACAAACCTACCCAGAAAATTTATACTCAGATCTTATCACATCACTTAAAAGGTTCAGCAGCCATCTGGTAGCAGAATAAAGGTTTCAGCCTCAACTGGGTTGACTTTCAGAAAGAAAATTAATATTGAGTTTTGACTCTGATGCAGTCACAAAAAGTTCCTAACTGAGAATCAGAAAACAGGATTGTGAGCAGACGCATTTGATTTGTAATCCACAAATTGCATTTATTCAACAAGCTACATCCAGAGAAGAGTGGTGATGAACTGTTCCTTTTACTGAGCTGCTCCAAGCTAAGATCAGATCATTTGTAAAAGTGTCCCATCCTAAAACATTTGAAGAACTGCGGCATATAATCAGCAATTAGAAGAGGACCATCCTGCTAAGACAAGGCCTGTTGCAGAAGAAGGTACTCACAGAAAATGTTTTAGATGTGGCAAGATAGGACATTTTAAGGATAAATGTCCTATGGCAGAAAACTACAGCCAGACCATTCTAGGCTGGGGCAGGATGGTACCAGTGAAATCAGTGATGTTTGCCCCTGGAAATCAGTTCCTGAATGCAGAGATAAGTGGTTAAACAACAGTGGCATTCGGCATATTAACTCGGACTCTTACCAGCCCTTTGAACAAGTTGTTTACAGCTGTACTATAACTCAGGTAAGTCACTCCTTTATTAATGTAGCCAAATACTTCAACCAGAAAAATGATGTAAGCATGAGGAGATTGAGGGAGCTGTCAACTACATAGGTGGTAGGCCAGACATCCTTGAAATCAAAGTGTTTGGGCATACACACAGAACTGCCTGTTCAAATAATCAAGGACTTGACACCAGACGCTATCTTGGGTCATAAGTTTTTAGATATGTAAGGAGTGATTTAATATAGTATAGTATTAGACTATACTACACATGAAATATTTTTAGAGAAGGACAAACGGTTGATATTGGCATGGTGTGATAGCAGCATTAAAAAGAAAACAACTACAACTACCTCATTTCTGGATGATCTCCAAATAGGGCCCTTGGACAATGAAGAGGAAATGAAGCTCAAAAAACTGCTACATAGTTATCCAGAAGTTATTACAGATAAGATGGGCTACACAACAACAGTTAAACATAATAGAATGAGAATTAACTCTAAAGAATACAGTAGGAAATGAGTGAGACATGAGAAACCCATTATTTTCATAGCGCAATGCTGAAGAGTTTACACATTATATTCTAAAATATGCACATTTGTGTACAGCTACTGAAAGATGCACACCAGTTTGTACTGGACAAGTTGTACACGTTAAATTACATTTATAAAAATTGAAGCCATACTATTCTAGCTAACTTAAACATTTTAAAGAATATTCCTCTTTATCAGACAACTTTAATATATATAAAAGAGTTGGAAAACATATTTTCATTACTCCGAAAAGACAGACTTAATTTATTTATACATTTTTTTAAAGATTAAAGTCAGGAACGCTATTTGGAGTTAGCTGGTCAGAGATGAAATAATTGAGTGGACTGTATAGTGCTTCTAGAAATAATTGTTTATTGAGAGTTAAAGAGACATAATTGATTGCTGGCGCGTGTAGTTTTTAACGCGGCATACGTGCCGGACAATTAAGATAGAAATAAAATATTGGCGTACATGACAATGTATGAGCCGAACTTGTCTAAGTAAATTGTAGCATGGTGAGCATGCTATTAGTATTAAATATTGAAAAACTTTAAGTAGCCGCGGCTGGCGACTGAAACAAGTGGCCTGCTCAGAATCTGGAGAAGAACTGATTTAATTTTGACTGCAGTCAGCCTGTCTCAAGACTGGCTGCAGATAGCAATGAAAAACGTGACGTCACCTACATGCGCCACAATGCAGTATTTTATAATACAAAGTTCACATAGGTTCAAAGTTTATATAGATACAAAGTTTGTCCATACTGCCCGCACAAAATCGGGGCGATTTTGCAACTTAAATTAATTGTATGAAAAGTACATGGTAATTGATATTACATGATAATAAATTCAATAATAAATAACAATTGCTAATACAATAACAACAACATAAAAAATTTACATGTATAACAGTAGAGCAATGACAACCAGAAAATTAATAGTAGATAACAATATGATTAACATACCAAATTCATGTAAGGATTACAAAATACATAATGATTTACGTTACATGGTAATAGAACAATAATAATAAAATTCCATAACACATAAAAACATGGCAATGATACATGAGAATACAACAATCAGGTATAATAATTAGCAGTACATATTAATGAGATAATGATCACGAAAGATTCAATAATCTGTAACACGTAATAATATAATGACAAAGACATAATAATACATGCATGATACTGGAATAACAATCCCCAAAAAATTCGAAAATACATAACCATAGATTAAATACAATAGTGAAAAACATAATAATTGATACAATAATATTATAATAACAATTCCCAAAAAATTCAAAAATACATAACCATAAAATAGCACAATGGCAAAAGACATAATAATTAATACAATAATATTAGAATCATAATCCCCAAAAAATTCAAAAATACCCATAAACATGATAGTGATACACAATATCATAATAGACATAATAATAGTGTAGTAATCATAACAATATAAATCATGTAATCGCCCCGGGCGTGAAGCTAGGTAATGCGATAAAGTTCACATTGCTGCTACGTGTCGCATGATGCTCATGCGGCTAGTCTAATGGCACCGGAAGTGGGCATAATTTATGAATGGGCCGACGTAGGATACCATGTGCGGTGCGAACATCCACGACGCGCACTATTGAGTCGTGGCCCGAATAAACATTCGTGACTACCCCGCGTTTCCACTGAAGGGGGGGGGGGAATTGTCATCTAGAATAGGGACGAGTTGTCCGGGAGTCAAATGTTTTGACGTAATGCGCCATTTGTTGCGCTGTTGCAAGTAATCTTTTGACCACCTGTTCCAAATGGATTGGGTGAATCTTTGGAGCAGCTGCCATCTGCCCAAATGACTAATATTCACTTGGGAATAGTCAGGTTCCGGGAGTGCAGTGAGCAGAGAACCAACCAGGAAATGAGCTGGAGTTAAAGGTTCGGGGTCCCTAGAGTCGTTGGAGACGGCGAACAAAGGGCATGAGTTGAGGCAGCCCTCTATCTGAGTTAAGATAGTGTAATACTCCTCGAAGGTAAGAATGGTTCCGCCTACCACGCGCCGCAAATGAAACTTGACGCTCTTGACTCCGCTTTCCCACAGGCCGCCGAAATGCAGTGCTGAGGGGGGAATAAAGGACCAATTAATGCCTTGGGCACTGGTAAAATCCTGGACGGACTGCTCTAAACCCTTAGACTGCAAAAGTTTATACAATGCGTGAAGTGTGCTACTTGCACGACAAAAATTTGTTCCATTGTCGGAAAATATCTGATTAGGGATACCTCTAGCGCAATGAACCGTTTTAAGGCCGCTGTAAAGACGTCTGATGTAAGATCTGAGACTAGTTCCAGGTGAATGGCCTTAGTGGTCATGCATGTAAATAAAGCAATATAAGCCTTTGACGTTGATCTTGAACGCTGCCCGCCAAGACGCACAAATCGCGTCGGCATAGTCGACTGCAGACTGGGAAAATGGCTTAGCAGGCGTGACACGGGAGGGGGTAATTGTCCTAATAATTGGCTTGCGCCCCTAGCGCGGAATCTAAATCAGGTGATACATTTATGTATTACCGAACGCATATAAGATTTGTCACTAATTATTCAATATTTCCGTCGCAGAGAGAACTGAGACAATTGTACACCAGCGTGTAATAAACGAAGGTGCTCGCTTAGTATAATTAATTTGCTGAGATGAGAGTGTGGGTGTAGTATGATTTGGTGTCTGCTCTCATAGTTGAGCTCGGAGTGCTGAAGGCGTCCTCCTACGCGTAATATCCCTGACTTGTCCAGAAAGGGGTTAAGTGAAAGAATTTTACTGTTATTAGGGATGCAGTGTTGCGCCTCAAGCTCCTTGATTTCGATGCCAAAGTGCGACTTCTGGGACTGGCGAATAAAAACCAAAAGTGTACCACGTAACTCATGGGAGGTTAAAAAGGAAGTGTTCCTATCCTCTGTGGGAAGCCTAGAGTTCCGAATGAATCGACGGCAATACGAAAACACGTGAAGGAGTTTTGAAAGCGATGAGTATTTTTCAAAATAACTAGATGTGGATGATGCGACAATCAATTAGGTTTGGACCTGTTTCCATTGTTCCTGCTCAAGCTCGGGATGAGTGCAGGGAGAATGGGCATCGAAGGCACTGGTGGGCCACGATGATGACTCATGGGCAGGGTTGACAGTGTAAAACCGGTTACGTTTACGTTTCTGCTTGAACTTGGGTTCCAGTGATTGAAACTTGCGGATAGCGCCGGAGAGAGAATCGCCTAAATGACAATTATGTAATCTGCATGGTAGGGATACCACAAATATGCCATCATTATTACGATCAGTATTAGATACAAAATGATTTTCGCATTCCGTGTCCTCAACGGAGGGAGCACGAATAGCAACGTCCTCTAACTTCCAAAAGTCCTTTAGTTGCGAGGAAATGGCATTATAATCTTCACATACCATGAATGATGAAACCGGTTTTGTCATATCGACATTAAATGGCAAGTTACCTGCGAGAATTAATCCCAACTTTGTCTCCTGTATTATGGGGAAATGTGGGCCACGGATAAATTTGACAGGTTCAATTAATTGTAAGTAATACTGAGCACCGAGCAATATGTCGATTTGCGAAGAAAAGTTCAGCTGGAAATATGCCCTTTGGTAAGTTTAGGGAGGAGATGTCAAACGATTCCGCAGGGAGATTATTTGTGATACTGGGAAGCACAGCGCAATGTATGTTCAAATTAAAATTCTTATAGCGTGAATGCAACCTTACCCTAGTACTGAAATCAGCTTGAGATAATGAATCATTTATACCTGTGATGGGTAATTGAGATTTAATCAGTTTTAGATCCATTCGGCGAGCGAAACTCATGGTGCAGAAATTCGCTTGCGATCCTGAGTCCAATAAAATCCTAACTGGGTGCTTCCTACCTGCATGGTCAGTTGTCATGCAGACCGCGGTGGATAATAATATAGACTTGTTTGTTTGCAATTTTAACGAACACTGATTGTTCCTGGACGAAGTGTTATTGCTAGATATACGGATCATTGTATGGTGGCGGTTAGCACAAGTTCTGCAAGAAAATTTGGAGGGACAGTGTGCAAAATCATGGCCTGGGCGTAGGCAAGTTAAGCAAAGTTTATTTTTAATTAGAATGCGCCGCAATGCAGTATTTTATAATACAAAGTTCACATAGGTTCAAAGTTTATATAGATACAAAGTTTGTCCAGCATCTAAAAATGATATGTGTTTTGCGAGTTTTTCATATAATATAAAAAGAGAGGGGCTTAACAGTGAATATTTACAAAAATAAAGAGCCCTCTTAGGAAAGGAAGAAAATATCAACCTCCCATCCACAATTAAACCATTGGTAGAAGAGATGTTTCCTTCCTTGAGAGGAATTGCTTAGGTTTACTTAGTTCAATGACGATCTGACTGAAGTTTGGTTCAAGATGAACAAAACTTTCTTGTTAAAAGTATTCCTACGCTGTATAAAATAACCAGTGGTAATTTAGACAATTGTAAGGTAATGGAAAAGTAAAGATACCCAAAGTCGCCACCTCCACTGGACTGGTGGCGTGGAGGGGCCACATCACCATATCCCCCAAACAACGAAAACACAAAAAAAACTGACTACACACAGAAAAAGGGCCAGGAACGTTTTAGACGAGCCCCTTGAGCACAGGTTAAGTCAAGGTTAGGTGGCAAATAAGACATTTAACTCAACATAATGAAATTTAATATATATATATATATATAACCAAGTACGCATTAACCAATTTATTATAGAATCTAAAAAAAATACAAAATATACTTTATTAATATGCATTGTTATTGCCAATACTTTTACTGTTACAATGATTTTCACTCCTTTTCTTAGGTTTCCAGTTGTAAATGAAATCTCACTATTTGTAAATATTTACTAAATTTCCTTTGTAATGAGTACTGCCTTAACCCTCTAGATACAGAAAGTATACGTCAAACAAAAAATTATTTATCGTTACCAGAAAGACAACCATTTGCAAAGATTTACTCAAAGCAGAGTCCCCCGGTTTACAGGTTATTTTCTGGAGACCCTACTTTCACTTTAAATATAGCCATCAACATTTTGTTTACACCCATTTATTCTTAAACACAGTATATTAGAATCTGCAAACATTTGTTTCACCACCCAGGTCACCAACACATTAAAAAATGTGTTATGTGACGTACACCTGTGATCACAGTCTCTCTCTCTCTCTCTCTCTCTCTCTCTCTCTCTCTCTCTCTCTCTCTCTCTCTCTCTCTCTCTCTCTCATTCGCACACTCACCATACAATTTTCAAAATGAAATTCAACTCAATTAATTCTTCTGTCTATTTAATTTTGTTTAATTGGGTGGTGGTGGTGGTGGTGGTGATGATGATGATGATATAATAGTACATAAAGAGCAACATCATTTAAAATGTATTCTTGATTCTGAATAATCTGTTCGGGTGTTTTGAAGAACATACAATTGAGACTTTTTCATCTTAGTTCATTATTTTAAGTTTCATTACTTGAATAAAATGTTTAAATTATATGAATAACAGACATGAGGAATATAATTAAACAATTTTATGAAATTCTTTTAAAATTCTTCTTAACGACCAAATACAATTTTAAAATAACGTTGACTTTTTTTGGCACTTACCATTTTTACTGATGTACTTTTCCTTCGCCATTGCTTCCAAAAACACAAAATCACTGTACACACTGCGGTCCATGACAACACCCTGACCTGTAATTATTAGACACACTTGAAACAAAACAAAGAAGTCCTGAGTCTCAAAATCGTAGAAAAGTGACCATCATTAAAACTAAAGCATAACTTAACTAATAATTAATTAATATAATATACACAACAGGAATAGATCAGCATATATGACACAATATGTACGTATATATCATTCAAATTACTCTAGTCTCAGGCCAGTTCTTTAAATCTCCAATAACATTCTCTCTTTATACTGTTTATCACTACCAATCACCTGCTACATTTATCTCCTCCAACTGTACCCTAACATTGGTTGTATTCCTTTTCCTCTTTTAACATGTTCTATCCACTTTTTCTTCATCATCAGGACCTTCTTATTTCTCACTTCATCAACTTGTTTCATTGTCCTCACATCTACATCTTAAGACCTTTCCCCTGTCTCTCCCCATAGCAATTCACCAGTATTTTTCTCTTTTCCAGACCCATATTACTGTAGACTACATTCTTCTTATTAAAAATGTTACTTTTTTGACAGGTAGTATGGATTTTGGAGGAAAGATCAACTATATATGCTATAAAAACTGCAGTGGGAGCTCCAAATTTAGTGAAACTGGGAAATAATTATTCATTTCCTATTTATCTTCTCTAGATTTGAGAAACACTTTTGACTCACCCACATGGAAATATACTAGCAGCTTCAGAAGGATTTACTTAATTACCTCAGACCTGTCCTGAAAGGTTACATCAATGATTGGGAATTGTTCTGTGATACTACAGAAAGACCCAGAAAGGAAAAGATCAAGGCTGGGGTACAACATGGTTTGATGTGACCCAATTTACAGAATGTGTATGATGGTATACTAAAACTGGAATTATCAAAGGACTGCTTTCTTGATTACTACAGAAATAAAATTGTGGCAGTTATAATAGCAAGAGACCAAGAAATTCCCAAATTTTGCTGAGCAGAAAAATGAGAATCATTACTCGATGAATGCAGGACCATGGATTACAGTTGGAAGGAGAGAAGACTGAAAGTGTTGTTATCACAAGAAGGCAGATTCACATTAATCAACACACAGCAGTGGCAAATAATCAAATCCAGTCGAAGCAACCTGTTAGAAGCAATGACTGATAAGAAACTCACATAGTGGGAAGTACCAAAACGGCAGCAGACAAAGCAGTGTATGCCTCCACTAAATTCAGCAGTGATAGCCAATATTGGAGGACCAAGTTTAGAAAACAACACATGCTGATGGCTGCTATGCAATCAATCATGCTGTATGGGGCAAAGATTTGTGCTGATTTAAAAACCAGAAGTACAAGACTCTCATGATTTAGGTGCAAATGAAGATGTGTACTGTGTGTTTACTGTAATATTCCACATCCACTTACTGCATTGTTTCACACATTGTGATACTGGTAGCTGCAGACACGATCTCCATTGACTTGCTGCCAGAAGAAAAGAAATATACAAGTCACAGAAAGATTAGCATAGATAATGCTATGATAAAAAGAATGGCAAGAATGATAACAATGTAGAAATGGCAAGAACAATTATCAGGGAACCAAAGGCACTTCAACAAGAATAGACACTTGGATAAATAGAACACATGGGGAGATTAAATATTGCTTAACAGTATCTTACAGGATATGGGCAATTTCAGTCTAATGTTCATCATATGGATAGAGCTACTAGATCAAATTGTCCACACTGTGGACTTGAGAAGGAAGTCACCATACACTCTATGTATGCAACAAATGGGCAGACAAGAGACAGCAACTAGAAGGCACAATGGACAACAAAGTTCTTTGAGAACATTGTCAAAAATATGTTAAGCAAACAGAAAAACTGGACTGAAATGACCCTTTAAATCAACAGCTGCTTTTCATCAACATCTCACTTGCTTCAACAGTAATGTTACTCAAGAAATATGAAACCTACAAAGGCAAGGAAATATAGCAGTACTATGAAGTTTTATGAAAATAGTAATCACAGTGATTCTTGCTAGGACAAAGGACATAGGAATGTAGTCAGTACAAGTGCCACCATCAGGATTAGACATTCCCCCTCCTCAAAAAAATTAAAGTCTTCATTAGCCATGGCAATTCTTGTTTTAACCTTCACTATATTTCTCCATTTCTCTTGTTAGTATACACCCCAAATACCTGTACTTTCCCTTTCCTGGCCATGACTGTCATGTTCTCACTGTTATTTTCATGATTTTTGTTTTCTCTTCATTTATCACATACTTCTTCATTCTCATAAATACTCATTTACTCACAAATAGTTAAAAACTTATTAGTACTTCTCCTTGTGAGAGGTGATTCATCAACTGATTTGTTCTTCATTACCTTCTTAATCACACATATAATGGGGTTTTCAATGCTTTATAACCCATTCATAATTAATGGTTTCAATCATAACCCAATCAATAAGAAGGAAGATGGGATTGGGTCATCTATTATTAATAGATGAGAAATGAGATTAATTTCAGGAAGTGAATTATTAGAACATGAGAGATGCTGGAATCGATTTTTCTGGCTCTGTATTCAACAGGTTGATGCAGGTCCTAGGATACGCCGATGACTTAGATATAATCGGGAGGTCCCTTCGAGCAGTCACTGAAGCCTTTCTTGCTCTTGAAGGTCCCGCAAGGAGGCTGGTCTCATAATAAATGAAAGCAAGACAAAATACTTGGTCATAGGACAGGAAGCTAGAAAAGGAGAGCGCATCCAAATTGGCACCTATTCCTTCAAAAAAGTCAACAACTTTGTTTATTTAGGATGCCAAGTTAACTCCAATGGGGAAACAACAGAAGAAATAAAGCGAAGAATCACCTCAGCTAATAGGTGGTTCTTTGGTCTCAGACCCCTGTTCCAGAGCAGAACAACTGCCATGAGCATCAAGCTACTTCTGTATAAAACACTGATCCGTCCAGTTCTCACCTATGGTTCTGAGACCTGAACCTGAGAGGTGAATGGAGGAAAAGGGCCAACCAAGAACTGAACACTCTTCTGAATGAACCAGATATTGTGAGAATTATAAAACTTGGTAGACTCAGGTGGGCTGGACATGTGATCAGAATGGAGGAGAATGAAATACCCAGAAAGGCACTCACAGAACAGATCTATGGGACCAGAAGAGTTGGTAGACCCAAACTACGTTGGGAAGACGGTGGGAAGGATGATGCGTGCCACATCCTTGGGACCCGGAACTGCAGAGCACCTGGACTTGACCGCGACAACTGATTGAGGCTGTTAAAGGAGGCCTTGACTCAGAAATGGGTTGTTGTGCCGCAGAAGAAGAATTATTAGAACACTATAAAATTAAAAAAGCATAGTAGCTGTGAAACAGAAAACTACAGCTTATATATAAATTTATAAAATCACTTTTCCTAACTTGATAAATCGTGCTATTTTTTTTCTAAGCAATTTGCAGTGTCACAAGGCTGAACTACTTCTTATACACCACCAATATATAGTAGCCTCGCTGAATGTGTTTCCAGGCGGCATCAAAGAACAGTTAAATAGCCCAATTAGCGAAGGCACCCCCTGCTGCTGACAGCTGTGAACAAAGCTAGCAGCTTCTGAAAATTCTCCAATGATGCCAAATGTATTTTGAACTTGAATGAAATGTGGACCAGTCTTTGCGCGAAATCGGAAGTGCCCGCTTGTCTGAATTTCGAGTCCGTTGCCAAAGAAACCACTGCTTTAGGAATTATTATTTTGTTACCTTCTTACAGCACATAGTATATTTATATTTAAATATCACAGTAATACTGCTTTACTTTATTTATAGTTGTAATTTTCGGTTCCATGTTTGTGTTCCGTGTTCAAGTGTTTAAAATGTGGAGACCTTGGGAGAGAGAACAACCATATCCTCAGCACGCTGATAATGAAGAAGGGAGTCATCGTCATAGTGATAGTGAAGAAATCGTTGTTGATGTAGTTAGCAACAGTGATAGTGGTGATGTAAGTGACAATAATGGGGAGTTTTCGAACGATGGGGAAATCTCGGCCACTCCAGGCACTAGTAGGCTAATCAAAAATTCGATTAGAACAATTTCGAAACAGAGCCAAACTATAGTGTGTAATGTGCATGAATATGTTGTAAATAACAAAGTAGGTAAGGGTTCAATTACTGAAACAGCCAAAATTGTGAAATTAAGCCGCCCGACTGTTCGTAAAATTGTTTCTAGAGGTCCCGTGACTCCCAAGAAGCCAGGTAACAAAAGAGCGCGTTTTAATAAAATTGATAATTTTGTTTGCGACATTATCCGCCAAGAAATTTACAAATTTTACAAGAAAGGACAGCCAACCACAATTTCCTAACTACTCCACCATCTTCAGACCATTTCAAGATTTCCTTATAAAGAAACAATGCTAAGATCCCTTGTGAAGAAGCTCGGCTTTCGATTTCGGACACTTAATAAGAGGCGTGTTATAATGGAGTCATCAAGAATTGTGTCTTGGAGATACAAATACCTCCACAGACTACACCAACTGCGTTCACAGGGTTATGATGTTGTGTATCTAGACGAAACTTGGTTCGATACACATGACACCGTGAAGAAGGGATGGGATGATGGAACATGTGCCTGCGCTATTAACGTCCCTGTATCTAGAGGGAAGCGCATCATGGTGCTACATGCTGGTGGAGCTGAGGGGTGGGCTCCTAATTGTCTTTATTTGTCTGCCAAAAATATTTCAGATGCTAAAGCTGACAGCCACGATGAGATGAATGCTACAGTTTTTGAGAATTGGTTTAAAAATTTGTTACTGCAAAATCTTTCAAAAGACAGGAAGTATGTCATAGTTTTAGATAATGCGAGTTACCATTCTAGACAACTTATCAAAATCCCAACTAAATCGTCAAACAAGTCCGAAATTATTGAATTTATGAAGAAATTTGATTTACCAGTACCGGACCCAGTCCCCATTAAATTAATCTTGCTCGAAAGAATAAAAGCGGCGAATATAAACAAAATGTATGCAGTTGATGAGATGGCTCGAAAGGCAGGTCATGAAGTGTTACAACTTCCCCCTTATTACTGCATATTAAATCCAATCGAATTAGTCTGGGCACAGTTAAAGTCTAACGTCAGGAAGAGCAACATAACTCCTCAGTTAAGTGCAAGTGTCTGTGAAGCCCTACGGAACTGTACTGAGAACATAGATACCGAATACTGGAGGAAATGTGTGGAAAAAACTATGAAGGTAGAATGGGGATATTATGCAGACCTGTGGGAAGAAGAAGACCGCCTCATCATTCATGTTGCAGACGACAGTGATGATGACTCAGACCGCGACTCCAACTAAACGGTGAGTAGTTTACTCCCAGGCTATGTATTAATTATTTGCGATTTTGTCTTGTTTTACTCAGGTTTATTAATTTCTGATATTATTATTATTATAGCCTTCTGATATTGCAGGGATTTGCTTATCCCAAAGCTTTGTGATATTTTAATAATGAAAACCATTTTGAAAGTTATGTCGAAAAGGTATAGACCTATATTTTGTAGGTTTTGTTGTATTTTTATTCTTTAAATGTAAACGTTAGGTTTACTTACTTAAAACTGAAACTTCTGAGAAGTCCTGAGTTGTATTATTATTATTATTACTACATGAATTAATCATACGTATAATAATAATAACATTGAAGAGGAGAATCATTTCACGCTAAGTTTCACTATAGGTGGGAGAAGAACTTGGCAACATTGTCAGCTTGTTTTGAGTGACACTAGGGACAAGACCATCTGGTTTCCTTTGAGTGAGAATCAAAGCATTCCGCCTGGAAACGCTTTGAGCGCGGCTACTATAACTTAAAGCAACCATGAAGATGTAACATATTTTGATTCCCCCTGTCAATGTCTATAGAATTGCAGGACAATACAATTTCAAAATACATGGTTGGGCACTTTCATTATACCTTGGTCCATACACTGAAGTTTGTTACTGGATATTAAGGTAAAAAGACCTTCATATTTTTGAGGTTCACAATCTGGGGGTTGTTTAAGAATAACATTCTTGTGTCTGACTTTCATCATTTCGACATATAAACCCTTTCATGATTAATCATTAATCATCCATAACAAATAATTGAATGTGTGCCTGCACGCTTGGCTTTTATAAATGCACAGCTAGTATTTTACAAGTTTAAAATATTATGATTTTGTTTCTTTTCTTCCAAGATCAGAAGCAGTATTTCAGAGGCACCAACAGCAACAAGCACTATTACCATTTCCTTATTTAATTTCATACCACAACACTTTCCTTCTTTGAAAACACACAATTTGACTGACATAAGCTTAGCAAACAAACCACACAGTTGTGTGAACTGAAAATATAATGAATTTGTACTTCAAAGTTAGATTAACCAGAACACAATCAGCTACTTGCTAATGTTGCTTTTCACTAACAGTCTGGCTAGATTCTGACAACAATAAGATTTTTCCAATAAATTAAAAGTAAAAATAAGTGAATAAATTTTTGATGCTCGTGTGTATGACCCAATGCAGCTGTTAGTGTTTTTTGTTCTGGAAATCGTCATGTTTTTAAGTTAAATCACACTGTATATGTACAAGTTTTTTAATATGAACTGAGTGTGCTCACCACCTTTACTATCATTCCACTTTTCATATCCTCTTTTTTGTGGTTCATCCCTTAGACCTATCAATGAAGTTTTGGTAAATATAAGTATATCACTACCAACTCGAAACACAAAGCATTTTGTTGGTAAAATGTAAAAGTTTACCTTGTAGCCTGAACCAGTGTTTGCTTATTATAGATCCTTCGTCAGAATACTTTGTGTTCCGAGTCGGTAGTGATATACTTATATTTAGTTAATCAACGGACACATCATGGACAACTAAATCCAAGAAAGTTTTGATATTAGGTAATGTATATGGTTACTAGTATGATCATTTCAAGCAAGCCAAGTCTATTATGTCTAACAGAAATTAATTTTCTGAGAATCATTCAAAAATATTTGTTTTTCCATATTTTTTCTTCACAACATCACTTTCAAAGAACTTTCTGTACAAATTAGTTGTGGCAGTTGCAGTCCCTGAGGTCTTCTACAAGCAGTACCGAGTTCTTAAAAGTAAAGAAAATTCAGATCATGCAGTTGTTTAAACACTGGCTACTTAGACATAACAGGCAACATGTATAGTAACACAACCAACAGCAAAAGTAACCTATTACTGCACAAACCAGCAGAACTTACTACGGTTAACTGTCCTATAATAATTAAGTACTATCCTACTAATAACTTAAATACTAACCTGTACTTAAAAGGTGTGCTAAAGCATCAATATACTGTCCATAACGAATGTGATACATCACAAGTTGTAGAAATGCAGCATTGGGATGATGAGGATTTTGGCAAAAGTTTCTTGTATCATAACTTTTTAATGATTCTGGCAATTTTGGATCCTCCTTTCGTAAATCGTAACCGTATTCATTAATGTAATACATATCCATGTTGGCCTCCGGCATGTAATACATCTCTAATTCTTCAGCAAGACTTTTGGCCAAAGCAGTCTTTCCAGCTGCTATGGGTCCATCCACAACAATTATCTTACTATTTTCATCAAAACGGTCTGTCGTAAGGTCCAACCAACTTCTCAATAACGTATAACGTTTCTCCTTGTAAGGAAACGGAGGAGGTTTCGTCTTACTTTGGTCACGATTAGATTTACTGCTAATGTTTGCACATAATATTGGCATAAACGACTTTATAGGTGATTTGCATACGGGATGATTATAAGATCCTTTTAACGATTGTGTAAATACTCTATAAATCGTTCCGCTTACTGTTAAAACCATTTTTTCAGGTAAAAACTGACACTCAAGAAGGTTACACAGTACTCGTAACAGACTAAAACAGAAAATACAGCTGATTAAGCAAACCAATGCCACATGAATAATATGAACCTAAAGGTAAGAGGCCGGTTCAATATGAGTGTAATGCTGAAATTTATGATGAGCTATAAAGTAGATTTAAGTAAACAATATTTATTATTACATTTGCACCCAAGTTAAAATTGCCGGGGGATGCGGTTTCCATTCTCACATACAACTTTAAACCCAGCTTTGAAATATGAGACAGTTCTATTAAATGCACATAGTAATGTCAATATTTTATATAGGTACATAACTGATAACAATATGCATTTTTTTTTGACAGCTAATAAACATTTGGAGATGATCAAAAATTTTCAAGAGATGTTGCGAGATCCTTTCAAATTATTCAGATTATTACAGATGTCGATTTTTTTATTTGATAATTTCTCATAACTTGATGCTTCATAACACTGACTTTCCTTGGATTTTGTTGTCCTTGACGTGTCCGTTACTTAACTAAATACAGCTATTTCATTAACGACTCGGAACACAAAGTTTTTTATGAGTAAAACATAAAGTTTTACTAGAGCTCTATAGGAATAGGTATTCGCACCCGCCATCTTTGCTCCGAGACTTTTAAATTTAATATGGCGGCAGCAATGTAAGCACACTGCGTTGCATTATTTAATGTAAATTATGTATGTAAATATTAATATTTTTACATATCAGGGTTATAACCTTACTGTACTAATTTGATTTATGTATTACACATGAATATGTATAATAATCATCTCATCTTGTCAGTGAAAACAAGGTTACACTCAGTCTCTCGCGTTGAGAGTAGCCTAATATGTCAGTTTCGTCAGATGCAACTGTTTTGTCCCAACCTGAATCCAGTATACAAACGTTATCATTTGATAATTTGTGTGGTATATTCGAACATGCAAATGTGTACAATGCTAACGCGACATTTTACATTGCGGGAAGTACCACTCGAGTCGTAAAAAAGCATGCATGTTCTGAATACTTAGAGCTTCTTTCCAACGATAATTTGCCCAAGACCGAATTTATTAAAAAAGCAAAATGTTTAGCATTGTAGCACATGATTTATAAATTAATTACATGTATATTTTAATAAATAAATATGCATTTTTGCAAATTGTTGCAATTAATATTATTTAAAACGTGATGTAAAAACTGTCATTCAGACCATTTATAATTCTGGAATTCTCAGTCAATATTGTTTTTCTCCAAATAATCAGCAACGTCAGGGATGAAACTGAAAAATTTGAAAATATCGTGCCATTTGATTTGATTATTGATTTGATTACGAGAATACTAACCTCTTTTTCTCTCCACTCAATGAATTATTTTTGAATTCTCCAGACATTGTTGCTTTCACAATATACTGTAAAGAATAATGGATATTCGTAATATTACAACCTGCATTTTACACGAATTATTCATTTTTCGTCAGAAATTAATAAAACAATTACCGTATGTATACAACCCCAGAGATAACCTCGCGCACTAACTTGTGAAGTGCAGCCACCAGCGTCTATATCTTTTTGTGCATATATAATTAAAATTAATATGCTTCACTGATAATTTCACACTTTGAAATTATATTTTTGGCACGAAAAACTATAATAGTTTATGTCATATCGAAAACAAACTTATACTGCATCCCATGTACAGTATACACAAGCGTCCAGGGCCGGAACTAGCCCTCCTTCCACCCGGGGCAAGGGTATATTTCGGCGCCCCCTCCTCCCCCTCCACGCTATACTCACTCCATTTCAAACTATTTAACAAAAAACAAAAGCATATACTTTCCTGTACTTAAGTCAATGCTATTAATTACAGCTTCGTAGCTTTACTCATCAACACACTACACTATAGTGCAAACAAATCAAGTGAAATTCAGTTATGAAATTACAGCACTCCTCTATTGTATTTTGTGTAATAATTTTTAACGGAATCTAAAAAGTAAAAGGTTTTTTCTTCATTTGTTAATCTGAAATTACAGGAGTGGGTAACACATTAAGAAATGAGACATTCAGTTAAACTTCAAATCATTAAATGTCACTATAATATTGACGACTCGGAACACAAAGTTTTTTATAAGTAAAAACGTAAAGTTTTACCTTACAGCCTAAACCGGCTTTCACCTATAGAAGGCTTCATCAGAGGCTGTCGTTAGTAGCGCTGCTCGTCTTGTTGTTGGCGACGAGAAAGTGTTTCGAAAGATTGAAGCTGTGTGTGTGTGGTGAGATGTGTTCGAATAATGCGTGCGATTTGAATTGTGTCTGTTCGTTTAGGATGTCGTTTTTATTTGTTTTTGTGTGTTTGTATATTTCTAATTGTTCTAGAGTGTCTAGTTTTCGGCCTTTTGTGTGTACGTGTAGTATGTTCATGTTATTGTCGATGTTTTTATATGTGTGGTTTGCTTCAATGAGGTGGTTTGCGAAGGTAGATTCTGTAGTGGTGTGGAGTGCTTTTGTGTGTTCAATGTATCTCTGTTTGAAGCTACGTCCTGTCTGGCCTATGTAGAATTTACTGCAATTTGAACAATTAAGTTTATATACACCGGGTAGATCGAATTTGTTTTGTGCTTTGGGCATGCGTTTTGATAGTGTGTGTTCTGTTTTGTTAGTAGTTTTGTAAGCGATTCTGTATCCTGCTTTTTTGAATTTGTGGGCAATTTTTTCTGTTTGTTTGTTGATGTATGTTAGTGTTATGAATTTGTTGTTTTCTGTCTTTGTCTGTTGTTTGTTTTGTGTTTTGTGTAGGAGTTTACTGACTATTGTTCTGTCATAACCGTTAGATTCTGCTAGATATTTTATCGTGTTTAGTTCGTCTTTGTAGTCTATTTCATCTAAGGGGATGTTGTTAAGTCTATGTATCATGGTTCTAAAAGCAGCTAGTTTGTGTTGTATTGGGTGATTGGAGGTGTTGTGTATTAGTGTGTCAGTTGTAGTTGGTTTTCTGTATATACTGAATTTGTGCCTGTGTTCTAGTTTTGTGATGGAGAGGTCTAAGAAGTTTATGGTATTGTTGTGTTCGTATTCGGCAGAGAAGGTTATGTTTTTATGTATTTTGTTTATGTGCGTTAGTAACTGTTCACATTGTCTTTTGTTTCCCCTATAGTGTATTAGAATGTCATCAACGTATCTGTGCCAATATAGTATTTTATGTGAGTGTCTGTCATTGTTTGTGAGTATTTTTGTTTTTTCTAAGTGTTGGAGGAAGACTTCTGCTAGAATGCTGGATATGGGGGAGCCCATGGGTAGGCCATCGTTCTGTGTGTAGTATTTATTGTTATAAGTAAAGTAGTTTTGAACAGTTACTAACGCACATAAACAAAATACATAAAAACATAACCTTCACTGCCGAATACGAACACAACAATACCATAAACTTCTTAGACCTCTCCATCACAAAACTAGAACACAGGCACAAATTCAGTATATACAGAAAACCAACTACAACTGACACACTAATACACAACACCTCCAATCACCCAATACAACACAAACTAGCTGCTTTTAGAACCATGATACATAGACTTAACAACATCCCCTTAGATGAAATAGACTACAAAGACGAACTAAACACGATAAAATATCTAGCAGAATCTAACGGTTATGACAGAACAATAGTCAGCAAACTCCTACACAAAACACAAAACAAACAACAGACAAAGACAGAAAACAACAAATTCATAACACTAACATACATCAACAAACAAACAGAAAAAATTGCCCACAAATTCAAAAAAGCAGGATACAGAATCGCTTACAAAACTACTAACAAAACAGAACACACACTATCAAAACACATGCCCAAAGCACAAAACAAATTCGATCTACCCGGTGTATATAAACTAAATTGTTCAAATTGCAGTAAATTCTACATAGGCCAGACAGGACGTAGCTTCAAACAGAGATACATTGAACACACAAAAGCACTCCACACCACTACAGAATCTACCTTCGCAAACCACCTCATTGAAGCAAACCACACATATAAAAACATCGACAATAACATGAACATACTACACGTACACACAAAAGGCCGAAAACTAGACACTCTAGAACAATTAGAAATATACAAACACACAAAAACAAATAAAAACGACATCCTAAACGAACAGACACAATTCAAATCGCACGCATTATTCGAACACATCTCACCACACACACACAGCTTCAATCTTTCGAAACACTTTCTCGTCGCCAACAACAAGACGATACAATCTTTAAAATAGTGCCATTTGAAGAATGGACTTTATTAATCTTTTTAAAACAATAAAGCTTTCAGTTTAAACTTTTACTCTTTTACTACAAATAAGAATACAATTACTGTCAGTACTTAAAATGTCTTAATGTTGTTAATTTAATTGTCTTTGGTTGGATATAATATTTAGTATTTCATAACCACGGAAGGCTTGCCTCCGTGTCACCTTTTGGATATCCTCCAGCTCCTCGTTATTCCAGTCCTCGGTCCTCGGTTGCAGCATGTTTGATGTAGGTCAGGTATCTCTCGTTATCTTCGTATCCGGGGATGGTGTAGTCCTGAAGTCTTTTAGATCATTGTGGGTCCTGGTTCTCTGCTCTTGGCTAACGGGTAGTAATAGCTCGTTGATTTGAATGATTAACACAAAAGTTTCATTCACCTGTATCCACTTCACATGATTGTTTATTTGTTGCACTTCACTGTATGGTCTTGCCACAGTTTTAATTACATAAGTTTTATATTTTAAGATTTTGGTAGAGATGTCATAGGCGCTAAATTTTCATTATTCTTTCTTACTCGTATACAACATATTTATCTGAATCGCGGTTCAACTATATTAACGCAACACATTGTTTAATAGTATAAAGAATGCCTCTGTGTCTTAACTGACGGATTAATCACTTTAGGAAACAAACTATTTTTAACGTTCCACATTACTGCTGTGCGCAGCTTACGGGTTGACCGCTCCATTTCAAGTGGGTGAAAATAGTTAGGGGTGAGAGTAGTAATCTCGCGACATTTACCAATCAACATAAAAGTAGTTCCATGTTTCTTCTTTATTTAAAAGATTAAAGATTGACTATTTAATTAAGCAGAGATATTCTTAGTTACAGACGTTATTAATGTACATTACAGTGGTCTTATTTAATTATTTAAATAATGTCAAAATTTACAAGTATATTTAGTCTGTTTAGGGGTCGGAAATCAAGTTAATTCTGGTTAGTGCCTGTCTATGCAGGATTAATTAACAAGCTTTACCCTTTCTGTACAATCGTATTTCTTTTATTTTATTATTAGACTTTTTATTAAATATTATTATTATTATTAAACGATAGCGATAAGATTTAGTTTAAAAGTGCGATTTTATTAAAAATTTAAAATTTCTCAGCCTACACATTACCTATTTATTAATTACCATATTTTTATTAATGAAATCGTCACATACTCCGCCGCTTAAAATCCACATTAAGAATTTTAGTGAGTATTGGGGACTAATTAAATTTGGGGACTTGGAGTATGCTTGGTGTCAATGTGTGAAGTTTAATTTTACAACACGGTTTTTTTTTTTTTATTTCTCTTAAAACGATCTTGTTCTCATTTAAATGTTCTCCTCCGTGAAATTCCCTTTATCTCACTTCTTACAGTACTAACTTATATTTTAATTCTTATTACTAATTTCCCTAATTACTCGTAACTCACAATATCGTGGCCCGACTGACATAAGCTTACTCTAACTCCACAAGTTAGCTTTCAACACGCACTCTTTTAATGATCTCTTGGCACCTTTCTGCTTCATCATTACAACTTTCAGTCGGCGCCGTTGTGACTTGTTACTTTACCGATATATAATTCTCTCTTGATTATATACCATAGATTTACCTCTAATATAATCTAAAGAGGATCCCATACTCCACTCTAGATTATAGTTAATCCTAATATCTTATATTACTTGAGAGAAGTGGAATCTCACGAGGATAATTCTTATTATCTCTTTAACAATAACCAAACAAACTATGCGGAAGGGGAGACACTTTACACAATTCATTGTACTACACAGGGGTGGTTTTCAATTGTTTAGGGACGCTACCGTTTCGTACGATAAGGGGGAAGGGTGGGTGGCTGCTTACTACAATTCTTAACCCGCCTTTTTTGTTCTCTTACAGGCCACAACTGGTGGTTCACTATTCAACTATACTTTTATTATTATTTTCCTTTCTCTTAAATACTGCTACACGTTACACACATTTGTTTAACTTAAGATTTATTCAGCCTTATTATTTAAGCAATTATTATTCACTTATTATTACTTTGGGGTTTTTTAAAAACTTACCTAGAATTATTTCCTACCGACTTACCATATTTATTTAGAACACTTTATTTACTTTGTTTTTTTTATTTGACTCAGTTTACAAGTTTACTGTTTCGGGGCATGGGGTTTAATACATTATCTAACAAGGGGTTAACTAAGTCATTTATTTATTTGAAATTTAAGTCATAATATTATTTAATAGTTGTCACGGTGAAAATACTTGCTCTACAATACTATACACAAATATCGCCTACACACTTTAGTACATGGTAAACATTTATTAACAGTTATTATTAAACATTTGCATTAGTTTCTATTTACACGATCAGCTGTTACGCTGGAATGTAGGTCAGACTAGTTTTAAACAATGGCATTGTTTTGCTTACAAAGGGGGACTCAACTAGAGGGTGAATGTTATTCAACAAAACACGCCTTTCATAACAATAGAACTAACAAAGAGGGTGGCGTATTGTCTAACTCAACTTTGCGGGAGGGTAAGTATAACAGTTTCACACAGGCGCGGACAAGAATTTAACCGGTCAGATTTTGTTTACAAACCGACATGTTGATGAATGAAATTTTTGACAAGCACGTACCTGATGTTGTTTCGTATACGTGTGGCGTGTTAAGTTAACATTATGTACATTCCTATTTCTAAATCATAATTAAGATTACTTATTTACTATACTATTATAACAATAATTATCATTTTATTTTATTTAAAATTTTAGACACATTTTAGAGTAAATGAGTGAATAGATCAACAGGGTGTGTGTGGAATATTGGGACACAATTACTTCTTAAACAACACAAGACACAATTTTTTTTTTTACAAAGGAGTAGCAAAATTTAAACAAATTAGCAGAGTGGCGCAATTTATAACATCTTAACTTGTGTTATAACCTAGGGAACCTGCATTAATTAGAAATGCCAATCATACAGGCTGCCTTCGTTGTGACGAGCTGAAAATTAATCACAACACCAAAACAATTAATATAAAAGGATTCTGGGAGGGGGAGACTGTTGATTTATGCACTCAGTTTAGTCGGTACTACAGATGACATCTCTTTATTACATATGGTATTAATTGCTCTACTTAAAATTCTCAACATATATGGTTCAACAGCTTACAGTTTACAAGATGATTATATTTTATTCTTTTACAAGGGCCCTCAAAATAAGATGTACATCAATTTAATTAATTCCCCGGCTCCGGGATTGAATATAGTATGTTAATAATGGTCACCTCGCCATATACAATCTTTAAAATTGTGCCATTTGAAGAATGGACTTTATTAATCTTTTTAAAACAATAAAGCTTTCAGTTTAGAGCTATAACTCTTTTACTAAGAATAAGAATACAATTACTGTCAGTACTTAAAATGTCTTAATGTTGTTAATTTAATTGTCTTTTGTTGGATATAATATTTAGTATTTCATAACCACGGAAGGCATGCCTCCGTGTCACCTTTTGGATATCCTCCAGCTCCTCGTTATTCCAGTCCTCGGTCCTCGGTTGCATCATGTTTGATGTAGGTCAGCTATCTCTCGTTATCTTCGTATCCGGGGATGGTGTAGTCCTGAAGTCTTTTAGATCATTGCGGGTCCTGGTTCTCTGCTCTTGGCTAACGGGTAGTAATAGCTCGTTGATTTGAATGATTAATACAAAAGTTTTATTCACCTGTATCTACTTCACATGATTGTTTATTTGTTGCACTTCACTTTATGGTCTTACCACAGTTTTAATTACATAAGTTTTATATTTTAGGATTTTTGTAGAGATGTCATAGGAGCTAAATTTTTATTATTCTTTCTTACTCGTTTACAACATATTTATATGAATCGCGGTTCAACTATATTACGCTACACATTGTTTAATAGTATAAAGAATGCCTCTGTGTCTTAACTGACGGATTAATCACTTTAGGAAACAAACTATTTTTAACGTTCCACATTACTGCTGTGCGCAGCTTACGGGTTGACCGCTCCATTTCAAGTGGGTGAAAATAGTTTAGGGGTGAGAGTAGTAATCTCGCGACATTTACCAATCAACATAAAAGTAGTTCCATGTTTCTTCTTTATTTAAAGGATTAAAGTTTGACTATTTAATTAAGTAGAGATATTCTTAGTTACAGACGTTATTAAAGTACATTACAGTGGTCTTATTTAATTATTTAAATAATGTCAAAATTTACAAGTATATTTAGTTTGTTTAGGGGTCGGAAATCAAGTTAATTCTGGTTAGTGCGTGTCTATGCAGGATTAATTAACAAGCTCTACCCTTTCTGTACAATCGTATTCCTTTTATTTTATTATTAGACTTTTTATTAAATATTATTATTATTAATGATAGCAATAAGATTTAGTTTAAATGTGCGATTTTATTAAAAATTTAAAATTTCTCAGCCTACACATTACCTATTTATTAATTACCGTATTTTTATTAATGAAATCATCACAAGTATTCATGTAGTACTTTACTATTTCAATTTGGAACACATTGAAAACAAATTAGATTTTTACATGAGTTTTGGGTACTAAATTTACTAACAGTCCTTATTCATTCTTGAATCTAAATAAATCAAATTGTCATTTTTCGAGCTTTTTTGGCAGCAAAGGTGTTAATAATGTCATCAAAAGAAATAGATGATGTTCTCTGGTGCTCGATAGAAATGATGCTCAAGTTAGAGAGTCTGTCTTGTTCCATTGTGCTCCTCAAGTAGTTTTTGACTATTTTCAGTTTACTGAAGCTTCTTTGGCTGAAGCAACTGTAACTGGTAAAGTTAGAAAAATCTTCAATGCCATAGTCAAGTTTGGATAAGCATCTTGAAGCCCATGTTTATAAATAATCTGGAGCATTGCCTTTGCATGTGCCGTTTTTAATCCGTCGTCAATTTCCATCACATGGTGCTTGAAGCTTTCTACTTCTTGAAAAAGTTCTTCTTTGTTCAAATCCGTTTTGTAGGAATCCGCGACTTTTTCAGCTTCTAACCTTAGCTCTGCAGCACTCATTTTGTTCATTATTTTTCCATTCAGGAAACTAAATTTAAAGTTTACTTCTTCCAGAGCTGAAAATCGGACATTCATGTCGTTTAAAATGCTGTCAAATATTCCCCTCAATCCCACTTTAAAAACGTCTTCTTGCGATAATCCACTGATCTCATCTTCACACCTCTTGTCAAACATTTTCTTTTTTTTCCTTTTCCATTTTTCCTCAAATTCTTGAGGGACATCAAGG
Organism: Magicicada septendecula; assembly: GCA_034769895.1. Taxonomy (NCBI): domain Eukaryota; kingdom Metazoa; phylum Arthropoda; class Insecta; order Hemiptera; family Cicadidae; genus Magicicada; species Magicicada septendecula. The sequence continues at coordinate 779,693,240 of CM068367.1, forward strand.
CTTTCAGCTATTCTTCTGGCTTCTGAAATAGCATCTTCTGGTGCATTGCTCCTTATTGATTCTAAATCTGTTATTAAGCCCTTGATGTGTCTCACAGCTGTGTCTACGGTGACATCATCCCTTTGTAGGTATTTATTTACGCGATCAATTTTTTGCAGCATTTTGCTCCAGAAGCAGGTTAGGACAATAAATTCAAATTTGCAAATGTTTTGTGCCAAACATCTAGCTTCCGCTTTTGTTTCAGCGTTACAGAGCGAACTTTCGACCAATTCCTCTAAAGCATAATTCAAATCGTTTAAATGCTTATGAAAAACATCCACCGACTCCTTCCTTGCTGACCATCTGGTCTTACTCAGGGATTTTAAGGAAATCGGCACATGCTTCTTTAAAACTTCCCATCTTGAAGTAGAAGATGAGAAAAAAACAAACAGACGATTTACTATGCCAAAAAAAGATTGGGCTTGTGGAGAGAGCTCAGCAGCATGCACACCAACTAAATTTAATGAATGAGCTGAGCATGGTACAAAACATGCCAGCTTATTTTCTGTTAGAATTCGAATTTGAACTCCCTTATAGATGCCGGCCATGTTAGCTCCATTGTCGTAAGACTGGCCTCTGCAATTTTTGATGTCCAATCCGTCATTTTCTAATTTTTTTTAAATTTATTCCGATATTCCTAACCCCGTTTTGTCACGGATAATGAAAAAATCTATAAAACTCTCTGTTATTTCAGGCCCAGTTTCAGTCATTTTCACATACCGAACAATTTGGGTCATCTGTTCTTTGTGGCTTATATCGGGAGTAGCATCAAATATAATTGAAAAATATTTGGCATCTTTCACATCTTTGAGAATATCTTCTCTTACTTTGCTGCTAATTAACGCGAGAAATTCATTTTGAATCTTGTGGGAAAAATACCCAATCTGACCTTTTCTATGGCGATTGATATGATCACGTAAATCAGCATTTTAATGGGAAATCAAATCGATTGTGTTTAAAAACCTCCCACTTTTTGGATCACCAAAATTATCTAGCTCAGATGATCCTCTTAATGGCCCTCCTTGTTTTGCTAAAAAAACTATTGCGTCAATGATACAGCGAAGCACTTGTCGCCAGTGAGTTTCTTCTCTTGCTATATGTTCCTGTAGTTCTTTATCTATTCCTCCCTTTTTCATTGACGTTTCAAGTGATTTCCAAGAACAAAAACAAGCTTGTGATTATGCGAATTTTCATGATCTGGAATTCTTTCACTCACCTTTTTCCATTGGGTGAAACCCTCTTCTTTAGCTAAAAATGACAAGCTAGTTGTAGGTTCTTTAAAAGTTTGTGAAAATAGCCTACACGGGATGCAAAATAGTGCATTTTTAATCTTGCTATAACCTAGCCAGGATCTTTTTACTTGGACTCCATTAGGCAACAGTTTGAAAAACCAGTCCTTTGTGAGGCTACGGCCCTCCCTCATACTTTTACTTAGATCTAGCTCTTGTTCATTATCTTTATCTAACCTCATTTTCGTTATGTAACATCTCTGATGATCAGATATTGTACTTGGCCATGACCCTGGGTCGTTAATATCAAAATCTAACTGTGAGTCCTGAAGCTCTTTGTTTCTATAAATTTTTGAGCTATTATCTATCATGCTCAAAACTGCAGAATCGTCCGTTTTACTGAGAGCTAGCTGTTCAGCGATTTCTATATCTTTAGCAGTACTTACAGTGTCAGTGTTCGTGGCTTCCATATGTACATATTTAGACTGGTCGGCCTCAACTGGATGTTCTTCTCCTTGTGAACCTTCTTCGTCTCGTTGTTGGCAGCTTACCTCACCTAAAAGTTAGAACCGTTTATTGGTCACTATTAGGTAATAGGTTACTATTAGAAAATAAAAGCAAGAACATTCTTTTTAATGGAGGTAGCTTTTGAATTCATAATAGATACATCCTCAATGTTTCCTCATCTTCAAACTTAGACAAAAAAAAATTTTTTTTTTAAATCGTTTTATTGGATCCAAAAGATACGAAAATAAAAATAAAAATAAAAATTGTGAGAAAAAATCTTCTTGTTTTTATTGAAAACATCTCACAACATCGCCCTCGACAACATGGGTTGTTATAACTATCATCAACTTAACTATGAATCTAGATTTACGAAGAGGACAAATCTTGGAAAGGTCTCTATGGGTTGTAAGGTGGGAGAAAGAAGAGAAGCTGAGCTTAACTAAATATTGGAGCCATGGGCGCACCCAAGGGGGAGGTTTGGGTGCTCGAGCCCCACCTCCTTCTCCTCTAAGAGTATAAAAAAATTTCGGTAAAGAGGCCAAGTTAGATCGAGTTGAAATACCTTAGAAAAGGAATAAATCAGGAGTGCTCTAAAAAGCCTTAAATCCTCCGATTCGCGTCTAGTTTTTCTGGGGGAGGGATAAATTGGAACTAGTTGAATTCCGCTCTAGAAAGCCCCAAAAATGCCCAATTTGCGTACAATTTTCAAAATTATTCTATTAAAAGACTAAATTACAAGAAGTGCTCCAGAAAGCTTTAATGCTCCCCAATTTGCGTCTAATTTTCTTGGTTGGGCTAAATTAGAACAAGTTAAATTCTAATCCAGAACAGCGGCGCAGCGAGGGGGGTCAACCCCCCCCCAGAGAAATTAAAAAATATATTTTTTTATGTTGAATGGGCTACATAATAAAGAATTTAAAAAAGTTTAAGAAGTTCTCATATCAAAACATGCTGACAGTGGACTAAGGAGTATTAATGTCAATTCCATGACCGTAAACTGCGACTTTGCAAGTTCACTCGATGAGTGTTTGCCGCCGCTATGTGTAGAATGTAGGAAAATACGCAAATTATTGGGAATGTTTGTAAGCGATCGGCTGACTTCGGCCGTGAGGCGCGCAATAGTGGTGGGGTTTGGGGGATTGAGTGAGTTTCAGTGTTTCCACAAAGAGAATCTCAAATCCCAACCCCCCCCCAGGAGAAATTCCTGGCTGCGCGGTTGATCCAGAAAGCCCAAAAAATGCCCTGGGAAAACAAAATTATATAACGAGCTGAATTCTTCTTTAAAGATCCCCTAACCTCCCCAACTGTTTACGATTTTTAAATCTATTCTAAGAGTGAGTTAAATTACGAGCTGAATTTCGCTGCAGAAAACCTCGAAAACTTCCAATTTCTATCCAATTTTCGAAATTTTCCAATCCCCCCCCCCCGGCCAGTAAACTATCTCAAAATTAGTTGATACGCCCCTGGGTGGAGCGATATATGAACAATAAGGAATTGGAGTTGTCTGTTAATTTTCCCGTAAACAGTTTTGTCATGATAAAAGGCAAACATTTTTAACATTTCAAAGCCTAGCATCAACAATTAATGTTATAAATTAAACTAATTTTTAAAAATTCAAAAAATACTGACTGGGCTTACCTTTTTCTGTCAACCACGACGGCATAAATGATGATAACTGTTTTCATTGTGATGCCGCTCCTTGGCTTTTTTCCTGTATTGTGTTCCAGAAGGTTTCCTTGACATTTTTGTTGTGTTGAGTGACAAATTCGGCTAATGGTACTGAAAAATATAAAGAAAATTAATCTAATTATTCGTATTTATTACAAAAATATCAGCAATGGAACGATTTCACTACTTGCACCTTGCACGTAAATGATAAACTGAGCTACTGAACAGTGGTTTCCTTGGCAACTTTGGCACAATCTTTTCTTTTCCCTCCAAAAATTTATCTGCATTAAACCGCAACGAGCCGGAAGTAGCCGAACACGCTCGAGCACTTACGAAGATCGGTTGTAACTTGTATATGGCCGATTGAAACCGGGCGGGGATAATTCTCAATTAATAATGAATTCTTAACATCTATGTGATATGATTACTGCTTTTTAAATTACATCAAATTAAATAAAAATAAAATTGAAGACGTTAAAAACTAAATCGCACAAATAATGCTTTATTATTTGAAAAATTGTAACATATAGACGATATAGAAAATAATTTTACTATTTCTTCGCTTTTTCGGTGCCCCGTGTCTGGGCTGGCGACTTTGGCGCCCCCCTCCAAGCCGGCGCCCGGGGCACATGCCCCGTCTGCCCCCCCCCTAGTTCCGGCCCTGCAAGCGTCACCATAATATAATGTCAGTCTCGGAACAAAGATGGCGGGTGCGAATACTCTCATTTATAGATCCTTAGTTTTACCTTACAACCTGAACCGGTTTTCACTTTTAAAAAGCTTCTTCAGAGGTTGCCGCTGGTAGCGCTGTCCGTCCTGTTGTGGGCGACGGAATTGAATTTCGAACGATCGATGTTGTGTGTGTGGGGTGAGATATGTTCGAATAATGCGTGCGATTTTAATTGTGTCTGTTCGTTTAGGATGTCGTTTTTATTTGTTTTCGTGTGTTTGTATATTTCCAATTGTTCTAGAGTGTCTAGTTTTCGGCCTTTTGTGTGTACGTGTAGAATGTTCATGTTACTGTCGATGTTTTTGTATGTGTGGTTTGCTTCAACGAGGTGGTTTGCAAAGGTGGATTCTGTAGGTAGTGGAGTGGAGTGCCTTTGTGTGTTCAATGTATCTCTGTTTGAAGCTACGTCCTGTCTGACCTATGTAGAACTTGTTGCAATCTGAGCAATTTAGTTTGTAAACACCAGATAGATCGAATTTGTTTTGTGCTTTGTGTGTTTGTTTTGATAGTGTGTGTTCTGTTTTGTTAGTGGTTTTGTAAGCGATTCTGTATCCTGCTTTTTTGAATTTGTGGGCAATTTTTTCAGTTTGTTTGTTGATGTATGTTAATGTTATGAATTTGTTGTTTTCTGTCTTTGTCTGTTTTTCGTTTAGTGTTTTGTGTAGGAGTTTATTGACTATTGTTCTGTCGTATCCGTTAGATTCCGCTAGATATTTTATCGTGTTTAGTTCGTCTTTGTAGTCTTTTTCATCTAAGGGGATGTTGTTAAGTCTATGTATCATGGTTCTGAAGGCAGCTAGTTTGTGTTGTATTGGGTGATTGGAGGAGTTGTGTATTAGTGTGTCAGTTGTAGTCGGTTTTCTGTATATACTGAATTTGTGCCTGTGTTCAAGTTTTGTGATGGAGAGGTCTAAGAAGTTTATGGTATTGTTGTGTTCATATTCGGCAGTAAAGGTTATGTTTTTATGTATTTTGTTTATGTGCATTAGTAACTGTTCACATTGTCTTTTGTTTCCCCTGCATAGTATTAGAATGTCATCAACGTATCTGTGCGAATATAGTATTTTATGTGAGTGTCTGTCATTGTTTGTAAGGATTTTTGTTTTTTATAAGTCTTGGAGGAAGAGTTCTGCTAGAATGCTGGATATGGGGGAGCCCATGGGTAGACCATCATTCTGTGTGTAATATTTATTGTTCTAAGTAAAGTAGTTTTGTTTTGTGATAATGTTCAGAGTTTCTGTTATTTCGTTGATAAGTTCGTCTGGTGTGTTGTTCTGTTTGAGTTCGTTTTGTAGGATGCTGATTGTTTCAGAGATGGGGAAGGGGATGTTTGTGTACAGGTTTTTAATGTCAAAGGAGGCTAATGTGGCATTATGGGGGATGTGTAGCCTATGTCTTTTATTTTTGTTACTAGGTCTGTGTTGTTTTTTACTGCAATGTTGTTGTCTAGTTGTGTGTGTTGTCTGATAATTTTGTCTAGATGTTTTGCGAGTTTGTATGCAGGGGCATTACGGTAATTGATAATGGGGACACAATTCAAATCGCACGCATAATTCGAACATATCTCACCCCACACATACAACCTCGATCTTTCGAAATTCGATTCCGTCGCCCACAACAGGACGGACAGCGCTACCAGCGGCAACCTCTGAAGAAGCTTTTTAAAAGTGAAAACCGGTTCAGGTTGTAAGGTAAAACTTTATGTTTTTACTCATAAAAAACTTTATGTTCCGAGTCGTTAATGAAATAGTTGTATTTACTGACTTTCCTTTTTGGCTCGTGGTGCATAACGTTAAAAACTAGAGTAAACACTACATTCGCATTTGAAATAAAACGTTATTTTGGTTAAAATTCCCTTTAATTTGTTACAACATATGAATTTTTGCGACAATTTGACACAATTTTGACCCCTTACGTTTTTTGCCTACGCAACCCTATTTTGGGGGGGGATCAATCTCAAAAAACCATAGGCCTCTGTAGGGTTCATATATGGACATACATGCCAAGTTTTACGAAAATCGGTTGATGCGTTCCAAAGTTATAGTTTAGCATACCCCAAACAAACAAATAGTTGGACAGACAGATAAATGCCAAACGTTCGAGTTTAAATAGGTTTCTCGCTTAATAGTTAAACAGTTACTCGCTTGGCTCGTTAAAATAGCCTGTTTACAAAATTAAATTAGTAGAGGGAAAATGCCGGTTCAAACTCACAAAGGAATGCCGCCTTCTTAAAAAACACTAAAAAAACACTAAAAAACATGATCTCAGAGATGACGCCGCCACCGCTGGACCCGCAGCATCCCGATGGACCACAGCACCGCGAATAAATTTTTTTATTTTTTTAATTTTATTTTTTTATTTTTTTTAATTAAATTGATTTGGTGGGATGAGGTTCAATGGACCACCAGCATCCGTGAATATACTTTTTTATTTTTTTAAGAAAGCTGATTTGCATATCAGTGGGTGGTGTTGGGTGGGAGGTTTTTTTATTTCATATCAGTGGGTGGGGGGTGATTCCAACTCGAAGCATTATAGTGTATACTAAAATATATGATCAGTTGTACCAACCTTTGCATGAGTTCAAATTTGTTGTGTGTTATAATGTATATTAAATCTATATGATCAGGTGTACCAACCTCTGTAGTATTATTATAGTGTATAGATATTTTATATGAGCAGGGTTGTCAACATTTTCTGCGGTGGGGGGGGAGGGAAATTCAAATATGTGTTATATAGTGTATATATTAAAATATATGATCAGGGTTACCAATCTTAAATTATTGTGTGCGTGTATAGAGCAGATCTGCCAACATTTCTTTCTCTTCTGTGGTGGGAAATTCAAACTATATATGATCATAATTGTTACTCTCTCTCTCTCTCACACGGTGTGTATGTCTCTCTCTCTCTCTCTCGTTGTCAAACGTTATGCTCACCGGCATTATAGTGTATATTAAAATATATGATTAGGTGTACCAACCTTTACATGAGTTCAAATTTGTCGTGTGTTATAATGTATATTAAATCTATATGATCAGATGTACCAACCTCTGTATTATTCGTCCTCTCACTCCCTCTCTCTCTCTCTCTCGCTCTCTCACACGTTGTGTATGTCTCTCTCTATCTCTCTCTCTCACTCTCTCTTGTTGTCAAACCGTTCTCCTCTCTCTCTGTGGTCAGTACCGAGCGCATGTATATGAAATTAGAAAGTTTATATTTATTCGGCAAATATTAACGTCCTCTCACTCGCTCTCTCTCTCTCGCTCTCTCTCTCTCTCTCTCACTCTCACTTGTTTCAACTGTGTCAACAAATAGTAACGTCCTCTCTCTCTCTCTCTCTCTCTCTCTCTCTCACTTTCACACGTTTCAACTATGCAAGGTTCCATACCCTTTCTCCTGTCTCCCTCTCGTACATTGAGTAGTCGGTGTGATGAATAAATAATTTTAGCCCTCTCTCTCTCTCTCGTTGTCAAAACGTCGTCTTCATTTTTCAATGTATTAAATAATTAATAAATAGTTTTATAATGCAGTCAGTGTGATTGATCCTTGTTAGAAATATATATATTTGGCGTCAATGAGCTACTTACCTGTTATGTTGTTACAGATGACAAATCCATACGTTAACGGCTTAGCAATCTGGTACAATAGTTCTGTTTTAAGGTTGCAGTTTACACACACACACACACACACACACACACATAGGTTCAGTAGTGTATAGCGAAATAAATTAAAATTATACACACACACATGAAAACGGCGGCTGAAATTCATACAAATCTTCTGATGTAACAAGTTCACAAAAAATAAATTAATTGTACACATGTTCAGAGGTGTAGAGTGAAATAAAATAAAGTCATAATTTGTTTAAATGATTAAATATATTTTAACATTCACAATATAAAATTCACAATTAAATAAATATATTAGAAATTGATATTTTTCGAAAGTTTATATATAATTGTGTGTCGTACTTGTAGAAGAAGCAACCTGCAACATAACAATACAACAACAACATTAAAATCATGTTAAATATCACACACACAGATGCACACGCAACGCGCGCACATACAGACGCATACGCAACGTAATCACACACACACACACACATACATACGCATACGCAACGTAACCAAACACGCAACGCGCCCACACACAGACGCAAACGCAACGTAATCATACACATACATACAATGTGTACACGTTTGGTTTGAATCATGTAGGGCCAATAAACAGATAACAGATTTAAATATGCTATAGTCATTGTAAGACGTTACAATCATTGAAGTGTTTAATAAGTAAATTGTATGTATGTATATATCACTGAATAATAATAATATAATCGTTCTAGTGTTAACGTTTGCTGCAACAGGTAAAGCAGTTACAAATAATTACATATAGGTTCAGAGGCGTATATTGAAATAAATTAATGTGTCGTACTTGTAGAAGAAGCAACAACAACATTAAAATCATGTTAAATATCACACACACACACACACACACACACACACACACACACACACACACACACACACACACACACACACACACACACACACACACACACACACACACACACACACACACACACACACGCACACGCATACGTAACGTAATCACACACATACATACATACAACGTACACACGTTTGGGTTACACCACACGTGCACGCACACACACACACACAGACGTACACGCACACATACGCAACACGTGCACACGCACACACACACATACAGACAACGTGCATACGAATCATGTACATGTAGGTCCAATAAAACAGATAACAGATAACAGATTTAAATATGCTATAGTCATTGTATGTATGTATGTATATATCACTGAATAATAATAATATAATCGTTCTAGTGTTATCGTTTGCTGCAACAGGTAACGCTGTTTACAAATAATTACATATAGGTTCAGAGGCGTATAGTGAAATAAATTAAAAAAATTGTTTATTAAAAGTAGTTTGTCACCTTAACGAGATACAATTTCCACATGCGCTGTCTGGTTCTTCATCCCTCGAAACACAAGATGTAGGTCGCTGGGATTTATATGACGGAGTTCTTCATCTGTAAAGACGTCAGCATACCTCTTAGGTAGATATACACGATAGCGGCGCTCACAATCTTCCAACGTTACAAGCACAGACTTCCCATATCGCGTGTCCACATGCAACATGTTAACGATCGGATACTGTTTGTCCACTGTTAATTCTGCACAACGTTTGTACTCAATAGCAGAAACTGCGTTGAATTTTGTGATAAACGACATTATTTATGAGAAGTGAAGACGTCTGTATCAAGCGAGGTGGAACCATACAATGTCAGAATATTCGCTACAAAGAAGACTAGTGAAAGGAATGGTGTGGCCATCAGGAAAGTTCACTTTCATCGCCTGAAGCTTTGCATGTACATACACACAGGCAGAATTAGCGCTGTTACAAAATATATATATTAGGAAAGTCCACAGAAATAGTTATCGCCAGATCCGTTCTAAATAAGTTAATGTCTTTTCAAATAGTATTCTCTGCACTACAGTCAAACATACGCACACACAGTGATAAAAAAATTGTGTATTAAAAGTAGTTTGTTATCTTAACAAAGTACTGTTATCCTACGCCGTTTTTCCTCATGCCACGAAACACGAGATGTAGATCGCTGGGGTTTTATAAATTGTTTATTAAGTCTTTTAGAAATGGTCTTATACTTGAGCTTGGCCTGTTGACTATTGCTTTTAATTTTGTAATTTCTACAGGTGTTAACCGTTTCGGAGAAAAAAACCATTTATGGAGAAGATCCTCCTCCTCTTGTTTTGATATGGTATTTATTCTATGATCCATCCTTCTTGTTCCTATAATAATAACAGTACCTGCTTCATTATCATATACATTATGTGCTATATATAAATATATACATAAGGCTTTCAACACACACACATCATAAATCCAGAACAGGAAAGGTATTATAACAAATATTACGAAAACAAGTACGTATGGTCACGTACATAGATCAACGTTTAAACAAACAGATTAATACCTGAATAAATTTTTTTTTTAAAAACAGGACAGCGTATTATCTATATAACGTTCTGTTTCAGATAAGAATAGTTTGAATATAAAATGAAAGGGTACGTTGTATTTTGTTATGAGAAAATGCATTTCTAAATTTCGTTACATTTGACAAAAGATCTTACTGATCAGACGTATGAGTAATTATATTAATCCTTATGTAGAAAATACGCACGCATTCGTAAAATATAGCACTCAGGTGTAGGGCAATTAATCCTTTTTTGTATTGAACGTATTTAAGTAGGTCTACTCGTGATATCAGTAAATTCTGTCTAAATGTATAGTACATAAACGTAGCCAGTAATCGCTTCTTGAGTTACTCAATTGATGTTCATGTTAAACGATTGATGACTCATGTAATAATACAGATTAACCTCGTATAATAATAATGACAGGACAGTGTATTTAGAACACTTAAAATTGGAAATCTACAAACTCATCAAAAATATCTGTCAAACAAAAACACCGTTCTTGACAACAGTAACTGACCTAAGCACATGTGCTTCATTAGGCAACAGACCAAAAAATCAAATAGACGACTATAAGCACAATTTAAATAAAATCTGAATATTCAATAAAATTATGTTTTTTTTTTTTTTTTTTTACTTAGTAACATATGCAAATCTTTTACTTACCTCTTAAATGTTGTTGTTGTTGTTATACACAATAGTCGATTGTACGATGAGTGTCTCATACAAATGAGAAATAGTGACATGTCGTCTTGTGTGTATATATATATATCATACGGCGGTAGCGTACACGTTTGAAAGTTGATACACATTAAATTCTCTCTCTCTCTCACACACACATTACAGAGATTGATATTAATTGCATGTATGTTCAGAGGTTTGGTGTCTAAATCGATGCATTTTACTTTCACTTTCTAATTTGACACATGGCTTACTTCCATACATAAATAGCTATCGTCTACGAGTGTTGCTAAACGAAATTAAAAAATGTTGTAATACATAACGTCCTATGAAATAAATAAATATGGTATGTTTTTAGGACAGCCAAAAGCATGAAAGTATTATTTAAATCTGTATGGAAGTCATATATAAATATCGAGTCAGCGCGACACAACGTAACATGATTCATGTCAACGTCGTATGTATGTGTGTGCGTGTGCGTCTATGTGTTCGTGTGTGTGCGTGTTTGGTTACGTTGCGTATGCGTCTGTGTGCGTGCACGTCGGATGTGTGATTACGTGTGCGTCTGCATTATCGTTATTTTGACTGAGCTATGTTTCTACCCTAGAAATTTCGATGTTTGTGGACATAGTATGTCATTCGTAGACGATAGAGTGGAAAGAAGGTGACAAACCTATGAAGGAACATGAAAAAGTTTCATCTACATGACAATTTCTAAACGATGTTAAGAGTGAGACTTTTCATACACGCACCAATAGACATAGTATGTATGACTCAAACGTTAATTCGCATCAGCAAGTTTGCACGCTACATAATTACAAAAATAATTTCTTAACTGTGACAATTGGTATTGAACTTTTTACCTTGTTCAGTCTGCTCCTCCCCACGTTCCTGCTGAAGGTTAGCTAGTCGTGGTTTTGGACTTGATAATGATTGAGACACTGAAAGGCCTCGTCCGAAGCATGACAGGTAGCAGTTCAGCAAGTAAGCACGACAAAGTTGGAATTACAGAGACTGCTTATTTAAATAACAATTAAGATGAATGAAGATGATTCGTCAATTTGATACCTGAAGGAAGAGAGAATGTACAGGTGAACATATGGACGTAGACTTGTCAGTTTGGCTATTCCTGCCGTTACCTCGACACTTCGAGCTGTTACGACTTTTTTAACTCTACAGTCACATTAAATTTGTAAAGTGGGCAACCAGAGTATCCTATCGAGGTAACAACGTCTCTTTCTGCTAAAACCTCTGTGTAGTAGTCAGTGAGTTGACGGAAGAAACGGTAATGGAAGTAATCATAATCAGCTGGAAGGATTAAACAAAGGATGGTGTGTTCCGGCCTCAAACAATTAAAGAGTCTAGAGCTGGCCACTCCAGCGCTTCCTCGAACGCCCCAAACCTCTCCGTCCTTTCTGCTTGTAGTTCCATAATTATTTGGGAATGCGGCAGTCATCCATTCGGCAAAGATGTTCCCACCAATTCAGACGATACTAGACAATCCTGTCGCGTATACTCATAATATTCTGTTAATGACGTATATATATATATATATTACATTTAATATTTATAATTAAATTTACCTCAAGTAGGTCATCATTACATGACGCAACGGGAGTGATAGGTTTGTTACACGTTGTGTGTTAGGTTAAAATGCGGTCCATTAATTAAATTTACCTCAAGTAGGTCATCATTACATGACGCAACGGGAGTGATAGGTTTGTTACACGTTGTGTGTTAGGTTAAAATGCGGTCCATTCACGTTTCATGTTAGGTTAAAATGCAAACAAACACACACACACACACACACACACGTGTATGTTATTTAAATTATTATTTAAATAACATACACACGTGTTAGGCTGCAGCCTAATATTAATTGTGAATTTTATATTGTGAATGTTAAAATATATTTAATCATTTAAACAAATTATGACTTTATTTTATTTCACTCTACACCTCTGAACATGTGTACAATTAATTTATTTTTTGTGAACTGTTACATCAGAAGATTTGTATGAATTTCAGCCGCCGTTTTCATGTGTGTGTGTATAATTTTAATTTATTTCGCTATACACTACTGAACCTATGTGTGTGTGTGTGTGTGTGTGTGTGTGTAAACTGCAACCTTAAAACAGAAGTATTGTACCAGATTGCTAAGCCGTTAACGTATGGATTTGTCATCTGTAACAACATAACAGGTAAGTAGCTCATTGACGCCAAATATATATATTTCTAACAAGGATCAATCACACTGACTGCATTATAAAACTATTTATTAATTATTTAATACATTGAAAAATGAAGACGACGTTTTGACAACGAGAGAGAGAGAGAGGGCTAAAATTATTTATTCATCACACCGACTACTCAATGTACGAGAGGGAGACAGGAGAAAGGGTATGGAACCTTGCATAGTTGAAACGTGTGAAAGTGAGAGAGAGAGAGAGAGAGAGAGAGAGAGGACGTTACTATTTGTTGACACAGTTGAAAGAAGTGAGAGTGAGAGAGAGAGAGAGAGAGCGAGAGAGAGAGAGCGAGTGAGAGGACGTTAATATTTGCCGAATAAATATAAACTTTCTAATTTCATATACATGCGCTCGGTACTGACCACAGAGAGAGAGGAGAACGGTTTGACAACAAGAGAGAGTGAGAGAGAGAGATAGAGAGAGACATACACAACGTGTGAGAGAGCGAGAGAGAGAGAGAGAGGGAGTGAGAGGACGAATAATACAGAGGTTGGTACATCTGATCATATAGATTTAATATACATTATAACACACGACAAATTTGAACTCATGTAAAGGTTGGTACACCTAATCATATATTTTAATATACACTATAATGCCGGTGAGCATAACGTTTGACAACGAGAGAGAGAGAGAGAGACATACACACCGTGTGAGAGAGAGAGAGAGTAACAATTATGATCATATATAGTTTGAATTTCCCACCACAGAAGAGAAAGAAATGTTGGCAGATCTGCTCTATACACGCACACAATAATTTAAGATTGGTAACCCTGATCATATATTTTAATATATACACTATATAACACATATTTGAATTTCCCTCCCCCCCCACCGCAGAAAATGTTGACAACCCTGCTCATATAAAATATCTATACACTATAATAATACTACAGAGGTTGGTACACCTGATCATATAGATTTAATATACATTATAACACACAACAAATTTGAACTCATGCAAAGGTTGGTACAACTGATCATATATTTTAGTATACACTATAATGCTTCGAGTTGGAATCACCCCCCACCCACTGATATGAAAAAAAAAACAACCTCCCACCCAACACCACCCACTGATATGCAAATCAGCTTTCTTAAAAAAATAAAAAATTATATTCACGGATGCTGGTGGTCCATTGAACCTCATCCCACCAAATCAATTTAATTAAAAAAAATAAAAAAATAAAATTAAAAAAATAAAAAAATTTATTCGCGGTGCTGTGGTCCATCGGGATGCTGCGGGTCCAGCGGTGGCGGCGTCATCTCTGAGATCATGTTTTTTAGTGTTTTTTAAGAAGGCGGCATTCCTTTGTGAGTTTGAACCGGCATTTTCCCTCTACTTAAATTAGTTGTTAAAAAGAAATAAAATATATGAAAATTAAAAAAATTCGTTTTTTCTTTACAAACCATAGGTGCCTTTCTGGATATATTCAAATTGCTCATAAGGAGGAGGAAGTCGCAATCACAGAGTACGAATATATCGTACGGATGTCGGAATCACCGTAAAGGATACTACATTCAACATTCTGACGTCACATGACATATTGGGGAAGACAGGGAATTTTCACTCGTATGTTTTAGTTATCCAAAGTTAAAGTTACAGGATTATAATTTTTAAAGTGTATAATCTAAAAATCATTATTAACCGTCATTACACAAATTTTTAAATTACTTTAGCCATAAACAAAGCTGTAAAAAATAGAGTAAAAGTAAACTGTACATTTCAACTTTTATTGAAATTTAAAACATAACTCATCGTACTTCCGTTGTTAATTGACGTAAAAGGGTGGTTTTGCTTCAAACTGTAGCTTAATATAGGCTACCAGTAAGACGATGGACTTCTTAATTTATGTCTAAAAGTTGGTCTGTTAGAAACTTTTTTGTTGCTAGAGAAAGGTATGACCTGTAAGCGAATGAAATTATAAAAATCAATTGAATTTAATTTTTATTCAATTTGTAAGACTTTAGCTTAACAGGTTTTGAAAACAGACGTGTTTCTATAGAGTGTAAAGTAAACGCGCGACCAGCTCTTGGGCGCCATAAAGAGTACACAACACATAACGTTTGTACGGTTCACGTAAGATGCTGTCCATATTACTTTTTATAATATTTTTCTGAGTACTTTATAAATTATAACGAAGGCATTACTTTGATTTATAATAGTTTATTTGAGCATTAAGTAGGCTTATAAAGGGAGCACTGCGTTTGCTTGGTATAAGACTATAAATTACTTATGCTTCGTATTAGGTTACTAATTAATAACTGCTACACGTTCATAATAGTTATGTTTTATTTTATAACGTGTGTATGTAATTCTGTTCGTATGTATGTATGTATGTATGTAATTCGAATTCTGTTAAGGAACCGTTTTTAATTACTCCTCTACGCAAATAGTGTGTGTATAAAAGGTGTGTTCGTTATGTAGCACTGTTTGAGCGGGGTATCTTTCCACCCGTGGCTGGATTGCAGCATCCGAGTCGAGTGGAGCCCAATGGTTGCCAGAAGATAACTTAATACTGGTTTAGTCGACAGGTTCCTAATACGGGAAGGGTAACCGCCAACGCAATTATTCGCTAGAAGGCGGGGGATGAAGAATTAATATGGCACAGCTAGTGTAACCGATTCAGGCGACAGGATTTACCTGTCTCAGGCCCAGTTAGTAGATGCCTTGAGGTGTCAGTCTCTCCCCACGAGGCGGAGAGCCCGCGAAAAAAGCAGCAGCAAGCAGTGTATTCACTGTGCTTGGAAGGAAGACTCAGAGTAAAATGAAGAAAGACAGGTGATGGAAGGTCAACTCCAGGGCTCCTAACAAGAAATTAGGTACGAGGATGTCTTTATGGCGGGTCATCGTGAATCGCCCGAGTGTGTTTAACCTGGATCCGAGCTGGAGGTTCTGCGGCGCTAGTGGTCATCAGGTAGGGGAAAGAGGAGGTTGCAGCTGCAGCAAAGAGAATTACAGCCAACGGCTGGACAAAAGGACTCGAAGATCTCCAGGAATTGTATAATTTCTGACAAACCAAGAAGATCATGATAAGAAGAGGACGTTTTTCGATTGGGAACGTCCAGCCTACACCTGTTGGTAGTCAACAGAAGCGACCACCATGGAGGAGCCGCATATGTCAGTACAAGCCTAAGAAACAGAAAATGAATGGTTACTTTTGTGCGCAGAGCCAAGCAGTTGCGACATGAGGGAAAGATAAATAATTTGGCTCGGTAACCTTAAGCCTTGTTGAGGGCTTCAGTCATGTGGGCTGTGTTCGTTAGTCAGTTTGTTCCATTATAATGCTGAAACGGCTTATAGTAGGCCTACAGGTTTGTCACTTACACCTTTTCAGTTCGCTACTAATGTAATTCATGTGAAACGTAAACATGTAAGAATTGCATCAACATGCAGCATTGTTGTTGCCAGATGAACACAGATATCGCAACAAACTGGATGTATTCAAACTGCTGCAAGGCAGAAGGAGGCGGAGTCATTGTAACAACAATGCTTTGTTTGTGGATTCGAAACAAAGAGTGCGCCTCTAAAACAGACATTTTAATTGCTCACAAGGCGCTATTGAAAACATAAATACGTGCAACTATAATCGGTTTCTTCGTGAAGGAAACTAGAACAGGTCTATTATAGCATGCAGTCTAGGTTTCAGAGGCCTCTTGCCATTCGCTCATAACGTAATATTGAACATTTTTAGTTAAAAAAAAAAATTGTTGACATTGCTAAACCGTGCAGCCTATTGTTGTCAAACATACAACGTGTGAACCGCTAACTGGATATATTCAAATCGCTCACAAGCACAATGCGGATGAAGGCGGAGCCGCTGTAAAGATACCTATTGAATTACGGAGGACAAAAAATTAGACCTATTAGGACTATGTAGTGCGCATGCACTGGATTGGAGAAGGCTTTTACCCACATCGTTCATCACAAAATCTTGAAACCTGTTAAGTACATTTAATAATCCATCCGGCAGACACTTGAATTCCGATTTTTTCAAGTTAATTTATTGGCTTTCTTTATAAGTTTCATTGAAAACATGCAATCTACGTTTGTTGTTTTATAATAGTAATTAGCGTTCCACAGCATGGAAGTCAGTACCTACTTTAATATTAAATCTATGTCAGTTTGTTTACTCCTAGTGAAAACTTAAATTAGTATTCCAAAAGGAAGATAGGCCTATAAGTTCTCTTCTTTCTTATTTTCTTTTAAACAGTAACGCTTTAATAAAGTCAGAGTGTAAAGTAACACTGTTAATACTTTTAGTTTCAATTTACTTCTTATAACAAATTATATAATGCAGGTGTATGTATAATAGGTATATAATAACAAGTATTTGTACCTGTTATTTTTTGGAACGGTTTCATTTCTACTTGTGACTTTCAAATACCAGTTTAGCACACGTCTGTCTAATACATAAGGTTAGGCCTCTACCGCAACGAATTGCTATTGGCTGGTAAAATGCAGACGTGGGAGCAGGGTCTGCGCGACGATTACATCTCAATATGAAAATGTTATTTTTTGCTTACTACAGTTGGTTTAATATTCATATTTTTATTTACTGCATTTATTTTATTGTCTAGGGTATGTAATAATGTTATGTAAAACGAATATTTGCTCAATTTAAATGTGTACCCGTTTAATATTAATCATATAGCAACTGAAGATGCGGTAGGTACAGGATTTCCTATAGACCTAAATGATTACAAATAAAAATACGATAAGCTAGATATTAGAGGAAATAATACCAAGACATCTTGTTAAAAATAAAATATAGTAATTCGATCTGTCTGGATAGAGTATAAGCAAAGTCCGTTGATCAGCGAAGTAAAATTTAGTAAACTGATTAAAGTAGTAAGACTAATTGTTTCATCTAGGCCTACCTGTAGGCCTGTTTGTTAGACTTTTTGCATTCGACCGCATACAAAAACAAACTACATGACTACATTAAAGTACATGACTGAAAAAAATTGAAAGTTATAACCATTAAACCTCTTTACACTATTTTTAGTTTCCTACATTCTATACCCCTTTCCGTGATAATTTTTTGTAAAGCCTATATTAGAGTTTATAAAATCGTATTACAGTACAATAGGCTTTGTTACCTCTCTTCATGTTTTTATTATAGAATTTCTTTATAGTTTTGATAAAAAATATACCACTATTTAGTCACACGCGCGCGCGCATTGTGCGTTTTGTTCTTTTCAACCACAACTTCCCGTCACACTTTATCTATGCTTAGGACTAGCTACATTCTGTAACAAATAAATTTGAAATATTAATATTACAGAATATAGACGGTTTAAAAATTTTGGGCTAATTATAGTTCGTTTTTGTCGGCTAGTGAATTCAAGAGTCCACTGGCCAGTTACTTCTTAGACTTCTACTCAATTCAAAGTACAAACCAGACAGCGGCTGGTTAAGTTCCGCCTTTCTCCAAAGAACAATACTGCATGTAATATCCTCCTCATCATTGTAAAAGAAGCAAAATATTAATTTCTGTGTTGTTCTTACTACAGACGATGGATTACAGATCATTGGAGCGACTTTTATTCTGTGCTGCTGCTGCTGCTTTCATGCAGCCATTCATGAAAAAAGACGAATGAACATTCTCGCCCTGGCGTATATTTTTACGACTTGTGCTGGCGCCTCAGGAAGTTTACTTAAAATTCCTGTAGATATATCCTTTACCTTACTATTATCCTTTTACCCTCACACAAACTATCTGGCCCACTTACATCTCTAAAAATTATTTCACATTGTGAAATCTTGTGCAGACAGTCTTCTGAAGGAACAAGAAGACCTCCTGGAGACAAAAACTCTATCCACCAAAAGTACTGGATGGAGGGGGAAGTATATTTTCAGACGGTGTTCCCTTTGAAGAATCACATTTTGTTCCACGATAAACATTTTGGCGGAACCCCTCAATAGAGTAGTCTGCTCCGTCAGTTATTGTAGGAATATCAGAGTTGTATAAAATGACAAACACAAATCTTCCATTTCAGTTGATCCTTCAATCAAAGATTGCAGCTCGCTCGTGTCAGGTAAGATGCCCTGCAAGAGATGAGAAATCACGATTTCTTGATTATCGTCTTGAACAACAGGTACTTACTTCGAAAAAGGTAATTTATTGGTATTTTGACCCACAAGAAGTAAGTCGACGGTGGATTAACGAAAAATTGTCCAGTACCTCAGCATTTGTGAGAAAAGATATTCCAACAATCATGAAAAGGCATGCAGTTAAATTAAAAGTGAGTTTATTTTTGTACGTATGTATTAGAAAGAAAGGCCAAATAATGAATTGATGGTCATCATGAAACCTTATGAAATGGCAACAAATTCTGACATTCCCTTACGCGCATTGTTGCACAACATGTCACATTTTATTACGTATGCCTTCGTGTACTATGTGATGAGTGTCATATCCGGAAAGCAAACGTTTATTATCCGAGTAACCTCTTCTTGAATTTAAAATATAGGGTAAGGGTGCCTAATATGGTGATTGTTTGAATTTGCCCTATTTTCATATAAAGTGTCCATTTGAATTACTGTCAGTATACTCTTACGAATCTGCCTAGCATTACTGACACTTTTACATTCCAGAGCTTATGAATATTTCAATGACAGCAGATCTTTGTCGAGTTGTGAGTTTTGAGGTTATGACGTGTTCACTGTTCTGCGATTTGTATTTTATTTTATTCTGAATAACTAAAAATGAATTAGCCTGTACCTATGTCACATAGTGGATGTATTCTACTTTGCTCCTAGTATTCAGTGATTAAATTATAAGTTTCATTTTATTTTGTTGTGCAATGTAATAATACCTTAAGTTATGAGAACGAAAAATTAAAACTTTTTTTGCACAGTGCCAAAGGTTAATGCGCCATCTTCATAAAAAAAAATAACCACAAACAGACAGTAATGAGATAACTAAAAAATGTTGTAGCTCTTCTGCCATTAAAAGTGCAGTTTACAAAGTGAAAAGTGGGGATATGACATTATATAGGAATCATACTACTATAGTGTTTCATGGACCACCTGACAAAAGACAAGAGTCTTACGACTATTTACTGTAGATAGGCTTTATAATGATTGAAAACGTAAAGTTGATTCGTCTGCAAAGCGCTTGAATGTTACTGACGGTGAGTTTAGTTGCAACACATCTTAAGAATGACTAAAATCTGCAGAGCGTCAGCCTACAAATGAGGATAATTATCGGTCCTGCAAGATTTGTAACAGCTGTCAGCAGTGATGTGAAAAAAAATACAAAAAATGGATTCAGTTTCATTTTGTTTGTTACACTTGCCATGAAATGTGTCAGTCGCAGAAACTTTATCGAGTTACCACAGATTACATGTGTGATACCTGTTGTAAAGAACACAGGCCGATGGGGTAATAAAATGAAAATCTACAGTGATATCTTTGTCTTTCGTGAAGTTCCCTTTCTCTCGTTTCTTAACTACTACCTTAATATTATTTACACATAAATAAATATTCTTTATTTATCTATTTATTACTCTTAGTTTCCGTAACTTCACAACATCGTGGCCCGACTGATTACATTTGCATACTCTAACTATATTAGTTAGCTTTCTGCACTTTCTTTAACCCTTGTAAAGAACCCTTTCAGTTCGGCGCCGTTGTGACTGTGTTACGTATTTATCCCTATATCCCTTAATTCTACTACAGTAATCTAAAGTTGATCCCATACTCAACCTTAGATTCTTTCTTAATACTAATATCTTATTCTACTGAGACAAGCGGAATTTCACGAAGGGGTACATTTATTTACTTTTAAACAATCAGCTGTTACAATGCAAGAGGGGTTAAACACTTTACACTAGACGCATTGTATTATACACTGGGGTGGTGTTTATTGTTTAGCGATGCTGCCATTTATAATAATAGGGGATGGCTTACTACAATATTTCCTGCACGAACGAGTTTGTCTCTTACTGGCAAGCTGGGGGAATTATTTTGAACAGGCCACGACCGGGCGTTTACACGATTCAAAGGTACATTTTTTATTATTATTATTATTATTCTTAGTTTACTACTACACTTTTCACTTTTATTACACTTTTTTTTTTATTTAAGCTATTATTAAACATTTTTATTTAAAGTACTTATTATTTATTTTATTTCAAACACTTATAAAATTTGAATTCCTATAAACACACATATATATATCTAGTACTACACATAGAATCTTATATTAATTAATTATATTAAAATTATCTCAAATCAATTCAATTTTCTGTACTGCTAGATATTATCTGTCGAAACAAAGTGATAATATTATTTTATAGTGGAGAGAAATTTCACACGCGAAGAGTTCATTGCCTTTATAATAGCACACAGGATCAGCTGTTTGGGGGAGTCTTATTGTTTGCGTAGGGGTGGTTTAACAAAGTAGAGTGGTTCGGACAATCTCAAACACGATTATTTCCTGTTCTGAACTGTCTGTTATGTCTGCGAGGGAAGGTTTGTATGGGATTCCCTATACGTACAAAGGGGAGGGTACATTTCTCGACACGTATTTAACATGAACCAGCCTGTCAATACCGACAGGTTAAAAATGGAATATTTTTACCAGAAAGGACTTGTTTATTACGTTAATGTCCCAATACTAATGTTATTATTTCTTAATTAAAACTTTACTTATTTATTTGTTCACAAATTCAGAGTGAATAAATTTATATACTGTATTCTACAGAGTTACTGTTAATTGATTATCACAATATACACAATATTTGTACACAAAAGCACAGTATTGCAATTTTATGTGTACCAACAATTCAATTCTTTTGTGCAAAGCAGTGGCACAATTTTATATGTGTCACCCTGTACACAAAATTATTATTAATTAGACAACAGCACAATACACAATTATTCTTACAAAAGCAGAGTGGCGCAATTTTATATGCGTCACTATGCTTACAAGTTTTTTACGTATATAAATTAGCAGAGTGGCGCAATTTTATATGTGACACTCTGTAAACAATTAACTTTTAATTTAAAGCAGCAGAGTGGCGCAATTTTATAACGTCTCCCTTGTCAAGACATTATAAACATCGGGAACCAGTTCAATTGTTGGCTGTTAATTAAACTAGCTGCCGTTGTTAGTAAAATTTACTTACCAACAAATTATAACAAAGTATATATCAGGAATTAGTCAAGGGTTACATAAATTTATTCACTCTCTGGGTATTAGCGAAAACATCTCTTTATTCTTATATTTTAACTAAGTATAATAATAATGGCTTTAATGGTCATCCTTTAATTTCTTACTAACTTTACTTTTTGTAAAAGAAAGATTCTAATAATTGCTGCATTAAATATTCTTTAAATTAATATTCTTTACTCTTTTTATCTCAAAAATTTCAGCTATGTATTATTTCAAGTACCACGGATCCGGGTCTCAACTTTGCAATATTCTAATATATCACAACTTCGTCCAAACTATTTGAAGAATTGTCCGGTGTAAATTTTCAGAATTACTTTACCTCTAAACATCGTAATGTTATTACTATATCATTACAGAGATTACAAATATTTATATGTTAATATTTAAGTTATCTAAAAGTCTTTACAATAAAATTTACTGTTCTTTTGTTTCGTTTTGTTTAAAAACAAGTTATGCACAAATGTTATGATTTAATATCACCTGAATAGAACGTGAGTTTGCTGTGGGCATCCGTGATGGTCTTCTTCAGTAGTCCTCTTGGGTGTGATATGATGTTCCTCTTGATGGTCCGTTTGGTTTATTGTTTCCGAATAGTAGTCTAGGTCATGACGATTGGCTTCTGCTACTAGAAGTTCATACTGTTGTTGTTGTAACTTTCTTCTTCTGGAGTCGGTTGTTCATATTTTACTTATTAATTGTTCTTATTTTAGCAGCACTAAAAGATGGTAAGGAACATATCTTACCACTTACGGTTTGTTAAGAGATGTGTCGGCTAAGTTTTGCCTTTTTTTACATATTTACTAATATTTGCTTCACTCATTACATTACTAAGTGTTTAGTTATTTTCCAACGCTAGATTGAGTCAAATCAAAATAACAACTGACGAGTGTTTGTATAGTAGTTCAGCGGTATACATCTAAATTTAACTGGACAACACATTTTTTACATCCTTACATGTCGAAGTTTCTCCGGCGAAAGTGTTTGTTTAGCGGCAAGAAGTCTGTAAGCTGGCGCGGTTTACGCGCTGAGAAAGTAGTTCGTTCGTTTAGTAGTATTAATTAATCATTAATTAACTAGTAATAATTTATACTACTTATCGTTATGTGTTAGGTATAATTCTTTATTATTAATACGTCTTTTATTTAATCAAAAGGATTATTATTTTTTTTGCTTAATAACGTCGTACTTTGCGTGTTCGTACTGGATAATTTGCACGTTGGTACAGGAATCTACGTACAGATAAGGGGTGGATAATACTCTTACTTGTTATAAGAACCAAAAATTTAATTTGTGCTATTTAAACAAAAATTTTTGTTTAAATCGTCACATCCTCCTGCACTTAACGATGAGGACGGGCCGATGGGGTAATAAAATGAAAATCTACAGTGATATCTTTGTCTTTCGTGAAGTTCCCTTTCTCTCGTTTCTTAACTACTACCTTAATATTATTTACACATAAATAAATATTCTTTATTTATCTATTTATTACTCTTAGTTTCCGTAACTTCACAACATCGTGGCCCGACTGATTACATTTGCATACTCTAACTATATTAGTTAGCTTTCTGCACTTTCTTTAACCCTTGTAAAGAACCCTTTCAGTTCGGCGCCGTTGTGACTGTGTTACGTATTTATCCCTATATCCCTTAATTCTACTACAGTAATCTAAAGTTGATCCCATACTCAACCTTAGATTCTTTCTTAATACTAATATCTTATTCTACTGAGACAAGCGGAATTTCACGAAGGGGTACATTTATTTACTTTTAAACAATCAGCTGTTACAATGCAAGAGGGGTCAAACACTTTACACTAGACGCATTGTATTATACACTGGGGTGGTGTTTATTGTTTAGCGATGCTGCCATTTATAATAATAGGGGATGGCTTACTACAATATTTCCTGCACGAACGAGTTTGTCTCTAACTGGCAAGCTGGGGCAATTATTTTGAACAGGCCACGACCGGGCGTTTACACGATTCAAAGGTACAATTTTTATTATTATTATTATTCTTAGTTTTTCTACTACACTTTTCACTTTTATTACACTTTTTTTTATTTAAGCTATTATTAAACATTTTTTATTTAAAGTACTTATTATTTATTTTATTTCAAACACTTATAAAATTTGAATTCCTATAAACACACATATATATATATATATATAAGGTAGCGGAAACAATGGATAGGTGTGTAAAGAATATGAATAAAACAATAGAAACTACTTCTTATGGTAGGAAGGAAATAGAAGTTACAGAATACCAAGGTGTAATGCCATCTGAAAATAAAAATAGCCACAATAAAAAGGATGTTCAAACCGTGGAAAAGAAGACCAAGAAAATAATAAAAACAGGTAGAAAGAGAATAATAAATACCAAGGAAGAATGGGAGATGATTACAGGTGGATTAATTAATGTATCCAACCTTCCAATTAACGAACAGAGGGAGTTAATTAAGTTTACATCCCAGTTAAATGTGTCAACGATGGAAGTGTATCAGACAATATCAGCCGTATCTTCAAGACGGAAGACAACATGCAAATATTGGGCAAATAATCCAGAGGTAAAAGGGAATGAAATGAGATTAAAAATGAGCAACTATGTTATGTTGAGGAGGTACGATACTTATTAGTTAAAAAGGAACGAATTATGACGGAAGACCGGTACTTAAGTGAAAGTTTCATAACAGCAAAATGGGAGAGCCGGATGGTAAGAAGATTATCAAGGAGAGAATTAATTCCGAACACCCCAGTAATCCGAGTAAATGGAGTACCTGAAATAATGGACCACGGTTAAACAGGCTCCAAACAAACCAGAAAAAAGGGATGGATTTTATGGATACAGGACCAAGCAACCCATTGTAAATAAAAACCCCAAAATTAAAAAAAAAAAGCATGTAAGGACATCTTACTCAAGTTATTTTAAACCATATAATTTAAAATGAAGAAACTAAAAACCCCAAAATTCTAAAAGCATGTAAGGACATCTTACTCAAGTTATTTTGAAACCATATAATTTAAAGTGAAGAGTATATAAGAACAGATTATATAATTTAATTATAAATAACTGATCTAAACTGAAATAATAGGAAAAATAATATTTTATGGTAACAAACAGAAGAATAAATGAATAAAAACAATTGATGGTAATGTGTTCAGATAAGAAGAATAAAGAATAATTTAATGACTCCAATGAAACTGAAGGAGGATAATTAATACAATAATTAGAATTTCTCGGAATTGAAGATTATATAAGAAGAAATGATACGGAGAAATATGTCACAAGAAGTAAAGTCAAAAGAATTTTAACATAAGGCCTATCAATGATGTTATATGCTATTAGTCAATGGAAAAGAAGAAGGAATCAAGGAGAAGAAGAAATATATAAATAAATACAAACAGCTACAGTATGAAGAATCCCAAAAGTGTTTGGTACTAGTCGCTAATTGACTACTACTTATAATTTTTTTATTTTTATGTATTGACCGTAGAAATGTTCCGGCAATAATTTTTATGAGCAGGGATGATGTTCCCCTGGTCTCAGAAGGTGTAAGGATGGACAGCGGTGTATGGACCCAGAGTGGCCACCCGACTGGAACCACCGCACAGGATAGGGAAAAATGTTAGGGAAATTGAATATTTAAGGGATAATAATTATAAAATAGCTGAAAAGAGTGATATTGGATTCCAGAAGTATAGATAAAGAAAATAGAAGGAAGATAGCAGACAGAAGCTTAATTGATAAAGCGAGTATATAAAAGTAAATAGAAATGAGTGTTAAAACAAGTTTAATATGATTAGTGTGACCAGTCCTTATCAAATAAAATGTGGAAGTACCACTACCCAGAAATGAATAATTGATGAATTTGCCTCCAAGAGAGAGAGTTAAGTAAGAAAACAGCAATTACCACAAGTCTGAATTACCAGAGTTTATAATCAGTCGGAAATGAAACATTATTATGAAAACAAAGTCAAGACCATTAGGAGACTTGAACCAATCAACAATTTATTTCTATCAACAAGTTGAACTAAAACAAATTTAGAATTAATATTAGGCAATTACCTGTATTAACTTCCGTCTTGTGACTTCTTTAGTTTTTTCCTTAAAACAACGCGTTTCGAGAATAAATTCTCATCATCAGGTTTTTAAAAATTATAAAAACATCAAATTCACCCAAAAGGGGTCGTCAACTATTTAAAATACACAAACACAAAAACACCACACATAATTAAACACCGACACAGTCACGGCACAGTCCGATGCACATCGTCTCGCCGCCAACGACCAACTGTTGCACTTTGTCTTATATGACCGTTATCATTGCCCGCTGACCCATCGATATCGATGGCCGTGTTGTACAGCAGATTCGATCGGAACGAAACTTTGTCATTAAGTAGCTGGTCCGTTTGTAACTTAGAAGCCCTGTATATCTCATATTCCTCCACAGCGTTCATGTATGCACCCTTTTTACAATTATGAAGCAGTTTAAAGTTTGTGTGGAAGTCTGAGTACTTATGATTATACAGCATTAAATGCTGAGCGTAACTGGATCTAGTTTTCGAGATATCACTTTTGGGCAGGTGTTCTTTAAAACGTTCGGCTGACGGCCTGCCCGTTTGTCCTATATAGAATTTGTCACAGTCATCGCATTCAAGCTTGTACACTCCAGTTTTCTCTTCAGCCGGGATATGAGTTCTTTGTCCCAAACGTTTTTTGATGTTATTTGTGGTTTTAAAGACCACTGCTATTTTACGTTTTTTCAGCTCATTCTTTACAATGACTGGTAGTACATTTGTGTACTCAGTTACTATAAATTTAGTATCTTCTTTAGATGGGCCGGTTAATCTGCTTTTACTATTGATTTTTACCGAGTTTTTAACTTATTATGATTAATTTTTAGGTCAGCGGGCAATGATAACGGTCATATAAGACAAAGTGCAACAGTTGGTCGTTGGCGGCGAGACGATGCGCATCGGACTGTGCCGTGACTGTGTCGGTGTTTAATTATGTGTGGTGTTTTTGTGTTTGTGTATTTTAAATAGTTGACGACCCCTTTTGGGTGAATTTGATGTTTTTATAATTTTTAAAAACCTGATGATGAGAATTTATTCTCGAAACGCGTTGTTTTAAGGAAAAAACTAAAGAAGTCACAAGACGGAAGTTAATACAGGTAATTGCCTAATATTAATTCTAAATATTAGTAACGTGACTTGGAGACAATTAAAACAAAATGAAAACAAATTTGTTCTAGTGGGGGGGCTTTATGTAACGTTACATAACAAGGTCCCAATAAAGTAACTCATGATAATAAAAGTCAGAAATGGGTAAACTAAAGCTCGCTCAAAATTTAATTATATCACTCAACATGATAAACAATTCGAGTGGTATACAGTGCAAAGTGAGTTCTAGTGTACCCATTGAGGTGAAAAACAAAAGTGAAAGTAACGTATTACCAAACTGTGCTGTATGTTTTGGAAAGGATAAAACTATGGAAGTAGGATGTAATAATACTGATTGATTTTTGTAATTTTATTTATTTATTGTAATTTATAGTGTATGGACAACCACTTGTTATACATAAGTTAATGTTATGTTTTTTAAAATATTTGTGTTGTAATATAGGATAACCCAGGGTTAGTTTTAAAGGACATAAAAATTTAATTACCAAAAGATAATAAAAAATTAAAATAATCCTATGAAGGAAATGGCAACAGGAAGTAGTGCCGGGTATGAATACTATTCGAGACTAAATAAATAATATATAAATTTATTTAAGGATAATAAAATGATAAAATACTTATATACAATGTCATAAAAAAATTAACCAAAACTTATTATGTAAATTAAATTAGTAAAGAAACCGGAATGGAAAGGAATTATTTTTCCATAAATAAAATATAAATGTATAATAATTACAAACTGCCTGCATAATAAAAATACTATGTGTTACTAAGAGTGATGAAAAATAACAAGTATTGTTAAAAAGATATAAAAAATTTTTTGAACTAAACCGGAGAGTTGAAGAAACGATGCGACAAAAATTATAAAAAATAACCTTTTTTGGGACGTTAGAGGAGTTGAAATTAATGCAAGATTAACAAACAGAGTGACCACTATCTAATTATACCTGATTAATCCAAATTAAATGGTTATATACATTAATAAACAGTGGATGAAAACCTTCTGAGGATCCAACATGGTTCGGCCTAGTTCTCGTTGACAATTGGAAAATACTTCAAACGAAAAGTAAATTATCACGCAAGACGGACCTCATCACAGAAAAGCGGCAATCCAGTAATAACCATACGGAGTGAGGTAATATAAACATTTTTTCGTAATAATTCCAGAAGAAAACTCGTTTTGAACGGTGAAATAGAACAAAAAATAATCATTTGATCATATGTTTTTTCAAAGTAAACAAATATACGCTGCTCTCTTACGGCAATTCCTGGAACTACTTACTACATGAAAAATAAACAAAATTATTTATTAATTTTTCGGTATTTGTAAAGCGTAGTAATTATCCATTTCTGACACTCTCGTAACACAAAGAACTTACCCTGACCCCTGGGGAATTATTAAGAATTATGTAATAATTGATGTTTTTTATTATAGCGTAAATTGGGTAAATAACACCATATATGTTTTGCTCCTTAGACAATTCTATGTTTACTCGGTAAAGTCGAGATGATGTTTTTTTCCAGATAAGATTAATTGTGATACCTATATCTTGGTGGCAGGAGACAAAGGTCAATAATAAATAAAGCAATATTATTGAAAATTAATCTTGAATAATAAAGTGTTATAATTTATTGTAGTGGGTAGTTATAATTTCAGCACAACAAACAGAAGAAATCGTCTCAACGGAGTGGAAATAATGATACTTACTCTCTCTTCTGCATAAGGCTGAACAACTTCCCTCCTTGACCACAAATCACACACTCTCGATTTCTCTTCAGATTGAGTAAAACAAAATAAACAAAATCCTTTATTTTACCTTTTGAAAAACAACGTCAGTTATTATAATTCATAAGTGGCGACTGCGGAGAGGCGGAAACATTAACACCTCTCATTTAACAAAAAACAGTACGTTACAGATTTGGCGAACCCAATTTTTGGGGCTTGACTAAAGGTGTATGTTTCGCAAAGACCTCAACAACAAAACAGTACGTTACAAAAATGGCGCTCAACGTAAAAGGGCGGTAATTAGAAAAGAATTTTGATATTTAATAAAAATATATACCAAAAAATCTAATTATTGTTGGCAGTTACGAGAAAACAAGAAATGCCTAATACCCGAGGAAAATCAAAGAAGAGGGCAGAAGAAAAGGAGATTGAAGAAGGTGGACAGGAACAAGAAATAGAGTTAGTCACGGACAGTGAAATGGACCAACAGACAAGTGATACAGAAGAAACCGAAGTAGTTATGTATACGGAAAAGGAAATAGTGGAAGAGGATGCCCAAGGGGACCAACCAGACAAAGCGGTAGCCAGAGAAGAACCTAATTGGCAAGACATGATGAAATTTATGGCTGAACAATTTAGAAAACAGGAGGAAACTTCAATGCAAACCAATAACAAAATAGATGAAAATTTTAGAAAACAAGAGGAAGCCTTGAAACAAACCAATGAGGAAAATAAGGAGAATTTTAAGAAACAGGAGGAACAAAATAGACAGACCAATGAGAAAATAGATAGCATTCAGGAAAGTTTAGTCAAACAACTAAATGAAAAAATAGAGACCATTCATGGAAATATCAAACAAACCATGAATGAACAATACAATGAACTGAAAGAAATTATTGAAGGACAAAGAGAAGAGATGAATGCAAAATTTGAAGAGAATAATGAGAATTTAAACGGATTGAAGGTAAAATGGATGAAGGTTTCAAAAAGGTAGCGGAAACAATGGATAGGTGTGTAAAGAATATGAATAAAACAATAGAAACTACTTCTTATGGTAGGAAGGAAATAGAAGTTACAGAATACCAAGGTGTAATGCCATCTGAAAATAAAAATAGCCACAATAAAAAGGATGTTCAAACCGTGGAAAAGAAGACCAAGAAAATAATAAAAACAGGTAGAAAGAGAATAATAAATACCAAGGAAGAATGGGAGATGATTACAGGTGGATTAATTAATGTATCCAACCTTCCAATTAACGAACAGAGGGAGTTAATTAAGTTTACATCCCAGTTAAATGTGTCAACGATGGAAGTGTATCAGACAATATCAGCCGTATCTTCAAGACGGAAGACAACATGCAAATATTGGGCAAATAATCCAGAGGTAAAAGGGAATGAAATGAGATTAAAAATGAGCAACTATGTTATGTTGAGGAGGTACGATACTTATTAGTTAAAAAGGAACGAATTATGACGGAAGACCGGTACTTAAGTGAAAGTTTCATAACAGCAAAATGGGAGAGCCGGATGGTAAGAAGATTATCAAGGAGAGAATTAATTCCGAACACCCCAGTAATCCGAGTAAATGGAGTACCTGAAATAATGGACCACGGTTAAACAGGCTCCAAACAAACCAGAAAAAAGGGATGGATTTTATGGATACAGGACCAAGCAACCCATTGTAAATAAAAACCCCAAAATTAAAAAAAAAAAGCATGTAAGGACATCTTACTCAAGTTATTTTAAACCATATAATTTAAAATGAAGAAACTAAAAACCCCAAAATTCTAAAAGCATGTAAGGACATCTTACTCAAGTTATTTTGAAACCATATAATTTAAAGTGAAGAGTATATAAGAACAGATTATATAATTTAATTATAAATAACTGATCTAAACTGAAATAATAGGAAAAATAATATTTTATGGTAACAAACAGAAGAATAAATGAATAAAAACAATTGATGGTAATGTGTTCAGATAAGAAGAATAAAGAATAATTTAATGACTCCAATGAAACTGAAGGAGGATAATTAATACAATAATTAGAATTTCTCGGAATTGAAGATTATATAAGAAGAAATGATACGGAGAAATATGTCACAAGAAGTAAAGTCAAAAGAATTTTAACATAAGGCCTATCAATGATGTTATATGCTATTAGTCAATGGAAAAGAAGAAGGAATCAAGGAGAAGAAGAAATATATAAATAAATACAAACAGCTACAGTATGAAGAATCCCAAAAGTGTTTGGTACTAGTCGCTAATTGACTACTACTTATAATTTTTTTATTTTTATGTATTGACCGTAGAAATGTTCCGGCAATAATTTTTATGAGCAGGGATGATGTTCCCCTGGTCTCAGAAGGTGTAAGGATGGACAGCGGTGTATGGACCCAGAGTGGCCACCCGACTGGAACCACCGCACAGGATAGGGAAAAATGTTAGGGAAATTGAATATTTAAGGGATAATAATTATAAAATAGCTGAAAAGAGTGATATTGGATTCCAGAAGTATAGATAAAGAAAATAGAAGGAAGATAGCAGACAGAAGCTTAATTGATAAAGCGAGTATATAAAAGTAAATAGAAATGAGTGTTAAAACAAGTTTAATATGATTAGTGTGACCAGTCCTTATCAAATAAAATGTGGAAGTACCACTACCCAGAAATGAATAATTGATGAATTTGCCTCCAAGAGAGAGAGTTAAGTAAGAAAACAGCAATTACCACAAGTCTGAATTACCAGAGTTTATAATCAGTCGGAAATGAAACATTATTATGAAAACAAAGTCAAGACCATTAGGAGACTTGAACCAATCAACAATTTATTTCTATCAACAAGTTGAACTAAAACAAATTTAGAATTAATATTAGGCAATTACCTGTATTAACTTCCGTCTTGTGACTTCTTTAGTTTTTTCCTTAAAACAACGCGTTTCGAGAATAAATTCTCATCATCAGGTTTTTAAAAATTATAAAAACATCAAATTCACCCAAAAGGGGTCGTCAACTATTTAAAATACACAAACACAAAAACACCACACATAATTAAACACCGACACAGTCACGGCACAGTCCGATGCACATCGTCTCGCCGCCAACGACCAACTGTTGCACTTTGTCTTATATGACCGTTATCATTGCCCGCTGACCCATCGATATCGATGGCCGTGTTGTACAGCAGATTCGATCGGAACGAAACTTTGTCATTAAGTAGCTGGTCCGTTTGTAACTTAGAAGCCCTGTATATCTCATATTCCTCCACAGCGTTCATGTATGCACCCTTTTTACAATTATGAAGCAGTTTAAAGTTTGTGTGGAAGTCTGAGTACTTATGATTATACAGCATTAAATGCTGAGCGTAACTGGATCTAGTTTTCGAGATATCACTTTTGGGCAGGTGTTCTTTAAAACGTTCGGCTGACGGCCTGCCCGTTTGTCCTATATAGAATTTGTCACAGTCATCGCATTCAAGCTTGTACACTCCAGTTTTCTCTTCAGCCGGGATATGAGTTCTTTGTCCCAAACGTTTTTTGATGTTATTTGTGGTTTTAAAGACCACTGCTATTTTACGTTTTTTCAGCTCATTCTTTACAATGACTGGTAGTACATTTGTATACTCAGTTACTATAAATTTAGTATCTTCTTTAGATGGGCCGGTTAATCTGCTTTTACTATTGATTTTTACCGAGTTTTTAACTTATTATGATTAATTTTTAACTCGGTAAAAATCAATAGTAAAAGCAGATTAACCGGCCCATCTAAAGAAGATACTAAATTTATAGTAACTGAGTACACAAATGTACTACCAGTCATTGTAAAGAATGAGCTGAAAAAACGTAAAATAGCAGTGGTCTTTAAAACCACAAATAACATCAAAAAACGTTTGGGACAAAGAACTCATATCCCGGCTGAAGAGAAAACTGGAGTGTACAAGCTTGAATGCGATGACTGTGACAAATTCTATATAGGACAAACGGGCAGGCCGTCAGCCGAACGTTTTAAAGAACACCTGCCCAAAAGTGATATCTCGAAAACTAGATCCAGTTACGCTCAGCATTTAATGCTGTATAATCATAAGTACTCAGACTTCCACACAAACTTTAAACTGCTTCATAATTGTAAAAAGGGTGCATACATGAACGCTGTGGAGGAATATGAGATATACAGGGCTTCTAAGTTACAAACGGACCAGCTACTTAATGACAAAGTTTCGTTCCGATCGAATCTGCTGTACAACACGGCCATCGATATCGATGGGTCAGCGGGCAATGATAACGGTCATATAAGACAAAGTGCAACAGTTGGTCGTTGGCGGCGAGACGATGCGCATCGGACTGTGCCGTGACTGTGTCGGTGTTTAATTATGTGTGGTGTTTTTGTGTTTGTGTATTTTAAATAGTTGACGACCCCTTTTGGGTGAATTTGATGTTTTTATAATTTTTAAAAACCTGATGATGAGAATTTATTCTCGAAACGCGTTGTTTTAAGGAAAAAACTAAAGAAGTCACAAGACGGAAGTTAATACAGGTAATTGCCTAATATTAATTCTAAATATTAGTAACGTGACTTGGAGACAATTAAAACAAAATGAAAACAAATTTGTTCTAGTGGGGGGGCTTTATGTAACGTTACATAACAAGGTCCCAATAAAGTAACTCATGATAATAAAAGTCAGAAATGGGTAAACTAAAGCTCGCTCAAAATTTAATTATATCACTCAACATGATAAACAATTCGAGTGGTATACAGTGCAAAGCGAGTTCTAGTGTACCCATTGAGGTGAAAAACAAAAGTGAAAGTAACGTATTACCAAACTGTGCTGTATGTTTTGGAAAGGATAAAACTATGGAAGTAGGATGTAATAATACTGATTGATTTTTGTAATTTTATTTATTTATTGTAATTTATAGTGTATGGACAACCACTTGTTATACATAAGTTAATGTTATGTTTTTTAAAATATTTGTGTTGTAATATAGGATAACCCAGGGTTAGTTTTAAAGGACATAAAAATTTAATTACCAAAAGATAATAAAAAATTAAAATAATCCTATGAAGGAAATGGCAACAGGAAGTAGTGCCGGGTATGAATACTATTCGAGACTAAATAAATAATATATAAATTTATTTAAGGATAATAAAATGATAAAATACTTATATACAATGTCATAAAAAAATTAACCAAAACTTATTATGTAAATTAAATTAGTAAAGAAACCGGAATGGAAAGGAATTATTTTTCCATAAATAAAATATAAATGTATAATAATTACAAACTGCCTGCATAATAAAAATACTATGTGTTACTAAGAGTGATGAAAAATAACAAGTATTGTTAAAAAGATATAAAAAATTTTTTGAACTAAACCGGAGAGTTGAAGAAACGATGCGACAAAAATTATAAAAAATAACCTTTTTTGGGACGTTAGAGGAGTTGAAATTAATGCAAGATTAACAAACAGAGTGACCACTATCTAATTATACCTGATTAATCCAAATTAAATGGTTATATACATTAATAAACAGTGGATGAAAACCTTCTGAGGATCCAACATGGTTCGGCCTAGTTCTCGTTGACAATTGGAAAATACTTCAAACGAAAAGTAAATTATCACGCAAGACGGACCTCATCACAGAAAAGCGGCAATCCAGTAATAACCATACGGAGTGAGGTAATATAAACATTTTTTCGTAATAATTCCAGAAGAAAACTCGTTTTGAACGGTGAAATAGAACAAAAAATAATCATTTGATCATATGTTTTTTCAAAGTAAACAAATATACGCTGCTCTCTTACGGCAATTCCTGGAACTACTTACTACATGAAAAATAAACAAAATTATTTATTAATTTTTCGGTATTTGTAAAGCGTAGTAATTATCCATTTCTGACACTCTCGTAACACAAAGAACTTACCCTGACCCCTGGGGAATTATTAAGAATTATGTAATAATTGATGTTTTTTATTATAGCGTAAATTGGGTAAATAACACCATATATGTTTTGCTCCTTAGACAATTCTATGTTTACTCGGTAAAGTCGAGATGATGTTTTTTTCCAGATAAGATTAATTGTGATACCTATATCTTGGTGGCAGGAGACAAAGGTCAATAATAAATAAAGCAATATTATTGAAAATTAATCTTGAATAATAAAGTGTTATAATTTATTGTAGTGGGTAGTTATAATTTCAGCACAACAAACAGAAGAAATCGTCTCAACGGAGTGGAAATAATGATACTTACTCTCTCTTCTGCATAAGGCTGAACAACTTCCCTCCTTGACCACAAATCACACACTCTCGATTTCTCTTCAGATTGAGTAAAACAAAATAAACAAAATCCTTTATTTTACCTTTTGAAAAACAACGTCAGTTATTATAATTCATAAGTGGCGACTGCGGAGAGGCGGAAACATTAACACCTCTCATTTAACAAAAAACAGTACGTTACAGATTTGGCGAACCCAATTTTTGGGGCTTGACTAAAGGTGTATGTTTCGCAAAGACCTCAACAAAAAACAGTACGTTACAATATCTAGTACTACACATAGAATCTTATATTAATTAATTATATTAAAATTATCTCAAATCAATTCAATTTTCTGTGCTGCTAGATATTATCTGTCGAAACAAAGTGATAATATTATATTATAGTGGAGAGAAATTTCACACGCGAAGAGTTCATTGCCTTTATAATAGCACACAGGATCAGCTGTTTGGGGGAGTCTTATTGTTTGCGTAGGGGTGGTTTACCAAAGGAGGGTGGTTCGGACAATCTCAAACACGATTATTTCCTGTTCTGAACTGTCTGTTATGTCTGCGAGGGAAGGTTTGTATGGGATTCCCTATACGTACAAAGGGGAGGGTACATTTCTCGACACGTATTTAACATGAACCAGCCTGTCAATACCGACAGGTTAAAAATGGAATATTTTTACCAGTAAGGACTTGTTTATTACGTTAATGTCCCAATACTAATATTATTATTTCTTAATTAAAACTTTACTTATTTATTTGTTCACAATTTCAGAGTGAATAAATTTATATACTGTATTCTACAGAGTTACTGTTAATTGATTATCACAATATACACAATATTTTTACACAAAAGCACAGTATTGCAATTTTATGTGTACCAACAATTCAATTCTTTTGTGTAAAGCAGTGGCACAATTTTATATGTGTCACCCTGTACACAAAATTATTATTAATTAGACAACAGCACAATACACAATTATTCTTACAAAAGCAGAGTGGCACAATTTTATATGCGTCACTATGCTTACAAGCCTTTTACGTATATAAATTAGCAGAGTGGCGTAATTTTATATGTGACACTCTGTAAACAATTAACTTTTTTTTTAAAGCAGCAGAGTGGCGCAATTTTATAACGTCTCCCTTGTCAAGACATTATAAACATCGGGAACCAGTTCAATTGTTGGCTGTTAATTAAACTAGCTGCCGTTGTTAGTAAAATTTACTTACCAACAAATTATAACAAAGTATATATCAGGAATTAGTCAAGGGTTACATAAATTTATTCACTCTCTGGGTATTAGCGAAAACATCTCTTTATTCTTATATTTTAACTAAGTATAATAATAATGGCTTTAATGGTCATCCTTTAATTTCTTACTAACTTTACTTTTTGTAAAAGAAAGATTCTAATAATTGCTGCATTAAATATTCTTTACTCTTTTTATCTCAAAAATTTCAGCTATGTATTATTTCAAGTACCACGGATCCGGGTCTCAACTTTGCAATATTCTAATATATCACAACTTCGTCCAAACTATTTGAAGAATTGTCCGGTGTAAATTTTCAGAATTACTTTACCTCTAAACATCGTAATGTTATTACTATATCATTACAGAGATTACAAATATTTATATGTTAATATTTAAGTTATCTAAAAGTCTTTACAATAAAATTTACTGTTCTTTTGTTTCGTTTTGTTTAAAAACAAGTTATGCACCAATGTTATGATTTAATATCACCTGAATA
This sequence comes from Magicicada septendecula, assembly GCA_034769895.1. Lineage (NCBI taxonomy): Eukaryota > Metazoa > Arthropoda > Insecta > Hemiptera > Cicadidae > Magicicada > Magicicada septendecula. The sequence goes on from CM068367.1 coordinate 779,730,479, forward strand.
GAACGTGAGTTTGCTGTGGGCATCCGTGATGGTCTTCTTCAGTAGTCCTCTTGGGTGTGATATGATGTTCCTCTTGATGGTCCATTTGGTTTATTGTTTCCGAATAGTAGTCTAGGTCATGACGATTGGCTTCTGCTACTAGAAGTTCATACTGTTGTTGTTGTAACTTTCTTCTTCTGGAGTCGGTTGTTCACATTTTACTTATTAATTGTTCTTATTTTAGCAGCACTAAAAGATGTTAAGGAACATATCTTACCACTTACGGTTTGTTAAGAGATGTGTCGGCTAAGTTTTGCCTTTTTTTACATATTTACTAATATTTGCTTCACTCACTACATTACTAAGTGTTTAGTTATTTTCCAACGCTAGATTGAGTCAAATCAAAATAACAACTGACGAGTGTTTGTATAGTAGTTCAGCGGTATACATCTAAATTTAACTGGACAACAAATTTTTTACATCCTTACATGTCGAAGTTTCTCCGGCGAAAGTGTTTGTTTAGCGGCAAGAAGTCTGTCAGCTGGCGCGGTTTACGCGCTGAGAAAGTAGTTCGTTCGTTTAGTAGTATTAATTAATCATTAATTAACTAGTAATAATTTATACTACCTATCGTTATGTGTTAGGTATAATTCTTTATTATTAATACGTCTTTTATTTAATCAAAAGAACTATTATTTTTTTTGCTTAATAACATCGTACTTTGCGTGTTCGTACTGGATAATTTGCACGTTGGTACAGGAATCAACGTACAGATAAGGGGTGGATAATACTCTTACTTGTTATAAGAACCAAAAATTTAATTTGTGCTATTTAAACAAAAATTTTTGTTTAAATCGTCACATTCTCCTGCACTTAACGATGAGGACGGGCCGATGGGGTAATAAAATGAAAATCTACAGTGATATCTTTGTCTTTCGTGAAGTTCCCTTTCTCTCGTTTCTTAACTACTACCTTAATATTATTTACACATAAATAAATATTCTTTATTTATCTATTTATTACTCTTAGTTTCCGTAACTTCACAACATCGTGGCCCGACTGATTACATTTGCATACTCTAACTATATTAGTTAGCTTTCTGCACTTTATTTAAAACCCTGGTAAAGAACCCTTTCAGTTCGGCGCCGTTGTGACTGTGTTACGTATTTATCCCTATATCCCTTAATTCTACTACAGTAATCTAAAGTTGATCCCATACTCAACCTTAGATTCTTTCTTAATACTAATATCTTATTCTACCGAGACAAGCGGAATTTCACGAAGGGGTACATTTATTTACTTTTAAACAATCAGCTGTTGCAATGCAAGAGGGTTCAAACACTTTACACTAGACGCATTGTATTATACACTGGGGTGGTGTTTATTGTTTAGCGATGCTGCCATTTATAATAATAGGGGATGGCTTACTACAATATTTCCTGCACGAACGAGTTTGTCTCTAACTGGCAAGCTGGGGGAATTATTTTGAACAGGCCACGACCGGGCGTTTACACGATTCAAATGTACATTTTTTATTATTATTATTATTCTTAGTTTACTACTACACTTTTCATTTTTATTACACTTTTTTTTTTATTTAAGCTATTATTAAACCTTTTTTATTTAAAGTACTTATTATTTATTTTATTTCAAACACTTATAAAATTTGAATTCCTATAAACACACATATATATATCTAGTACTACACATAGAATCTTATATTAATTAATTATATTAAAATTATCTCAAATCAATTCAATTTTCTGTACTGCTAGATATTATCTGTGGAAACAAAGTGATAATATTATTTTATAGTGGAGAGAAATTTCACACGCGAAGAGTTCATTGCCTTTATAATAGCACACAGGATCAGCTGTTTGGGGGCGTCTTATTGTTTGCGTAGGGGTGGTTTAACAAAGTAGGGTGGTTCGGACAATCTCAAACACGATTATTTCCTGTTCTGAACTGTCTGTTATGTCTGCGAGGGAAGGTTTGTATGGGATTCCCTATACGTACAAAGGGGAGGGTACATTTCTCGACACGTATTTAACATGAACCAGCCTGTCAATACCGACAGGATAAAAATGGAATATTTTACCAGCAAGGACTTGTTTATTACGTTAATGTCCCAATACTAATATTATTATTTCTTAATTAAAACTTTACTTATTTATTTGTTCAGAATTTCAGAGTGAATAAATTTATATACTGTATTCTACAGAGTTACTGTTAATTGATTATCACAATATACACAATATTTGTACACAAAAGCACAGTATTGCAATTTTATGTGTACCAACAATTCAATTCTTTTGTGCAAAGCAGTGGCACAATTTTATATGTGTCACCCTGTACACAAAATTATTATTAATTAGACAACAGCACAATACACAATTATTCTTACAAAAGCAGAGTGGCGCAATTTTATATGCGTCACTATGCTTACGAGCCTTTTACGTATATAAATTAGCAGAGTGGCGCAATTTTATATGTGACACTCTGTAAACAATTAACTTTTTTTTAAAGCAGCAGAGTGGCACAATTTTATAACGTCTCCCTTGTCAAGACATTATAAACATCGGGAACCAGTTCAATTGTTGGCTGTTAATTAAACTAGCTGCCGTTGTTAGTAAAATTTACTTACCAACAAATTATAACAAAGTATATATCAGGAATTAGTCAAGGGTTACATAAATTTATTCACTCTCTGGGTATTAGCGAAAACATCTCTTTATTCTTATATTTTAACTAAGTATAATAATAATGGCTTTAATGGTCATCCTTTAATTTCTTACTAACTTTACTTTTTGTAAAAGAAAGATTCTAATAATTGCTGCATTAAATATTCTTTAAATTAATATTCTTTACTCTTTTTACCTCAAAAATTTCAGCTATGTATTATTTCAAGTACCACGGATCCGGGTCTCAACTTTGCAATATTCTAATATATCACAACTTCGTCCAAACTATTTGAAGAATAGTCCGGTGTAAATTTTCAGAATTACTTTACCTCTAAACATCGTAATGTTATTACTATATCATTACAGAGATTACAAATATTTATATGTTAATATTTAAGTTATCTAAAAGTCTTTACAATAAAATTAACTGTTCTTTTGTTTCGTTTTGTTTAAAAACAAGTTATGCACAAATGTTATGATTTAATATCACCTGAATAGAACGTGAGTTTGCTGTGGGCATCCGTGATGGTCTTCTTCAGTAGTCCTCTTGGGTGTGATATGATGTTCCTCTTGATGGTCCGTTTGGTTTATTGTTTCCGAATAGTAGTCTAGGTCATGACGATTGGCTTCTGCTACTAGAAGTTCATACTGTTGTTGTTGTAACTTTCTTCTTCTGGAGTCGGTTGTTCATATTTTACTTATTAATTGTTCTTATTTTAGCAGCACTAAAAGATGGTAAGGAACATATCTTACCACTTACGGTTTGTTAAGAGATGTGTCGGCTAAGTTTTGCCTTTTTTTACATATTTACTAATATTTGCTTCACTCATTACATTACTAAGTGTTTAGTTATTTTCCAACGCTAGATTGAGTCAAATCAAAATAACAACTGACGAGTGTTTGTATAGTAGTTCAGCGGTATACATCTAAATTTAACTGGACAACACATTTTTTACATCCTTACATGTCGAAGTTTCTCCGGCGAAAGTGTTTGTTTAGCGGCAAGAAGTCTGTAAGCTGGCGCGGTTTACGCGCTGAGAAAGTAGTTCGTTCGTTTAGTAGTATTAATTAATCATTAATTAACTAGTAATAATTTATACTACTTATCGTTATGTGTTAGGTATAATTCTTTATTATTAATACGTCTTTTATTTAATCAAAAGGATTATTATTTTTTTTGCTTAATAACGTCGTACTTTGCGTGTTCGTACTGGATAATTTGCACGTTGGTACAGGAATCTACGTACAGATAAGGGGTGGATAATACTCTTACTTGTTATAAGAACCAAAAATTTAATTTGTGCTATTTAAACAAAAATTTTTGTTTAAATCGTCACATCCTCCTGCACTTAACGATGAGGACGGGCCGATGGGGTAATAAAATGAAAATCTACAGTGATATCTTTGTCTTTCGTGAAGTTCCCTTTCTCTCGTTTCTTAACTACTACCTTAATATTATTTACACATAAATAAATATTCTTTATTTATCTATTTATTACTCTTAGTTTCCGTAACTTCACAACATCGTGGCCCGACTGATTACATTTGCATACTCTAACTATATTAGTTAGCTTTCTGCACTTTCTTTAACCCTTGTAAAGAACCCTTTCAGTTCGGCGCCGTTGTGACTGTGTTACGTATTTATCCCTATATCCCTTAATTCTACTACAGTAATCTAAAGTTGATCCCATACTCAACCTTAGATTCTTTCTTAATACTAATATCTTATTCTACTGAGACAAGCGGAATTTCACGAAGGGGTACATTTATTTACTTTTAAACAATCAGCTGTTACAATGCAAGAGGGGTCAAACACTTTACACTAGACGCATTGTATTATACACTGGGGTGGTGTTTATTGTTTAGCGATGCTGCCATTTATAATAATAGGGGATGGCTTACTACAATATTTCCTGCACGAACGAGTTTGTCTCTAACTGGCAAGCTGGGGCAATTATTTTGAACAGGCCACGACCGGGCGTTTACACGATTCAAAGGTACAATTTTTATTATTATTATTATTCTTAGTTTTTCTACTACACTTTTCACTTTTATTACACTTTTTTTTATTTAAGCTATTATTAAACATTTTTTATTTAAAGTACTTATTATTTATTTTATTTCAAACACTTATAAAATTTGAATTCCTATAAACACACATATATATATATATATATAAGGTAGCGGAAACAATGGATAGGTGTGTAAAGAATATGAATAAAACAATAGAAACTACTTCTTATGGTAGGAAGGAAATAGAAGTTACAGAATACCAAGGTGTAATGCCATCTGAAAATAAAAATAGCCACAATAAAAAGGATGTTCAAACCGTGGAAAAGAAGACCAAGAAAATAATAAAAACAGGTAGAAAGAGAATAATAAATACCAAGGAAGAATGGGAGATGATTACAGGTGGATTAATTAATGTATCCAACCTTCCAATTAACGAACAGAGGGAGTTAATTAAGTTTACATCCCAGTTAAATGTGTCAACGATGGAAGTGTATCAGACAATATCAGCCGTATCTTCAAGACGGAAGACAACATGCAAATATTGGGCAAATAATCCAGAGGTAAAAGGGAATGAAATGAGATTAAAAATGAGCAACTATGTTATGTTGAGGAGGTACGATACTTATTAGTTAAAAAGGAACGAATTATGACGGAAGACCGGTACTTAAGTGAAAGTTTCATAACAGCAAAATGGGAGAGCCGGATGGTAAGAAGATTATCAAGGAGAGAATTAATTCCGAACACCCCAGTAATCCGAGTAAATGGAGTACCTGAAATAATGGACCACGGTTAAACAGGCTCCAAACAAACCAGAAAAAAGGGATGGATTTTATGGATACAGGACCAAGCAACCCATTGTAAATAAAAACCCCAAAATTAAAAAAAAAAAGCATGTAAGGACATCTTACTCAAGTTATTTTGAAACCATATAATTTAAAGTGAAGAGTATATAAGAACAGATTATATAATTTAATTATAAATAACTGATCTAAACTGAAATAATAGGAAAAATAATATTTTATGGTAACAAACAGAAGAATAAATGAATAAAAACAATTGATGGTAATGTGTTCAGATAAGAAGAATAAAGAATAATTTAATGACTCCAATGAAACTGAAGGAGGATAATTAATACAATAATTAGAATTTCTCGGAATTGAAGATTATATAAGAAGAAATGATACGGAGAAATATGTCACAAGAAGTAAAGTCAAAAGAATTTTAACATAAGGCCTATCAATGATGTTATATGCTATTAGTCAATGGAAAAGAAGAAGGAATCAAGGAGAAGAAGAAATATATAAATAAATACAAACAGCTACAGTATGAAGAATCCCAAAAGTGTTTGGTACTAGTCGCTAATTGACTACTACTTATAATTTTTTTATTTTTATGTATTGACCGTAGAAATGTTCCGGCAATAATTTTTATGAGCAGGGATGATGTTCCCCTGGTCTCAGAAGGTGTAAGGATGGACAGCGGTGTATGGACCCAGAGTGGCCACCCGACTGGAACCACCGCACAGGATAGGGAAAAATGTTAGGGAAATTGAATATTTAAGGGATAATAATTATAAAATAGCTGAAAAGAGTGATATTGGATTCCAGAAGTATAGATAAAGAAAATAGAAGGAAGATAGCAGACAGAAGCTTAATTGATAAAGCGAGTATATAAAAGTAAATAGAAATGAGTGTTAAAACAAGTTTAATATGATTAGTGTGACCAGTCCTTATCAAATAAAATGTGGAAGTACCACTACCCAGAAATGAATAATTGATGAATTTGCCTCCAAGAGAGAGAGTTAAGTAAGAAAACAGCAATTACCACAAGTCTGAATTACCAGAGTTTATAATCAGTCGGAAATGAAACATTATTATGAAAACAAAGTCAAGACCATTAGGAGACTTGAACCAATCAACAATTTATTTCTATCAACAAGTTGAACTAAAACAAATTTAGAATTAATATTAGGCAATTACCTGTATTAACTTCCGTCTTGTGACTTCTTTAGTTTTTTCCTTAAAACAACGCGTTTCGAGAATAAATTCTCATCATCAGGTTTTTAAAAATTATAAAAACATCAAATTCACCCAAAAGGGGTCGTCAACTATTTAAAATACACAAACACAAAAACACCACACATAATTAAACACCGACACAGTCACGGCACAGTCCGATGCACATCGTCTCGCCGCCAACGACCAACTGTTGCACTTTGTCTTATATGACCGTTATCATTGCCCGCTGACCCATCGATATCGATGGCCGTGTTGTACAGCAGATTCGATCGGAACGAAACTTTGTCATTAAGTAGCTGGTCCGTTTGTAACTTAGAAGCCCTGTATATCTCATATTCCTCCACAGCGTTCATGTATGCACCCTTTTTACAATTATGAAGCAGTTTAAAGTTTGTGTGGAAGTCTGAGTACTTATGATTATACAGCATTAAATGCTGAGCGTAACTGGATCTAGTTTTCGAGATATCACTTTTGGGCAGGTGTTCTTTAAAACGTTCGGCTGACGGCCTGCCCGTTTGTCCTATATAGAATTTGTCACAGTCATCGCATTCAAGCTTGTACACTCCAGTTTTCTCTTCAGCCGGGATATGAGTTCTTTGTCCCAAACGTTTTTTGATGTTATTTGTGGTTTTAAAGACCACTGCTATTTTACGTTTTTTCAGCTCATTCTTTACAATGACTGGTAGTACATTTGTGTACTCAGTTACTATAAATTTAGTATCTTCTTTAGATGGGCCGGTTAATCTGCTTTTACTATTGATTTTTACCGAGTTTTTAACTTATTATGATTAATTTTTAGGTCAGCGGGCAATGATAACGGTCATATAAGACAAAGTGCAACAGTTGGTCGTTGGCGGCGAGACGATGCGCATCGGACTGTGCCGTGACTGTGTCGGTGTTTAATTATGTGTGGTGTTTTTGTGTTTGTGTATTTTAAATAGTTGACGACCCCTTTTGGGTGAATTTGATGTTTTTATAATTTTTAAAAACCTGATGATGAGAATTTATTCTCGAAACGCGTTGTTTTAAGGAAAAAACTAAAGAAGTCACAAGACGGAAGTTAATACAGGTAATTGCCTAATATTAATTCTAAATATTAGTAACGTGACTTGGAGACAATTAAAACAAAATGAAAACAAATTTGTTCTAGTGGGGGGGCTTTATGTAACGTTACATAACAAGGTCCCAATAAAGTAACTCATGATAATAAAAGTCAGAAATGGGTAAACTAAAGCTCGCTCAAAATTTAATTATATCACTCAACATGATAAACAATTCGAGTGGTATACAGTGCAAAGTGAGTTCTAGTGTACCCATTGAGGTGAAAAACAAAAGTGAAAGTAACGTATTACCAAACTGTGCTGTATGTTTTGGAAAGGATAAAACTATGGAAGTAGGATGTAATAATACTGATTGATTTTTGTAATTTTATTTATTTATTGTAATTTATAGTGTATGGACAACCACTTGTTATACATAAGTTAATGTTATGTTTTTTAAAATATTTGTGTTGTAATATAGGATAACCCAGGGTTAGTTTTAAAGGACATAAAAATTTAATTACCAAAAGATAATAAAAAATTAAAATAATCCTATGAAGGAAATGGCAACAGGAAGTAGTGCCGGGTATGAATACTATTCGAGACTAAATAAATAATATATAAATTTATTTAAGGATAATAAAATGATAAAATACTTATATACAATGTCATAAAAAAATTAACCAAAACTTATTATGTAAATTAAATTAGTAAAGAAACCGGAATGGAAAGGAATTATTTTTCCATAAATAAAATATAAATGTATAATAATTACAAACTGCCTGCATAATAAAAATACTATGTGTTACTAAGAGTGATGAAAAATAACAAGTATTGTTAAAAAGATATAAAAAATTTTTTGAACTAAACCGGAGAGTTGAAGAAACGATGCGACAAAAATTATAAAAAATAACCTTTTTTGGGACGTTAGAGGAGTTGAAATTAATGCAAGATTAACAAACAGAGTGACCACTATCTAATTATACCTGATTAATCCAAATTAAATGGTTATATACATTAATAAACAGTGGATGAAAACCTTCTGAGGATCCAACATGGTTCGGCCTAGTTCTCGTTGACAATTGGAAAATACTTCAAACGAAAAGTAAATTATCACGCAAGACGGACCTCATCACAGAAAAGCGGCAATCCAGTAATAACCATACGGAGTGAGGTAATATAAACATTTTTTCGTAATAATTCCAGAAGAAAACTCGTTTTGAACGGTGAAATAGAACAAAAAATAATCATTTGATCATATGTTTTTTCAAAGTAAACAAATATACGCTGCTCTCTTACGGCAATTCCTGGAACTACTTACTACATGAAAAATAAACAAAATTATTTATTAATTTTTCGGTATTTGTAAAGCGTAGTAATTATCCATTTCTGACACTCTCGTAACACAAAGAACTTACCCTGACCCCTGGGGAATTATTAAGAATTATGTAATAATTGATGTTTTTTATTATAGCGTAAATTGGGTAAATAACACCATATATGTTTTGCTCCTTAGACAATTCTATGTTTACTCGGTAAAGTCGAGATGATGTTTTTTTCCAGATAAGATTAATTGTGATACCTATATCTTGGTGGCAGGAGACAAAGGTCAATAATAAATAAAGCAATATTATTGAAAATTAATCTTGAATAATAAAGTGTTATAATTTATTGTAGTGGGTAGTTATAATTTCAGCACAACAAACAGAAGAAATCGTCTCAACGGAGTGGAAATAATGATACTTACTCTCTCTTCTGCATAAGGCTGAACAACTTCCCTCCTTGACCACAAATCACACACTCTCGATTTCTCTTCAGATTGAGTAAAACAAAATAAACAAAATCCTTTATTTTACCTTTTGAAAAACAACGTCAGTTATTATAATTCATAAGTGGCGACTGCGGAGAGGCGGAAACATTAACACCTCTCATTTAACAAAAAACAGTACGTTACAGATTTGGCGAACCCAATTTTTGGGGCTTGACTAAAGGTGTATGTTTCGCAAAGACCTCAACAAAAAACAGTACGTTACAATATCTAGTACTACACATAGAATCTTATATTAATTAATTATATTAAAATTATCTCAAATCAATTCAATTTTCTGTGCTGCTAGATATTATCTGTCGAAACAAAGTGATAATATTATATTATAGTGGAGAGAAATTTCACACGCGAAGAGTTCATTGCCTTTATAATAGCACACAGGATCAGCTGTTTGGGGGAGTCTTATTGTTTGCGTAGGGGTGGTTTACCAAAGGAGGGTGGTTCGGACAATCTCAAACACGATTATTTCCTGTTCTGAACTGTCTGTTATGTCTGCGAGGGAAGGTTTGTATGGGATTCCCTATACGTACAAAGGGGAGGGTACATTTCTCGACACGTATTTAACATGAACCAGCCTGTCAATACCGACAGGTTAAAAATGGAATATTTTTACCAGTAAGGACTTGTTTATTACGTTAATGTCCCAATACTAATATTATTATTTCTTAATTAAAACTTTACTTATTTATTTGTTCACAATTTCAGAGTGAATAAATTTATATACTGTATTCTACAGAGTTACTGTTAATTGATTATCACAATATACACAATATTTTTACACAAAAGCACAGTATTGCAATTTTATGTGTACCAACAATTCAATTCTTTTGTGTAAAGCAGTGGCACAATTTTATATGTGTCACCCTGTACACAAAATTATTATTAATTAGACAACAGCACAATACACAATTATTCTTACAAAAGCAGAGTGGCACAATTTTATATGCGTCACTATGCTTACAAGCCTTTTACGTATATAAATTAGCAGAGTGGCGTAATTTTATATGTGACACTCTGTAAACAATTAACTTTTTTTTTAAAGCAGCAGAGTGGCGCAATTTTATAACGTCTCCCTTGTCAAGACATTATAAACATCGGGAACCAGTTCAATTGTTGGCTGTTAATTAAACTAGCTGCCGTTGTTAGTAAAATTTACTTACCAACAAATTATAACAAAGTATATATCAGGAATTAGTCAAGGGTTACATAAATTTATTCACTCTCTGGGTATTAGCGAAAACATCTCTTTATTCTTATATTTTAACTAAGTATAATAATAATGGCTTTAATGGTCATCCTTTAATTTCTTACTAACTTTACTTTTTGTAAAAGAAAGATTCTAATAATTGCTGCATTAAATATTCTTTACTCTTTTTATCTCAAAAATTTCAGCTATGTATTATTTCAAGTACCACGGATCCGGGTCTCAACTTTGCAATATTCTAATATATCACAACTTCGTCCAAACTATTTGAAGAATTGTCCGGTGTAAATTTTCAGAATTACTTTACCTCTAAACATCGTAATGTTATTACTATATCATTACAGAGATTACAAATATTTATATGTTAATATTTAAGTTATCTAAAAGTCTTTACAATAAAATTTACTGTTCTTTTGTTTCGTTTTGTTTAAAAACAAGTTATGCACCAATGTTATGATTTAATATCACCTGAATAGAACGTGAGTTTGCTGTGGGCATCCGTGATGGTCTTCTTCAGTAGTCCTCTTGGGTGTGATATGATGTTCCTCTTGATGGTCCATTTGGTTTATTGTTTCCGAATAGTAGTCTAGGTCATGACGATTGGCTTCTGCTACTAGAAGTTCATACTGTTGTTGTTGTAACTTTCTTCTTCTGGAGTCGGTTGTTCACATTTTACTTATTAATTGTTCTTATTTTAGCAGCACTAAAAGATGTTAAGGAACATATCTTACCACTTACGGTTTGTTAAGAGATGTGTCGGCTAAGTTTTGCCTTTTTTTACATATTTACTAATATTTGCTTCACTCACTACATTACTAAGTGTTTAGTTATTTTCCAACGCTAGATTGAGTCAAATCAAAATAACAACTGACGAGTGTTTGTATAGTAGTTCAACGGTATACATCTAAATTTAACTGGACAACAAATTTTTTACATCCTTACATGTCGAAGTTTCTCCGGCGAAAGTGTTTGTTTAGCGGCAAGAAGTCTGTCAGCTGGCGCGGTTTACGCGCTGAGAAAGTAGTTCGTTCGTTTAGTAGTATTAATTAATCATTAATTAACTAGTAATAATTTATACTACCTATCGTTATGTGTTAGGTATAATTCTTTATTATTAATACGTCTTTTATTTAATCAAAAGAACTATTATTTTTTTTGCTTAATAACATCGTACTTTGCGTGTTCGTACTGGATAATTTGCACGTTGGTACAGGAATCAACGTACAGATAAGGGGTGGATAATACTCTTACTTGTTATAAGAACCAAAAATTTAATTTGTGCTATTTAAACAAAAATTTTTGTTTAAATCGTCACATTCTCCTGCACTTAACGATGAGGACGGGCCGATGGGGTAATAAAATGAAAATCTACAGTGATATCTTTGTCTTTCGTGAAGTTCCCTTTCTCTCGTTTCTTAACTACTACCTTAATATTATTTACACATAAATAAATATTCTTTATTTATCTATTTATTACTCTTAGTTTCCGTAACTTCACAACATCGTGGCCCGACTGATTACATTTGCATACTCTAACTATATTAGTTAGCTTTCTGCACTTTCTTTAACCCTTGTAAAGAACCCTTTCAGTTCGGCGCCGTTGTGACTGTGTTACGTATTTATCCCTATATCCCTTAATTCTACTACAGTAATCTAAAGTTGATCCCATACTCAACCTTAGATTCTTTCTTAATACTAATATCTTATTCTACCGAGACAAGCGGAATTTCACGAAGGGGTACATTTATTTACTTTTAAACAATCAGCTGTTACAATGCAAGAGGGTTCAAACACTTTACACTAGACGCATTGTATTATACACTGGGGTGGTGTTTATTGTTTAGCGATGCTGCCATTTATAATAATAGGGGATGGCTTACTACAATATTTCCTGCACGAACGAGTTTGTCTCTAACTGGCAAGCTGGGGGAATTATTTTGAACAGGCCACGACCGGGCGTTTACACGATTCAAATGTACATTTTTTATTATTATTATTATTCTTAGTTTACTACTACACTTTTCATTTTTATTACACTTTTTTTTTTATTTAAGCTATTATTAAACCTTTTTTATTTAAAGTACTTATTATTTATTTTATTTCAAACACTTATAAAATTTGAATTCCTATAAACACACATATATATATCTAGTACTACACATAGAATCTTATATTAATTAATTATATTAAAATTATCTCAAATCAATTCAATTTTCTGTACTGCTAGATATTATCTGTGGAAACAAAGTGATAATATTATTTTATAGTGGAGAGAAATTTCACACGCGAAGAGTTCATTGCCTTTATAATAGCACACAGGATCAGCTGTTTGGGGGCGTCTTATTGTTTGCGTAGGGGTGGTTTAACAAAGTAGGGTGGTTCGGACAATCTCAAACACGATTATTTCCTGTTCTGAACTGTCTGTTATGTCTGCGAGGGAAGGTTTGTATGGGATTCCCTATACGTACAAAGGGGAGGGTACATTTCTCGACACGTATTTAACATGAACCAGCCTGTCAATACCGACAGGATAAAAATGGAATATTTTACCAGCAAGGACTTGTTTATTACGTTAATGTCCCAATACTAATATTATTATTTCTTAATTAAAACTTTACTTATTTATTTGTTCAGAATTTCAGAGTGAATAAATTTATATACTGTATTCTACAGAGTTACTGTTAATTGATTATCACAATATACACAATATTTGTACACAAAAGCACAGTATTGCAATTTTATGTGTACCAACAATTCAATTCTTTTGTGCAAAGCAGTGGCACAATTTTATATGTGTCACCCTGTACACAAAATTATTATTAATTAGACAACAGCACAATACACAATTATTCTTACAAAAGCAGAGTGGCGCAATTTTATATGCGTCACTATGCTTACGAGCCTTTTACGTATATAAATTAGCAGAGTGGCGCAATTTTATATGTGACACTCTGTAAACAATTAACTTTTTTTTAAAGCAGCAGAGTGGCACAATTTTATAACGTCTCCCTTGTCAAGACATTATAAACATCGGGAACCAGTTCAATTGTTGGCTGTTAATTAAACTAGCTGCCGTTGTTAGTAAAATTTACTTACCAACAAATTATAACAAAGTATATATCAGGAATTAGTCAAGGGTTACATAAATTTATTCACTCTCTGGGTATTAGCGAAAACATCTCTTTATTCTTATATTTTAACTAAGTATAATAATAATGGCTTTAATGGTCATCCTTTAATTTCTTACTAACTTTACTTTTTGTAAAAGAAAGATTCTAATAATTGCTGCATTAAATATTCTTTAAATTAATATTCTTTACTCTTTTTACCTCAAAAATTTCAGCTATGTATTATTTCAAGTACCACGGATCCGGGTCTCAACTTTGCAATATTCTAATATATCACAACTTCGTCCAAACTATTTGAAGAATAGTCCGGTGTAAATTTTCAGAATTACTTTACCTCTAAACATCGTAATGTTATTACTATATCATTACAGAGATTACAAATATTTATATGTTAATATTTAAGTTATCTAAAAGTCTTTACAATAAAATTAACTGTTCTTTTGTTTCGTTTTGTTTAAAAACAAGTTATGCACAAATGTTATGATTTAATATCACCTGAATAGAACGTGAGTTTGCTGTGGGCATCCGTGATGGTCTTCTTCAGTAGTCCTCTTGGGTGTGATATGATGTTCCTCTTGATGGTCCATTTGGTTTATTGTTTCCGAATAGTATAGGTCATGACGATTGGCTTCTGCTACTAGAAGTTCATACTGTTGTTGTTGTAACTTTCTTCTTCTGGAGTCGGTTGTTCACATTTTACTTATTAATTGTTCTTATTTTTGCAGCCCTAAAAGATGTTAAGGAACATATCTTACCACTTACGGTTTGTTAAGAGATGTGTCGGCTAAGTTTTGCCTTTTTTTACATATTTACTAATATTTGCTTCACTCACTACATTACTAAGTGTTTAGTTATTTTCCAACGCTAGATTGAGTCAAATCAAAATAACAACTGACGAGTGTTTGTATAGTAGTTCAGCGGTATACATCTAAATTTAACTGGACAACACATTTTTTACATCCTTACATGTCGAAGTTTCTCCGGCGAAAGTGTTTGTTTAGCGGCAAGAAGTCTGTAAGCTGGCGCGGTTTACGCGCTGAGAAAGTAGTTCGTTCGTTTAGTAGTATTAATTAATCATTAATTAACTAGTAATAATTTATACTACCTATCGTTATGTGTTAGGTATAATTCTTTATTATTAATACGTCTTTTATTTAATCAAAAGAATTATTATTTTTTTTGCTTAATAACATCGTACTTTGCGTGTTCGTACTGGATAATTTGCACGTTGATACAGGAATCAACGTACAGATAAGGGGTGGATAATACTCTTACTTGTTATAAGAACCAAAAATTTAATTTGTGCTATTTAAACAAAAATTTTTGTTTAAATCGTCACATTCTCCTGCACTTAACGATGAGGACGGGCCGATGGGGTAATAAAATGAAAATCTACAGTGATATCTTTGTCTTTCGTGAAGTTCCCTTTCTCTCGTTTCTTAACTACTACCTTAATATTATTTACACATAAATAAATATTCTTTATTTATCTATTTATTACTCTTAGTTTCCGTAACTTCACAACATCGTGGCCCGACTGATTACATTTGCATACTCTAACTATATTAGTTAGATTTCTGCACTTTCTTTAACCCTTGTAAAGAACCCTTTCAGTTCGGCGCCGTTGTGACTGTGTTACGTATTTATCCCTATATCCCTTAATTCTACTACAGTAATCTAAAGTTGATCCCATACTCAACCTTAGATTCTTTCTTAATACTAATATCTTATTCTACTGAGACAAGCGGAATTTCACGAAGGGGTACATTTATTTACTTTTAAACAATCAGCTGTTACAATGCAAGAGGGGTCAAACACTTTACACTAGACGCATTGTATTATACACTGGGGTGGTGTTTATTGTTTAGCGATGCTGCCATTTATAATAATAGGGGATGGCTTACTACAATATTTCCTGCACGAACGAGTTTGTCTCTAACTGGCAAGCTGGGGGAATTATTTTGAACAGGCCACGACCGGGCGTTTACACGATTCAAATGTACATTTTTTATTATTATTATTATTCTTAGTTTACTACTACACTTTTCACGTTTATTACACTTTTTTTTTATTTAAGCTATTATTAAACCTTTGTTATTTAAAGTACTTATTATTTATTTTATTTCAAACACTTATAAAATTTGAATTCCTATAAACACACATATATATATCTAGTACTACACATAGAATCTTATATTAATTAATTATATTAAAATTATCTCAAATCAATTCAATTTTCTGTACTGCTAGATATTATCTGTGGAAACAAAGCGATAATATTATTTTATAGTGGAGAGAAATTTCACACGCGAAGAGTTCATTGCCTTTATAATAGCACACAGGATCAGCTGTTTGGGGGCGTCTTATTGTTTGCGTAGGGGTGGTTTAACAAAGTAGGGTGGTTCGGACAATCTCAAACACGATTATTTCCTGTTCTGAACTGTCTGTTATGTCTGCGAGGGAAGGTTTGTATGGGATTCCCTATACGTACAAAGGGGAGGGTACATTTCTCGACACGTATTTAACATGAACCAGCCTGTCAATACCGACAGGATAAAAATGGAATATTTTACCAGCAAGGACTTGTTTATTACGTTAATGTCCCAATACTAATATTATTATTTCTTAATTAAAACTTTACTTATTTATTTGTTCAGAATTTCAGAGTGAATAAATTTATATACTGTATTCTACAGAGTTACTGTTAATTGATTATCACAATATACACAATATTTGTACACAAAAGCACAGTATTGCAATTTTATGTGTACCAACAATTCAATTCTTTTGTGCAAAGCAGTGGCACAATTTTATATGTGTCACCCTGTACACAAAATTATTATTAATTAGACAACAGCACAATACACAATTATTCTTACAAAAGCAGAGTGGCGCAATTTTATATGCGTCACTATGCTTACGAGCCTTTTACGTATATAAATTAGCAGAGTGGCGCAATTTTATATGTGACACTCTGTAAACAATTAACTTTTTTTTTAAAGCAGCAGAGTGGCACAATTTTATAACGTCTCCCTTGTCAAGACATTATAAACATCGGGAACCAGTTCAATTGTTGGCTGTTAATTAAACTAGCTGCCGTTGTTAGTAAAATTTACTTACCAACAAATTATAACAAAGTATATATCAGGAATTAGTCAAGGGTTACATAAATTTATTCACTCTCTGGGTATTAGCGAAAACATCTCTTTATTCTTATATTTTAACTAAGTATAATAATAATGGCTTTAATGGTCATCCTTTAATTTCTTACTAACTTTACTTTTTGTAAAAGAAAGATTCTAATAATTGCTGCATTAAATATTCTTTAAATTAATATTCTTTACTCTTTTTACCTCAAAAATTTCAGCTATGTATTATTTCAAGTACCACGGATCCGGGTCTCAACTTTGCAATATTCTAATATATCACAACTTCGTCCAAACTATTTGAAGAATAGTCCGGTGTAAATTTTCAGAATTACTTTACCTCTAAACATCGTAATGTTATTACTATATCATTACAGAGATTACAAATATTTATATGTTAATATTTAAGTTATCTAAAAGTCTTTACAATAAAATTAACTGTTCTATTGTTTCATTTTGTTTAAAAACAAGTTATGCACAAATGTTATGATTTAATATCACCTGAATAGAACGTGAGTTTGCTGTGGGCATCCGTGATGGTCTTCTTCAGTAGTCCTCTTGGGTGTGATATGATGTTCCTCTTGATGGTCCATTTGGTTTATTGTTTCCGAATAGTAGTCTAGGTCATGACGAATGGCTTCTGCTACTAGAAGTTCATACTGTTGTTGTTGTAACTTTCTTCTTCTGGAGTCGGTTGTTCACATTTTACTTATTAATTGTTTTTATTTTAGCAGCACTAAAAGATGTTAAGGAACATATCTTGCCACTTACGGTTTGTTAAGAGATGTGTCGGCTAAGTTTTGCCTTTTTTTACATATTTACTAATATTTGCTTCACTCACTACATTACTAAGTGTTTAGTTATTTTCCAAAGCTAGATTGAGTCAAATCAAAATAACAACTGACGAGTGTTTGTATAGTAGTTCAACGGTATACATCTAAATTTAACTGGACAACACATTCTTTACATCCTTACATGTCGAAGTTTCTCCGGCGAAAGTGTTTGTTTAGCGGCAAGAAGTCTGTAAGCTGGCGCGGTTTACGCGCTGAGAAAGTAGTTCGTTCGTTTAGTAGTATTAATTAATCATTAATTAACTAGTAATAATTTATACTACCTATCGTTATGTGTTAGGTATAATTCTTTATTATTAATACGTCTTTTATTTAATCAAAAGAATTATTATTTTTTTTGCTTAATAACATCGTACTTTGCGTGTTCGTACTGGATAATTTGCACGTTGATACAGGAATCAACGTACAGATAAGGGGTGGATAATACTCTTACTTGTTATAAGAACCAAAAATTTAATTTGTGCTATTTAAACAAAAATTTTTGTTTAAATCGTCACATTCTCCTGCACTTAACAATGAGGACGGGCCGATGGGGTAATAAAATGAAAATCTACAGTGATATCTTTGTCTTTCGTGAAGTTCCCTTTCTCTCGTTTCTTAACTACTACCTTAATATTATTTACACATAAATAAATATTCTTTATTTATCTATTTATTACTCTTAGTTTCCGTAACTTCACAACATCGTGGCCCGACTGATTACATTTGCATACTCTAACTATATTAGTTAGCTTTCTGCACTTTCTTTAACCCTTGTAAAGAACCCTTTCAGTTCGGCGCCGTTGTGACTGTGTTACGTATTTATCCCTATATCCCTTAATTCTACTACAGTAATCTAAAGTTGATCCCATACTCAACCTTAGATTCTTTCTTAATACTAATATCTTATTCTACTGAGACAAGCGGAATTTCACGAAGGGGTACATTTATTTACTTTTAAACAATCAGCTGTTACAATGCAAGAGGGGTCAAACACTTTACACTAGACGCATTGTATTATACACTGGGGTGGTGTTTATTGTTTAGCGATGCTGCCATTTATAATAATAGGGGATGGCTTACTACAATATTTCCTGCACGAACGAGTTTGTCTCTAAGTGGCAAGCTGGGGGAATTATTTTGAACAGGCCACGACCGGGCGTTTACACG
Organism: Magicicada septendecula; assembly: GCA_034769895.1. Lineage (NCBI taxonomy): Eukaryota > Metazoa > Arthropoda > Insecta > Hemiptera > Cicadidae > Magicicada > Magicicada septendecula. The sequence goes on from CM068367.1 coordinate 779,749,516, forward strand.
ATTCAAATGTACATTTTTTATTATTATTATTATTCTTAGTTTACTACTACACTTTTCACGTTTATTACACTTTTTTTTTATTTAAGCTATTATTAAACCTTTTTTATTTAAAGTACTTATTATTTATTTTATTTCAAACACTTATAAAATTTGAATTCCTATAAACACACATATATATCTAGTACTACACATAGAATCTTATATTAATTAATTATATTAAAATTATCTCAAATCAATTCAATTTTCTGTACTGCTAGATATTATCTGTGGAAACAAAGCGATAATATTATTTTATAGTGGAGAGAAATTTCACACGCGAAGAGTTCATTGCCTTTATAATAGCACACAGGATCAGCTGTTTGGGGGTGTCTTATTGTTTGCGTAGGGGTGGTTTAACAAAGTAGGGTGGTTCGGACAATCTCAAACACGATTATTTCCTGTTCTGAACTGTCTGTTATGTCTGCGAGGGAAGGTTTGTATGGGATTCCCTATACGTACAAAGGGGAGGGTACATTTTTCGACACGTATTTAACATGAACCAGCCTGTCAATACCGACAGGATAAAAATGGAATATTTTACCAGCAAGGACTTGTTTATTACGTTAATGTCCCAATACTAATATTATTATTTCTTAATTAAAACTTTACTTATTTATTTGTTCAGAATTTCAGAGTGAATAAATTTATATACTGTATTCTACAGAGTTACTGTTAATTGATTATCACAATATACACAATATTTGTACACAAAAGGACAGTATTGCAATTTTATGTGTACCAACAATTCAATTCTTTTGTGCAAAGCAGTGGCACAATTTTATATGTGTCACCCTGTACACAAAATTATTATTAATTAGACAACAGCACAATACACAATTATTCTTACAAAAGCAGAGTGGCGCAATTTTATATGCGTCACTATGCTTACAAGCCTTTTACGTATATAAATTAGCAGAGTGGCGCAATTTTATATGTGACACTCTGTAAACAATTAACTTTTTTTTTAAAGCAGCAGAGTGGCACAATTTTATAACGTCTCCCTTGTCAAGACATTATAAACATCGGGAACCAGTTCAATTGTTGGCTGTTAATTAAACTAGCTGCCGTTGTTAGTAAAATTTACTTACCAACAAATTATAACAAAGTATATATCAGGAATTAGTCAAGGGTTACATAAATTTATTCACTCTCTGGGTATTAGCGAAAACATCTCTTTATTCTTATATTTTAACTAAGTATAATAATAATGGCTTTAATGGTCATCCTTTAATTTCTTACTAACTTTACTTTTTGTAAAAGAAAGATTCTAATAATTGCTGCATTAAATATTCTTTAAATTAATATTCTTTACTCTTTTTACCTCAAAAATTTCAGCTATGTATTATTTCAAGTACCACGGATCCGGGTCTCAACTTTGCAATATTCTAATATATCACAACTTCGTCCAAACTATTTGAAGAATAGTCCGGTGTAAATTTTCAGAATTACTTTACCTCTAAACATCGTAATGTTATTACTATATCATTACAGAGATTACAAATATTTATATGTTAATATTTAAGTTATCTAAAAGTCTTTACAATAAAATTAACTGTTCTTTTGTTTCATTTTGTTTAAAAACAAGTTATGCACAAATGTTATGATTTAATATCACCTGAATAGAACGTGAGTTTGCTGTGGGCATCCGTGATGGTCTTCTTCAGTAGTCCTCTTGGGTGTGATATGATGTTCCTCTTGATGGTCCATTTGGTTTATTGTTTCCGAATAGTAGTCTAGGTCATGACGATTGGCTTCTGCTACTAGAAGTTCATACTGTTGTTGTTGTAACTTTCTTCTTCTGGAGTCGGTTGTTCACATTTTACTTATTAATTGTTTTTATTTTAGCAGCACTAAAAGATGTTAAGGAACATATCTTGCCACTTACGGTTTGTTAAGAGATGTGTCGGCTAAGTTTTGCCTTTTCTTACATATTTACTAATATTTGCTTCACTCACTACATTACTAAGTGTTTAGTTATTTTCCAACGCTAGATTGAGTCAAATCAAAACAACAACTGACGAGTGTTTGTATAGTAGTTCAACGGTATACATCTAAATTTAACTGGACTACACATTCTTTACATCCTTACATGTCGAAGTTTCTCCGGCGAAAGTGTTTGTTTAGCGGCAAAAAGTCTGTAAGCTGGCGCGGTTTACGCGCTGAGAAAGTAGTTCGTTCGTTTAGTAGTATTAATTAATCATTAATTAACTAGTAATAATTTATACTACCTATCGTTATGTGTTAGGTATAATTCTTTATTATTAATACGTCTTTCATTTAATCAAAAGAATTATTATTTTTTTTGCTTAATAACATCGTACTTTGCGTGTTCGTACTGGATAATTTGCACGTTGATACAGGAATCAACGTACAGATAAGGGGTGGATAATACTCTTACTTGTTATAAGAACCAAAAATTTAATTTGTGCTATTTAAACAAAAATTTTTGTTTAAATCGTCACATTCTCCTGCACTTAACAATGAGGACGGGCCGATGGGGTAATAAAATGAAAATCTACAGTGATATCTTTGTCTTTCGTGAAGTTCCCTTTCTCTCGTTTCTTAACTACTACCTTAATATTATTTACACATAAATAAATATTCTTTATTTATCTATTTATTACTCTTAGTTTCCGTAACTTCACAACATCGTGGCCCGACTGATTACATTTGCATACTCTAACTATATTAGTTAGCTTTCTGCACTTTCTTTAACCCTTGTAAAGAACCCTTTCAGTTCGGCGCCGTTGTGACTGTGTTACGTATTTATCCCTATATCCCTTAATTCTACTACAGTAATCTAAAGTTGATCCCATACTCAACCTTAGATTCTTTCTTAATACTAATATCTTATTCTACCGAGACTAGCGGAATTTCACGAAGGGGTACATTTATTTACTTTTAAACAATCAGCTGTTACAATGCAAGAGGGTTCAAACACTTTACACTAGACGCATTGTATTATACACTGGGGTGGTGTTTATTGTTTAGCGATGCTGCCATTTATAATAATAGGGGATGGCTTACTACAATATTTCCTGCACGAACGAGTTTGTCTCTAACTGGCAAGCTGGGGGAATTATTTTGAACAGACCACGACCGGGCGTTTACACGATCCAAATATACATTTTTTATTATTATTATTCTTAGTTTACTACTACACTTTTCACTTTTATTACACTTTTTTTTATTTAAGCTATTATTAAACCTTTTTTATTTAAAGTACTTATTATTTATTTTATTTCAAACACTTATAAAATTTGAATTCCTATAAACACACACATATATATATAGTACTACACATAGAATCTTATATTAATTAATTATATTAAAATTATCTCAAGTCAATTCAATTTTCTGTACTGCTAGATTATTATCTGTCGAAACAAAGTGATAATATTATTTAATAGTGGAGAGAAATTTCACACGCGAAGAGTTCATTGCCTTTATAATAGCACACAGGATCAGCTGTTTGGGGGAGTCTTATTGTTTGCCTAGGGGTGGTTTAACAAAGTAGGGTGGTTCGGACAATCTCAAACACGATTATTTCCTGTTCTGAACTGTCTGTTATGTCTGCGAGGGAAGGTTTGTATGGGATTCCCTATACGTACAAAGGGGAGGGTACATTTCTCGACACGTATTTAACATGAACCAGCCTGTCAATACCGACAGGTTAAAAATGGAATATTTTTACCAGCAAGGAATTGTTTATTATGTTAATGTCCCAATACTAATATTATTATTTCTTAATTAAAACTTTACTTATTTATTTGTTCACAATTTCAGAGTGAATAAATTTATATACTGTATTCTACAGAGTTACTGTTAATTGATTATCACAATATACACAATATTTTTACACAAAAGCACAGTATTGCAATTTTATGTGTACCAACAATTCAATTCTTTTGTGCAAAGCAGTGGCACAATTTTATATGTGTCACCCTGTACACAAAATTCTTATTAATTAGACAACAGCACAATACACAATTATTCTTACAAAAGCAGAGTGGCGCAATTTTATATGCGTCACTATGCTTACAAGCCTTTTACGTATATAAATTAGCAGAGTGGCGCAATTTTATATGTGACACTCTGTAAATAATTAACTTTTTTTTTAAAGCAGCAGAGTGGCGCAATTTTATAACGTCTTCCTTGTCAAGACATTATAAACATCGGGAACCAGTTCAATTGTTGGCTGTTAATTAAACTAGCTGCCGTTATTAGTAAAATTTACTTACCAACAAATTATAACAAAGTATATATCAGGAATTAGTCAAGGGTTACATAAATTTATTCACTCTCTGGGTATTAGCGAAAACATCTGTTTATTCTTATATTTTAACTAAGTATAATAATAATGGCTTTAATGGTCATCCTTTAATTTCTTACTAACTTTACTTTTTGTAAAAGAAAGATTCTAATAATTGCTGCATTAAATATTCTTTAAATTAATATTCTTTACTCTTTTTATCTCAAAAATTTCAGCTATGTATTATTTCAAGTACCACGGATCCGGGTCTCAACTTTGCAATATTCTAATATATCACAACTTAGTCCAAACTATTTGAAGAATAGTCCGGTGTAAATTTTCAGAATTACTTTACCTCTAAACATCGTAATGTTATTACTATATCATTACAGAGATTACAAATATTTATATGTTAATATTTAAGTTATCTAATAGTCTTTACAATAAAATTTACTGTTCTTTTGTTTCGTTTTGTTTAAAAACAAGTTATGCACAAATGTTATGATTTAATATCACCTGAATAGAACGTGAGTTTGCTGTGGGCATCCGTGATGGTCTTCTTCAGTAGTCCTCTTGGGTGTGATATGATGTTCCTCTTGATGGTCCATTTGGTTTGTTGTTTCCGAATAGTAGTCTAGGTCATGACGATTGGCTTCTGCTACTAGAAGTTCATACTGTTGTTGTTGTAACTTTCTTCTTCTGGAGTCGGTTGTTCACATTTTACTTATTAATTGTTCTTATTTTAGCAGCACTAAAAGATGGTAAGGAACATATCTTACCACTTACGGTTTGTTAAGAGATGTGTCGGCTAAGTTTTACCTTTTTTTACATATTTACTAATATTTGCTTCACTCACTACATTACTAAGTGTTTAGTTATTTTCCAACGCTAGATTGAGTCAAATCAAAATAACAACTGACGAGTGTTTGTATAGTAGTTCAGCGGTATACATCTAAATTTAACTGGACAACACATTTTTGACATCCTTACATGTCGAAGTTTCTCCGGCGAAAGTGTTTGTTTAGCGGCAAGAAGTCTGTAAGCTGGCGCGGTTTACGCGCTGAGAAAGTAGTTCGTTCGTTTAGTAGTATTAATTAATCATTAATTAACTAGTAATAATTTATACTACCTATCGTTATGTGTTAGGTATAATTCTTAATATTAATACGTCTTTTATTTAATCAAAAGGATTATTATTTTTTTTGCTTAATAACATCGTACTTTGCGTGTTCGTACTGGATAATTTGCACGTTGGTACAGGAATCTACGTACAGATAAGGGGTGGATAATACTCTTACTTGTTATAAGAACCAAAAATTTAATTTATGCTATTTAAACAAAAGTTTTTGTTTAAATCGTCACATCCTCCTGCACTTAACGACGAGGACGGGCCGATGGGGTATTAAAATGAAAATCTACAGTGATATCTTTGTCTTTCGTGAAGTTCCCTTTCTCTCGTTTCTTAACTACTACCTTAATATTATTTACACATAAATAAATATTCTTTATTTATCTATTTATTACTCTTAGTTTCCGTAACTTCACAACATCGTGGCCCGACTGATTACATTTGCATACTCTAACTATTTTAGTTAGCTTTCTGCACTTTCTTTAACCCTTGTAAAGAACCCTTTCAGTTCGGCGCCGTTGTGACTGTGTTACGTATTTATCCCTATATCCCTTAATTCTACTACAGTAATCTAAAGTTGATCCCATACTCAACCTTAGATGCTTTCTTAATACTAATATCTTATTCTACTGAGACAAGCGGAATTTCACGAAGGGGTACATTTATTTACTTTTAAACAATCAGCTGTTACAATGCAATAGGGGTCAAACACTTTACACTAGACGTATTGTATTATACACAGGGGTGGTGTTTATTGTTTAGCGATGCTGCCATTTATAATAATAGGGGATGGCTTACTACAATATTTCCTGCACGAACGAATTTGTCTCTTACTGGCAAGCTGGGGGAATTATTTTGAACAGGCCACGACCGGGCGTTTACACGATTCAAAGGTACATTTATTATTATTATTATTATTCTTAATTTAATACTACACTTTTCACTTTTATTACACTTTTTTTATTTAAGCTATTATTAAACCTTTTTTATTTAAAGTACTTATTATTTATTTTATTTCAAACACTTATAAAATTTGAATTCCTATAAACACACATATATATATATCTAGTACTACACATAGAATCTTATATTAATTAATTATATTAAAATTATCTTAAATCAATTCAATTTTCTGTACTGCTAGATATTATCTGTCGAAACAAAGTGATAATATTATTTTATAGTGGAGAGAAATTTCACACGCGAAGAGTTCATTGCCTTTATAATAGCACACAGGATCAGCTGTTTGGGGGAGTCTTATTGTTTGCGTAGGGGTGGTTTAACAAAGTAGGGTGGTTCGGACAATCTCAAACACGATTATTTCCTGTTCTGAACTGTCTGTTATGTCTGCGAGGGAAGGTTTGTATGGGATTCCCTATACGTACCAAGGAGAGGGTACATTTCTCGACACGTATTTAACATGAACCAGCCTGTCAATACCGACAGGTTAAAAATGGAATATTTTTACCAGCAAGGACTTGTTTATTACGTTAATGTCCCAATACTAATATTATTATTTCTTAATTAAAACTTTACTTATTTATTTGTTCACAATTTCAGAGTGAATAAATTTATATACTGTATTCTACAGAGTTACTGTTAATTGATTATCACAATATACACAATATTTTTATACAAAAGCACAGTATTGCAATTTTATGTGTACCAACAATTCAATTCTTTTGTGCAAAGCAGTGGCACAATTTTATATGTGTCACCCTGTACACAAAATTCTTATTAATTAGACAACAGCACAATACACAATTATTCTTACAAAAGCAGAGTGGCGCAATTTTATATGCGTCACTATGCTTACAAGCCTTTTACGTATATAAATTAGCAGAGTGGCGCAATTTTATATGTGACACTCTGTAAACAATTAACTTTTTTTTTAAAGCAGCAGAGGGGCGCAATTTTATAACGTCTCCCTTGTCAAGACATTATAAACATCGGGAACCAGTTCAATTGTTGGCTGTTAATTAAACTAGCTGCCGTTGTTAGTAAAATTTACTTACCAACAAATTATAACAAAGTATATATCAGGAATTAGTCAAGGGTTACATAAATTTATTCACTCTCTGGGTATTAGCGAAAACATCTCTTTATTCTTATATTTTAACTAAGTATAATAATAATGGCTTTAATGGTCATCCTTTAATTTCTTACGAACTTTACTTTTTGTAAAAGAAAGATTCTAATAATTGCTGCATTAAATATTCTTATAATTAATATTCTTTACTCTTTTTACCTCAAAAATTTCAGCTATGTATTATTTCAAGTACCACGGATCCGGGTCTCAACTTTGCAATATTGTAATATATCACAACTTAGTCCAAACTATTTGAAGAATAGTCCGGTGTAAATTTTCAGAATTACTTTACCTCTAAACATCGTAATGTTATTACTATATCATTACAGAGATTACAAATATTTATATGTTAATATTTAAGTTATCTAATAGTCTTTACAATAAAATTAACTGTTCTTTTGTTTCGTTTTGTTTAAAAACAAGTTATGCACAAATGTTATGATTTAATATCACCTGAATAGAACGTGAGTTTGCTGTGGGCATCCGTGATGGTCTTCTTCAGTAGTCCTCTTGGGTGTGATATGATGTTCCTCTTGATGGTCCATTTGGTTTGTTGTTTCCGAATAGTAGTCTAGGTCATGACGATTGGCTTCTGCTACTAGAAGTTCATACTGTTGTTGTTGTAACTTTCTTCTTCTGGAGTCGGTTGTTCACATTTTACTTATTAATTGTTCTTATTTTAGCAGCACTAAAAGATGGTAAGGAACATATCTTTCCACTTACGGTTTGTTAAGAGATGTGTCGGCTAAGTTTTACCTTTTTTTACATATTTACTAATATTTGCTTCACTCACTACATTACTAAGTGTTTAGTTATTTTCCAACGCTAGATTGAGTCAAATCAAAATAACAACTGACGAGTGTTTGTATAGTAGTTCAGCGGTATACATCTAAATTTAACTGGACAACACATTTTTGACATCCTTACATGTCGAAGTTTCTCCGGCGAAAGTGTTTGTTTAGCGGGAAGAAGTCTGTAAGCTAGCGCGGTTTACGCGCTGAGAAAGTAGTTCGTTCGTTTAGTAGTATTAATTAATCATTAATTAACTAGTAATAATTTATACTACCTATCGTTATGTGTTAGGTATAATTCTTTATTATTGATACGTCTTTTATTTAATCAAAAGAATTATTATTTTTTTTGCTTAATAACATCGTACTTTGTCTGTTCGTACTGGATAATTTGCAGGTTGGTACAGGAATCTACGTACAGATAAGGGGTGGATAATACTCTTACTTGTTATAAGAACCATAAATTTAATTTGTGCTATTTAAACAAAAATTTTTGTTTAAATCGTCACATCCTCCTGCACTTAACGATGAGGACGGGCCGATGGGGTAATAAAATGAAAATCTACAGTGATATCTTTGTCTTTCGTGAAGTTCCCTTTCTCTCGTTTCTTAACTACTACCTTAATATTATTTACACATAAATAAATATTCTTTATTTATCTATTTATTACTCTTAGTTTCCGTAACTTCACAACATCGTGGCCCGACTGATTACATTTGCATACTCTAACTATATTAGTTAGCTTTCTGCACTTTCTTTAACCCTTGTAAAGGACCCTTTCAGTTCGGCGCCGTTGTGACTGTGTTACGTATTTATCCCTATATCCCGTAATTCTACTACAGTAATCTAAAGTTGATCCCATACTCAACCTTAGATTCTTTCTTAATACTAATATCGTATTCTACTGAGACAAGCGGAATTTCACGAAGGGGTACATTTATTTACTTTTAAAAAATCAGCTGGTACAATGCAAGAGGGGTCAAACACTTTACACTAGACGCATTGTATTATACACTGGGGTGGTGTTTATTGTTTAGCGATGCTGCCATTTATTATAATAGGGGATGGCTTACTACAATATTTCCTGCACGAACGAGTTTGTCTCTAACTGGCAAGCTGGGGAATTATTTTGAACAGGCCACGACCGGGCGTTTACACGATTCAAATGTACATTTATTATTATTATTCTTAGTTTACTACTACACTTTTCACTTTTATTACACTTTTTTTTATTTAAGCTATTATTAAACCTTTTTTATTTAAAGTACTTATTATTTATTTTATTTCAAACACTTATAAAATTTGAATTCCTATAAACACACACATATATATATAGTACTACACATAGAATCTTATATTAATTAATTATATTAAAATTATCTCAAGTCAATTCAATTTTCTGTACTGCTAGATATTATCTGTCGAAACAAAGTGATAATATTATTTTATAGTGGAGAGAAATTTCACACGCGAAGAGTTCATTGCCTTTATAATAGCACACAGGATCAGCTGTTTGGGGGAGTCTTATTGTTTGCGTAGGGGTGGTTTAACAAAGTAGGGTGGTTCGGACAATCTCAAACACGATTATTTCCTGTTCTGAACTGTCTGTTATGTCTGCGAGGGAAGGTTTGTATGGGATTCCCTATACGTACCAAGGAGAGGGTACATTTCCCGACACGTATTTAACATGAACCAGCCTGTCAATACCGACAGGTTAAAAATGGAATATTTTTACCAGCAAGGACTTGTTTATTACGTTAATGTCCCAATACTAATATTATTATTTCTTAATTAAAACTTTACTTATTTATTTGTTCACAATTTCAGAGTGAATAAATTTATATACTGTATTCTACAGAGTTACTGTTAATTGATTATCACAATATACACAATATTTTTACACAAAAGCACAGTATTGCAATTTTATGTGTACCAACAATTCAATTCTTTTGTGCAAAGCAGTGGCACAATTTTATATGTGTCACCCTGTACACAAAATTATTATTAATTAGACAACAGCACAATACACAATTATTCTTACAAAAGCAGAGTGGCGCAATATTATATGCGTCACTATGCTTACAAGCCTTTTACGTATATAAATTAGCAGAGTGGCGCAATTTTATATGTGACACTGTAAACAATTAACTTTTTTTTATAAAGCAGCAGTGTGGCGCAATTTTATAACGTCTCCCTTGTCAAGACATTATAAACATCGGGAACCAGTTCAATTGTTGGCTGTTAATTAAACTAGCTGCCGTTGTTAGTAAAATTTACTTACCAACAAATTATAACAAAGTTTATATCAGGAATTAGTCAAGGGTTACATAAATTTATTCACTCTCTGGGTATTAGCGAAAACATCTTTTTATTCTTATATTTTAACTAAGTATAATAATAATGGCTTTAATGGTCATCCTTTAATTTCTTTCTAACTTTACTTTTTGTAAAAGAAAGATTCTAATAATTGCTGCATTAAATATTCTTATAATTAATATTCTTTACTCTTTTTATCTCAAAAATTTCAGCTATGTATTATTTCAAGTACCACGGATCCGGGTCGCAACTTTGCCATATTCTAATATATCACAACTTCGTCCAAACTATTTGAAGAATAGTCCGGTGTAAATTTTCAGAATTACTTTACCTCTAAACATCGTAATGTTATTACTATATCATTACAGAGATTACAAATATTTATATGTTAATATTTAAGTTATCTAAAAGTCTTTACAATAAAATTAACTGTTCTTTTGTTTCGTTTTGTTTAAAAACAAGTTATGCACAAATGTTATGATTTAATATCACCTGAATAGAACGTGAGTTTGCTGTGGGCATCCGTGATGGTCTTCTTCAGTAGTCCTCTTGGGTGTGATATGATGTTCCTCTTGATGGTCCATTTGGTTTGTTGTTTCCGAATAGTAGTCTAGGTCATGACGATTGGCTTCTGCTACTAGAAGTTCATACTGTTGTTGTTGTAACTTTCTTCTTCTGGAGTCGGTTGTTCACATTTTACTTATTAATTGTTCTTATTTTAGCAGCACTAAAAGATGGTAAGGAACATATCTTACCACTTACGGTTTGTTAAGAGATGTGTCGGCTAAGTTTTGCCTTTTTTTACATATTTACTAATATTTGCTTCACTCACTACATTGGAGTCGTGTATGAGCAGCTGTTCGGTGCGGTTGTGCTGTCGTGTGCGGTAACTTAATATTATCGCTATCTTTCTTACTAAATAGACTTGTATGTGTAAGTAATATTGCAACAAGAAATATCAACGAAAGGTTTATCTGATTACTCGAACAAATCCAAGCAGCCGGCCAGGGGGCCGCGCGTGCGTCTGCTCGTCCGTGTGGGACTGTGTGTCTGTCTGCGGCTGGTGGTTGTTTGTACCTGTTTATCTATAAACCATAAACACAAGGCCAGTAATTCCTTATCTGGAACTACACGCGTCTTTTAATTTATCTGCCTACTGTAATTATCGACAATAATGAATTATCAGCAACCAGGCCTGTCAACTAACGTTGAACCTGTTCCTACAGTCCACTCAGGAACTTCAGTACCTCCAATGTCGCAAAATGCCCCTCAATCCTATAACAGTCAACAGCCAGGCAGAAATGTTAATGTTGATTTCACACGACACGGATCCCACAGCTGGCAGATGGTGAAAAAACGAAAAAGAAGTCGTCAATCTTCAGAAAACAAATCTGAAACACACACTCAGCTTAATGACCACAATAGATTTACGGTGTTACCTATAGATGACCCTGATGACGTCCAACCTACTCAAGTCTTAGATCAGCCGAAAGTACCTAGACCTCCTCCTGTATACCTTCATGGTATCGTCAATTACAGTGAAATGATCAATAATCTTACAGCAATTTTGGAATCAGAACAGTACAGTACTAAATCGTTCGATGACAATACGGTGAAAATTAACAATTTTGCACCTGATTCTTACAGAAAATTAATTCGTCACCTCGAGGACGAAAAAATTATTTACCATACTTATCAAATTAAAGACCAGCGAGCATACCGGGTTGTCATAAGAAACATTCATCCTAGCATCGGTGTACACTTTATTAAAGAAGCACTAAAAGAAAAAGGACACTCGGTCAGAAACATAATCAACGTTCGACACAGAGTCGAGAAAACACCCCTCCCTCTCTTCTTTGTTGATCTTGAACCTGCAGCAAACAATAAACAAATATATAGCCTAAGGTCTTTAGGTAACATGCAGATTGCTGTAGAACCACCTCGGAGAAAAAACTTTATCATACAGTGCACTCGTTGTCAGTCATACGGTCACAGTAAGACGTATTGTAGGAAACCTTTCCAGTGTGTCAAGTGCGGAGGTGAACACAACTCCGCAACTTGTTCCAAATCTAAGGATACACCAGCCACATGTGCATTATGCGATGGTCCTCATACAGCTAATTATAAGGGCTGTGAAGTTTATCAAAACCTGCAGGCCAGAAAAAGCCCCGTACGAAACTCCACACCTAGGAGAACCCCTTCAATGTTTAGGACTATGAACACGGAACAGAACATGAATACCCGTAACGTCTCTTCTCCTACTTACGCTCAAATTGCAGGACTACCGCAACACTCAGAATCATCGCCCCCTTATGACAGCAATCTCAAACAGACAGCAAATGAGGACATCACTCTTTCACACTTCCTGACAAAATTCGAGACTATGTTCAGTCAACTCATGCAGCAAAATAGCGTCATGCTTAATCTCCTTACAACACTTGTCAATAAACTTTCTAATTAATAATGAATAACAATTACAGGATTGGATTATGGAACGCCAATGGACTCTCTCAACTCAAAGCTTTTCTTCTTGAAAACAGATTAGACGTAATGCTTATATCTGAGACACACTTCACAGACAGAAGCCATATTAGGATTCCAGGCTTTACTGTTTATGATACCCAACATCCGGACGGGACAGCTCGTGGCGGAACCGCTCTGTTAATCCGAAACAATATAAAACATTATCTCTTCTCTAACGTCAAAACTGCTCACCTACAGGCGACCAACGTTTTAATTGAAGATCAAAGAGGCCCTCTAATTGTTTCTGCAGTCTACTGTCCCCCAAAACACAGAATCAATGAAACTGACTTCAGCTCTTTTCTTGGAACTCTTGGTGCACGTTTTTTGGTGGGAGGTGACTTTAACGCAAAACACCCGCAATGGGGTTCGAGATTAGCTAATCCAAGAGGTAGAATTTTATATAACGTCATTAGACAAGAATCCCTGTCCTTTCTGTCCACTGGTCAACCAACCTATTGGCCTTCTGACACAAATAAAATACCTGACCTAATTGATTTCTTTTTAATACGAGGCTTGTCTCATAAATACTACAAAGTTGAATCTTGCCTTGATTTGTCCTCTGACCACACTCCAATTATTGCCACTATTAGCAATACTATAATTGAGTCTGAAAGTCTACCAACACTCACAAATCGTCTTACTGACTGGGATTACTTTAGAGAGCTTGTAAATTATAATATCTCGCTAGAACTTCCACTCCACACGCCTGCTGAATTGGATGCGGCTGTAAATTCTCTCACCAGTACTTTTCAAAAATCAGCCTGGGAAGCTACATCTTGCAATACAGCGAAGAATAAGCACTTAAACCTTCCTCTGGTTGTCCGGAAGAAATTAGCTGAGAAGCGTAACTTGCGACGAATTTGGCAGCATACTCATCATCCGGATGATAAAAGAAAGTGGAATTCCGCGGCCAGACAACTTAAACGATTGTTGGAAAATCTAAAGAATGAAGGGATTCAGGATTATCTAGAAAATCTGTCACCAAATGAAAGTACTGATTATTCTCTGTGGAAGGCTACTAAACGATTAAAAAGGCCACTATTACAAATACCACCAATACATAAACCAGATGGTAGCTGGGCGCGCAGCAATACAGAGAAATCCCAGGTTTTTGCCGAACATTTGGTCAACGTTTTTCAACCTGAAGCCAGCAAGAACGTCTCTTTCGATGAAGAGGTACAAAGATACTTACACTCCCCGCTCCAAATGACTCTACCTATTAAGCCTTTTAAAGTTAAGGAAATCAAGGAAATAATCCTGTATAATTTGAAAAGTAAAATGGCTCCCGGCATTGATTTGCTATCGGGGAAAGTTCTAAAGGAGCTGCCTCACAAAGGCGTTGTACTAATAACATACATTTTCAATGCCATACTCAGACTCGAATACTTTCCTCTTCTCTGGAAATCGGCTCAAGTTATCATGGTCTTAAAACCTGGCAAAAACCCTCAAGAGTCCTCTTCTTATCGACCCATAAGCCTTCTACCGATACTTGGTAAGATCTTTGAAAAGCTGTTTGTAAAACGACTTATGCCAACAATTGTAGAAAACAACCTAATTCCGGATCACCAATTTGGTTTTCGAGAAAAGCACTCTACGGTAGATCAAATACACAGACTAACAAATGTTATCAATAAATCGCTGGAATCGAAGATGTTCTGCTCAGGTGTGTTTCTCGACGTTTCCCAGGCATTTGACAAAGTCTGGCATCTTGGACTCTTATATAAAATAAAGAAAAATCTGCCACATAACTGTTACCGTATCTTACATTCCTACTTAGTGGGCAGAGTGTTTCAAGTCGAGTACTCCGATGCTACTTCTCCTCTATTACCAGTGGGGTCGGGTGTTCCGCAGGGTAGTGTCCTGGGTCCTCTGCTCTACCTCCTGTTCACCTCGGACTTACCGTCAGCAAGTGAAACCACTGTTGCTACCTACGCCGATGACACAGCGATCCTAGCGACACACTCCGACCCCTCAATAGCATCTCTTATACTACAAGAATCATTAAACAGCGTTCAGTTATGGCTTGATAATTGGCGCATAAAAATCAATTCATCCAAGTCAGTCCACGTTACCTTCACCACACGTAAGGCAAACTGCCCTCCAGTCACAATTAACGGTCAACCAGTACCGCAAGCTGAAAGTGCTAAGTACCTTGGGATGCATCTGGACAGGAGACTAACATGGAAAAAACATATAACATCTAAGAAGCTTGAACTTAATCACAAGGTCAGAAACATCTATTGGCTTATAGGCAGACAATCACGGTTAAGTCTCGTCAACAAACTCTTGATCTATAAAGCCGTGCTTAAACCGGTATGGACTTATGGTATTCAACTTTGGGGTACTGCAAGTACAAGTAATGTTGAGATTATCCAGCGCTTTCAGTCCAAAACACTTAGATCAATAGTCAACGCTCCTTGGTTTGTCTCAAATAACTCTATACACCGCGACCTCAAAGTTTCAACCGTGAAAGAAGAAATCATGCGCCTCTGCAGGACTCACATCTCCAAACTAGAACAGCATCCCAACCACCTGGCAATTAACTTGTTAGACAACAGTGAAGATATTTATAGACTAAAAAGACACAAACTATTAGACTTACCATTCAGGTTTAACTCATAATGTATTCCCTGTATTTTCTGTATTGTACTGTCTGTGATATCTGTTCTGTATGTTTTTGTATTCGTGTCATTCATACGTGTTAATGTCAACCTGTATATGTGCCTTATGGGCCCAGTGTTTAATGTTTGAACTTATTGTATCATGCCAGCAGGAAGTGATAGTGACTTTTGTTCATTTGTTTACATGTTTTTATCATTTAGTTTTGTATTTTGTTACCTCTTTAATCTATTATCAAAAACAAGAAGAGCTGTCAATGGTCAGCTCTTCATAATCCTGTGTGTGTTGTCAGCCAATTTGTTAAATGTTCGCTCAGTCGAACAGCTTACAGATCTCCAATAAATTAAAAAAAAAAAAAAAAACTCACTACATTACTAAGTGTTTAGTTATTTTCCAACGCTAGATTGAGTCAAATCAAAATAACAACTGACGAGTGTTTGTATAGTAGTTCAGCGGTATACATCTAAATTTAACTGGACAACACATTTTTGACATCCTTACATGTCGAAGTTTCTCCGGCGAAAGTGTTTGTTTAGCGGCAAGAAGTCTGTAAGCTGGCGCGGTTTACGCGCTGAGAAAGTAGTTCGTTCGTTTAGTAGTATTAATTAATCATTAATTAACTAGTAATAATTTATACTACCTATCGTTATGTGTTAGGTATAATTCTTTATTATAAATACGTCTTTTATTTAATCAAAAGAATTATTTTTTTTGCTTAATAACATCGTACTTTGCGTGTTCGTACTGGATAATTTGCACGTTGGTACAGGAATCTACGTACAGATAAGGGGTGGATAATACTCTTACTTGTTATAAGAACCAAAAATTTAATTTGTGCTATTTAAACAAAAATTGTTGTTTAAATCGTCACATCCTCCTGCACTTAACGATGAGGACGGGCCGATGGGGTAATAAAATGAAAATCTACAGTGATATCTTTGTCTTTCGTGAAGTTCCCTTTCTCTCGTTTCTTAACTACTACCTTAATATTATTTACACATAAATAAATATTCTTTATTTATCTATTTATTACTCTTAGTTTCCGTAACTTCACAACATCGTGGCCCGACTGATTACATTTGCATACTCTAACTATATTAGTTAGCTTTCTGCACTTTCTTTAACCCTCGTAAAGAACCCTTTCAGTTCGACGCCGTTGTGACTGTGTTACGTATTTATCCCTATATCCCTTAATTCTACTACAGTAATCTAAAGTTGATCCCATACTCAACCTTAGATTCTTTCTTAATACTAATATCTTATTCTACTGAGACAAGCGGAATTTCACGAAGGGGTACATTTATTTACTTTTAAACAATCAGCTGTTACAATGCAAGAGGGGTCAAACACTTTACACTAGACGCATTGTATTATGCACTGGGGTGGTGTTTATTGTTTAGCGATGCTGCCATTTATAATAATAGGGGATGGCTTACTACAATATTTCCTGCACGAACGAGTTTGTCTCTTACTGGCAAGCTGCTGGGAATTATTTTGAACAGGCCACGACCGGGCGTTTACACGATTCAAATGTACATTTATTATTATTATTCTTAGTTTACTACTACACTTTTCACTTTTATTACACTTTTTTTATTTAAGCTATTATTAAACCTTTTTTATTTAAAGTACTTATTATTTATTTTATTTCAAAAACTTATAAAATATGAATTCCTATGAACACACACATATATATATAGTACTACACATAGAATCTTATATTAATTAATTATATTAAAATTATCTCAAGTCAATTCAATTTTCTGTACTGCTAGATATTATCTGTCGAAACAAAGTGATAATATTATTTTATAGTGGAGAGAAATTTCACACGCGAAGAGTTCATTGCCTTTATAATAGCACACAGGATCAGCTGTTTGGGGGAGTCTTATTGTTTGCCTAGGGGTGGTTTAACAAAGTAGGGTGGTTCGGACAATCTCAAACACGATTATTTCCTGTTCTGAACAGTCTGTTATGTCTGCGAGGGAAGGTTTGTATGGGATTCCCTATACGTACAAAGGGGAGGGTACATTTCTCGACACGTATTTAACATGAACCAGCCTGTCAATACCGACAGGTTAAAAATGGAATATTTTTACCAGCAAGGACTTGTTTATTACGTTAATGTCCCAATACTAATATTATTATTTCTTAATTAAAACTTTACTTATTTATTTGTTCACAATTTCACAGTGAATAAATTTATATACTGTATTCTACAGAGTTACTGTTAATTGATTATCACAATATACACAATATTTTTACACAAAAGCACAGTATTGCAATTTTATGTGTACCAACAATTCAATTCTTTTGTGCAAAGCAGTGGCACAATTTTACATGTGTCACCCTGTACACAAAATTATTATTAATTAGACAACAGCACAATACACAATTATTCTTACAAAAGCAGAGTGGCGCAATTTTATATGCGTCACTATGCTTACAAGCCTTTTACGTATATAAATTAGCAGAGTGGCGCAATTTTATATGTGACACTCTGTAAACAATTAACTTTTTTTTTTAAAGCAGCAGAGTGGCGCAATTTTATAACGTCTTCCTTGTCAAGACATTATAAACATCGGGAACCAGTTCAATTGTTGGCTGTTAATTAAACTAGCTGCCGTTGTTAGTAAAATTTACTTACCAACAAATTATAACAAAGTATATATCAGGAATTAGTCAAGGGTTACATAAATTTATTCACTCTCTGGGTATTAGCGAAAACATCTCTTTATTCTTCTATTTTAACTAAGTATAATAATAATGGCTTTAATGGTCATCCTTTAATTTCTTACTAACTTTACTTTTTGTAAAAGAAAGATTCTAATAATTGCTGCATTAAATATTCTTTAAATTAATATTCTTTACTCTTTTTATCTCAAAAATTTCAGCTATGTATTATTTCAAGTACCACGGATCCGGGTCTCAACTTTGCAATATTCTAATATATCACAACTTCGTCCAAACTATTTGAAGAATAGTCCGGTGTAAATTTTCAGAATTACTTTACCTCTAAACATCGTAATGTTATTACTATATCATTACAGAGATTACAAATATTTATATGTTAATATTTAAGTTATCTAATAGTCTTTACAATAAAATTTACTGTTCTTTTGTTTCGTTTTGTTTAAAAACAAGTTATGCACAAATGTTATGATTTAATATCACCTGAATAGAACGTGAGTTTGCTGTGGGCATCCGTGATGGTCTTCTTCAGTAGTCCTCTTGGGTGTGATATGATGTTCCTCTTGATGGTCCATTTGGTTTGTTGTTTCCGAATAGTAGTCTAGGTCATGACGATTGGCTTCTGCTACTAGAAGTTCATACTGTTGTTGTTGTAACTTTCTTCTTCTGGAGTCGGTTGTTCACATTTTACTTATTAATTGTTCTTATTTTAGCAGCACTAAAAGATGGTAAGGAACATATCTTACCACTTACGGTTTGTTAAGAGATGTGTCGGCTAAGTTTTGCCTTTTTTTACATATTTACTAATATTGGCTTCACTCACTACATTGGAGTCGTGTATGAGCAGCTGTTCGGTGCGGTTGTGCTGTCGTGTGCGGTAACTTAATATTATCGCTATCTTTCTTACTAAATAGACTTGTATGTGTAAGTAATATTGCAACAAGAAATATCAACGAAAGGTTTATCTGATTACTCGAACAAATCCAAGCAGCCGGCCAGGGGGCCGCGCGTGCGTCTGCTCGTCCGTGTGGGACTGTGTGTCTGTCTGCGGCTGGTGGTTGTTTGTACCTGTTTATCTATAAACCATAAACACAAGGCCAGTAATTCCTTATCTGGAACTACACGCGTCTTTTAATTTATCTGTCTACTGTAATTATCGACAATAATGAATTATCAGCAACCAGGCCTGTCAACTAACGTTGAACCTGTTCCTACAGTCCACTCAGGAACTTCAGTACCTCCAATGTCGCAAAATGCCCCTCAATCCTATAACAGTCAACAGCCAGGCAGAAATGTTAATGTTGATTTCACACGACACGGATCCCACAGCTGGCAGATGGTGAAAAAACGAAAAAGAAGTCGTCAATCTTCAGAAAACAAATCTGAAACACACACTCAGCTTAATGACCACAATAGATTTACGGTGTTACCTATAGATGACCCTGATGACGTCCAACCTACTCAAGTCTTAGATCAGCCGAAAGTACCTAGACCTCCTCCTGTATACCTTCATGGTATCGTCAATTACAGTGAAATGATCAATAATCTTACAGCAATTTTGGAATCAGAACAGTACAGTACTAAATCGTTCGATGACAATACGGTGAAAATCAACAATTTTGCACCTGATTCTTACAGAAAATTAATTCGTCACCTCGAGGACGAAAAAATTATTTACCATACTTATCAAATTAAAGACCAGCGAGCATACCGGGTTGTCATAAGAAACATTCATCCTAGCATCGGTGTACACTTTATTAAAGAAGCACTAAAAGAAAAAGGACACTCGGTCAGAAACATAATCAACGTTCGACACAGAGTCGAGAAAACACCCCTCCCTCTCTTCTTTGTTGATCTTGAACCTGCAGCAAACAATAAACAAATATATAGCCTAAGGTCTTTAGGTAACATGCAGATTGCTGTAGAACCACCTCGGAGAAAAAACTTTATCATACAGTGCACTCGTTGTCAGTCATACGGTCACAGTAAGACGTATTGTAGGAAACCTTTCCAGTGTGTCAAGTGCGGAGGTGAACACAACTCCGCAACTTGTTCCAAATCTAAGGATACACCAGCCACATGTGCATTATGCGATGGTCCTCATACAGCTAATTATAAGGGCTGTGAAGTTTATCAAAACCTGCAGGCCAGAAAAAGCCCCGTACGAAACTCCACACCTAGGAGAACCCCTTCAATGTTTAGGACTATGAACACGGAACAGAACATGAATACCCGTAACGTCTCTTCTCCTACTTACGCTCAAATTGCAGGACTACCGCAACACTCAGAATCATCGCCCCCTTATGACAGCAATCTCAAACAGACAGCAAATGAGGACATCACTCTTTCACACTTCCTGACAAAATTCGAGACTATGTTCAGTCAACTCATGCAGCAAAATAGCGTCATGCTTAATCTCCTTACAACACTTGTCAATAAACTTTCTAATTAATAATGAATAACAATTACAGGATTGGATTATGGAACGCCAATGGACTCTCTCAACTCAAAGCTTTTCTTCTTGAAAACAGATTAGACGTAATGCTTATATCTGAGACACACTTCACAGACAGAAGCCATATTAGGATTCCAGGCTTTACTGTTTATGATACCCAACATCCGGACGGGACAGCTCGTGGCGGAACCGCTCTGTTAATCCGAAACAATATAAAACATTATCTCTTCTCTAACGTCAAAACTGCTCACCTACAGGCGACCAACGTTTTAATTGAAGATCAAAGAGGCCCTCTAATTGTTTCTGCAGTCTACTGTCCCCCAAAACACAGAATCAATGAAACTGACTTCAGCTCTTTTCTTGGAACTCTTGGTGCACGTTTTTTGGTGGGAGGTGACTTTAACGCAAAACACCCGCAATGGGGTTCGAGATTAGCTAATCCAAGAGGTAGAATTTTATATAACGTCATTAGACAAGAATCCCTGTCCTTTCTGTCCACTGGTCAACCAACCTATTGGCCTTCTGACACAAATAAAATACCTGACCTAATTGATTTCTTTTTAATACGAGGCTTGTCTCATAAATACTACAAAGTTGAATCTTGCCTTGATTTGTCCTCTGACCACACTCCAATTATTGCCACTATTAGCAATACTATAATTGAGTCTGAAAGTCTACCAACACTCACAAATCGTCTTACTGACTGGGATTACTTTAGAGAGCTTGTAAATTATAATATCTCGCTAGAACTTCCACTCCACACGCCTGCTGAATTGGATGCGGCTGTAAATTCTCTCACCAGTACTTTTCAAAAATCAGCCTGGGAAGCTACATCTTGCAATACAGCGAAGAATAAGCACTTAAACTTTCCTCTGGTTGTCCGGAAGAAATTAGCTGAGAAGCGTAACTTGCGACGAATTTGGCAGCATACTCATCATCCGGATGATAAAAGAAAGTGGAATTCCGCGGCCAGACAACTTAAACGATTGTTGGAAAATCTAAAGAATGAAGGGATTCAGGATTATCTAGAAAATCTGTCACCAAATGAAAGTACTGATTATTCTCTGTGGAAGGCTACTAAACGATTAAAAAGGCCACTATTACAAATACCACCAATACATAAACCAGATGGTAGCTGGGCGCGCAGCAATACAGAGAAATCCCAGGTTTTTGCCGAACATTTGGTCAACGTTTTTCAACCTGAAGCCAGCAAGAACGTCTCTTTCGATGAAGAGGTACAAAGATACTTACACTCCCCGCTCCAAATGACTCTACCTATTAAGCCTTTTAAAGTTAAGGAAATCAAGGAAATAATCCTGTATAATTTGAAAAGTAAAAAGGCTCCCGGCATTGATTTGCTATCGGGGAAAGTTCTAAAGGAGCTGCCTCACAAAGGCGTTGTACTAATAACATACATTTTCAATGCCATACTCAGACTCGAATACTTTCCTCTTCTCTGGAAATCGGCTCAAGTTATCATGGTCTTAAAACCTGGCAAAAACCCTCAAGAGTCCTCTTCTTATCGACCCATAAGCCTTCTACCGATACTTGGTAAGATCTTTGAAAAGCTGTTTGTAAAACGACTTATGCCAACAATTGTAGAAAACAACCTAATTCCGGATCACCAATTTGGTTTTCGAGAAAAGCACTCTACGGTAGATCAAATACACAGACTAACAAATGTTATCAATAAATCGCTGGAATCGAAGATGTTCTGCTCAGGTGTGTTTCTCGACGTTTCCCAGGCATTTGACAAAGTCTGGCATCTTGGACTCTTATATAAAATAAAGAAAAATCTGCCACATAACTGTTACCGTATCTTACATTCCTACTTAGTGGGCAGAGTGTTTCAAGTCGAGTACTCCGATGCTACTTCTCCTCTATTACCAGTGGGGTCGGGTGTTCCGCAGGGTAGTGTCCTGGGTCCTCTGCTCTACCTCCTGTTCACCTCGGACTTACCGTCAGCAAGTGAAACCACTGTTGCTACCTACGCCGATGACACAGCGATCCTAGCGACACACTCCGACCCCTCAATAGCATCTCTTATACTACAAGAATCATTAAACAGCGTTCAGTTATGGCTTGATAATTGGCGCATAAAAATCAATTCATCCAAGTCAGTCCACGTTACCTTCACCACACGTAAGGCAAACTGCCCTCCAGTCACAATTAACGGTCAACCAGTACCGCAAGCTGAAAGTGCTAAGTACCTTGGGATGCATCTGGACAGGAGACTAACATGGAAAAAACATATAACATCTAAGAAGCTTGAACTTAATCACAAGGTCAGAAACATCTATTGGCTTATAGGCAGACAATCACGGTTAAGTCTCGTCAACAAACTCTTGATCTATAAAGCCGTGCTTAAACCGGTATGGACTTATGGTATTCAACTTTGGGGTACTGCAAGTACAAGTAATGTTGAGATTATCCAGCGCTTTCAGTCCAAAACACTTAGATCAATAGTCAACGCTCCTTGGTTTGTCTCAAATAACTCTATACACCGCGACCTCAAAGTTTCAACCGTGAAAGAAGAAATCATGCGCCTCTGCAGGACTCACATCTCCAAACTAGAACAGCATCCCAACCACCTGGCAATTAACTTGTTAGACAACAGTGAAGATATTTATAGACTAAAAAGACACAAACTATTAGACTTACCATTCAGGTTTAACTCATAATGTATTCCCTGTATTTTCTGTATTGTACTGTCTGTGATATCTGTTCTGTATGTTTTTGTATTCGTGTCATTCATACGTGTTAATGTCAACCTGTATATGTGCCTTATGGGCCCAGTGTTTAATGTTTGAACTTATTGTATCATGCCAGCAGGAAGTGATAGTGACTTTTGTTCATTTGTTTACATGTTTTTATCATTTAGTTTTGTATTTTGTTACCTCTTTAATCTATTATCAAAAACAAGAAGAGCTGTCAATGGTCAGCTCTTCATAATCCTGTGTGTGTTGTCAGCCAATTTGTTAAATGTTCGCTCAGTCGAACAGCTTACAGATCTCCAATAAATTAAAAAAAAAAAAAAAAACTCACTACATTACTAAGTGTTTAGTTATTTTCCAACGCTAGATTGAGTCAAATCAAAATAACAACTGACGAGTGTTTGTATAGTAGTTCAGCGGTATACATCTAAATTTAACTGGACAACACATTTTTGACATCCTTACATGTCGAAGTTTCTCCGGCGAAAGTGTTTGTTTAGCGGCAAGAAGTCTGTAAGCTGGCGCGGTTTACGCGCTGAGAAAGTAGTTCGTTCGTTTAGTAGTATTAATTAATCATTAATTAACTAGTAATAATTTATACTACCTATCGTTATGTGTTAGGTATAATTCTTTATTATAAATACGTCTTTTATTTAATCAAAAGAATTATTTTTTTTGCTTAATAACATCGTACTTTGCGTGTTCGTACTGGATAATTTGCACGTTGGTACAGGAATCTACGTACAGATAAGGGGTGGATAATACTCTTACTTGTTATAAGAACCAAAAATTTAATTTGTGCTATTTAAACAAAAATTGTTGTTTAAATCGTCACATCCTCCTGCACTTAACGATGAGGACGGGCCGATGGGGTAATAAAATGAAAATCTACAGTGATATCTTTGTCTTTCGTGAAGTTCCCTTTCTCTCGTTTCTTAACTACTACCTTAATATTATTTACACATAAATAAATATTCTTTATTTATCTATTTATTACTCTTAGTTTCCGTAACTTCACAACATCGTGGCCCGACTGATTACATTTGCATACTCTAACTATATTAGTTAGATTTCTGCACTTTCTTTAACCCTTGTAAAGAACCCTTTCAGTTCGGCGCCGTTGTGACTGTGTTATGTATTTATCCCTATATCCCTTAATTCTACTACAGTAATCTAAAGTTGATCCCATACTCAACCTTAGATTCTTTCTTAATACTAATATCTTATTCTACTGAGACAAGCGGAATTTCACGAAGGGGTACATTTATTTACTTTTAAACAATCAGCTGTTACAATGCAAGAGGGGTCAAACACTTTACACTAGACGCATTGTATTATACACTGGGGTGGTGTTTATTGTTTAGCGATGCTGCCATTTATAATAATAGGGGATGGCTTACTACAATATTTCCTGCACGAACGAGTTTGTCTCTTACTGGCAAGCTGCTGGGAATTATTTTGAACAGGCCACGACCGGGCGTTTACACGATTCAAATGTACATTTATTATTATTATTCTTAGTTTACTACTACACTTTTCACTTTTATTACACTTTTTTTATTTAAGCTATTATTAAACCTTTTTTATTTAAAGTACTTATTATTTATTTTATTTCAAACACTTATAAAATATGAATTCCTATAAACACACACATATATATATATAGTACTACACATAGACTCTTATATTAATTAATTATATTAAAATTATCTCAAGTCAATTCAATTTTCTGTACTGCTAGATATTATCTGTCGAAACAAAGTGATAATATTATTTTATAGTGGAGAGAAATTTCACACGCGAAGAGTTCATTGCTTTTATAATAGCACACAGGATCAGCTGTTTGGGGGAGTCTTATTGTTTGCGTAGGGGTGGTTTAACAAAGTAGGGTGGTTCGGACAATCTCAAACTCGATTATTTCCTGTTCTGAACTGTCTGTTATGTCTGCGAGGGAAGGTTTGTATGGGATTCCCTATACGTACAAAGGGGAGGGTACATTTCTCGACACGTATTTAACATGAACCAGCCTGTCAATACCGACAGGTTAAAAATGGAATATTTTTACCAGCAAGGACTTGTTTATTACGTTAATGTCCCAATACTAATATTATTATTTCTTAATTAAAACTTTACTTATTTATTTGTTCACAATTTCACAGTGAATAAATTTATATACTGTATTCTACAGAGTTACTGTTAATTGATTATCACAATATACACAATATTTTTACACAAAAGCACAGTATTGCAATTTTATGTGTACCAACAATTCAATTCTTTTGTGCAAAGCAGTGGCACAATTTTATATGTGTCACCCTGTACACAAAATTATTATTAATTAGACAACAGCACAATACACAATTATTCTTACAAAAGCAGAGTGGCGCAATTTTATATGCGTCACTATGCTTACAAGCCTTTTACGTATATAAATTAGCAGAGTGGCGCAATTTTATATGTGACACTCTGTAAATAATTAACTTTTTTTTTAAAGCAGCAGAGTGGCGCAATTTTATAACGTCTTCCTTGGCAAGACATTATAAACATCGGGAACCAGTTCAATTGTTGGCTGTTAATTAAACTAGCTGCCGTTGTTAGTAAAATTTACTTACCAACAAATTATAACAAAGTATATATCAGGAATTAGTCAAGGGTTACATAAATTTATTCACTCTCTGGGTATTAGCGACAACATCTCTTTATTTTTATATTTTAACTAAGTATAATAATAATGGCTTTAATGGTCATCCTTTAATTTCTTACTAACTTTACTTTTTGTAAAAGAAAGATTCTAATAATTGCTGCATTAAATATTCTTTAAATTAATATTCTTTACTCTTTTTATCTCAAAAATTTCAGCTATGTATTATTTCAAGTACCACGGATCCGGGTCTCAACTTTGCAATATTCTAATATATCACAACTTCGTCCAAACTATTTGAAGAATAGTCCGGTGTAAATTTTCAGAATTACTTTACCTCTAAACATCGTAATGTTGTTACTATATCATTACAGAGATTACAAATATTTATATGTTAATATTTAAGTTATCTAATAGTCTTTACAATAAAATTTACTGTTCTTTTGTTTCGTTTTGTTTAAAAACAAGTTATGCACAAATGTTATGATTTAATATCACCTGAATAGAACGTGAGTTTGCTGTGGGCATCCGTGATGGTCTTCTTCAGTAGTCCTCTTGGGTGTGATATGATGTTCCTCTTGATGGTCCATTTGGTTTATTGTTTCCGAATAGTAGTCTAGGTCATGACGATTGGCTTCTGCTACTAGAAGTTCATACTGTTGTTGTTGTAACTTTCTTCTTCTGGAGTCGGTTGTTCACATTTTACTTATTAATTGTTCTTATTTTAGCAGCACTAAAAGATGGCAAGGAACATATCTTACCACTTACGGTTTGTTAAGAGATGTGTCGGCTAAGTTTTACCTTTTTTTACATATTTACTAATATTTGCTTCACTCACTACATTACTAAGTGTTTAGTTATTTTCCAACGCTAGATTGGGTCAAATCAAAATAACAACTGACGAGTGTTTGTATAGTAGTTCAGCGGTATACATCTAAATTTAACTGGACAACACATTTTTGACATCCTTACATGTCGAAGTTTCTCCGGCGAAAGTGTTTGTTTAGCGGCAAGAAGTCTGTAAGCTGGCGCGGTTTACGCGCTGAGAAAGTAGTTCGTTCGTTTAGTAGTATTAATTAATCATTAATTAACTAGTAATAATTTATACTACCTATCGTTATGTGTTAGGTATAATTCTTAATATTAATACGTCTTTTATTTAATCAAAAGAATTATTATTTTTGTTGCTTAATAACATCGTACTTTGCGTGTTCGTACTGGATAATTTGCACGTTGGTACAGGAATCTACGTACAGATAAGGGGTGGATAATTCTCTTACTTGTTATAAGAACCAAAAATTTAATTTATGCTATTTAAACAAAAATTTTTGTTTAAATCGTCACATCCTCCTGCACTTAACGATGAGGACGGGCCGATGGGGTAATAAAATGAAAATCTACAGTGATATCTTTGTCTTTCGTGAAGTTCCCTTTCTCTCGTTTCTTAACTACTACCTTAATATTATTTACACATAAATAAATATTCTTTATTTATCTATTTATTACTCTTAGTTTCCGTAACTTCACAACATCGTGGCCCGACTGATTACATTTGCATACTCTAACTATTTTAGTTAGCTTTCTGCACTTTCTTTAACCCTTGTAAAGAACCCTTTCAGTTCGGCGCCGTTGTGACTGTGTTACGTATTTATCCCTATATCCCTTAATTCTACTACAGTAATCTAAAGTTGATCCCATACTCAACCTTAGATTCTTTCTTAATACTAATATCTTATTCTACTGAGACAAGCGGAATTTCACGAAGGGGTACATTTATTTACTTTTAAACAATCAGCTGTTACAATGCAAGAGGGGTCAAACACTTTACACTAGACGCATTGTATTATACACTGGGGTGGTGTTTATTGTTTAGCGATGCTGCCATTTATAATAATAGGGGATGGCTTACTACAATATTTCCTGCACGAACGAGTTTGTCTCTAACTGGCAAGCTGGGGGAATTATTTTGAACAGGCCACGACCGGGCGTTTACACGATTCAAAGGTACATTTATTATTATTATTATTATTCTTAATTTACTACTACACTTTTCACTTTTATTACACTTTTTTTTATTTAAGCTATTATTAAACATTTTTTATTTAAAGTACTTATTATTTATTTTATTTCAAACACTTATAAAATTTGAATTCCTATAAACACACATATATATATATCTAGTACTACACATAGAATCTTATATTAATTAATTATATTAAAATTATCTCAAATCAATTCAATTTTCTGTACTGCTAGATATTATCTGTCGAAACAAAGTGATAATATTATCTTATAGTGGAGAGAAATTTCACACGCGAAGAGTTCATTGCCTTTATAATAGCACACAGGATCAGCTGTTTGGGGGAGTCTTATTGTTTGCGTAGGGGTGGTTTAACAAAGTAGGGTGGTTCGGACAATCTCAAACACGATTATTTCCTGTTCTGAACTGTCTGTTATGTCTGCGAGGGAAGGTTTGTATGGGATTCCCTATACGTACGAAGGAGAGGGTACATTTCTCGACACGTATTTAACATGAACCAGCCTGTCAATACCGACAGGTTAAAAATGGAATATTTTTACCAGCAAGGACTTGTTTATTACGTTAATGTCCCAATACTAATATTATTATTTCTTAATTAAAACTTTACTTATTTATTTGTTCATAATTTCACAGTGAATAAATTTATATACTGTATTCTACAGAGTTACTGTTAATTGATTATCACAATATACACAATATTTTTACACAAAAGCACAGTATTGCAATTTTATGTGTACCAACAATTCAATTCTTTTGTGCAAAGCAGTGGCACAATTTTATATGTGTCACCCTGTACACAAAATTATTATTAATTAGACAACAGCACAATACACAATTATTCTTACAAAAGCAGAGTGGCGCAATATTATATGCGTCACTATGCTTACAAGCCTTTTACGTATATAAATTAGCAGAGTGGCGCAATTTTATATGTGACACTCTGTAAACAATTAACTTTTTTTTTATAAAGCAGCAGAGTGGCGCAATTTTATAACGTCTCCCTTGTCAAGACATTATAAACATCGGGAACCAGTTCAATTGTTGGCTGTTAATTAAACTAGCTGCCGTTGTTAGTAAAATTTACTTACCAACAAATTATAACAAAGTGTATATCAGGAATTAGTCAAGGGTTACATAAATTTATTCACTCTCTGGGTATTAGCGAAAACATCTTTTTATTCTTATATTTTAACTAAGTATAATAATAATGGCTTTAATGGTCATCCTTTAATTTCTTACTAACTTTACTTTTTGTAAAAGAAAGATTCTAATAATTGCTGCATTAAATATTCTTTAAATTAATATTCTTTACTCTTTTTATCTCAAAAATTTCAGCTATGTATTATTTCAAGTACCACGGATCCGGGTCTCAACTTTGCAATATTCTAATATATCACAACTTCGTCCAAACTATTTGAAGAATAGTCCGGTGTAAATTTTCAGAATTACTTTACCTCTAAACATCGTAATGTTATTACTATATCATTACAGAGATTACAAATATTTATATGTTAATATTTAAGTTATCTAAAAGTCTTTACAATAAAATTTACTGTTCTTTTGTTAAAAACAAGTTATGCACAAATGTTATGATTTAATATCACCTGAATAGAACGTGAGTTTGCTGTGGGCATCCGTGATGGTCTTCTTCAGTAGTCCTCTTGGTTGTGATATGATGTTCCTCTTGATGGTCCATTTGGTTTATTGTTTCCGAATAGTAGTCTAGGTCATGACGATTGGCTTCTGCTACTAGAAGTTCATACTGTTGTTGTTGTAACTTTCTTCTTCTGGCGTCGGTTGTTCACATTTTACTTATTAATTGTTCTTATTTTAGCAGCACTAAAAGATGGTAAGGAACATATCTTACCACTTACGGTTTGAGTAGAGGGAAAGTGAGCGTTAGAAAACACTTCCGGGTTCCAGTTGAAAACACTACCGGGTTCCAGTTCATGACGTCATAGAGGCACTGGCAGCTGGTGTCCGAGCTGTCCATGTGACGTCACTGTTTTGTGTGTGTGTGTGTATGTGTGTGTATGTGTGACTGAAACACTACCGTGTTCCAGTTCATGACGTCATACAGAGGCTCAAGTCGCTGGCGTCCGCATGGCTAAAACCTGTTTCAAGACGTCACGAAGGCCGTGGTTTCTGCATGTTCAAAATTTGGTAGCCGAAAACAATGTGTAGCGGATGGGGGTACCCGGAATTCGGCGGTTGCCCGGACGCGCAGAGGCTATGTCATCGGGTACCGTTACTCGAAATTTTGGGGGTATCGGGTACCGTTACCCGAAATGTTTAAATCAACGGATGGGGGTACCCGAAATTTGCATGACAGAGGCCCTGGCAGCTGGTGTCCGAATGTTAAAACACTTCCGCGTTCTGGTTTATTTTGATGTAACAAAATAATCGTTCTCTCTCGAAATTTTTTTAATGTCAGAATTTTGGTACCCTAAATGATTAAAACAACGGTTGGGGGTACCCGAAATTTGTGGGTACGCCCACATGACGACGACGTAGAGGGCGTGATGTCTGAAATGTTTAAATCAACGGATGGGGGTACCCGAAATTTTCGGTGTCTGAAATTTAGTACCCTAAATATTTAAATCAACGGATGGGGTTACCCGAAATTTTTGGTGTCCGAATTTTGACACCCGAAATGTTTAAATCAACGGATGGGGGGTACACCCTAAAACAAGTCCTGTATGTATAAACTCTGGACGGGGAGGAGAAACCGTTACGCGAAATTGATCGGTTAAAATTTGGGACAATAGGTACCTGACGGGTTCCGAAATTTGGTGATTAATGACATCCCGACTCGGTTCCTCCGGTACTCAAAACCGGATATTGTATTATTATAATGTTTATATTGTGTTAATATAAAACAGATGCATCGATTTGAATACTGTTTAGAAAACATATATTCTTATCATGCGTTACTAAAATTGTTAACTGAATAAATATATTTACTCCTGTGACGATTCTCCTGTAAACCAGTCAAACAGCATCTAAGCTGGTACAAGCGGTGTGTGTGTGAAACACTACCACTTTCCGTTAATGTATTCAAAGAGGAACTGATAGCTGGCGTCCGTGTTTTATAAAGCTCTCTGTGTGTGTGTGTGTGTGTGTGTGTGTGTGTGTGTGAGGTTGACGTAGAGCCGGCACAGGCAAGCTGTTGTAACTTGCAGCGCTCTTTCTCTACTATAAAAACCGGTTTCTTTGCTGTTACATTCCATGTGAGAGACGTACATCTCTACTGCTTTTGCGATTATTCAAGTATGATAGGAATAATTCTTTTGTATAAGGGGTATAATAATAAAAATAACATAGGTTATGGTTTATATGTATATATAATTTTTAATAATATCAAAAGCTTTTACAATCAAATCATAAGCTATAAGTTTTTTCTCTCTCTACACACACATGTTCTATATTCACAAGACAATTATAATTGAGCAAAACATACGCCCTCTCTCTATATACATAACTAAACAAAATAGACACTTTATCTATATATATATATATATTTACATAATTATACAAAATAATCTTTTTTCTCTCTCGCTTTCTCTCTCTTTTGCAGCCTTGAAGGTTCTGTCTCTCTCTCTCTCTCTCTCTCTCTCTCTCTCTCTATATATATATATATATATGTATATATACACACATACACACACACACATATAATTAACAAAATAATAATTACATTTACTACAACCAAAACAAGCCTTATATGTCTAACAATAATAATAATAATTAATAACATACAATATTACAATGTTGATGTGTAATATATTAATAATAACATACTGAATGTAGACACACATCAAATGATAATTAATATGGTGTTAACTACATGTGTAAAATGGTACACCAAAACCTTGAATTCAACTCTTTTTAGTATTTTAGATAATAACAGTGGTAACAACGCTTATAAAGCGCACATCCAGTGGAATTATGCCTTAACCAATTACATTTTTTCGTCAAAATAATTTTTAAAACAATTGTTCTTCAGAGTGTAAATTCTCTCCACTCACAAGCACTCAGAATGTTACAGTGGTCACCATATGGTGGTGAACGACATACATCTCCCTCGCATTCGCACAAACACATAACATCGAAACAAGGTTTCTGTAACTATGAGAGAAATCTTTAAAAAAATTTAATTACACATAAAAATTTAATTAACACTTTAATGATTGTTTATCTCAACTTTTTATGTTATAAACCACATACGTTTTTTAATAATTAAAAACAGAATATAATTTCCTACAATTAATAATACTTGATCAAATACAAAAGAATGTAGACACATCAAATGATAGTTAGTGTGGTATTAAAAAAACATGTATTCTGAATTAAAGTCATTTTGATATCTTAGATAACAACAGACGCGACAACGGTTACGAAGCGGACATCCGCTAGAGTCATGCCTTGACCACTCATATTTTTTTACTAGCGTGGTATACGCTGTACCAGTAAAATTATACATCATATAGTATATCTGATTAACCAGCTTTGTTTTAGCAATTAGCAAATCTTTTATTTGAAGATATTCAATATTATGGTTGTTACAATAACTAATTGATGTTTTGAAGAGTTTGAAAAACTCATTACGAATAAATACTTTCATTTTGTAAATATTCTTTTCGTTTCGTATTGATATCCATCTACTCAGTGTCTTACGATTATTTCTAAAATTATAATCGAATTTAATCATGTTGCATTGACAATATAATCTATTATTACCATTTATTTCTCTGTTTAAAAGTTTTTCTACAATATTAGATCCAAGCAACACCTTGTTCTTTCTCTGAAAATGAATAGTTAACATTAAAAAACGACAAAAAAAATAGAGAAGTCTACTTCATCATTTAAAAACATTTTACTATTAATGTTATTATTACTATTATTATTATAATAAATCAATCCTGTTCTCGTTTATTTGGTCTGGAAAAAAAGAGAAAAAATTAATACATAACCACTTCTGTATAAGTAATTATTAGTGGTACTGAAATATCATACTCACATAATCAATATCCAACTGCACGCTCACTTTCTCGTTCGCCAGCGGAGTGTGTGAGGTTACGCATAGTGATAGGACACAAGGCTTCACAGCTTTCAATTGCTCCTCTGTAAATACGTCACACCATCTTTTAGGTAGGTATACATAGAAAAGTTTATCCTCCGGCTGAGGACAGGCTCCGGTATCTTCCAAATCTACCACAACTGACTCCCCGAATTTCGTTTTCACAAATTTCATGTGAATTATATGATACTTTACTCCTAAAGAAAGACTTGACAAGTCTCTTTTTGGTAAAAAATTTTCAACTGTCTTCGCGTTCGCAACGATTCCTTCCATGGCGAGTACTGATGACTGCACAGGGAAACACTGGCGTATTTATTCTGTTTCCCCCGACCACGTTCCTTCCTTCTAAAGCGTCATCTCCTTCGGTCACGACACCCTACCCCGCACCTCCTCCGCAACGGTAACGGCTATAATTTTGCTTCCTACCCCACCCCGCGTCGTCACGGGCCACCATCTGCTTTCGGTCACGACCGAACGATGACATTATACCCCGCACCCCCACACCGCACCCAGAGCCTCACCACCACCCCGCACCTCGCCTACATATTTTGTTCAATTACTTTGTCTGTCGCTCCGCAACGACCGGGTTTACCCCCCCCACCCCCACCCCGCACACCACTCGAGTCCGTCGGTCACGGTCACCCCGCACCCCACCCCGCGTCGTCTCGGGCCACCATCTGCTTTCGGTCACGACCGGTCGTACAACCCAGCCCCCCGTACCCCGCACCCTACATCCCGCGCGAGGCGAATCAACGAGCGCGCTTCGGTCAAGGTCGCCGGCATCCTGTACCCCGCACCTCGCCTACCTCTCGGTCACGGACACCGGCTGGAACCTATCTCCCTACCCCGCACCACCATCCCACACCTTTACCCCGCACCCCGCACCGCATCGGTCACGGACGTCGGCTTCCTACACCGCACTCCCCACCCCACCCCACCCACCGCAACGCGCGTCGTCAGTCACGACCGGACGACTACCTACCCCGCACCGCTGCTCCTCGCGAGGCCGATCGGTCAAGGGCGCGCGGCGACAGAGTCACCGGTTACCGGACTGTCTATATAGGGAACCGACGACGCGAAGCCGGCCTCACTCCTTTCACAATGACCGACAGCAGCAGCAGCAGCAGCGGCGGCAGCAGCAGCGAACACCGTGCTATCAATGGTAATGTAATTACTATAAAATTTATGATACTTGACAATACACTAAACACACAAACAGTATTATTAGATTACAAACACACGGTTATTGATCAGATTTGTAGCGAAGCCGTAGCATTAAATAATTATATAAAGTGGTATTTAGCAGTTCGTGTATCTTTTAAAAAATTAATAAACACCGAAAATATTTATTGTAATGCGGTATTTAGATCACGTACAGAACTTAAGTCACAGTATGACGATATCGATGAACAGTATTCGATAGCTAGCGAGAAAATAATGGAATCCGTTGACAAATTCACGCGTGACGGAAGCGGGTGGGTCGAAAACGGTGTCGAGTCGGTGGAAATAAATATTACAAAATACAATCCTCTTGTGGGGTCGAGCTTTCTACCTACACCATCGAAATTGTCACACAGTAAGAAAGGAATTATTAATGTGAAAAATTTAGAAGATGAAAAGTGTTTCTTGTGGTCTGTGCTCGCCGGTATACACCCGATCGCGTGTAACCCGCATCGCGTTAGCCATTACCTTCCGTACGAAGAAGAAATAAACATGAAGGACATACCTTATCCCGTCGCAGTCAATAAGATAAAACGTTTTGAAAAATTAAACGAAAACATATCCGTTAACGTTTTTGGCTACGAAGGCGAGGTATATCCTTTACGTATTACTGAACATCGCGGTAGAAAGTACCACGTAAACCTACTGCTACTGTCCGACGCGAACACTACTCACTACTGCTTCATACGGAACCTTTCGCGTATGCTTTCGTCGTTGTCAAAACGAAACGGCGCTTCGTTTTACTGCAACTACTGTCTACACCGATTTTCGGACAATAAAGATACTAACGCGGCGCGAAAACGAGTTGAAGAACACGAACGCAACTGTTCTCAGCACGGAGTACAGAAAGTAAAACTTCCTGACGAGAACGAAAAGTGGATGTATTTTAAAAACTTTTCACTTTGTCACCGCGTACCTTATACGGTATACGCTGACTTCGAATCGTTTATTGTTCCGACCACCGGTAAAAACGTGGCACATCATATACCAGCCAGTTTCTGCTATGTGATAGTTGACTGGATGGGAAACGCCGTCAAGGAACCTGTAATATACCGCGGTAAAGACGTGGTGGACACGTTCCTTCGTGTGCTTTTAGTCGACGTTCAACGACTCGATAGAAAGTTTAATAAACCGATCCAAATGACAGCGGCCGATGAACGGTCATTCCGAAACGCTACGCACTGTCATCTGTGCAAGAAGGCGTTAACGGATGACACGGTTCGAAACCATTGCCACATAACGGGAAACTATTTAGGCGCTGCTCACAATGCGTGTAATATAAATTACAAGATACCAACACACGTTCCGGTTTTTTTCCATAATTTAAGTGGCTATGACTCGCATCATTTGATGCAAGGTTTCGGAAAGTACAAGGAAGACGAAATAACGTGTATCGCTACTACAAGCGAACGTTACATCTCCGTTACACTCGGTCAGCTCCGGTTTCTCGATTCTCTGCGGTTCATGAACGCGTCACTTGAAAAACTCGTCTCCAACTTATCCGCGGATAAATTTAAAATCCTTAATCAATTTTACACGCGTAATGTTAATTTACTGTTGCGTAAAGGCGTGTACCCTTACGAATACGTTACGGACGATTCAAAATTCGACGAGAGGCAGTTACTGGACCGCGAACATTTTTACAACGGGTTGACAGAGTCGGATATAAACGAAGAAGATTACGCACACGCTCGAGCGGTTTGGTCGGCTTTCGACATGCAAACGTTCGGTGATTATCATGACCTTTATTTAAAAACGGATGTACTACTGCTTGCAGATGTATTTGAAAACTTTCGAAACATGAGCCTGCAGTACTACGAACTCGATCCGTGTAACGTTTTTACCACCGCCGGTTTAGCGTGGAACGCGATGCTGAAAATGACAGGAGTTAGGTTAGAGTTACTCCGCGATATAGACGTACACATGTACATCGAAAGAGGTATCCGTGGCGGCTTAGCAGCAATTTCTAATCGGTACGCCAAGGCCAACAACCCGTACATTCCCGATTATGACGCAAGCAAGCCGCATAACTATTTACTCTACCTCGATTGTACCAACCTGTACGGAACGGCTATGACGCAGCCTTTACCACTGTCAGATTTTCGATGGTTGGAACGTACAGAGATCGATACGTTGAACGTGCACACGTTACGTGACGATGATGACACCGGTTATATCCTGGAAGTCGATCTGGGGTATCCACATTACCTACACGACTTACACAGTGACTACCCTTTAGCACCCGAAAAGTGTACTATTACGGACAGTATGCTTTCACCGTACTGCTATCGCATGAAGCTGTTAAAAGACTTTGTGTGTAGTAACGGTAAGGTAGAGAAACTGATAACGTCCCTCGAGGACAAGACAAAATACATTGTTCATTACAGAACATTGAAACTCTACCTCGAACTAGGAATGGAGTTGAAAGCGATTCACCGTGTGTTAGCATTCACACAGTGCCTATGGTTGAAACCTTTCATCGATTTTAATACGAAGCGACGAAAGGAAGCCAGAAACACCTTTGAAAAAGACTTTTTTAAGTTAATGAATAACGCACCGTACGGAAAATCGTTGGAAAACGTACGGAAGCGAATCGATTTCAAGTTAGTTCCAAACGAGAAGAAACTTCACAAACTAACCGCTAACCCCAGGCTACAACATTTTTTCATCTATAACGAGGACCTGGTAGGTCTCACGATGAAAAAAATATCCATTACACTGAACCGACCTTTGTACGTTGGGTTCAGTGTATTGGATATTAGCAAGCTGATTATGTATCGGTTCCATTACGGATTCACGATGAATACGTACGGGTCACGTGCACGTCTATGTATGACGGACACTGACTCTCTGTTGTACGACATTCGCACCGACGATGTGTACAAAGACATGGAGGAGCATCTCGAACTCTTTGACACGTCGGAGTACCCTAAGGCACATCCGTGCTATAGTGAAACAAACAAGAAAAAGTTGGGTACTTTTAAAGACGAAACAAATGGAATACCGATACTTGAATTTGTCGGGTTGCGCGCAAAATGTTATTCATTCGTTACGGCAAACGATAAAGAGAAAAAGGTAGCGAAAGGTGTGCCACGTTCCGCGATAGCTACACAGTTGAAACATCAACTTTATAAACAATGTGTAAAGACCACTTCTCAAACTTATACTACGGCGCAGACTATCCAAAGCGAAAAACATAACATATACACAAGAAAGCTTACAAAATTATCGCTGTCACCATACGATGACAAACGATATGTCTTGGATGACGGTGAAAAAACACTGGCGTACGGTCATTATAAACTCTGTCAACCCAGACGCGAGATAATTCAGTAAGCGAGAAAATCCGTTATAAATTATGCGTTTGATATACGTTGATATAAGACTCGCTTGCAGGAGCAACACACTGTCAGTAACGACGATGAAGTCGGTGAGGTTCAGTGAAAACGTAACGGTATATCTCGTACCAAAATTTTGCGATTCGCGTTTCGGGTGGCGATATGGAAAACGTACGCAAAACTATTGCAAAAGAATTGCACAGACCGGTGAGAAGGAACTTTCCCAGACGTCCGGTGGAGGTGAAGGGGTTACACGATCTCTACCAAGCGGATTTGGTGGAAATGATACCGCATGCCAAGTTGAACAAGGGGTACAAATATCTAATGACGGTAATAAACGCATTTAGCAAGTATGCATATGCGATTCCCTTAAAAACTAAATCGGGTGTTGAAGTAGCACATGCTCTCGAACCAATAATTGTAAAAAATAAAATGAAATACCTGCAAACGGATAAGGGGAAAGAGTACTTTAACACTACCGTACAAGCTTTACTAAAGAGATTCAACGTCAAACACTATTCAACGTATAGCGAGAAGAAAGCGTCCATCGTAGAGCGATTTAATCGTACGTTGAAAACGAACATGTACCGCGCGTTCAGCGAGCAAGGCCATTATCGGTGGTTGTCGCTTTTGCCTAAACTGGTGATGGAATACAACGACAGAGTGCATAGAACTATAGAGATGAAGCCGCGACAAGTCGACAAGAGCAACGAGAAAATTGTGTTGGAACGAATAAGAAAAAATACCGTACCGCGGAAAGTGAGCTAGAAACATAAGTTTAAAATAGGCGATCGAGTGCGTATCAGTAAATACAAAATCACATTCGCTAAAGGTTATACACCAAACTGGACGAACGAGATATATACAGTGCACAGAGTTCAGCCAACCGTACCGGTTACGTACTTGTTGAAAGATCATACGGGTGACGTTGTGGAAGGTGGGTTTTATGAACAAGAATTGAGTAAAACCAGCGTTGTTGATGTGTATCTCGTTGAGAAAATATTAAAACGTAAAGGTGATCGCGTGCGAGTGCGCTGGCTCGGCTTTGATGGTAAACACGATTCGTGGATACATAAAAAAGATCTGATATAATAGCATTACCACAGTATTTAACCGAACGTAAATGAGTTAAGATGAAGATTGAACAACAATCGTTAAAGTTGAATGTTAAGAACGTAGACTCTGCTAAGTACAACGGTGAAGTTGCATATAATAAACACAGTCCACTGTTTCCAAACACAGTTCGATGTATCGTGTGCGGCGGGTCATGTAGCGGGAAGTCAAACGTTGCCTTTAACATGTTATTCGATTCAAACGGACTGCGATTTCAGAACCTGTACGTGTTCTCCAAATCGTTATTTCAACCAAAATATCGTATGTTGGAAGACATTTTTAATACTCTCGCTGACGAAGGAATGACGTACTTCACATACAGTGAAAACGATAAAGTACCACCTCCGCACGAAATTGTACCTAATTCAATCATGTTGTTCGATGATGTGGTATGTGAACGGCAGAATAACATACGAAAATATTTCGCTATGGGACGGCATAGCGGTGTGGACACTTTGTACCTTTGCCAAACGTATAGTCTGGTGCCAAAGCAACTGGTGCGTGATAATGCCAATTTCTTGGTTTTGTTCAGACAAGATGATCTCAATTTACGTCACGTTTACAACGATCACGTTAACACAGATATGAAATACGAAGAGTTCAAAGCGATGTGCGCCGAAGCGTGGAAGGATCGTTACGGATTCATAGTCATCAACAAGGACTCACCGATAAACGCAGGTAGATACAGAGTGGGTTTCGATCGTTTTATACATAAATAGAATAGTTTGTGCAAGAAAGTCATCAGTGTCAAGATGGATGACAAGCAATTGACACATGAAATCGATGCAATTAGCGATAACATAAGACAAAAGTATCGCGCGTTGAAACATGACATCAGAGAGAGCGATGAAGCGTTAACGAGAAAGTACAAACCTCTTTTGGAACCGTTAACCCAGATTTCGGAAAAGTTGAATGACTCCAGTGATAAAATAAAAAAAAAAAAAAAAGTTGAAGATGAAGATACGAAGGCAGCTGTTGAGACGAAAACACCATCACAACCTCGTTTCCTCAGAACGGAAGTGTTGGCACAAACGCCTGATGTCGAAACACCGAACGTAACTCTTGAAGAGTTTTTAACAACACCCGAAGGTCGACACGAAGCACAAGAATACGTTGAACAATCTGTCGAAGGTCCGCTCGCGAGGAAATACTTACTGCTCGCGTTGTCTGATGATCGAGATAAGAAGATGGATCATACGTACGGTATTCGTAACGTTGAAGACAAATGGATGGTGGGAAATTCGGTGTTGGAGATCAATAAAGACGATAGCTTCTACATAGCTGGAAAACGATACAGAGGCACACCGGGCCTCTACGAACTTATGTTTATGAAAGAACCCGACAAGAGCGTCTACGATGAAAACGATTTAGCAGCGTACAAGTCTATACTGTCGGACACTAACGCTTATAAACGTTATTATTTACCCGGTGCTAAAGTAAATACAAACAAAGGTTTAAAGTACAGAGAGATAATCGCTCGATTGTTCCCACCACGCAGCGGACGTGGTATCGATTACGTACACTGGAACGATCCCAACGAACTGGTTGAACGGTTGAGACTGCTGGTAAGTTCAAAACGCACCGGTCACACCGGACACGACAACGAAATCATCTCAGTAGTAGAGGAATTACGTGAAGCCAACATTATCGTATAAATTTTATGAACGTCGGTGTAACAACTCATTGTTGTCAACACTGTCGACATGTGCGGATTAGATTTGACACC
Source organism: Magicicada septendecula (assembly GCA_034769895.1). NCBI lineage: Eukaryota > Metazoa > Arthropoda > Insecta > Hemiptera > Cicadidae > Magicicada > Magicicada septendecula. The sequence goes on from CM068367.1 coordinate 779,790,295, forward strand.
TGACTTTGAAGTCGAAAACGAGAGACTGAAAACCTTTACATCATGGCCTGTGTATTTCATCAGTCCGACCGCTATGGTTGCCGCAGGCTTTCATTACACAAATGAAATTGACAGGGTTCGATGTTCATTTTGCGGTATAGAAATCTTTCGTTGGAAAGAGGGTGACGATCCGATTGTGTTACACACGCGATGGTCACCACAGTGTCGTTACTTAAAACGGTTAGCACATCATTTGTAGCGTGCAGTCGTACAATGGTTGTGGACAAGTTCGGGAGACATCAAAGCGCCGTGAGCGTGCGACGTGAAACAAAAAGACAATTACGCGATACTGTAGGATTTAAGACTACGAATGATGGGCATATAGATGTTGAAAACAAAAAGATCCGCAATCTGAACGAACCGGATACAGGAAAGGATGCTGTATCCCCGACTTATATGCAAACACATTGTCTGCTACTCGATGATGAACGTAAAAGCGTGGACGTTAAAGGGTGTAGATTGAAAAATGTTGATACTCCTGTAGACGTTAAAGACGTAGTCAACAAAATATTACGTTGATGACAACTGTATACAACACTCGAGTCAAGAGAGAGGTGAGGTCATCGATGCACGAGATCGATGGGTAATCAACGTTCGAAGTCCGGAACTAGCGACCGATGCGGTCAACAAAAACTACGTAGACTCGAACGTCATTAAAAAAGTATCGAACAGCTATTTGTTTGGGCAGAGCTGGTTGTCAGGAGTGAGTTCACCGATTTTTGCAGATGACGCGGTTAACGTAAAATACATGTTGCAGAACACCGTTAGCTTGGGCGAAGATGGTGTTTTCAAAGCAGCGGAAAAGAGAATATCAGACGTAGCGGATGGTTTTGCAGAGAGCGATGCTGTTAACTTACAACAATTAAATGACGTGAGACGATACGTAAAGAGCGAGATGTATAAGGTCGTTAAAACATTTCAGTATCAACTGGATTACTACTTATTGAAATTGTCTAAGCCACGTAGTTCAGAAGACGAGTGGACACTCGACACGAAGGAAATAAAAAGGTTAATAGATGAATACGATAAAAACACAGAAGAGAAAGGCTGGAGATCGGTTTACGATGAACAACAACGTTAAGAGGAAAAAGGGGTGGGGCATCGGAAACGTGCTTAAAAACGTTGTACCGTCCGTTGTTTCGTCAGTTATCAATCGAGCGGTGGACGCACTACCTGTCGAATTACATCTGCCGGGTTACAGATTCTGTGGACCGGGCACGAAACTTGAAGAAAGATTAGCGCGTGGTGATCGCGGAATCAACCAATTAGACGAAGCCTGTCGCGAACACGACATCGCTTACGCTCAATACAAAGACAACGAAAGTAGACGTATTGCAGATCGTAAACTCGCAGAAAAAGCGTGGGGACGGGTAAAGGCGTTGGATTCGGGTATTAGCGAACGAGCTTATGCGACAGCAGTTGCAGCGACTATGAAAGCAAAATCAGCAATAGGAAGCGGTCGACGTCGTAAAAATAAAAAGAATGTGAGTAGTCGTGGTCGTGGTGCTGGTGGTGGGATGAAGAAGAGGAGGAAGAGAACTGTCCGAACCGCTAGGAAAAAGAAGAGAACTGCGTCCGGATTGTATCTACGTCCGTACCGAAAAAACTAATTCACATACCGCTCCGCCCGTTGTCCGAAGATGAATTACGTGTATACGCAAAAAAGCTAAACATACCGTATTTTAGAGGTGTTTACATGCGTAACGCATTACCGGATACAGCGCCGTGGGAGAACGAAAGCGTCATCGTAAATTTGGACGACGAGAGCGGACCGGGAACCCACTGGGTATGTTACAAGAAGCGTGGAAATCGAGTACACTATTTTGACGGGTTCGGTAATTTACGTCCACCTCTCGAGCTGATGCAATATTTTGGTGATACAACCGACGTCCGTTACAACTATGAACGGAAGCAACCTCCTAACACGGTCATCTGCGGTCATTTATGTTTAGACTTTTTATCGTCTTCTGATCAGTAAACTTCAGCATGTCGTCGTTAACGGTTACCGTGACGGGTACCGACGCTGCGAATCTCGTGTGTAACTTTTTCCCACCTCTCGAGTTATACGGTGAATGGTACGTTGGACTATTGGATTTTACATCGTATAATTCAATACCAAACGTTACTGAAGGAAAAAATAATGCATTTCCAGTAAAAATTTCCAAGGATCAGTGGTCCGTCATCAAGTTGCCTACCGGCACCTACGAAATCAGTGATATCGAAACGTATCTGCAGAAACAGTTAGGCGAGAGGACAATCAGTTTACGTCCAAACAACAACACATTAAAGTGTGAAATTTACTGTAAGCATGTCATCGACTTTTCGCATACACCGAATACCATTGCAAGTATGTTAGGATTTAAGGAGAATCAGCAGCTGAAAGCGTATATAACACACGAGTCGAACGTACCCGTCGACATAATCAAAGTTAACACCGTTCACGTACGGAGTAATATCGTACAGGGTGCGTACAAGGACGGCCAGGACCAGCACACGTTGCATTCGTTTTATCCGACCGTGGCACCAGGTTTCAAAATAGTTGAAACACCGACAAACGTAATATACTTACCGGTAAACGTACAACGCGTTGACAACATAATTTTGTCTCTCGTTGATCAGGACGGGGATTTAGTCGATTTTCGCGGTGAAGTTATCACGATACGACTGCATCTGAAAATATGGGATTGTATTTCGGACAAACGTCACCTGTAAAAAGGGAGTGTGTACGAAAGAAACATGGTAGTCGGTGTTCAACGTTGAAGCGATTGACATCAAGGAACAAGCGTTTCTTACTTTCACTTGGATTCAAATTATACGATTAAAATAATGTCGGGTGAAATTCTAGCTATCGAACGAGGAGCGGCTTTCGATAACAGAATCGTTGAGTTTGAATATCGTACGCACACACCGTATGCTTCCACCCGATACGGTAACAACGATGAAATACGTATACCCATCCAACAACAGGATGTTTTCACTTTACCGGCGGAGAGTTTTCTGTACATCGAAGGAACATTGACCAAGGTTAACGCTACCGATACAGCATTGAACGTGAAATTAATCAACAATGCAATGGCTTTCTTGTTTGAGGAGATCCGTTACGAAGTGTGCGGTGTGGAAGTAGATCGTACGAAAAACGTTGGAATTACGAGCACTGTGAAATTGTTACTATCGAGCAATGAGCATGAAAGAAAGCATCTAATCAATGCAGAATGGGTGACGACAACCGACGAGTCGTTGACAGTACACGAGAGTACCGGTGATTTTACGTTTTGTCTTCCGTTAAAAATGCTACTCGGTTTCAACGAAGACTATACACGCATCATGCTGAACGTTAAGCAAGAATTGATTCTGTTGCGTACCTCTACCGATCAGAACGCAATGGTGCTAAAAGAATCAGGTGCAACTGCAAACGGTAATCTCGTAATAAACAAAGTACACTGGAAGATGCCCTATGTGCGCGTGTCAAACAAGTACCGAATACCGCTATTGGAGCATATCGAGGAGGATCATGAACTGGTGATGCCGTTCCGCAGTTGGGAATTGCACGAGTATCCCGTTCTACCGACGACAAATCGACATTCGTGGACCTTGAAGACATCGTCACAGTTGGAAAAACCACGGTATGTGATACTGATATTTCAGACGGACAGAAAGAACAATATAGCGAAAAACGCGTCGGAATTTGATCACTGCAATTTATCGAATGTCAAGCTATTTCTGAACGATAAATACTATCCGTACGATAACCTGAACCAGGATATCGAAAAAAAACGTTACGCACTGTTCTACGACATGTATACACGTTTTCAAACATCATACTACGACCGTCGCAACAGAACGCCTCTTTTGACACCTAATGAATTTATAACGAAAGCACCGTTGTTTGTCATCGATTGTTCCAGACAAGAAGAACCAATCAAGTCGTCTGCCGTTGATGTGCGTTTAGAATTTGAATCCAGTAACAATTTTCCAGATAAAACCACCGCTTACGCTTTGATTATTCACGATAGGATAGTACAGTACACAGCGTTGTCGAATACTGTTCATCGTTTGTCATAAAAAACTTGTTCTCCCCTCTACCAGTTTATAAAGATAGGTATTAGCGATCTCTAGCTTGTAACAAGATCAGTCCGTCTCAACGATGGAAGGTGACTGTGGTAGCGGCGCCAGCAGCAGCGGCAGGCATTGTGAGTATAACGTTTACTTATCTCTTGCATATCCTATTAACTCTTACACTAAGTTCGTTACCGTCGGACTGTTTAACAAACTCAACTATGAACCGGGTGTTTTGTTTACAAACGGAAAAAAGAAACGTATATTACTTGACTTTTCTGAGTGGAATTACTTGTTGATCTTTCGTGAACAGCTACTATCCAGTATGTTATTGTACGAAGAAGGTGAAAACCGTGAAAAGAAGAAGAGTGTGATGATCAGTCATAACTTTGGGAAAACGTTTGTTCGGATTAAAGGTAGTAAGACCGAAAAATTTGTTTTCACAGAACCCGAGTGGATCCGTTTTGGTTGTTTATTAACAGTACTAAAGAAATATCTTGTTCGCTTGTTTTATGATCAAGATCACTTCAAGTCGTACATTAATCAGGTAGTAGCCAAGGGGTGTTATGTACCACCATCCTTCTTTTTCCCCTCGTTTTTTCGATTGGAAAGCAGTCGTCATGACCAACAGCTAACATTTGATCGTCTTTACGATGAACTGGTATTGGAAGGAAAAGTAGAGGGGGAATTTGAAAAAATTAACGTATTCGATGCGAACAAGTGTCACTCGGAAAAATGAACTTGAATAGGACGGTTATTGCCGAGTTTGAAGCGTTTCGTGGTGACAAAAATGAATATGTAATCAAAGAGTTCGTTGCAGTTGATATAACAACCGGACGTTTTGTTATCGTGTTGTTCGCTCCACCATACGAACGTGCACGACTGCACCTGAAATTTCAAAAAATCAATGACTGGTTGGAAACACATTATCACAGAATTCGGTGGAACGATGGTAATGTGCCGTACAAGAATATGGTACGCATCGTTGCAGACTTTTTTTCAGACAGTTCTGTTGTCTATACAAAAGGGTTTGAGAAGGCAAATTTCTTACGACAGTTGTATCACCATGGTGAGGTGATTGACTTAAACGATATTCAAGCACCTGTAGTTCCTAGATCCTTTGTACCCATCATACAATGTCCTGTTCCTCATCGTCAACCCGTTACCACTCCCCCCTTACACTGTGCATGGCGCAAAGCTTTGTTTTATGCAGAATGGTTGCGGCAACGAAATAAAATATAGTCGGTTGTGAACATGTTTTCATCATGGTGTTAGTGTGAATGCTACGTGACAGAAATGTCCATAAACGTAGAATTAGGTACCGTAGTGTGTGCGTGAGTGTTAACCTTGACTACGTCACTGTCGCGGTAGAAATACTCATAAACGTAGTCCTGGTAGTTCGAGACGGGTCACTGGCACGGTAGATATACCTGTAAACTCGTCAAGGACCAGTATGGGTGTGAAAATTACTCATTACGGTACAGCAAATGTGAATACGCATCATGTATGAGCAACATATACACCCGATAAAAAAATAAAAAAATAAAGTAAATAAATAAAAAATATATGTACTGCTTTTATACATTGACTTAGCATTGCATATTGTATCTTATCATTATCTACGACTGTATTAGTTAATAGTACAGCGATAGATAACGTGGAGTAGGCCTGCTTTACGAATCTGTAAAGTTGGGGAAACCACGTTAAAAAAAGCGTAGCGGTCTCTCATTCGCCTCTGGCCGCTAGGAAGAGGATGAGAGGTAAAAAATAAAAGTATAAAAAATGTTTATTTATTTTTAATAATAAATAAACTTAAATATTGTGCTTTTATGGTTTTACACATAGGACAACAGTAGATATCACTCGTCCACCTCATAGTTGCAAGTAAGAGACGAGAAGTATAAGTACAAAAATAATTACAGTTAAACGACAACGGCCCCTTGGTGTAGTGGATGCATGCCGGTTTGGAGTACCGGAGGTCCCGGGTTCAAATCCCGGAGGGGCCATAATTTATTTTTTGCGGAAACCAACTGTCTCGCCTCGCAGTCGAGCACATGCGTCATGTCGGGTACCCCCATCCGTTGATTTAAACATTTCGGGTGTTAACTTTCGGACACCAAGAGATTTCAGGTACCCCCCCCCCATCCGTTGTTTTAAACATTTCGGTTGTCAAATATTGAACATCAAAAATTTCGGGGTACCCCCATCCGTTGTTCTAAACATTTCGGGTGTCAAATTTCAGACATCACGTAATCGTCGAACCAGCTAGCATATCCACCCAGCCTCCTGTTTCGTCATAACCAGTGTTTTATACATGCGTCATGTGGGCGTACCCACAAATTTCGGGTACCCCCATCCGTTGATTTAAACATTTCGGGTAACGGTACCCGATACCCCCAAAATTTCGAGTAACGGTACCCGATGACAATGCCTCTGCGCGTCCGGGCAACCGCCGAATTCCGGGTACCCCCATCCGCTACACATTGTTTTCGGCTACCCAAATTTTGAACATGCAGAAACCACGGCCTTCGTGACGTCTTGAAACAGGTTCTAGCCATGCGGACGCCAGCGACTTGAGCCTCTGTATGACGTCATGAACTGGAACACGGAAGTGTTTCAGTCACACATACACACACATACACACACACACACACAAAACAGTGACGTCACATGGACAGCTCGGACACCAGCTGCCAGTGCCTCTATGACGTCATGAACTGGAACCCGGTAGTGTTTTCAACTGGAACCCGGAAGTGTTTTCTAACGCTCACTTTCCCTCTACTGGATTGTTAAGAGATGTGTCGGCTAAGGTTTGCCTTTTTTTACATATTTACTAATATTTGCTTCACTCACTACATTACTAAGTGTTTAGTTATTTTCCAACGCTAGATTGAGTCAAATCAAAATAACAACTGACGAGTGTTTGCATAGTAGTTCAGCGGTATACTTCAAAATTTAACTGGAAAACACATTTTTTACATCCTTACATGTCGGAGTTCTCCGGCGAAAGTGTTTGTTTAGCGGCAAGAAGTCTGTAAGCTGGCGCGGTTTACGCGCTGAGAAAGTAGTTCGTTCGTTTAGTAGTATTAATTAATCATTAATTAACTAGTAATAATTTATACTACCTATCGTTATGTGTTAGGTATAATTCTTTATTATTAATACGTCTTTTATTTAATCAAAAGAATTATTATTTTTTTTGCTTAATAACATCGTACTTTGCGTGTTCGTACTGGATAATTTGCACGTTGGTACAGGAATCTACGTACAGATAAGGGGTGGATAATACTCTTACTTGTTATAAGAACCAAAAATTTAATTTGTGCTATTTAAACAAAAATTTTGGTTTAAATCGTCACATCCTCCTGCACTTAACGATGAGGACGGGCCGATGGGGTAATAAAATGAAAATCTACAGTGATATCTTTGTCTTTCGTGAAGTTCCCTTTCTCTCGTTTCTTAACTACTACCTTAATATTATTTACACATAAATAAATATTCTTTATTTATCTATTTATTACTCTTAGTTTCCGTAACTTCACAACATCGTGGCCCGACTGATTACATTTGCATACTCTAACTATATTAGTTAGCTTTCTGCACTTTCTTTAACCCTTGTAAAGAACCCTTTCAGTTCGGCGCCGTTGTGACTGTGTTACGTATTTATCCCTATATCCCTTAATTCTACTACAGTAATCTAAAGTTGATCCCATACTCAACCTTAGATTCTTTCTTAATACTAATATCTTATTCTACTGAGACAAGCGGAATTTCACGAAGGGGTACATTTATTTACTTTTAAACAATCAGCTGTTACAATGCAAGAGGGGTCAAACACTTTACACTAGACGCATTGTATTATACACTGGGGTGGTGTTTATTGTTTAGCGATGCTGCCATTTATAATAATAGGGGATGGCTTACTACAATATTTCCTGCACGAACGAGTTTGTCTCTTACTGGCAAGCTGGGGGAATTATTTTGAACAGGCCACGACCGGGCGTTTACACGATTCAAATGTACATTTATTATTATTATTATTATTATTCTTAGTTTACTACTACACTTTTCACTTTTATTACACTTTTTTTCATTTAAGCTATTATTAAACCTTTTTTATTTAAAGTACTTATTATTTATTTTATTTCAAACACTTATAAAATTTGAATGCTTATAAACACACATATATATATCTAGTACTACACATATAATCTTATATTAATTAATTATATTAAAATTATCTCAAATCAATTCAATTTTCTGTACTGCTAGATATTATCTGTCGAAACAAAGTGATAATATTATTTTATAGTGGAGAGAAATTTCACACGCGAAGAGTTCATTGCCTTTATAATAACACACAGGATCAGCTGTTTGGGGGAGTCTTATTGTTTGCGTAGGGGTGGTTTAACAAAGTAGGGTGGTTCGGACAATCTCAAACACGATTATTTCCTGTTCTGAACTGTCTGTTATGTCTGCGAGGGAAGGTTTGTATGGGATTCCCTATACGTACAAAGGGGAGGGTACATTTCTCGACACGTATTTAACATGAACCAGCCTGTCAATACCGACAGGTTAAAAATGGAATATTTTTACCAGCAAGGACTTGTTTATTACGTTAATGTCCCATACTAATATTATTATTTCTTAATTAAAACTTTACTTATTTATTTGTTCACAATTTCAGAGTGAATAAATTTATATACTGTATTCTACAGAGTTACTGTTAAATGATTATCACAATATAAACAATATTTTTACACAAAAGCACAGTATTGAAATTTTATGTGTACCAACAATTCAATTCTTTTGTGCAAAGCAGTGGCACAATTTTATATGTGTCACCCTGTACACAAAATTATTATTAATTAGACAACAGCACAATACACAATTATTCTTACAAAAGCAGAGTAGCGCAATTTTATATGCGTCACTATGCTTACAAGCCTTTTACGTATATAAATTAGCAGAGTGGCGCAATTTTATATGTGACACTCTGTAAACAATTACCTTTTTTTTTAAAGCAGCGGAGTGGCGCAATTTTATAACGTCTCCCTTGTCAAGACATTATAAATATCGGGAACCAGTTCAATTGTTGGCTGTTAATTAAACTAGCTGCCGTTGTTAGAAAAATTTACTTACCAACAAATTATAACAAAGTATATATCAGGAATTAGTCAAGGGTTACATAAATTTATTCACTCTCTGGGTATTAGCGAAAACATCTCTTTATTCTTATATTTTAACTAAGTATAATAATAATGGTTTTAATGGTCATCCTTTAATTTCTTACTAACTTTACTTTTTGTAAAAGAAAGATTCTAATAATTGCTGCATTAAATATTCTTTAAATTAATATTCTTTACTCTTTTTATCTCAAAAATTTCAGCTATGTATTATTTCAAGTACCACGGATCCGGGTCTCAACTTTGCAATATTCTAATATATCACAACTTCGTCCAAACTATTTGAAGAATAGTCCGGTGTAAATTTTCAGAATTACTTTACCTCTAAACATCGTGATGTTATTACTATATCATTACAGAGATTACAAATATTTATATGTTAATATTTAAGTTATCTAAAAGTCTTTACAATAAAATTTACTGTTCTTTTGTTTCGTTTTGTTTAAAAACAAGTTATGCACAAATGTTATGATTTAATATCACCTGAATAGAACGTGAGTTTGCTGTGGGCATCCGTGATGGTCTTCTTCAGTAGTCCTCTTGGGTGTGATATGATGTTCCTCTTGATGGTCCATTTGGTTTATTGTTTCCGAATAGTAGTCTAGGTCATGACGATTGGCTTCTGCTACTAGAAGTTCATACTGTTGTTGTTGTAACTTTCTTCTTCTGGCGTCGGTTGTTCACATTTTACTTATTAATTGTTCTTATTTTAGCAGCACTAAAAGATGGTAAGGAACATATCTTACCACTTACGGTTTGTTAAGAGATGTGTCGGCTAAGTTTTGCCTTTTTTTACATATTTACTAATATTTGCTTCACTCACTACATTACTAAGTGTTTAGTTATTTTCCAACGCTAGATTGAGTCAAATCAAAATAACAACTGACGAGTGTTTGTATAGTAGTTCAGCGGTATACATCTAAATTTAACTGGACAACACATTTTTGACATCCTTACATGTCGAAGTTTCTCCGGCGAAAGTGTTTGTTTAGCGGCAAGAAGTCTGTAAGCTGGCGCGGTTTACGCGCTGAGAAAGTAGTTCGTTCGTTTAGTAGTATTAATTAATCATTAATTAACTAGTAATAATTTATACTACCTATCGTTATGTGTTAGGTATAATTCTTTATTATTAATACGTCTTTTATTTAATCAAAAGAATTATTATTTTTTTTGCTTAATAACATCGTACTTTGCGTGTTCGTACTGGATAATTTGCACGTTGGTACAGGAATCTACGTACAGATAAGGGGTGGATAATACTCTTACTTGTTATAAGAACCAAAAATTTAATTTGTGCTATTTAAACAAAAATTTTGGTTTAAATCGTCACATCCTCCTGCACTTAACGATGAGGACGGGCCGATGGGGTAATAAAATGAAAATCTACAGTGATATCTTTGTCTTTCGTGAAGTTCCCTTTCTCTCGTTTCTTAACTACTACCTTAATATTATTTACACATAAATAAATATTCTTTATTTATCTATTTATTACTCTTAGTTTCCGTAACTTCACAACATCGTGGCCCGACTGATTACATTTGCATACCCTAACTATATTAGTTAGCTTTCTGCACTTTCTTTAACCCTTGTAAAGAACCCTTTCAGTTCGGCGCCGTTGTGACTGTGTTACGTATTTATCCCTATATCCCTTAATTCTACTACAGTAATCTAAAGTTGATCCCATACTCAACCTTAGATTCTTTCTTAATACTAATATCTTATTCTACTGAGACAAGCGGAATTTCACGAAGGGGTACATTTATTTACTTTTAAACAGTCAGCTGTTACAATGCAAGAGGGGTCAAACACTTTACACTAGACGCATTGTATTATACACTGGGGTGGTGTTTATTGTTTAGCGATGCTGCCATTTATAATAATAGGGGATGGCTTACTACAATATTTCCTGCACGAACGAGTTTGTCTCTTACTGGCAAGCTGGGGGAATTATTTTGAACAGGCCACGACCGGGCGTTTACACGATTCAAATGTACATTTATTATTATTATTATTATTATTCTTAGTTTACTACTACACTTTTCACTTTTATTACACTTTTTTTCATTTAAGCTATTATTAAACCTTTTTTATTTAAAGTACTTATTATTTATTTTATTTCAAACACTTATAAAATTTGAATGCTTATAAACACACATATATATATCTAGTACTACACATATAATCTTATATTAATTAATTATATTAAAATTATCTCAAATCAATTCAATTTTCTGTACTGCTAGATATTATCTGTCGAAACAAAGTGATAATATTATTTTATAGTGGAGAGAAATTTCACACGCGAAGAGTTCATTGCCTTTATAATAACACACAGGATCAGCTGTTTGGGGGAGTCTTATTGTTTGCGTAGGGGTGGTTTAACAAAGGAGGGTGGTTCGGACAATCTCAAACACGATTATTTCCTGTTCTGAACTGTCTGTTATGTCTGCGAGGGAAGGTTTGTATGGGATTCCCTATACGTACAAAGGGGAGGGTACATTTCTCGACACGTATTTAACATGAACCAGCCTGTCAATACCGACAGGTTAAAAATGGAATATTTTTACCAGCAAGGACTTATTTATTACGTTAATGTCCCAATACTAATATTATTATTTCTTAATTAAAACTTTACTTATTTATTTGTTCACAATTTCAGAGTGAATAAATTTATATACTGTATTCTACAGAGTTACTGTTAATTGATTATCACAATATAAACAATATTTTTACACAAAAGCACAGTATTGCAATTTTATGTGTACCAAAAATTTAATTCTTTTGTGCAAAGCAGTGGCACAATTTTATATGTGTCACCCTGTACACAAAATTATTATTAATTAGACAACAGCACAATACACAATTATTCTTACAAAAGCAGAGTGGCGCAATTTTATATGCGTCACTATGCTTACAAGCCTTTTACGTATATAAATTAGCAGAGTGGCGCAATTTTATATGTGACACTCTGTAAACAATTAACTTTTTTTTTAAAGCAGCAGAGTGGCGCAATTTTATAACGTCTCCCTTGTCAAGATATTATAAACATCGGGAACCAGTTCAATTGTTGGCTGTTAATTAAACTAGCTGCCGTTGTTAGAAAAATTTACTTACCAACAAATTATAACAAAGTATATATCAGGAATTAGTCAAGGGTTACATAAATTTATTCACTCTCTGGGTATTAGCGAAAACATCTCTTTATTCTTATATTTTAACTAAGTATAATAATAATGGCTTTAATGGTCATCCTTTAATTTCTTACTAACTTTACTTTTTGTAAAAGAAAGATTCTAATAATTGCTGCATTAAATATCCTTTAAATTAATATTCTTTACTCTTTTTATCTCAAAAATTTCAGCTATGTATTATTTCAAGTACCACGGATCCGGGTCTCAACTTTGCAATATTCTAATATATCACAACTTCGTCCAAACTATTTGAAGAATAGTCCGGTGTAAATTTTCAGAATTACTTTACCTCTAAACATCGTAATGTTATTACTATATCATTACAGAGATTACAAATATTTATATGTTAATATTTAAGTTATCTAAAAGTCTTTACAATAAAATTTACTGTTCTTTTGTTTCGTTTTGTTTAAAAACAAGTTATGCACAAATGTTATGATTTAATATCACCTGAATAGAACGTGAGTTTGCTGTGGGCATCCGTGATGGTCTTCTTCAGTAGTCCTCTTGGTTGTGATATGATGTTCCTCTTGATTGTCCATTTGGTTTATTGTTTCCGAATAGTAGTCTAGGTCATGACGATTGGCTTCTGCTACTAGAAGTTCATACTGTTGTTGTTGTAACTTTCTTCTTCTGGCGTCGGTTGTTCACATTTTACTTATTAATTGTTCTTATTTTAGCAGCACTAAAAGATGGTAAGGAACATATCTTACCACTTACGGTTTGTTAAGAGATGTGTCGGCTAAGTTTTGCCTTTTTTTACATATTTACTAATATTTGCTTCACTCACTACATTACTAAGTGTTTAGTTATTTTCCAACGCTAGATTGAGTCAAATCAAAATAACAACTGACGAGTGTTTGTATAGTAGTTCAGCGGTATACATCTAAATTTAACTGGACAACACATTTTTGACATCCTTACATGTCGAAGTTTCTCCGGCGAAAGGGTTTGTTTAGCGGCAAGAAGTCTGTAAGCTGGCGCGGTTTACGCGCTGAGAAAGTAGTTCGTTCGTTTAGTAGTATTAATTAATCATTAATTAACTAGTAATAATTTATACTACCTATCGTTATGTGTTAGGTATAATTCTTTATTATTAATACGTCTTTTATTTAATCAAAAGAATTATTATTTTTTTTGCTTAATAACATCGTACTTTGCGTGTTCGTACTGGATAATTTGCATGTTGGTACAGGAATCTACGTACAGATAAGGGGTGGATAATACTCTTACTTGTTATAAGAACCAAAAATTTAATTTGTGCTATTTAAACAAAAATTTTGGTTTAAATCGTCACATCCTCCTGCACTTAACGATGAGGACGGGCCGATGGGGTAATAAAATGAAAATCTACAGTGATATCTTTGTCTTTCGTGAAGTTCCCTTTCTCTCGTTTCTTAACTACTACCTTAATATTATTTACACATAAATAAATATTCTTTATTTATCTATTTATTACTCTTAGTTTCCGTAACTTCACAACATCGTGGCCCGACTGATTACATTTGCATACTCTAACTATATTAGTTAGCTTTCTGCACTTTCTTTAACCCTTGTAAAGAACCCTTTCAGTTCGGCGCCGTTGTGACTGTGTTACGTATTTATCCCTATATCCCTTAATTCTACTACAGTAATCTAAAGTTGATCCCATACTCAACCTTAGATTCTTTCTTAATACTAATATCTTATTCTACTGAGACAAGCGGAATTTCACGAAGGGGTACATTTATTTACTTTTAAACAATCAGCTGTTACAATGCAAGAGGGGTCAAACACTTTACACTAGACGCATTGTATTATACACTGGGGTGGTGTTTATTGTTTAGCGATGCTGCCATTTATAATAATAGGGGATGGCTTACTACAATATTTCCTGCACGAACGAGTTTGTCTCTTACTGGCAAGCTGGGGGAATTATTTTGAACAGGCCACGACCGGGCGTTTACACGATTCAAATGTACATTTATTATTATTATTATTATTATTCTTAGTTTACTACTACACTTTTCACTTTTATTACACTTTTTTTCATTTAAGCTATTATTAAACCTTTTTTATTTAAAGTACTTATTATTTATTTTATTTCAAACACTTATAAAATTTGAATGCTTATAAACACACATATATATATCTAGTACTACACATATAATCTTATATTAATTAATTATATTAAAATTATCTCAAATCAATTCAATTTTCTGTACTGCTAGATATTATCTGTCGAAACAAAGTGATAATATTATTTTATAGTGGAGAGAAATTTCACACGCGAAGAGTTCATTGCCTTTATAATAACACACAGGATCAGCTGTTTGGGGGAGTCTTATTGTTTGCGTAGGGGTGGTTTAACAAAGGAGGGTGGTTCGGACAATCTCAAACACGATTATTTCCTGTTCTGAACTGTCTGTTATGTCTGCGAGGGAAGGTTTGTATGGGATTCCCTATACGTACAAAGGGGAGGGTACATTTCTCGACACGTATTTAACATGAACCAGCCTGTCAATACCGACAGGTTAAAAATGGAATATTTTTACCAGCAAGGACTTATTTATTACGTTAATGTCCCAATACTAATATTATTATTTCTTAATTAAAACTTTACTTATTTATTTGTTCACAATTTCAGAGTGAATAAATTTATATACTGTATTCTACAGAGTTACTGTTAATTGATTATCACAATATAAACAATATTTTTACACAAAAGCACAGTATTGCAATTTTATGTGTACAAAAAATTTAATTCTTTTGTGCAAAGCAGTGGCACAATTTTATATGTGTCACCCTGTACACAAAATTATTATTAATTAGACAACAGCACAATACACAATTATTCTTACAAAAGCAGAGTGGCGCAATTTTATATGCGTCACTATGCTTACAAGCCTTTTACGTATATAAATTAGCAGAGTGGCGCAATTTTATATGTGACACTCTGTAAACAATTAACTTTTTTTTTAAAGCAGCAGAGTGGCGCAATTTTATAACGTCTCCCTTGTCAAGATATTATAAACATCGGGAACCAGTTCAATTGTTGGCTGTTAATTAAACTAGCTGCCGTTGTTAGACAAATTTACTTACCAACAAATTATAACAAAGTATATATCAGGAATTAGTCAAGGGTTACATAAATTTATTCACTCTCTGGGTATTAGCGAAAACATCTCTTTATTCTTATATTTTAACTAAGTATAATAATAATGGCTTTAATGGTCATCCTTTAATTTCTTACTAACTTTACTTTTTGTAAAAGAAAGATTCTAATAATTGCTGCATTAAATATCCTTTAAATTAATATTCTTTACTCTTTTTATCTCAAAAATTTCAGCTATGTATTATTTCAAGTACCACGGATCCGGGTCTCAACTTTGCAATATTCTAATATATCACAACTTCGTCCAAACTATTTGAAGAATAGTCCGGTGTAAATTTTCAGAATTACTTTACCTCTAAACATCGTAATGTTATTACTATATCATTACAGAGATTACAAATATTTATATGTTAATATTTAAGTTATCTAAAAGTCTTTACAATAAAATTTACTGTTCTTTTGTTTCGTTTTGTTTAAAAACAAGTTATGCACAAATGTTATGATTTAATATCACCTGAATAGAACGTGAGTTTGCTGTGGGCATCCGTGATGGTCTTCTTCAGTAGTCCTCTTGGTTGTGATATGATGTTCCTCTTGGTTGTCCATTTGGTTTATTGTTTCCGAATAGTAGTCTAGGTCATGACGATTGGCTTCTGCTACTAGAAGTTCATACTGTTGTTGTTGTAACTTTCTTCTTCTGGCGTCGGTTGTTCACATTTTACTTATTAATTGTTCTTATTTTAGCAGCACTAAAAGATGGTAAGGAACATATCTTACCACTTACGGTTTGTTAAGAGATGTGTCGGCTAAGTTTTGCCTTTTTTTACATATTTACTAATATTTGCTTCACTCACTACATTACTAAGTGTTTAGTTATTTTCCAACGCTAGATTGAGTCAAATCAAAATAACAACTGACGAGTGTTTGTATAGTAGTTCAGCGGTATACATCTAAATTTAACTGGACAACACATTTTTGACATCCTTACATGTCGAAGTTTCTCCGGCGAAAGGGTTTGTTTAGCGGCAAGAAGTCTGTAAGCTGGCGCGGTTTACGCGCTGAGAAAGTAGTTCGTTCGTTTAGTAGTATTAATTAATCATTAATTAACTAGTAATAATTTATACTACCTATCGTTATGTGTTAGGTATAATTCTTTATTATTAATACGTCTTTTATTTAATCAAAAGAATTATTATTTTTTTTGCTTAATAACATCGTACTTTGCGTGTTCGTACTGGATAATTTGCATGTTGGTACAGGAATCTACGTACAGATAAGGGGTGGATAATACTCTTACTTGTTATAAGAACCAAAAATTTAATTTGTGCTATTTAAACAAAAATTTTGGTTTAAATC
The DNA here is from genome assembly GCA_034769895.1 of Magicicada septendecula. Classification (NCBI taxonomy): domain Eukaryota; kingdom Metazoa; phylum Arthropoda; class Insecta; order Hemiptera; family Cicadidae; genus Magicicada; species Magicicada septendecula. Next base: position 779,807,217 of record CM068367.1, read on the forward strand.
GTCACATCCTCCTGCACTTAACGATGAGGACGGGCCGATGGGGTAATAAAATGAAAATCTACAGTGATATCTTTGTCTTTCGTGAAGTTCCCTTTCTCTCGTTTCTTAACTACTACCTTAATATTATTTACACATAAATAAATATTCTTTATTTATCTATTTATTACTCTTAGTTTCCGTAACTTCACAACATCGTGGCCCGACTGATTACATTTGCATACTCTAACTATATTAGTTAGCTTTCTGCACTTTCTTTAACCCTTGTAAAGAACCCTTTCAGTTCGGCGCCGTTGTGACTGTGTTACGTATTTATCCCTATATCCCTTAATTCTACTACAGTAATCTAAAGTTGATCCCATACTCAACCTTAGATTCTTTCTTAATACTAATATCTTATTCTACTGAGACAAGCGGAATTTCACGAAGGGGTACATTTATTTACTTTTAAACAATCAGCTGTTACAATGCAAGAGGGGTCAAACACTTTACACTAGACGCATTGTATTATACACTGGGGTGGTGTTTATTGTTTAGCGATGCTGCCATTTATAATAATAGGGGATGGCTTACTACAATATTTCCTGCACGAACGAGTTTGTCTCTTACTGGCAAGCTGGGGGAATTATTTTGAACAGGCCACGACCGGGCGTTTACACGATTCAAATGTACATTTATTATTATTATTATTATTATTCTTAGTTTACTACTACACTTTTCACTTTTATTACACTTTTTTTCATTTAAGCTATTATTAAACCTTTTTTATTTAAAGTACTTATTATTTATTTTATTTCAAACACTTATAAAATTTGAATGCTTATAAACACACATATATATATCTAGTACTACACATATAATCTTATATTAATTAATTATATTAAAATTATCTCAAATCAATTCAATTTTCTGTACTGCTAGATATTATCTGTCGAAACAAAGTGATAATATTATTTTATAGTGGAGAGAAATTTCACACGCGAAGAGTTCATTGCCTTTATAATAACACACAGGATCAGCTGTTTGGGGGAGTCTTATTGTTTGCGTAGGGGTGGTTTAACAAAGGAGGGTGGTTCGGACAATCTCAAACACGATTATTTCCTGTTCTGAACTGTCTGTTATGTCTGCGAGGGAAGGTTTGTATGGGATTCCCTATACGTACAAAGGGGAGGGTACATTTCTCGACACGTATTTAACATGAACCAGCCTGTCAATACCGACAGGTTAAAAATGGAATATTTTTACCAGCAAGGACTTATTTATTACGTTAATGTCCCAATACTAATATTATTATTTCTTAATTAAAACTTTACTTATTTATTTGTTCACAATTTCAGAGTGAATAAATTTATATACTGTATTCTACAGAGTTACTGTTAATTGATTATCACAATATAAACAATATTTTTACACAAAAGCACAGTATTGCAATTTTATGTGTACCAAAAATTTAATTCTTTTGTGCAAAGCAGTGGCACAATTTTATATGTGTCACCCTGTACACAAAATTATTATTAATTAGACAACAGCACAATACACAATTATTCTTACAAAAGCAGAGTGGCGCAATTTTATATGCGTCACTATGCTTACAAGCCTTTTACGTATATAAATTAGCAGAGTGGCGCAATTTTATATGTGACACTCTGTAAACAATTAACTTTTTTTTTAAAGCAGCAGAGTGGCGCAATTTTATAACGTCTCCCTTGTCAAGATATTATAAACATCGGGAACCAGTTCAATTGTTGGCTGTTAATTAAACTAGCTGCCGTGGTTAGAAAAATTTACTTACCAACAAATTATAACAAAGTATATATCAGGAATTAGTCAAGGGTTACATAAATTTATTCACTCTCTGGGTATTAGCGAAAACATCTCTTTATTCTTATATTTTAACTAAGTATAATAATAATGGCTTTAATGGTCATCCTTTAATTTCTTACTAACTTTACTTTTTGTAAAAGAAAGATTCTAATAATTGCTGCATTAAATATCCTTTAAATTAATATTCTTTACTCTTTTTATCTCAAAAATTTCAGCTATGTATTATTTCAAGTACCACGGATCCGGGTCTCAACTTTTCAATATTCTAATATATCACAACTTCGTCCAAACTATTTGAAGAATAGTCCGGTGTAAATTTTCAGAATTACTTTACCTCTAAACATCGTAATGTTATTACTATATCATTACAGAGATTACAAATATTTATATGTTAATATTTAAGTTATCTAAAAGTCTTTACAATAAAATTTACTGTTCTTTTGTTTCGTTTTGTTTAAAAACAAGTTATGCACAAATGTTATGATTTAATATCACCTGAATAGAACGTGAGTTTGCTGTGGGCATCCGTGATGGTCTTCTTCAGTAGTCCTCTTGGTTGTGATATGATGTTCCTCTTGGTTGTCCATTTGGTTTATTGTTTCCGAATAGTAGTCTAGGTCATGACGATTGGCTTCTGCTACTAGAAGTTCATACTGTTGTTGTTGTAACTTTCTTCTTCTGGCGTCGGTTGTTCACATTTTACTTATTAATTGTTCTTATTTTAGCAGCACTAAAAGATGGTAAGGAACATATCTTACCACTTACGGTTTGTTAAGAGATGTGTCGGCTAAGTTTTGCCTTTTTTTACATATTTACTAATATTTGCTTCACTCACTACATTACTAAGTGTTTAGTTATTTTCCAACGCTAGATTGAGTCAAATCAAAATAACAACTGACGAGTGTTTGTATAGTAGTTCAGCGGTATACATCTAAATTTAACTGGACAACACATTTTTGACATCCTTACATGTCGAAGTTTCTCCGGCGAAAGGGTTTGTTTAGCGGCAAGAAGTCTGTAAGCTGGCGCGGTTTACGCGCTGAGAAAGTAGTTCGTTCGTTTAGTAGTATTAATTAATCATTAATTAACTAGTAATAATTTATACTACCTATCGTTATGTGTTAGGTATAATTCTTTATTATTAATACGTCTTTTATTTAATCAAAAGGATTATTATTTTTTTTGCTTAATAACATCGTACTTTGCGTGTTCGTACTGGATAATTTGCATGTTGGTACAGGAATCTACGTACAGATAAGGGGTGGATAATACTCTTACTTGTTATAAGAACCAAAAATTTAATTTGTGCTATTTAAACAAAAATTTTGGTTTAAATCGTCACATCCTCCTGCACTTAACGATGAGGACGGGCCGATGGGGTAATAAAATGAAAATCTACAGTGATATCTTTGTCTTTCGTGAAGTTCCCTTTCTCTCGTTTCTTAACTACTACCTTAATATTATTTACACATAAATAAATATTCTTTATTTATCTATTTATTACTCTTAGTTTCCGTAACTTCACAACATCGTGGCCCGACTGATTACATTTGCATACTCTAACTATATTAGTTAGCTTTCTGCACTTTCTTTAACCCTTGTAAAGAACCCTTTCAGTTCGGCGCCGTTGTGACTGTGTTACGTATTTATCCCTATATCCCTTAATTCTACTACAGTAATCTAAAGTTGATCCCATACTCAACCTTAGATTCTTTCTTAATACTAATATCTTATTCTACTGAGACAAGCGGAATTTCACGAAGGGGTACATTTATTTACTTTTAAACAATCAGCTGTTACAATGCAAGAGGGGTCAAACACTTTACACTAGACGCATTGTATTATACACTGGGGTGGTGTTTATTGTTTAGCGATGCTGCCATTTATAATAATAGGGGATGGCTTACTACAATATTTCCTGCACGAACGAGTTTGTCTCTTACTGGCAAGCTGGGGGAATTATTTTGAACAGGCCACGACCGGGCGTTTACACGATTCAAATGTACATTTATTATTATTATTCTTAGTTTACTACTACACTTTTCACTTTTATTACACTTTTTTTCATTTAAGCTATTATTAAACCTTTTTTATTTAAAGTACTTATTATTTATTTTATTTCAAACACTTATAAAATTTGAATGCTTATAAACACACATATATATATCTAGTACTACACATATAATCTTATATTAATTAATTATATTAAAATTATCTCAAATCAATTCAATTTTCTGTACTGCTAGATATTATCTGTCGAAACAAAGTGATAATATTATTTTATAGTGGAGAGAAATTTCACACGCGAAGAGTTCATTGCCTTTATAATAACACACAGGATCAGCTGTTTGGGGGAGTCTTATTGTTTGCGTAGGGGTGGTTTAACAAAGGAGGGTGGTTCGGACAATCTCAAACACGATTATTTCCTGTTCTGAACTGTCTGTTATGTCTGCGAGGGAAGGTTTGTATGGGATTCCCTATACGTACAAAGGGGAGGGTACATTTCTCGACACGTATTTAACATGAACCAGCCTGTCAATACCGACAGGTTAAAAATGGAATATTTTTACCAGCAAGGACTTATTTATTACGTTAATGTCCCAATACTAATATTATTATTTCTTAATTAAAACTTTACTTATTTATTTGTTCACAATTTCAGAGTGAATAAATTTATATACTGTATTCTACAGAGTTACTGTTAATTGATTATCACAATATAAACAATATTTTTACACAAAAGCACAGTATTGCAATTTTATGTGTACCAAAAATTTAATTCTTTTGTGCAAAGCAGTGGCACAATTTTATATGTGTCACCCTGTACACAAAATTATTATTAATTAGACAACAGCACAATACACAATTATTCTTACAAAAGCAGAGTGGCGCAATTTTATATGCGTCACTATGCTTACAAGCCTTTTACGTATATAAATTAGCAGAGTGGCGCAATTTTATATGTGACACTCTGTAAACAATTAACTTTTTTTTTAAAGCAGCAGAGTGGCGCAATTTTATAACGTCTCCCTTGTCAAGATATTATAAACATCGGGAACCAGTTCAATTGTTGGCTGTTAATTAAACTAGCTGCCGTTGTTAGAAAAATTTACTTACCAACAAATTATAACAAAGTATATATCAGGAATTAGTCAAGGGTTACATAAATTTATTCACTCTCTGGGTATTAGCGAAAACATCTCTTTATTCTTATATTTTAACTAAGTATAATAATAATGGCTTTAATGGTCATCCTTTAATTTCTTACTAACTTTACTTTTTGTAAAAGAAAGATTCTAATAATTGCTGCATTAAATATCCTTTAAATTAATATTCTTTACTCTTTTTATCTCAAAAATTTCAGCTATGTATTATTTCAAGTACCACGGATCCGGGTCTCAACTTTGCAATATTCTAATATATCACAACTTCGTCCAAACTATTTGAAGAATAGTCCGGTGTAAATTTTCAGAATTACTTTACCTCTAAACATCGTAATGTTATTACTATATCATTACAGAGATTACAAATATTTATATGTTAATATTTAAGTTATCTAAAAGTCTTTACAATAAAATTTACTGTTCTTTTGTTTCGTTTTGTTTAAAAACAAGTTATGCACAAATGTTATGATTTAATATCACCTGAATAGAACGTGAGTTTGCTGTGGGCATCCGTGATGGTCTTCTTCAGTAGTCCTCTTGGTTGTGATATGATGTTCCTCTTGGTTGTCCATTTGGTTTATTGTTTCCGAATAGTAGTCTAGGTCATGACGATTGGCTTCTGCTACTAGAAGTTCATACTGTTGTTGTTGTAACTTTCTTCTTCTGGCGTCGGTTGTTCACATTTTACTTATTAATTGTTCTTATTTTAGCAGCACTAAAAGATGGTAAGGAACATATCTTTCCACTTACGGTTTGTTAAGAGATGTGTCGGCTAAGTTTTGCCTTTTTTTACATATTTACTAATATTTGCTTCACTCACTACATTACTAAGTGTTTAGTTATTTTCCAACGCTAGATTGAGTCAAATCAAAATAACAACTGACGAGTGTTTGTATAGTAGTTCAGCGGTATACATCTAAATTTAACTGGACAACACATTTTTTACATCCTTACATGTCGAAGTTTCTCCGGCGAAAGGGTTTGTTTAGCGGCAAGAAGTCTGTAAGCTGGCGCGGTTTACGCGCTGAGAAAGTAGTTCGTTCGTTTAGTAGTATTAATTAATCATTAATTAACTAGTAATAATTTATACTACCTATCGTTATGTGTTAGGTATAATTCTTTATTATTAATACGTCTTTTATTTAATCAAAAGAATTATTATTTTTTTTGCTTAATAACATCGTACTTTGCGTGTTCGTACTGGATAATTTGCATGTTGGTACAGGAATCTACGTACAGATAAGGGGTGGATAATACTCTTACTTGTTATAAGAACCAAAAATTTAATTTGTGCTATTTAAACAAAAATTTTGGTTTAAATCGTCACATCCTCCTGCACTTAACGATGAGGACGGGCCGATGGGGTAATAAAATGAAAATCTACAGTGATATCTTTGTCTTTCGTGAAGTTCCCTTTCTCTCGTTTCTTAACTACTACCTTAATATTATTTACACATAAATAAATATTCTTTATTTATCTATTTATTACTCTTAGTTTCCGTAACTTCACAACATCGTGGCCCGACTGATTACATTTGCATACTCTAACTATATTAGTTAGCTTTCTGCACTTTCTTTAACCCTTGTAAAGAACCCTTTCAGTTCGGCGCCGTTGTGACTGTGTTACGTATTTATCCCTATATCCCTTAATTCTACTACAGTAATCTAAAGTTGATCCCATACTCAACCTTAGATTCTTTCTTAATACTAATATCTTATTCTACTGAGACAAGCGGAATTTCACGAAGGGGTACATTTATTTACTTTTAAACAATCAGCTGTTACAATGCAAGAGGGGTCAAACACTTTACACTAGACGCATTGTATTATACACTGGGGTGGTGTTTATTGTTTAGCGATGCTGCCATTTATAATAATAGGGGATGGCTTACTACAATATTTCCTGCACGAACGAGTTTGTCTCTTACTGGCAAGCTGGGGGAATTATTTTGAACAGGCCACGACCGGGCGTTTACACGATTCAAATGTACATTTATTATTATTATTCTTAGTTTACTACTACACTTTTCACTTTTATTACACTTTTTTTCATTTAAGCTATTATTAAACCTTTTTTATTTAAAGTACTTATTATTTATTTTATTTCAAACACTTATAAAATTTGAATGCTTATAAACACACATATATATATCTAGTACTACACATATAATCTTATATTAATTAATTATATTAAAATTATCTCAAATCAATTCAATTTTCTGTACTGCTAGATATTATCTGTCGAAACAAAGTGATAATATTATTTTATAGTGGAGAGAAATTTCACACGCGAAGAGTTCATTGCCTTTATAATAACACACAGGATCAGCTGTTTGGGGGAGTCTTATTGTTTGCGTAGGGGTGGTTTAACAAAGGAGGGTGGTTCGGACAATCTCAAACACGATTATTTCCTGTTCTGAACTGTCTGTTATGTCTGCGAGGGAAGGTTTGTATGGGATTCCCTATACGTACAAAGGGGAGGGTACATTTCTCGACACGTATTTAACATGAACCAGCCTGTCAATACCGACAGGTTAAAAATGGAATATTTTTACCAGCAAGGACTTATTTATTACGTTAATGTCCCAATACTAATATTATTATTTCTTAATTAAAACTTTACTTATTTATTTGTTCACAATTTCAGAGTGAATAAATTTATATACTGTATTCTACAGAGTTACTGTTAATTGATTATCACAATATAAACAATATTTTTACACAAAAGCACAGTATTGCAATTTTATGTGTACCAAAAATTTAATTCTTTTGTGCAAAGCAGTGGCACAATTTTATATGTGTCACCCTGTACACAAAATTATTATTAATTAGACAACAGCACAATACACAATTATTCTTACAAAAGCAGAGTGGCGCAATTTTATATGCGTCACTATGCTTACAAGCCTTTTACGTATATAAATTAGCAGAGTGGCGCAATTTTATATGTGACACTCTGTAAACAATTAACTTTTTTTTTAAAGCAGCAGAGTGGCGCAATTTTATAACGTCTCCCTTGTCAAGATATTATAAACATCGGGAACCAGTTCAATTGTTGGCTGTTAATTAAACTAGCTGCCGTTGTTAGAAAAATTTACTTACCAACAAATTATAACAAAGTATATATCAGGAATTAGTCAAGGGTTACATAAATTTATTCACTCTCTGGGTATTAGCGAAAACATCTCTTTATTCTTATATTTTAACTAAGTATAATAATAATGGCTTTAATGGTCATCCTTTAATTTCTTACTAACTTTACTTTTTGTAAAAGAAAGATTCTAATAATTGCTGCATTAAATATCCTTTAAATTAATATTCTTTACTCTTTTTATCTCAAAAATTTCAGCTATGTATTATTTCAAGTACCACGGATCCGGGTCTCAACTTTGCAATATTCTAATATATCACAACTTCGTCCAAACTATTTGAAGAATAGTCCGGTGTAAATTTTCAGAATTACTTTACCTCTAAACATCGTAATGTTATTACTATATCATTACAGAGATTACAAATATTTATATGTTAATATTTAAGTTATCTAAAAGTCTTTACAATAAAATTTACTGTTCTTTTGTTTCGTTTTGTTTAAAAACAAGTTATGCACAAATGTTATGATTTAATATCACCTGAATAGAACGTGAGTTTGCTGTGGGCATCCGTGATGGTCTTCTTCAGTAGTCCTCTTGGTTGTGATATGATGTTCCTCTTGGTTGTCCATTTGGTTTATTGTTTCCGAATAGTAGTCTAGGTCATGACGATTGGCTTCTGCTACTAGAAGTTCATACTGTTGTTGTTGTAACTTTCTTCTTCTGGCGTCGGTTGTTCACAATTTACTTATTAATTGTTCTTATTTTAGCAGCACTAAAAGATGGTAAGGAACATATCTTACCACTTACGGTTTGTTAAGAGATGTGTCGGCTAAGTTTTGCCTTTTTTTACATATTTACTAATATTTGCTTCACTCACTACATTACTAAGTGTTTAGTTATTTTCCAACGCTAGATTGAGTCAAATCAAAATAACAACTGACGAGTGTTTGTATAGTAGTTCAGCGGTATACATCTAAATTTAACTGGACAACACATTTTTGACATCCTTACATGTCGAAGTTTCTCCGGCGAAAGGGTTTGTTTAGCGGCAAGAAGTCTGTAAGCTGGCGCGGTTTACGCGCTGAGAAAGTAGTTCGTTCGTTTAGTAGTATTAATTAATCATTAATTAACTAGTAATAATTTATACTACCTATCGTTATGTGTTAGGTATAATTCTTTATTATTAATACGTCTTTTATTTAATCAAAAGAATTATTATTTTTTTTGCTTAATAACATCGTACTTTGCGTGTTCGTACTGGATAATTTGCATGTTGGTACAGGAATCTACGTACAGATAAGGGGTGGATAATACTCTTACTTGTTATAAGAACCAAAAATTTAATTTGTGCTATTTAAACAAAAATTTTGGTTTAAATCGTCACATCCTCCTGCACTTAACGATGAGGACGGGCCGATGGGGTAATAAAATGAAAATCTACAGTGATATCTTTGTCTTTCGTGAAGTTCCCTTTCTCTCGTTTCTTAACTACTACCTTAATATTATTTACACATAAATAAATATTCTTTATTTATCTATTTATTACTCTTAGTTTCCGTAACTTCACAACATCGTGGCCCGACTGATTACATTTGCATACTCTAACTATATTAGTTAGCTTTCTGCACTTTCTTTAACCCTTGTAAAGAACCCTTTCAGTTCGGCGCCGTCGTGACTGTGTTACGTATTTATCCCTATATCCCTTAATTCTACTACAGTAATCTAAAGTTGATCCCATACTCAACCTTAGATTCTTTCTTAATACTAATATCTTATTCTACTGAGACAAGCGAAATTTCACGAAGGGGTACATTTATTTACTTTTAAACAATCAGCTGTTACAATGCAAGAGGGGTCAAACACTTTACACTAGACGATTGTATTATACACTGGGGTGGTGTTTATTGTTTAGCGATGCTGCCATTTATAATAATAGGGGATGGCTTACTACAATATTTCCTGCACGAACGAGTTTGTCTCTTACTGGCAAGCTGGGGGAATTATTTTGAACAGGCCACGACCGGGCGTTTACACGATTCAAATGTACATTTATTATTATTATTCTTAGTTTACTACTACACTTTTCACTTTTATTACACTTTTTTTCATTTAAGCTATTATTAAACCTTTTTTATTTAAAGTACTTATTATTTATTTTATTTCAAACACTTATAAAATTTGAATGCTTATAAACACACATATATATATCTAGTACTACACATATAATCTTATATTAATTAATTATATTAAAATTATCTCAAATCAATTCAATTTTCTGTACTGCTAGATATTATCTGTCGAAACAAAGTGATAATATTATTTTATAGTGGAGAGAAATTTCACACGCGAAGAGTTCATTGCCTTTATAATAACACACAGGATCAGCTGTTTGGGGGAGTCTTATTGTTTGCGTAGGGGTGGTTTAACAAAGGAGGGTGGTTCGGACAATCTCAAACACGATTATTTCCTGTTCTGAACTGTCTGTTATGTCTGCGAGGGAAGGTTTGTATGGGATTCCCTATACGTACAAAGGGGAGGGTACATTTCTCGACACGTATTTAACATGAACCAGCCTGTCAATACCGACAGGTTAAAAATGGAATATTTTTACCAGCAAGGACTTATTTATTACGTTAATGTCCCAATACTAATATTATTATTTCTTAATTAAAACTTTACTTATTTATTTGTTCACAATTTCAGAGTGAATAAATTTATATACTGTATTCTACAGAGTTACTGTTAATTGATTATCACAATATAAACAATATTTTTACACAAAAGCACAGTATTGCAATTTTATGTGTACCAAAAATTTAATTCTTTTGTGCAAAGCAGTGGCACAATTTTATATGTGTCACCCTGTACACAAAATTATTATTAATTAGACAACAGCACAATACACAATTATTCTTACAAAAGCAGAGTGGCGCAATTTTATATGCGTCACTATGCTTACAAGCCTTTTACGTATATAAATTAGCAGAGTGGCGCAATTTTATATGTGACACTCTGTAAACAATTAACTTTTTTTTTAAAGCAGCAGAGTGGCGCAATTTTATAACGTCTCCCTTGTCAAGATATTATAAACATCGGGAACCAGTTCAATTGTTAGCTGTTAATTAAACTAGCTGCCGTTGTTAGAAAAATTTACTTACCAACAAATTATAACAAAGTATATATCAGGAATTAGTCAAGGGTTACATAAATTTATTCACTCTCTGGGTATTAGCGAAAACATCTCTTTATTCTTATATTTTAACTAAGTATAATAATAATGGCTTTAATGGTCATCCTTTAATTTCTTACTAACTTTACTTTTTGTAAAAGAAAGATTCTAATAATTGCTGCATTAAATATCCTTTAAATTAATATTCTTTACTCTTTTTATCTCAAAAATTTCAGCTATGTATTATTTCAAGTACCACGGATCCGGGTCTCAACTTTGCAATATTCTAATATATCACAACTTCGTCCAAACTATTTGAAGAATAGTCCGGTGTAAATTTTCAGAATTACTTTACCTCTAAACATCGTAATGTTATTACTATATCATTACAGAGATTACAAATATTTATATGTTAATATTTAAGTTATCTAAAAGTCTTTACAATAAAATTTACTGTTCTTTTGTTTCGTTTTGTTTAAAAACAAGTTATGCACAAATGTTATGATTTAATATCACCTGAATAGAACGTGAGTTTGCTGTGGGCATCCGTGATGGTCTTCTTCAGTAGTCCTCTTGGTTGTGATATGATGTTCCTCTTGGTTGTCCATTTGGTTTATTGTTTCCGAATAGTAGTCTAGGTCATGACGATTGGCTTCTGCTACTAGAAGTTCATACTGTTGTTGTTGTAACTTTCTTCTTCTGGCGTCGGTTGTTCACATTTTACTTATTAATTGTTCTTATTTTAGCAGCACTAAAAGATGGTAAGGAACATATCTTACCACTTACGGTTTGTTAAGAGATGTGTCGGCTAAGTTTTGCCTTTTTTTACATATTTACTAATATTTGCTTCACTCACTACATTACTAAGTGTTTAGTTATTTTCCAACGCTAGATTGAGTCAAATCAAAATAACAACTGACGAGTGTTTGTATAGTAGTTCAGCGGTATACATCTAAATTTAACTGGACAACACATTTTTGACATCCTTACATGTCGAAGTTTCTCCGGCGAAAGGGTTTGTTTAGCGGCAAGAAGTCTGTAAGCTGGCGCGGTTTACGCGCTGAGAAAGTAGTTCGTTCGTTTAGTAGTATTAATTAATCATTAATTAACTAGTAATAATTTATACTACCTATCGTTATGTGTTAGGTATAATTCTTTATTATTAATACGTCTTTTATTTAATCAAAAGAATTATTATTTTTTTTGCTTAATAACATCGTACTTTGCGTGTTCGTACTGGATAATTTGCATGTTGGTACAGGAATCTACGTACAGATAAGGGGTGGATAATACTCTTACTTGTTATAAGAACCAAAAATTTAATTTGTGCTATTTAAACAAAAATTTTGGTTTAAATCGTCACATCCTCCTGCACTTAACGATGAGGACGGGCCGATGGGGTAATAAAATGAAAATCTACAGTGATATCTTTGTCTTTCGTGAAGTTCCCTTTCTCTCGTTTCTTAACTACTACCTTAATATTATTTACACATAAATAAATATTCTTTATTTATCTATTTATTACTCTTAGTTTCCGTAACTTCACAACATCGTGGCCCGACTGATTACATTTGCATACTCTAACTATATTAGTTAGCTTTCTGCACTTTCTTTAACCCTTGTAAAGAACCCTTTCAGTTCGGCGCCGTCGTGACTGTGTTACGTATTTATCCCTATATCCCTTAATTCTACTACAGTAATCTAAAGTTGATCCCATACTCAACCTTAGATTCTTTCTTAATACTAATATCTTATTCTACTGAGACAAGCGAAATTTCACGAAGGGGTACATTTATTTACTTTTAAACAATCAGCTGTTACAATGCAAGAGGGGTCAAACACTTTACACTAGACGATTGTATTATACACTGGGGTGGTGTTTATTGTTTAGCGATGCTGCCATTTATAATAATAGGGGATGGCTTACTACAATATTTCCTGCACGAACGAGTTTGTCTCTTACTGGCAAGCTGGGGGAATTATTTTGAACAGGCCACGACCGGGCGTTTACACGATTCAAATGTACATTTATTATTATTATTCTTAGTTTACTACTACACTTTTCACTTTTATTACACTTTTTTTCATTTAAGCTATTATTAAACCTTTTTTATTTAAAGTACTTATTATTTATTTTATTTCAAACACTTATAAAATTTGAATGCTTATAAACACACATATATATATCTAGTACTACACATATAATCTTATATTAATTAATTATATTAAAATTATCTCAAATCAATTCAATTTTCTGTACTGCTAGATATTATCTGTCGAAACAAAGTGATAATATTATTTTATAGTGGAGAGAAATTTCACACGCGAAGAGTTCATTGCCTTTATAATAACACACAGGATCAGCTGTTTGGGGGAGTCTTATTGTTTGCGTAGGGGTGGTTTAACAAAGGAGGGTGGTTCGGACAATCTCAAACACGATTATTTCCTGTTCTGAACTGTCTGTTATGTCTGCGAGGGAAGGTTTGTATGGGATTCCCTATACGTACAAAGGGGAGGGTACATTTCTCGACACGTATTTAACATGAACCAGCCTGTCAATACCGACAGGTTAAAAATGGAATATTTTTACCAGCAAGGACTTATTTATTACGTTAATGTCCCAATACTAATATTATTATTTCTTAATTAAAACTTTACTTATTTATTTGTTCACAATTTCAGAGTGAATAAATTTATATACTGTATTCTACAGAGTTACTGTTAATTGATTATCACAATATAAACAATATTTTTACACAAAAGCACAGTATTGCAATTTTATGTGTACCAAAAATTTAATTCTTTTGTGCAAAGCAGTGGCACAATTTTATATGTGTCACCCTGTACACAAAATTATTATTAATTAGACAACAGCACAATACACAATTATTCTTACAAAAGCAGAGTGGCGCAATTTTATATGCGTCACTATGCTTACAAGCCTTTTACGTATATAAATTAGCAGAGTGGCGCAATTTTATATGTGACACTCTGTAAACAATTAACTTTTTTTTTAAAGCAGCAGAGTGGCGCAATTTTATAACGTCTCCCTTGTCAAGATATTATAAACATCGGGAACCAGTTCAATTGTTGGCTGTTAATTAAACTAGCTGCCGTTGTTAGAAAAATTTACTTACCAACAAATTATAACAAAGTATATATCAGGAATTAGTCAAGGGTTACATAAATTTATTCACTCTCTGGGTATTAGCGAAAACATCTCTTTATTCTTATATTTTAACTAAGTATAATAATAATGGCTTTAATGGTCATCCTTTAATTTCTTACTAACTTTACTTTTTGTAAAAGAAAGATTCTAATAATTGCTGCATTAAATATCCTTTAAATTAATATTCTTTACTCTTTTTATCTCAAAAATTTCAGCTATGTATTATTTCAAGTACCACGGATCCGGGTCTCAACTTTGCAATATTCTAATATATCACAACTTCGTCCAAACTATTTGAAGAATAGTCCGGTGTAAATTTTCAGAATTACTTTACCTCTAAACATCGTAATGTTATTACTATATCATTACAGAGAATACAAATATTTATATGTTAATATTTAAGTTATCTAAAAGTCTTTACAATAAAATTTACTGTTCTTTTGTTTCGTTTTGTTTAAAAACAAGTTATGCACAAATGTTATGATTTAATATCACCTGAATAGAACGTGAGTTTGCTGTGGGCATCCGTGATGGTCTTCTTCAGTAGTCCTCTTGGTTGTGATATGATGTTCCTCTTGGTTGTCCATTTGGTTTATTGTTTCCGAATAGTAGTCTAGGTCATGACGATTGGCTTCTGCTACTAGAAGTTCATACTGTTGTTGTTGTAACTTTCTTCTTCTGGCGTCGGTTGTTCACATTTTACTTATTAATTGTTCTTATTTTAGCAGCACTAAAAGATGGTAAGGAACATATCTTACCACTTACGGTTTGTTAAGAGATGTGTCGGCTAAGTTTTGCCTTTTTTTACATATTTACTAATATTTGCTTCACTCACTACATTACTAAGTGTTTAGTTATTTTCCAACGCTAGATTGAGTCAAATCAAAATAACAACTGACGAGTGTTTGTATAGTAGTTCAGCGGTATACATCTAAATTTAACTGGACAACACATTTTTGACATCCTTACATGTCGAAGTTTCTCCGGCGAAAGGGTTTGTTTAGCGGCAAGAAGTCTGTAAGCTGGCGCGGTTTACGCGCTGAGAAAGTAGTTCGTTCGTTTAGTAGTATTAATTAATCATTAATTAACTAGTAATAATTTATACTACCTATCGTTATGTGTTAGGTATAATTCTTTATTATTAATACGTCTTTTATTTAATCAAAAGAATTATTATTTTTTTTGCTTAATAACATCGTACTTTGCGTGTTCGTTCTGGATAATTTGCATGTTGGTACAGGAATCTACGTACAGATAAGGGGTGGATAATACTCTTACTTGTTATAAGAACCAAAAATTTAATTTGTGCTATTTAAACAAAAATTTTGGTTTAAATCGTCACATCCTCCTGCACTTAACGATGAGGACGGGCCGATGGGGTAATAAAATGAAAATCTACAGTGATATCTTTGTCTTTCGTGAAGTTCCCTTTCTCTCGTTTCTTAACTACTACCTTAATATTATTTACACATAAATAAATATTCTTTATTTATCTATTTATTACTCTTAGTTTCCGTAACTTCACAACATCGTGGCCCGACTGATTACATTTGCATACTCTAACTATATTAGTTAGCTTTCTGCACTTTCTTTAACCCTTGTAAAGAACCCTTTCAGTTCGGCGCCGTTGTGACTGTGTTACGTATTTATCCCTATATCCCTTAATTCTACTACAGTAATCTAAAGTTGATCCCATACTCAACCTTAGATTCTTTCTTAATACTAATATCTTATTCTACTGAGACAAGCGGAATTTCACGAAGGGGTACATTTATTTACTTTTAAACAATCAGCTGTTACAATGCAAGAGGGGTCAAACACTTTACACTAGACGCATTGTATTATACACTGGGGTGGTGTTTATTGTTTAGCGATGCTGCCATTTATAATAATAGGGGATGGCTTACTACAATATTTCCTGCACGAACGAGTTTGTCTCTTACTGGCAAGCTGGGGGAATTATTTTGAACAGGCCACGACCGGGCGTTTACACGATTCAAATGTACATTTATTATTATTATTCTTAGTTTACTACTACACTTTTCACTTTTATTACACTTTTTTTCATTTAAGCTATTATTAAACCTTTTTTATTTAAAGTACTTATTATTTATTTTATTTCAAACACTTATAAAATTTGAATGCTTATAAACACACATATATATATCTAGTACTACACATATAATCTTATATTAATTAATTATATTAAAATTATCTCAAATCAATTCAATTTTCTGTACTGCTAGATATTATCTGTCGAAACAAAGTGATAATATTATTTTATAGTGGAGAGAAATTTCACACGCGAAGAGTTCATTGCCTTTATAATAACACACAGGATCAGCTGTTTGGGGGAGTCTTATTGTTTGCGTAGGGGTGGTTTAACAAAGTAGGGTGGTTCGGACAATCTCAAACACGATTATTTCCTGTTCTGAACTGTCTGTTATGTCTGCGAGGGAAGGTTTGTATGGGATTCCCTATACGTACAAAGGGGAGGGTACATTTCTCGACACGTATTTAACATGAACCAGCCTGTCAATACCGACAGGTTAAAAATGGAATATTTTTACCAGCAAGGACTTATTTATTACGTTAATGTCCCAATACTAATATTATTATTTCTTAATTAAAACTTTACTTATTTATTTGTTCACAATTTCAGAGTGAATAAATTTATATACTGTATTCTACAGAGTTACTGTTAATTGATTATCACAATATAAACAATATTTTTACACAAAAGCACAGTATTGCAATTTTATGTGTACCAAAAATTTAATTCTTTTGTGCAAAGCAGTGGCACAATTTTATATGTGTCACCCTGTACACAAAATTATTATTAATTAGACAACAGCACAATACACAATTATTCTTACAAAAGCAGAGTGGCGCAATTTTATATGCGTCACTATGCTTACAAGCCTTTTACGTATATAAATTAGCAGAGTGGCGCAATTTTATATGTGACACTCTGTAAACAATTAACTTTTTTTTTAAAGCAGCAGAGTGGCGCAATTTTATAACGTCTCCCTTGTCAAGATATTATAAACATCGGGAACCAGTTCAATTGTTGGCTGTTAATTAAACTAGCTGCCGTTGTTAGAAAAATTTACTTACCAACAAATTATAACAAAGTATATATCAGGAATTAGTCAAGGGTTACATAAATTTATTCACTCTCTGGGTATTAGCGAAAACATCTCTTTATTCTTATATTTTAACTAAGTATAATAATAATGGCTTTAATGGTCATCCTTTAATTTCTTACTAACTTTACTTTTTGTAAAAGAAAGATTCTAATAATTGCTGCATTAAATATCCTTTAAATTAATATTCTTTACTCTTTTTATCTCAAAAATTTCAGCTATGTATTATTTCAAGTACCACGGATCCGGGTCTCAACTTTGCAATATTCTAATATATCACAACTTCGTCCAAACTATTTGAAGAATAGTCCGGTGTAAATTTTCAGAATTACTTTACCTCTAAACATCGTAATGTTATTACTATATCATTACAGAGATTACAAATATTTATATGTTAATATTTAAGTTATCTAAAAGTCTTTACAATAAAATTTACTGTTCTTTTGTTTCGTTTTGTTTAAAAACAAGTTATGCACAAATGTTATGATTTAATATAACCTGAATAGAACGTGAGTTTGCTGTGGGCATCCGTGATGGTCTTCTTCAGTAGTCCTCTTGGTTGTGATATGATGTTCCTCTTGGTTGTCCATTTGGTTTATTGTTTCCGAATAGTAGTCTAGGTCATGACGATTGGCTTCTGCTACTAGAAGTTCATACTGTTGTTGTTGTAACTTTCTTCTTCTGGCGTCGGTTGTTCACATTTTACTTATTAATTGTTCTTATTTTAGCAGCACTAAAAGATGGTAAGGAACATATCTTACCACTTACGGTTTGTTAAGAGATGTGTCGGCTAAGTTTTGCCTTTTTTTACATATTTACTAATATTTGCTTCACTCACTACATTACTAAGTGTTTAGTTATTTTCCAACGCTAGATTGAGTCAAATCAAAATAACAACTGACGAGTGTTTGTATAGTAGTTCAGCGGTATACATCTAAATTTAACTGGACAACACATTTTTGACATCCTTACATGTCGAAGTTTCTCCGGCGAAAGGGTTTGTTTAGCGGCAAGAAGTCTGTAAGCTGGCGCGGTTTACGCGCTGAGAAAGTAGTTCGTTCGTTTAGTAGTATTAATTAATCATTAATTAACTAGTAATAATTTATACTACCTATCGTTATGTGTTAGGTATAATTCTTTATTATTAATACGTCTTTTATTTAATCAAAAGAATTATTATTTTTTTTGCTTAATAACATCGTACTTTGCGTGTTCGTACTGGATAATTTGCATGTTGGTACAGGAATCTACGTACAGATAAGGGGTGGATAATACTCTTACTTGTTATAAGAACCAAAAATTTAATTTGTGCTATTTAAACAAAAATTTTGGTTTAAATCGTCACATCCTCCTGCACTTAACGATGAGGACGGGCCGATGGGGTAATAAAATGAAAATCTACAGTGATATCTTTGTCTTTCGTGAAGTTCCCTTTCTCTCGTTTCTTAACTACTACCTTAATATTATTTACACATAAATAAATATTCTTTATTTATCTATTTATTACTCTTAGTTTCCGTAACTTCACAACATCGTGGCCCGACTGATTACATTTGCATACTCTAACTATATTAGTTAGCTTTCTGCACTTTCTTTAACCCTTGTAAAGAACCCTTTCAGTTCGGCGCCGTCGTGACTGTGCTACGTATTTATCCCTATATCCCTTAATTCTACTACAGTAATCTAAAGTTGATCCCATACTCAACCTTAGATTCTTTCTTAATACTAATATCTTATTCTACTGAGACAAGCGAAATTTCACGAAGGGGTACATTTATTTACTTTTAAACAATCAGCTGTTACAATGCAAGAGGGGTCAAACACTTTACACTAGACGATTGTATTATACACTGGGGTGGTGTTTATTGTTTAGCGATGCTGCCATTTATAATAATAGGGGATGGCTTACTACAATATTTCCTGCACGAACGAGTTTGTCTCTTACTGGCAAGCTGGGGGAATTATTTTGAACAGGCCACGACCGGGCGTTTACACGATTCAAATGTACATTTATTATTATTATTATTATTATTCTTAGTTTACTACTACACTTTTCACTTTTATTACACTTTTTTTCATTTAAGCTATTATTAAACCTTTTTTATTTAAAGTACTTATTATTTATTTTATTTCAAACACTTATAAAATTTGAATGCTTATAAACACACATATATATATCTAGTACTACACATATAATCTTATATTAATTAATTATATTAAAATTATCTCAAATCAATTCAATTTTCTGTACTGCTAGATATTATCTGTCGAAACAAAGTGATAATATTATTTTATAGTGGAGAGAAATTTCACACGCGAAGAGTTCATTGCCTTTATAATAACACACAGGATCAGCTGTTTGGGGGAGTCTTATTGTTTGCGTAGGGGTGGTTTAACAAAGGAGGGTGGTTCGGACAATCTCAAACACGATTATTTCCTGTTCTGAACTGTCTGTTATGTCTGCGAGGGAAGGTTTGTATGGGATTCCCTATACGTACAAAGGGGAGGGTACATTTCTCGACACGTATTTAACATGAACCAGCCTGTCAATACCGACAGGTTAAAAATGGAATATTTTTACCAGCAAGGACTTATTTATTACGTTAATGTCCCAATACTAATATTATTATTTCTTAATTAAAACTTTACTTATTTATTTGTTCACAATTTCAGAGTGAATAAATTTATATACTGTATTCTACAGAGTTACTGTTAATTGATTATCACAATATAAACAATATTTTTACACAAAAGCACAGTATTGCAATTTTATGTGTACCAAAAATTTAATTCTTTTGTGCAAAGCAGTGGCACAATTTTATATGTGTCACCCTGTACACAAAATTATTATTAATTAGACAACAGCACAATACACAATTATTCTTACAAAAGCAGAGTGGCGCAATTTTATATGCGTCACTATGCTTACAAGCCTTTTACGTATATAAATTAGCAGAGTGGCGCAATTTTATATGTGACACTCTGTAAACAATTAACTTTTTTTTTAAAGCAGCAGAGTGGCGCAATTTTATAACGTCTCCCATGTCAAGATATTATAAACATCGGGAACCAGTTCAATTGTTGGCTGTTAATTAAACTAGCTGCCGTTGTTAGAAAAATTTACTTACCAACAAATTATAACAAAGTATATATCAGGAATTAGTCAAGGGTTACATAAATTTATTCACTCTCTGGGTATTAGCGAAAACATCTCTTTATTCTTATATTTTAACTAAGTATAATAATAATGGCTTTAATGGTCATCCTTTAATTTCTTACTAACTTTACTTTTTGTAAAAGAAAGATTCTAATAATTGCTGCATTAAATATCCTTTAAATTAATATTCTTTACTCTTTTTATCTCAAAAATTTCAGCTATGTATTATTTCAAGTACCACGGATCCGGGTCTCAACTTTGCAATATTCTAATATATCACAACTTCGTCCAAACTATTTGAAGAATAGTCCGGTGTAAATTTTCAGAATTACTTTACCTCTAAACATCGTAATGTTATTACTATATCATTACAGAGATTACAAATATTTATATGTTAATATTTAAGTTATCTAAAAGTCTTTACAATAAAATTTACTGTTCTTTTGTTTCGTTTTGTTTAAAAACAAGTTATGCACAAATGTTATGATTTAATATCACCTGAATAGAACGTGAGTTTGCTGTGGGCATCCGTGATGGTCTTCTTCAGTAGTCCTCTTGGTTGTGATATGATGTTCCTCTTGGTTGTCCATTTGGTTTATTGTTTCCGAATAGTAGTCTAGGTCATGACGATTGGCTTCTGCTACTAGAAGTTCATACTGTTGTTGTTGTAACTTTCTTCTTCTGGCGTCGGTTGTTCACATTTTACTTATTAATTGTTCTTATTTTAGCAGCACTAAAAGATGGTAAGGAACATATCTTACCACTTACGGTTTGTTAAGAGATGTGTCGGCTAAGTTTTGCCTTTTTTTACATATTTACTAATATTTGCTTCACTCACTACATTACTAAGTGTTTAGTTATTTTCCAACGCTAGATTGAGTCAAATCAAAATAACAACTGACGAGTGTTTGTATAGTAGTTCAGCGGTATACATCTAAATTTAACTGGACAACACATTTTTGACATCCTTACATGTCGAAGTTTCTCCGGCGAAAGGGTTTGTTTAGCGGCAAGAAGTCTGTAAGCTGGCGCGGTTTACGCGCTGAGAAAGTAGTTCGTTCGTTTAGTAGTATTAATTAATCATTAATTAACTAGTAATAATTTATACTACCTATCGTTATGTGTTAGGTATAATTCTTTATTATTAATACGTCTTTTATTTAATCAAAAGAATTATTATTTTTTTTGCTTAATAACATCGTACTTTGCGTGTTCGTACTGGATAATTTGCATGTTGGTACAGGAATCTACGTACAGATAAGGGGTGGATAATACTCTTACTTGTTATAAGAACCAAAAATTTAATTTGTGCTATTTAAACAAAAATTTTGGTTTAAATCGTCACATCCTCCTGCACTTAACGATGAGGACGGGCCGATGGGGTAATAAAATGAAAATCTACAGTGATATCTTTGTCTTTCGTGAAGTTCCCTTTCTCTCGTTTCTTAACTACTACCTTAATATTATTTACACATAAATAAATATTCTTTATTTATCTATTTATTACTCTTAGTTTCCGTAACTTCACAACATCGTGGCCCGACTGATTACATTTGCATACTCTAACTATATTAGTTAGCTTTCTGCACTTTCTTTAACCCTTGTAAAGAACCCTTTCAGTTCGGCGCCGTCGTGACTGTGTTACGTATTTATCCCTATATCCCTTAATTCTACTACAGTAATCTAAAGTTGATCCCATACTCAACCTTAGATTCTTTCTTAATACTAATATCTTATTCTACTGAGACAAGCGAAATTTCACGAAGGGGTACATTTATTTACTTTTAAACAATCAGCTGTTACAATGCAAGAGGGGTCAAACACTTTACACTAGACGATTGTATTATACACTGGGGTGGTGTTTATTGTTTAGCGATGCTGCCATTTATAATAATAGGGGATGGCTTACTACAATATTTCCTGCACGAACGAGTTTGTCTCTTACTGGCAAGCTGGGGGAATTATTTTGAACAGGCCACGACCGGGCATTTACACGATTCAAATGTACATTTATTATTATTATTCTTAGTTTACTACTACACTTTTCACTTTTATTACACTTTTTTTCATTTAAGCTATTATTAAACCTTTTTTATTTAAAGTACTTATTATTTATTTTATTTCAAACACTTATAAAATTTGAATGCTTATAAACACACATATATATATCTAGTACTACACATATAATCTTATATTAATTAATTATATTAAAATTATCTCAAATCAATTCAATTTTCTGTACTGCTAGATATTATCTGTCGAAACAAAGTGATAATATTATTTTATAGTGGAGAGAAATTTCACACGCGAAGAGTTCATTGCCTTTATAATAACACACAGGATCAGCTGTTTGGGGAGTCTTATTGTTTGCGTAGGGGTGGTTTAACAAAGGAGGGTGGTTCGGACAATCTCAAACACGATTATTTCCTGTTCTGAACTGTCTGTTATGTCTGCGAGGGAAGGTTTGTATGGGATTCCCTATACGTACAAAGGGGAGGGTACATTTCTCGACACGTATTTAACATGAACCAGCCTGTCAATACCGACAGGTTAAAAATGGAATATTTTTACCAGCAAGGACTTATTTATTACGTTAATGTCCCAATACTAATATTATTATTTCTTAATTAAAACTTTACTTATTTATTTGTTCACAATTTCAGAGTGAATAAATTTATATACTGTATTCTACAGAGTTACTGTTAATTGATTATCACAATATAAACAATATTTTTACACAAAAGCACAGTATTGCAATTTTATGTGTACCAAAAATTTAATTCTTTTGTGCAAAGCAGTGGCACAATTTTATATGTGTCACCCTGTACACAAAATTATTATTAATTAGACAACAGCACAATACACAATTATTCTTACAAAAGCAGAGTGGCGCAATTTTATATGCGTCACTATGCTTACAAGCCTTTTACGTATATAAATTAGCAGAGTGGCGCAATTTTATATGTGACACTCTGTAAACAATTAACTTTTTTTTTAAAGCAGCAGAGTGGCGCAATTTTATAACGTCTCCCTTGTCAAGATATTATAAACATCGGGAACCAGTTCAATTGTTGGCTGTTAATTAAACTAGCTGCCGTTGTTAGAAAAATTTACTTACCAACAAATTATAACAAAGTATATATCAGGAATTAGTCAAGGGTTACATAAATTTATTCACTCTCTGGGTATTAGCGAAAACATCTCTTTATTCTTATATTTTAACTAAGTATAATAATAATGGCTTTAATGGTCATCCTTTAATTTCTTACTAACTTTACTTTTTGTAAAAGAAAGATTCTAATAATTGCTGCATTAAATATCCTTTAAATTAATATTCTTTACTCTTTTTATCTCAAAAATTTCAGCTATGTATTATTTCAAGTACCACGGATCCGGGTCTCAACTTTGCAATATTCTAATATATCACAACTTCGTCCAAACTATTTGAAGAATAGTCCGGTGTAAATTTTCAGAATTACTTTACCTCTAAACATCGTAATGTTATTACTATATCATTACAGAGATTACAAATATTTATATGTTAATATTTAAGTTATCTAAAAGTCTTTACAATAAAATTTACTGTTCTTTTGTTTCGTTTTGTTTAAAAACAAGTTATGCACAAATGTTATGATTTAATATCACCTGAATAGAACGTGAGTTTGCTGTGGGCATCCGTGATGGTCTTCTTCAGTAGTCCTCTTGGTTGTGATATGATGTTCCTCTTGGTTGTCCATTTGGTTTATTGTTTCCGAATAGTAGTCTAGGTCATGACGATTGGCTTCTGCTACTAGAAGTTCATACTGTTGTTGTTGTAACTTTCTTCTTCTGGCGTCGGTTGTTCACATTTTACTTATTAATTGTTCTTATTTTAGCAGCACTAAAAGATGGTAAGGAACATATCTTACCACTTACGGTTTGTTAAGAGATGTGTCGGCTAAGTTTTGCCTTTTTTTACATATTTACTAATATTTGCTTCACTCACTACATTACTAAGTGTTTAGTTATTTTCCAACGCTAGATTGAGTCAAATCAAAATAACAACTGACGAGTGTTTGTATAGTAGTTCAGCGGTATACATCTAAATTTAACTGGACAACACATTTTTGACATCCTTACATGTCGAAGTTTCTCCGGCGAAAGGGTTTGTTTAGCGGCAAGAAGTCTGTAAGCTGGCGCGGTTTACGCGCTGAGAAAGTAGTTCGTTCGTTTAGTAGTATTAATTAATCATTAATTAACTAGTAATAATTTATACTACCTATCGTTATGTGTTAGGTATAATTCTTTATTATTAATACGTCTTTTATTTAATCAAAAGAATTATTATTTTTTTTGCTTAATAACATCGTACTTTGCGTGTTCGTACTGGATAATTTGGATGTTGGTACAGGAATCTACGTACAGATAAGGGGTGGATAATACTCTTACTTGTTATAAGAACCAAAAATTTAATTTGTGCTATTTAAACAAAAATTTTGGTTTAAATCGTCACATCCTCCTGCACTTAACGATGAGGACGGGCCGATGGGGTAATAAAATGAAAATCTACAGTGATATCTTTGTCTTTCGTGAAGTTCCCTTTCTCTCGTTTCTTAACTACTACCTTAATATTATTTACACATAAATAAATATTCTTTATTTATCTATTTATTACTCTTAGTTTCCGTAACTTCACAACATCGTGGCCCGACTGATTACATTTGCATACTCTAACTATATTAGTTAGCTTTCTGCACTTTCTTTAACCCTTGTAAAGAACCCTTTCAGTTCGGCGCCGTCGTGACTGTGTTACGTATTTATCCCTATATCCCTTAATTCTACTACAGTAATCTAAAGTTGATCCCATACTCAACCTTAGATTCTTTCTTAATACTAATATCTTATTCTACTGAGACAAGCGAAATTTCACGAAGGGGTACATTTATTTACTTTTAAACAATCAGCTGTTACAATGCAAGAGGGGTCAAACACTTTACACTAGACGATTGTATTATACACTGGGGTGGTGTTTATTGTTTAGCGATGCTGCCATTTATAATAATAGGGGATGGCTTACTACAATATTTCCTGCACGAACGAGTTTGTCTCTTACTGGCAAGCTGGGGGAATTATTTTGAACAGGCCACGACCGGGCGTTTAAACGATTCAAATGTACATTTATTATTATTATTATTATTATTCTTAGTTTACTACTACACTTTTTACTTTTATTACACTTTTTTTCATTTAAGCTATTATTAAACCTTTTTTATTTAAAGTACTTATTATTTATTTTATTTCAAACACTTATAAAATTTGAATGCTTATAAACACACATATATATATCTAGTACTACACATATAATCTTATATTAATTAATTATATTAAAATTATCTCAAATCAATTCAATTTTCTGTACTGCTAGATATTATCTGTCGAAACAAAGTGATAATATTATTTTATAGTGGAGAGAAATTTCACACGCGAAGAGTTCATTGCCTTTATAATAACACACAGGATCAGCTGTTTGGGGGAGTCTTATTGTTTGCGTAGGGGTGGTTTAACAAAGGAGGGTGGTTCGGACAATCTCAAACACGATTATTTCCTGTTCTGAACTGTCTGTTATGTCTGCGAGGGAAGGTTTGTATGGGATTCCCTATACGTACAAAGGGGAGGGTACATTTCTCGACACGTATTTAACATGAACCAGCCTGTCAATACCGACAGGTTAAAAATGGAATATTTTTACCAGCAAGGACTTATTTATTACGTTAATGTCCCAATACTAATATTATTATTTCTTAATTAAAACTTTACTTATTTATTTGTTCACAATTTCAGAGTGAATAAATTTATATACTGTATTCTACAGAGTTACTGTTAATTGATTATCACAATATAAACAATATTTTTACACAAAAGCACAGTATTGCAATTTTATGTGTACCAAAAATTTAATTCTTTTGTGCAAAGCAGTGGCACAATTTTATATGTGTCACCCTGTACACAAAATTATTATTAATTAGACAACAGCACAATACACAATTATTCTTACAAAAGCAGAGTGGCGCAATTTTATATGCGTCACTATGCTTACAAGCCTTTTACGTATATAAATTAGCAGAGTGGCGCAATTTTATATGTGACACTCTGTAAACAATTAACTTTTTTTTTAAAGCAGCAGAGTGGCGCAATTTTATAACGTCTCCCTTGTCAAGATATTATAAACATCGGGAACCAGTTCAATTGTTGGCTGTTAATTAAACTAGCTGCCGTTGTTAGAAAAATTTACTTACCAACAAATTATAACAAAGTATATATCAGGAATTAGTCAAGGGTTACATAAATTTATTCACTCTCTGGGTATTAGCGAAAACATCTCTTTATTCTTATATTTTAACTAAGTATAATAATAATGGCTTTAATGGTCATCCTTTAATTTCTTACTAACTTTACTTTTTGTAAAAGAAAGATTCTAATAATTGCTGCATTAAATATCCTTTAAATTAATATTCTTTACTCTTTTTATCTCAAAAATTTCAGCTATGTATTATTTCAAGTACCACGGATCCGGGTCTCAACTTTGCAATATTCTAATATATCACAACTTCGTCCAAACTATTTGAAGAATAGTCCGGTGTAAATTTTCAGAATTACTTTACCTCTAAACATCGTAATGTTATTACTATATCATTACAGAGATTACAAATATTTATATGTTAATATTTAAGTTATCTAAAAGTCTTTACAATAAAATTTACTGTTCTTTTGTTTCGTTTTGTTTAAAAACAAGTTATGCACAAATGTTATGATTTAATATCACCTGAATAGAACGTGAGTTTGCTGTGGGCATCCGTGATGGTCTTCTTCAGTAGTCCTCTTGGTTGTGATATGATGTTCCTCTTGGTTGTCCATTTGGTTTATTGTTTCCGAATAGTAGTCTAGGTCATGACGATTGGCTCTGCTACTAGAAGTTCATACTGTTGTTGTTGTAACTTTCTTCTTCTGGAGTCGGTTGTTCACATTTTACTTATTAATTGTTCTTATTTTAGCAGCACTAAAAGATGGTAAGGAACATATCTTACCACTTACGGTTTGTTAAGAGATGTGTCGGCTAAGTTTTGCCTTTTTTTACATATTTACTAATATTTGCTTCACTCACTACATTACTAAGTGTTTAGTTATTTTCCAACGCTAGATTGAGTCAAATCAAAATAACAACTGACGAGTGTTTGTATAGTAGTTCAGCGGTATACATCTAAATTTAACTGGACAACACATTTTTGACATCCTTACATGTCGAAGTTTCTCCGGCGAAAGTGTTTGTTTAGCGGCAAGAAGTCTGTAAGCTGGCGCGGTTTACGCGCTGAGAAAGTAGTTCGTTCGTTTAGTAGTATTAATTAATCATTAATTAACTAGTAATAATTTATACTACCTATCGTTATGTGTTAGGTATAATTCTTTATTATTAATACGTCTTTTATTTAATCAAAAGAATTATTATTTTTTTTGCTTAATAACATCGTACTTTGCGTGTTCGTACTGGATAATTTGCATGTTGGTACAGGAATCTACGTACAGATAAGGGGTGGATAATACTCTTACTTGTTATAAGAACCAAAAATTTAATTTGTGCTATTTAAACAAAAATTTTGGTTTAAATCGTCACATCCTCCTGCACTTAACGATGAGGACGGGCCGATGGGGTAATAAAATGAAAATCTACAGTGATATCTTTGTCTTTCGTGAAGTTCCCTTTCTCTCGTTTCTTAACTACTACCTTAATATTATTTACACATAAATAAATATTCTTTATTTATCTATTTATTACTCTTAGTTTCCGTAACTTCACAACATCGTGGCCCGACTGATTACATTTGCATACTCTAACTATATTAGTTAGCTTTCTGCACTTTCTTTAACCCTTGTAAAGAACCCTTTCAGTTCGGCGCCGTCGTGACTGTGTTACGTATTTATCCCTATATCCCTTAATTCTACTACAGTAATCTAAAGTTGATCCCATACTCAACCTTAGATTCTTTCTTAATACTAATATCTTATTCTACTGAGACAAGCGAAATTTCACGAAGGGGTACATTTATTTACTTTTAAACAATCAGCTGTTACAATGCAAGAGGGGTCAAACACTTTACACTAGACGATTGTATTATACACTGGGGTGGTGTTTATTGTTTAGCGATGCTGCCATTTATAATAATAGGGGATGGCTTACTACAATATTTCCTGCACGAACGAGTTTGTCTCTTACTGGCAAGCTGGGGGAATTATTTTGAACAGGCCACGACCGGGCGTTTACACGATTCAAATGTACATTTATTATTATTATTATTATTATTCTTAGTTTACTACTACACTTTTCACTTTTATTACACTTTTTTTCATTTAAGCTATTATTAAACCTTTTTTATTTAAAGTACTTATTATTTATTTTATTTCAAACACTTATAAAATTTGAATGCTTATAAACACACATATATATATATCTAGTACTACACATATAATCTTATATTAATTAATTATATTAAAATTATCTCAAATCAATTCAATTTTCTGTACTGCTAGATATTATCTGTCGAAACAAAGTGATAATATTATTTTATAGTGGAGAGAAATTTCACACGCGAAGAGTTCATTGCCTTTATAATAACACACAGGATCAGCTGTTTGGGGGAGTCTTATTGTTTGCGTAGGGGTGGTTTAACAAAGGAGGGTGGTTCGGACAATCTCAAACACGATTATTTCCTGTTCTGAACTGTCTGTTATGTCTGCGAGGGAAGGTTTGTATGGGATTCCCTATACGTACAAAGGGGAGGGTACATTTCTCGACACGTATTTAACATGAACCAGCCTGTCAATACCGACAGGTTAAAAATGGAATATTTTTACCAGCAAGGACTTATTTATTACGTTAATGTCCCAATACTAATATTATTATTTCTTAATTAAAACTTTACTTATTTATTTGTTCACAATTTCAGAGTGAATAAATTTATATACTGTATTCTACAGAGTTACTGTTAATTGATTATCACAATATAAACAATATTTTTACACAAAAGCACAGTATTGCAATTTTATGTGTACCAAAAATTTAATTCTTTTGTGCAAAGCAGTGGAACAATTTTATATGTGTCACCCTGTACACAAAATTATTATTAATTAGACAACAGCACAATACACAATTATTCTTACAAAAGCAGAGTGGCGCAATTTTATATGCGTCACTATGCTTACAAGCCTTTTACGTATATAAATTAGCAGAGTGGCGCAATTTTATATGTGACACTCTGTAAACAATTAACTTTTTTTTTAAAGCAGCAGAGTGGCGCAATTTTATAACGTCTCCCTTGTCAAGATATTATAAACATCGGGAACCAGTTCAATTGTTGGCTGTTAATTAAACTAGCTGCCGTTGTTAGAAAAATTTACTTACCAACAAATTATAACAAAGTATATATCAGGAATTAGTCAAGGGTTACATAAATTTATTCACTCTCTGGGTATTAGCGAAAACATCTCTTTATTCTTATATTTTAACTAAGTATAATAATAATGGCTTTAATGGTCATCCTTTAATTTCTTACTAACTTTACTTTTTGTAAAAGAAAGATTCTAATAATTGCTGCATTAAATATACTTTAAATTAATATTCTTTACTCTTTTTATCTCAAAAATTTCAGCTATGTATTATTTCAAGTACCACGGATCCGGGTCTCAACTTTGCAATATTCTAATATATCACAACTTCGTCCAAACTATTTGAAGAATAGTCCGGTGTAAATTTTCAGAATTACTTTACCTCTAAACATCGTAATGTTATTACTATATCATTACAGAGATTACAAATATTTATATGTTAATATTTAAGTTATCTAAAAGTCTTTACAATAAAATTTACTGTTCTTTTGTTTCGTTTTGTTTAAAAACAAGTTATGCACAAATGTTATGATTTAATATCACCTGAATAGAACGTGAGTTTGCTGTGGGCATCCGTGATGGTTTTCTTCAGTAGTCCTCTTGGTTGTGATATGATGTTCCTCTTGATTGTCCATTTGGTTTATTGTTTCCGAATAGTAGTCTAGGTCATGACGATTGGCTTCTGCTACTAGAAGTTCATACTGTTGTTGTTGTAACTTTCTTCTTCTGGCGTCGGTTGTTCACATTTTACTTATTAATTGTTCTTATTTTAGCAGCACTAAAAGATGGTAAGGAACATATCTTACCACTTACGGTTTGTTAAGAGATGTGTCGGCTAAGTTTTGCCTTTTTTTACATATTTACTAATATTTGCTTCACTCACTACATTACTAAGTGTTTAGTTATTTTCCAACGCTAGATTGAGTCAAATCAAAATAACAACTGACGAGTGTTTGTATAGTAGTTCAGCGGTATACATCTAAATTTAACTGGACAACACATTTTTGACATCCTTACATGTCGAAGTTTCTCCGGCGAAAGGGTTTGTTTAGCGGCAAGAAGTCTGTAAGCTGGCGCGGTTTACGCGCTGAGAAAGTAGTTCGTTCGTTTAGTAGTATTAATTAATCATTAATTAACTAGTAATAATTTATACTACCTATCGTTATGTGTTAGGTATAATTCTTTATTATTAATACGTCTTTTATTTAATCAAAAGAATTATTATTTTTTTTGCTTAATAACATCGTACTTTGCGTGTTCGTACTGGATAATTTGCACGTTGGTACAGGAATCTACGTACAGATAAGGGGTGGATAATACTCTTACTTGTTATAAGAACCAAAAATTTAATTTGTGCTATTTAAACAAAAATTTTGGTTTAAATCGTCACATCCTCCTGCACTTAACGATGAGGACGGGCCGATGGGGTAATAAAATGAAAATCTACAGTGATATCTTTGTCTTTCGTGAAGTTCCCTTTCTCTCGTTTCTTAACTACTACCTTAATATTATTTACACATAAATAAATATTCTTTATTTATCTATTTATTACTCTTAGTTTCCGTAACTTCACAACATCGTGGCCCGACTGATTACATTTGCATACTCTAACTATATTAGTTAGCTTTCTGCACTTTCTTTAACCCTTGTAAAGAACCCTTTCAGTTCGGCGCCGTTGTGACTGTGTTACGTATTTATCCCTATATCCCTTAATTCTACTACAGTAATCTAAAGTTGATCCCATACTCAACCTTAGATTCTTTCTTAATACTAATATCTTATTCTACTGAGACAAGCGAAATTTCACGAAGGGGTACATTTATTTACTTTTAAACAATCAGCTGTTACAATGCAAGAGGGGTCAAACACTTTAAACTAGACGATTGTATTATACACTGGGGTGGTGTTTATTGTTTAGCGATGCTGCCATTTATAATAATAGGGGATGGCTTACTACAATATTTCCTGCACGAACGAGTTTGTCTCTTACTGGCAAGCTGGGGGAATTATTTTGAACAGGCCACGACCGGGCGTTTACACGATTCAAATGTACATTTATTATTATTATTATTATTATTCTTAGTTTACTACTACACTTTTCACTTTTATTACACTTTTTTTCATTTAAGCTATTATTAAACCTTTTTTATTTAAAGTACTTATTATTTATTTTATTTCAAACACTTATAAAATTTGAATGCTTACAAACACACATATATATATCTAGTACTACACATATAATCTTATATTAATTAATTATATTAAAATTATCTCAAATCAATTCAATTTTCTGTACTGCTAGATATTATCTGTCGAAACAAAGTGATAATATTATTTTATAGTGGAGAGAAATTTCACACGCGAAGAGTTCATTGCCTTTATAATAACACACAGGATCAGCTGTTTGGGGGAGTCTTATTGTTTGCGTAGGGGTGGTTTAACAAAGGAGGGTGGTTCGGACAATCTCAAACACGATTATTTCCTGTTCTGAACTGTCTGTTATGTCTGCGAGGGAAGGTTTGTATGGGATTCCCTATACGTACAAAGGGGAGGGTACATTTCTCGACACGTATTTAACATGAACCAGCCTGTCAATACCGACAGGTTAAAAATGGAATATTTTTACCAGCAAGGACTTATTTATTACGTTAATGTCCCAATACTAATATTATTATTTCTTAATTAAAACTTTACTTATTTATTTGTTCACAATTTCAGAGTGAATAAATTTATATACTGTATTCTACAGAGTTACTGTTAATTGATTATCACAATATAAACAATATTTTTACACAAAAGCACAGTATTGCAATTTTATGTGTACCAAAAATTTAATTCTTTTGTGCAAAGCAGTGGCACAATTTTATATGTGTCACCCTGTACACAAAATTATTATTAATTAGACAACAGCACAATACACAATTATTCTTACAAAAGCAGAGTGGCGCAATTTTATATGCGTCACTATGCTTACAAGCCTTTTACGTATATAAATTAGCAGAGTGGCGCAATTTTATATGTGACACTCTGTAAACAATTAACTTTTTTTTTAAAGCAGCAGAGTGGCGCAATTTTATAACGTCTCCCTTGTCAAGATATTATAAACATCGGGAACCAGTTCAATTGTTGGCTGTTAATTAAACTAGCTGCCGTTGTTAGAAAAATTTACTTACCAACAAATTATAACAAAGTATATATCAGGAATTAGTCAAGGGTTACATAAATTTATTCACTCTCTGGGTATTAGCGAAAACATCTCTTTATTCTTATATTTTAACTAAGTATAATAATAATGGCTTTAATGGTCATCCTTTAATTTCTTACTAACTTTACTTTTTGTAAAAGAAAGATTCTAATAATTGCTGCATTAAATATCCTTTAAATTAATATTCTTTACTCTTTTTATCTCAAAAATTTCAGCTATGTATTATTTCAAGTACCACGGATCCGGGTCTCAACTTTGCAATATTCTAATATATCACAACTTCGTCCAAACTATTTGAAGAATAGTCCGGTGTAAATTTTCAGAATTACTTTACCTCTAAACATCGTAATGTTATTACTATATCATTACAGAGATTACAAATATTTATATGTTAATATTTAAGTTATCTAAAAGTCTTTACAATAAAATTTACTGTTCTTTTGTTTCGTTTTGTTTAAAAACAAGTTATGCACAAATGTTATGATTTAATATCACCTGAATAGAACGTGAGTTTGCTGTGGGCATCCGTGATGGTCTTCTTCAGTAGTCCTCTTGGTTGTGATATGATGTTCCTCTTGGTTGTCCATTTGGTTTATTGTTTCCGAATAGTAGTCTAGGTCATGACGATTGGCTTCTGCTACTAGAAGTTCATACTGTTGTTGTTGTAACTTTCTTCTTCTGGCGTCGGTTGTTCACATTTTACTTATTAATTGTTCTTATTTTAGCAGCACTAAAAGATGGTAAGGAACATATCTTACCACTTACGGTTTGTTAAGAGATGTGTCGGCTAAGTTTTGCCTTTTTTTACATATTTACTAATATTTGCTTCACTCACTACATTACTAAGTGTTTAGTTATTTTCCAACGCTAGATTGAGTCAAATCAAAATAACAACTGACGAGTGTTTGTATAGTAGTTCAGCGGTATACATCTAAATTTAACTGGACAACACATTTTTGACATCCTTACATGTCGAAGTTTCTCCGGCGAAAGGGTTTGTTTAGCGGCAAGAAGTCTGTAAGCTGGCGCGGTTTACGCGCTGAGAAAGTAGTTCGTTCGTTTAGTAGTATTAATTAATCATTAATTAACTAGTAATAATTTATACTACCTATCGTTATGTGTTAGGTATAATTCTTTATTATTAATACGTCTTTTATTTAATCAAAAGAATTATTATTTTTTTTGCTTAATAACATCGTACTTTGCGTGTTCGTACTGGATAATTTGCACGTTGGTACAGGAATCTACGTACAGATAAGGGGTGGATAATACTCTTACTTGTTATAAGAACCAAAAATTTAATTTGTGCTATTTAAACAAAAATTTTGGTTTAAATCGTCACATCCTCCTGCACTTAACGATGAGGACTGGCCGATGGGGTAATAAAATGAAAATCTACAGTGATATCTTTGTCTTTCGTGAAGTTCCCTTTCTCTCGTTTCTTAACTACTACCTTAATATTATTTACACATAAATAAATATTCTTTATTTATCTATTTATTACTCTTAGTTTCCGTAACTTCACAACATCGTGGCCCGACTGATTACATTTGCATACTCTAACTATATTAGTTAGCTTTCTGCACTTTCTTTAACCCTTGTAAAGAACCCTTTCAGTTCGGCGCCGTCGTGACTGTGTTACGTATTTATCCCTATATCCCTTAATTCTACTACAGTAATCTAAAGTTGATCCCATACTCAACCTTAGATTCTTTCTTAATACTAATATCTTATTCTACTGAGACAAGCGAAATTTCACGGAGGGGTACATTTATTTACTTTTAAACAATCAGCTGTTACAATGCAAGAGGGGTCAAACACTTTACACTAGACGATTATATTATACACTGGGGTGGTGTTTATTGTTTAGCGATGCTGCCATTTATAATAATAGGGGATGGCTTACTACAATATTTCCTGCACGAACGAGTTTGTCTCTTACTGGCAAGCTGGGGGAATTATTTTGAACAGGCCACGACCGGGCGTTTACACGATTCAAATGTACATTTATTATTATTATTATTATTATTCTTAGTTTACTACTACACTTTTCACTTTTATTACACTTTTTTTCATTTAAGCTATTATTAAACCTTTTTTATTTAAAGTACTTATTATTTATTTTATTTCAAACACTTATAAAATTTGAATGCTTATAAACACACATATATATATCTAGTACTACACATATAATCTTATATTAATTAATTATATTAAAATTATCTCAAATCAATTCAATTTTCTGTACTGCTAGATATTATCTGTCGAAACAAAGTGATAATATTATTTTATAGTGGAGAGAAATTTCACACGCGAAGAGTTCATTGCCTTTATAATAACACACAGGATCAGCTGTTTGGGGGAGTCTTATTGTTTGCGTAGGGGTGGTTTAACAAAGGAGGGTGGTTCGGACAATCTCAAACACGATTATTTCCTGTTCTGAACTGTCTGTTATGTCTGCGAGGGAAGGTTTGTATGGGATTCCCTATACGTACAAAGGGGAGGGTACATTTCTCGACACGTATTTAACATGAACCAGCCTGTCAATACCGACAGGTTAAAAATGGAATATTTTTACCAGCAAGGACTTATTTATTACGTTAATGTCCCAATACTAATATTATTATTTCTTAATTAAAACTTTACTTATTTATTTGTTCACAATTTCAGAGTGAATAAATTTATATACTGTATTCTACAGAGTTACTGTTAATTGATTATCACAATATAAACAATATTTTTACACAAAAGCACAGTATTGCAATTTTATGTGTACCAAAAATTTAATTCTTTTGTGCAAAGCAGTGGCACAATTTTATATGTGTCACCCTGTACACAAAATTATTATTAATTAGACAACAGCACAATACACAATTATTCTTACAAAAGCAGAGTGGCGCAATTTTATATGCGTCACTATGCTTACAAGCCTTTTACGTATATAAATTAGCAGAGTGGCGCAATTTTATATGTGACACTCTGTAAACAATTAACTTTTTTTTTAAAGCAGCAGAGTGGCGCAATTTTATAACGTCTCCCTTGTCAAGATATTATAAACATCGGGAACCAGTTCAATTGTTGGCTGTTAATTAAACTAGCTGCCGTTGTTAGAAAAATTTACTTACCAACAAATTATAACAAAGTATATATCAGGAATTAGTCAAGGGTTACATAAATTTATTCACTCTCTGGGTATTAGCGAAAACATCTCTTTATTCTTATATTTTAACTAAGTATAATAATAATGGCTTTAATGGTCATCCTTTAATTTCTTACTAACTTTACTTTTTGTAAAAGAAAGATTCTAATAATTGCTGCATTAAATATTCTTTAAATTAATATTCTTTACTCTTTTTATCTCAAAAATTTCAGCTATGTATTATTTCAAGTACCACGGATCCGGGTCTCAACTTTGCAATATTCTAATATATCACAACTTCGTCCAAACTATTTGAAGAATAGTCCGGTGTAAATTTTCAGAATTACTTTACCTCTAAACATCGTAATGTTATTACTATATCATTACAGAGATTACAAATATTTATATGTTAATATTTAAGTTATCTAAAAGTCTTTACAATAAAATTTACTGTTCTTTTGTTTCGTTTTGTTTAAAAACAAGTTATGCACAAATGTTATGATTTAATATCACCTGAATAGAACGTGAGTTTGCTGTGGGCATCCGTGATGGTCTTCTTCAGTAGTCCTCTTGGTTGTGATATGATGTTCCTCTTGGTTGTCCATTTGGTTTATTGTTTCCGAATAGTAGTCTAGGTCATGACGATTGGCTTCTGCTACTAGAAGTTCATACTGTTGTTGTTGTAACTTTCTTCTTCTGGAGTCGGTTGTTCACATTTTACTTATTAATTGTTCTTATTTTAGCAGCACTAAAAGATGGTAAGGAACATATCTTACCACTTACGGTTTGTTAAGAGATGTGTCGGCTAAGTTTTGCCTTTTTTTACATATTTACTAATATTTGCTTCACTCACTACATTACTAAGTGTTTAGTTATTTTCCAACGCTAGATTGAGTCAAATCAAAATAACAACTGACGAGTGTTTGTATAGTAGTTCAGCGGTATACATCTAAATTTAACTGGACAACACATTTTTGACATCCTTACATGTCGAAGTTTCTCCGGCGAAAGGGTTTGTTTAGCGGCAAGAAGTCTGTAAGCTGGCGCGGTTTACGCGCTGAGAAAGTAGTTCGTTCGTTTAGTAGTATTAATTAATCATTAATTAACTAGTAATAATTTATACTACCTATCGTTATGTGTTAGGTATAATTCTTTATTATTAATACGTCTTTTATTTAATCAAAAGAATTATTATTTTTTTTGCTTAATAACATCGTACTTTGCGTGTTCGTACTGGATAATTTGCACGTTGGTACAGGAATCTACGTACAGATAAGGGGTGGATAATACTCTTACTTGTTATAAGAACCAAAAATTTAATTTGTGCTATTTAAACAAAAATTTTGGTTTAAATCGTCACA
This sequence comes from Magicicada septendecula, assembly GCA_034769895.1. Taxonomy (NCBI): domain Eukaryota; kingdom Metazoa; phylum Arthropoda; class Insecta; order Hemiptera; family Cicadidae; genus Magicicada; species Magicicada septendecula. Next base: position 779,845,057 of record CM068367.1, read on the forward strand.
TCCTCCTGCACTTAACGATGAGGACGGGCCGATGGGGTAATAAAATGAAAATCTACAGTGATATCTTTGTCTTTCGTGAAGTTCCCTTTCTCTCGTTTCTTAACTACTACCTTAATATTATTTACACATAAATAAATATTCTTTATTTATCTATTTATTACTCTTAGTTTCCGTAACTTCACAACATCGTGGCCCGACTGATTACATTTGCATACTCTAACTATATTAGTTAGCTTTCTGCACTTTCTTTAACCCTTGTAAAGAACCCTTTCAGTTCGGCGCCGTCGTGACTGTGTTACGTATTTATCCCTATATCCCTTAATTCTACTACAGTAATCTAAAGTTGATCCCATACTCAACCTTAGATTCTTTCTTAATACTAATATCTTATTCTACTGAGACAAGCGAAATTTCACGAAGGGGTACATTTATTTACTTTTAAACAATCAGCTGTTACAATGCAAGAGGGGTCAAACACTTTACACTAGACGATTATATTATACACTGGGGTGGTGTTTATTGTTTAGCGATGCTGCCATTTATAATAATAGGGGATGGCTTACTACAATATTTCCTGCACGAACGAGTTTGTCTCTTACTGGCAAGCTGGGGGAATTATTTTGAACAGGCCACGACCGGGCGTTTACACGATTCAAATGTACATTTATTATTATTATTATTATTATTCTTAGTTTACTACTACACTTTTCACTTTTATTACACTTTTTTTCATTTAAGCTATTATTAAACCTTTTTTATTTAAAGTACTTATTATTTATTTTATTTCAAACACTTATAAAATTTGAATGCTTATAAACACACATATATATATCTAGTACTACACATATAATCTTATATTAATTAATTATATTAAAATTATCTCAAATCAATTCAATTTTCTGTACTGCTAGATATTATCTGTCGAAACAAAGTGATAATATTATTTTATAGTGGAGAGAAATTTCACACGCGAAGAGTTCATTGCCTTTATAATAACACACAGGATCAGCTGTTTGGGGGAGTCTTATTGTTTGCGTAGGGGTGGTTTAACAAAGGAGGGTGGTTCGGACAATCTCAAACACGATTATTTCCTGTTCTGAACTGTCTGTTATGTCTGCGAGGGAAGGTTTGTATGGGATTCGCTATACGTACAAAGGGGAGGGTACATTTCTCGACACGTATTTAACATGAACCAGCCTGTCAATACCGACAGGTTAAAAATGGAATATTTTTACCAGCAAGGACTTATTTATTACGTTAATGTCCCAATACTAATATTATTATTTCTTAATTAAAACTTTACTTATTTATTTGTTCACAATTTCAGAGTGAATAAATTTATATACTGTATTCTACAGAGTTACTGTTAATTGATTATCACAATATAAACAATATTTTTACACAAAAGCACAGTATTGCAATTTTATGTGTACCAAAAATTTAATTCTTTTGTGCAAAGCAGTGGCACAATTTTATATGTGTCACCCTGTACACAAAATTATTATTAATTAGACAACAGCACCACACACAATTATTCTTACAAAAGCAGAGTGGCGCAATTTTATATGCGTCACTATGCTTACAAGCCTTTTACGTATATAAATTAGCAGAGTGGCGCAATTTTATATGTGACACTCTGTAAACAATTAACTTTTTTTTTAAAGCAGCAGAGTGGCGCAATTTTATAACGTCTCCCTTGTCAAGATATTATAAACATCGGGAACCAGTTCAATTGTTGGCTGTTAATTAAACTAGCTGCCGTTGTTAGAAAAATTTACTTACCAACAAATTATAACAAAGTATATATCAGGAATTAGTCAAGGGTTACATAAATTTATTCACTCTCTGGGTATTAGCGAAAACATCTCTTTATTCTTATATTTTAACTAAGTATAATAATAATGGCTTTAATGGTCATCCTTTAATTTCTTACTAACTTTACTTTTTGTAAAAGAAAGATTCTAATAATTGCTGCATTAAATATCCTTTAAATTAATATTCTTTACTCTTTTTATCTCAAAAATTTCAGCTATGTATTATTTCAAGTACCACGGATCCGGGTCTCAACTTTGCAATATTCTAATATATCACAACTTCGTCCAAACTATTTGAAGAATAGTCCGGTGTAAATTTTCAGAATTACTTTACCTCTAAACATCGTAATGTTATTACTATATCATTACAGAGATTACAAATATTTATATGTTAATATTTAAGTTATCTAAAAGTCTTTACAATAAAATTTACTGTTCTTTTGTTTCGTTTTGTTTAAAAACAAGTTATGCACAAATGTTATGATTTAATATCACCTGAATAGAACGTGAGTTTGCTGTGGGCATCCGTGATGGTCTTCTTCAGTAGTCCTCTTGGTTGTGATATGATGTTCCTCTTGGTTGTCCATTTGGTTTATTGTTTCCGAATAGTAGTCTAGGTCATGACGATTGGCTTCTGCTACTAGAAGTTCATACTGTTGTTGTTGTAACTTTCTTCTTCTGGAGTCGGTTGTTCACATTTTACTTATTAATTGTTCTTATTTTAGCAGCACTAAAAGATGGTAAGGAACATATCTTACCACTTACGGTTTGTTAAGAGATGTGTCGGCTAAGTTTTGCCTTTTTTTACATATTTACTAATATTTGCTTCACTCACTACATTACTAAGTGTTTAGTTATTTTCCAACGCTAGATTGAGTCAAATCAAAATAACAACTGACGAGTGTTTGTATAGTAGTTCAGCGGTATACATCTAAATTTAACTGGACAACACATTTTTGACATCCTTACATGTCGAAGTTTCTCCGGCGAAAGGGTTTGTTTAGCGGCAAGAAGTCTGTAAGCTGGCGCGGTTTACGCGCTGAGAAAGTAGTTCGTTCGTTTAGTAGTATTAATTAATCATTAATTAACTAGTAATAATTTATACTACCTATCGTTATGTGTTAGGTATAATTCTTTATTATTAATACGTCTTTTATTTAATCAAAAGAATTATTATTTTTTTTGCTTAATAACATCGTACTTTGCGTGTTCGTACTGGATAATTTGCACGTTGGTACAGGAATCTACGTACAGATAAGGGGTGGATAATACTCTTACTTGTTATAAGAACCAAAAATTTAATTTGTGCTATTTAAACAAAAATTTTGGTTTAAATCGTCACATCCTCCTGCACTTAACGATGAGGACGGGCCGATGGGGTAATAAAATGAAAATCTACAGTGATATCTTTGTCTTTCGTGAAGTTCCCTTTCTCTCGTTTCTTAACTACTACCTTAATATTATTTACACATAAATAAATATTCTTTATTTATCTATTTATTACTCTTAGTTTCCGTAACTTCACAACATCGTGGCCCGACTGATTACATTTGCATACTCTAACTATATTAGTTAGCTTTCTGCACTTTCTTTAACCCTTGTAAAGAACCCTTTCAGTTCGGCGCCGTTGTGACTGTGTTACGTATTTATCCCTATATCCCTTAATTCTACTACAGTAATCTAAAGTTGATCCCATACTCAACCTTAGATTCTTTCTTAATACTAATATCTTATTCTACTGAGACAAGCGAAATTTCACGAAGGGGTACATTTATTTACTTTTAAACAATCAGCTGTTACAATGCAAGAGGGGTCAAACACTTTAAACTAGACGATTGTATTATACACTGGGGTGGTGTTTATTGTTTAGCGATGCTGCCATTTATAATAATAGGGGATGGCTTACTACAATATTTCCTGCACGAACGAGTTTGTCTCTTACTGGCAAGCTGGGGGAATTATTTTGAACAGGCCACGACCGGGCGTTTACACGATTCAAATGTACATTTATTATTATTATTATTATTATTCTTAGTTTACTACTACACTTTTCACTTTTATTACACTTTTTTTCATTTAAGCTATTATTAAACCTTTTTTATTTAAAGTACTTATTATTTATTTTATTTCAAACACTTATAAAATTTGAATGCTTACAAACACACATATATATATCTAGTACTACACATATAATCTTATATTAATTAATTATATTAAAATTATCTCAAATCAATTCAATTTTCTGTACTGCTAGATATTATCTGTCGAAACAAAGTGATAATATTATTTTATAGTGGAGAGAAATTTCACACGCGAAGAGTTCATTGCCTTTATAATAACACACAGGATCAGCTGTTTGGGGGAGTCTTATTGTTTGCGTAGGGGTGGTTTAACAAAGGAGGGTGGTTCGGACAATCTCAAACACGATTATTTCCTGTTCTGAACTGTCTGTTATGTCTGCGAGGGAAGGTTTGTATGGGATTCCCTATACGTACAAAGGGGAGGGTACATTTCTCGACACGTATTTAACATGAACCAGCCTGTCAATACCGACAGGTTAAAAATGGAATATTTTTACCAGCAAGGACTTATTTATTACGTTAATGTCCCAATACTAATATTATTATTTCTTAATTAAAACTTTACTTATTTATTTGTTCACAATTTCAGAGTGAATAAATTTATATACTGTATTCTACAGAGTTACTGTTAATTGATTATCACAATATAAACAATATTTTTACACAAAAGCACAGTATTGCAATTTTATGTGTACCAAAAATTTAATTCTTTTGTGCAAAGCAGTGGCACAATTTTATATGTGTCACCCTGTACACAAAATTATTATTAATTAGACAACAGCACAATACACAATTATTCTTACAAAAGCAGAGTGGCGCAATTTTATATGCGTCACTATGCTTACAAGCCTTTTACGTATATAAATTAGCAGAGTGGCGCAATTTTATATGTGACACTCTGTAAACAATTAACTTTTTTTTTAAAGCAGCAGAGTGGCGCAATTTTATAACGTCTCCCTTGTCAAGATATTATAAACATCGGGAACCAGTTCAATTGTTGGCTGTTAATTAAACTAGCTGCCGTTGTTAGAAAAATTTACTTACCAACAAATTATAACAAAGTATATATCAGGAATTAGTCAAGGGTTACATAAATTTATTCACTCTCTGGGTATTAGCGAAAACATCTCTTTATTCTTATATTTTAACTAAGTATAATAATAATGGCTTTAATGGTCATCCTTTAATTTCTTACTAACTTTACTTTTTGTAAAAGAAAGATTCTAATAATTGCTGCATTAAATATTCTTTAAATTAATATTCTTTACTCTTTTTATCTCAAAAATTTCAGCTATGTATTATTTCAAGTACCACGGATCCGGGTCTCAACTTTGCAATATTCTAATATATCACAACTTCGTCCAAACTATTTGAAGAATAGTCCGGTGTAAATTTTCAGAATTACTTTACCTCTAAACATCGTAATGTTATTACTATATCATTACAGAGATTACAAATATTTATATGTTAATATTTAAGTTATCTAAAAGTCTTTACAATAAAATTTACTGTTCTTTTGTTTCGTTTTGTTTAAAAACAAGTTATGCACAAATGTTATGATTTAATATCACCTGAATAGAACGTGAGTTTGCTGTGGGCATCCGTGATGGTCTTCTTCAGTAGTCCTCTTGGTTGTGATATGATGTTCCTCTTGGTTGTCCATTTGGTTTATTGTTTCCGAATAGTAGTCTAGGTCATGACGATTGGCTTCTGCTACTAGAAGTTCATACTGTTGTTGTTGTAACTTTCTTCTTCTGGCGTCGGTTGTTCACATTTTACTTATTAATTGTTCTTATTTTAGCAGCACTAAAAGATGGTAAGGAACATATCTTACCACTTACGGTTTGTTAAGAGATGTGTCGGCTAAGTTTTGCCTTTTTTTACATATTTACTAATATTTGCTTCACTCACTACATTACTAAGTGTTTAGTTATTTTCCAACGCTAGATTGAGTCAAATCAAAATAACAACTGACGAGTGTTTGTATAGTAGTTCAGCGGTATACATCTAAATTTAACTGGACAACACATTTTTGACATCCTTACATGTCGAAGTTTCTCCGGCGAAAGGGTTTGTTTAGCGGCAAGAAGTCTGTAAGCTGGCGCGGTTTACGCGCTGAGAAAGTAGTTCGTTCGTTTAGTAGTATTAATTAATCATTAATTAACTAGTAATAATTTATACTACCTATCGTTATGTGTTAGGTATAATTCTTTATTATTAATACGTCTTTTATTTAATCAAAAGAATTATTATTTTTTTTGCTTAATAACATCGTACTTTGCGTGTTCGTACTGGATAATTTGCACGTTGGTACAGGAATCTACGTACAGATAAGGGGTGGATAATACTCTTACTTGTTATAAGAACCAAAAATTTAATTTGTGCTATTTAAACAAAAATTTTGGTTTAAATCGTCACATCCTCCTGCACTTAACGATGAGGACGGGCCGATGGGGTAATAAAATGAAAATCTACAGTGATATCTTTGTCTTTCGTGAAGTTCCCTTTCTCTCGTTTCTTAACTACTACCTTAATATTATTTACACATAAATAAATATTCTTTATTTATCTATTTATTACTCTTAGTTTCCGTAACTTCACAACATCGTGGCCCGACTGATTACATTTGCATACTCTAACTATATTAGTTAGCTTTCTGCACTTTCTTTAACCCTTGTAAAGAACCCTTTCAGTTCGGCGCCGTCGTGACTGTGTTACGTATTTATCCCTATATCCCTTAATTCTACTACAGTAATCTAAAGTTGATCCCATACTCAACCTTAGATTCTTTCTTAATACTAATATCTTATTCTACTGAGACAAGCGAAATTTCACGAAGGGGTACATTTATTTACTTTTAAACAATCAGCTGTTACAATGCAAGAGGGGTCAAACACTTTACACTAGACGATTATATTATACACTGGGGTGGTGTTTATTGTTTAGCGATGCTGCCATTTATAATAATAGGGGATGGCTTACTACAATATTTCCTGCACGAACGAGTTTGTCTCTTACTGGCAAGCTGGGGGAATTATTTTGAACAGGCCACGACCGGGCGTTTACACGATTCAAATGTACATTTATTATTATTATTATTATTATTCTTAGTTTACTACTACACTTTTCACTTTTATTACACTTTTTTTCATTTAAGCTATTATTAAACCTTTTTTATTTAAAGTACTTATTATTTATTTTATTTCAAACACTTATAAAATTTGAATGCTTATAAACACACATATATATATCTAGTACTACACATATAATCTTATATTAATTAATTATATTAAAATTATCTCAAATCAATTCAATTTTCTGTACTGCTAGATATTATCTGTCGAAACAAAGTGATAATATTATTTTATAGTGGAGAGAAATTTCACACGCGAAGAGTTCATTGCCTTTATAATAACACACAGGATCAGCTGTTTGGGGGAGTCTTATTGTTTGCGTAGGGGTGGTTTAACAAAGGAGGGTGGTTCGGACAATCTCAAACACGATTATTTCCTGTTCTGAACTGTCTGTTATGTCTGCGAGGGAAGGTTTGTATGGGATTCCCTATACGTACAAAGGGGAGGGTACATTTCTCGACACGTATTTAACATGAACCAGCCTGTCAATACCGACAGGTTAAAAATGGAATATTTTTACCAGCAAGGACTTATTTATTACGTTAATGTCCCAATACTAATATTATTATTTCTTAATTAAAACTTTACTTATTTATTTGTTCACAATATCAGAGTGAATAAATTTATATACTGTATTCTACAGAGTTACTGTTAATTGATTATCACAATATAAACAATATTTTTACACAAAAGCACAGTATTGCAATTTTATGTGTACCAAAAATTTAATTCTTTTGTGCAAAGCAGTGGCACAATTTTATATGTGTCACCCTGTACACAAAATTATTATTAATTAGACAACAGCACCACACACAATTATTCTTACAAAAGCAGAGTGGCGCAATTTTATATGCGTCACTATGCTTACAAGCCTTTTACGTATATAAATTAGCAGAGTGGCGCAATTTTATATGTGACACTCTGTAAACAATTAACTTTTTTTTTAAAGCAGCAGAGTGGCGCAATTTTATAACGTCTCCCTTGTCAAGATATTATAAACATCGGGAACCAGTTCAATTGTTGGCTGTTAATTAAACTAGCTGCCGTTGTTAGAAAAATTTACTTACCAACAAATTATAACAAAGTATATATCAGGAATTAGTCAAGGGTTACATAAATTTATTCACTCTCTGGGTATTAGCGAAAACATCTCTTTATTCTTATATTTTAACTAAGTATAATAATAATGGCTTTAATGGTCATCCTTTAATTTCTTACTAACTTTACTTTTTGTAAAAGAAAGATTCTAATAATTGCTGCATTAAATATCCTTTAAATTAATATTCTTTACTCTTTTTATCTCAAAAATTTCAGCTATGTATTATTTCAAGTACCACGGATCCGGGTCTCAACTTTGCAATATTCTAATATATCACAACTTCGTCCAAACTATTTGAAGAATAGTCCGGTGTAAATTTTCAGAATTACTTTACCTCTAAACATCGTAATGTTATTACTATATCATTACAGAGATTACAAATATTTATATGTTAATATTTAAGTTATCTAAAAGTCTTTACAATAAAATTTACTGTTCTTTTGTTTCGTTTTGTTTAAAAACAAGTTATGCACAAATGTTATGATTTAATATCACCTGAATAGAACGTGAGTTTGCTGTGGGCATCCGTGATGGTCTTCTTCAGTAGTCCTCTTGGTTGTGATATGATGTTCCTCTTGGTTGTCCATTTGGTTTATTGTTTCCGAATAGTAGTCTAGGTCATGACGATTGGCTTCTGCTACTAGAAGTTCATACTGTTGTTGTTGTAACTTTCTTCTTCTGGAGTCGGTTGTTCACATTTTACTTATTAATTGTTCTTATTTTAGCAGCACTAAAAGATGGTAAGGAACATATCTTACCACTTACGGTTTGTTAAGAGATGTGTCGGCTAAGTTTTGCCTTTTTTTACATATTTACTAATATTTGCTTCACTCACTACATTACTAAGTGTTTAGTTATTTTCCAACGCTAGATTGAGTCAAATCAAAATAACAACTGACGAGTGTTTGTATAGTAGTTCAGCGGTATACATCTAAATTTAACTGGACAACACATTTTTGACATCCTTACATGTCGAAGTTTCTCCGGCGAAAGGGTTTGTTTAGCGGCAAGAAGTCTGTAAGCTGGCGCGGTTTACGCGCTGAGAAAGTAGTTCGTTCGTTTAGTAGTATTAATTAATCATTAATTAACTAGTAATAATTTATACTACCTATCGTTATGTGTTAGGTATAATTCTTTATTATTAATACGTCTTTTATTTAATCAAAAGAATTATTATTTTTTTTGCTTAATAACATCGTACTTTGCGTGTTCGTACTGGATAATTTGCATGTTGGTACAGGAATCTACGTACAGATAAGGGGTGGATAATACTCTTACTTGTTATAAGAACCAAAAATTTAATTTGTGCTATTTAAACAAAAATTTTGGTTTAAATCGTCACATCCTCCTGCACTTAACGATGAGGACGGGCCGATGGGGTAATAAAATGAAAATCTACAGTGATATCTTTGTCTTTCGTGAAGTTCCCTTTCTCTCGTTTCTTAACTACTACCTTAATATTATTTACACATAAATAAATATTCTTTATTTATCTATTTATTACTCTTAGTTTCCGTAACTTCACAACATCGTGGCCCGACTGATTACATTTGCATACTCTAACTATATTAGTTAGCTTTCTGCACTTTCTTTAACCCTTGTAAAGAACCCTTTCAGTTCGGCGCCGTCGTGACTGTGTTACGTATTTATCCCTATATCCCTTAATTCTACTACAGTAATCTAAAGTTGATCCCATACTCAACCTTAGATTCTTTCTTAATACTAATATCTTATTCTACTGAGACAAGCGAAATTTCACGAAGGGGTACATTTATTTACTTTTAAACAATCAGCTGTTACAATGCAAGAGGGGTCAAACACTTTAAACTAGACGATTGTATTATACACTGGGGTGGTGTTTATTGTTTAGCGATGCTGCCATTTATAATAATAGGGGATGGCTTACTACAATATTTCCTGCACGAACGAGTTTGTCTCTTACTGGCAAGCTGGGGGAATTATTTTGAACAGGCCACGACCGGGCGTTTACACGATTCAAATGTACATTTATTATTATTATTATTATTATTCTTAGTTTACTACTACACTTTTCACTTTTATTACACTTTTTTTCATTTAAGCTATTATTAAACCTTTTTTATTTAAAGTACTTATTATTTATTTTATTTCAAACACTTATAAAATTTGAATGCTTATAAACACACATATATATATCTAGTACTACACATATAATCTTATATTAATTAATTATATTAAAATTATCTCAAATCAATTCAATTTTCTGTACTGATAGATATTATCTGTCGAAACAAAGTGATAATATTATTTTATAGTGGAGAGAAATTTCACACGCGAAGAGTTCATTGCCTTTATAATAACACACAGGATCAGCTGTTTGGGGGAGTCTTATTGTTTGCGTAGGGGTGGTTTAACAAAGGAGGGTGGTTCGGACAATCTCAAACACGATTATTTCCTGTTCTGAACTGTCTGTTATGTCTGCGAGGGAAGGTTTGTATGGGATTCCCTATACGTACAAAGGGGAGGGTACATTTCTCGACACGTATTTAACATGAACCAGCCTGTCAATACCGACAGGTTAAAAATGGAATATTTTTACCAGCAAGGACTTATTTATTACGTTAATGTCCCAATACTAATATTATTATTTCTTAATTAAAACTTTACTTATTTATTTGTTCACAATTTCAGAGTGAATAAATTTATATACTGTATTCTACAGAGTTACTGTTAATTGATTATCACAATATAAACAATATTTTTACACAAAAGCACAGTATTGCAATTTTATGTGTACCAAAAATTTAATTCTTTTGTGCAAAGCAGTGGAACAATTTTATATGTGTCACCCTGTACACAAAATTATTATTAATTAGACAACAGCACAATACACAATTATTCTTACAAAAGCAGAGTGGCGCAATTTTATATGCGTCACTATGCTTACAAGCCTTTTACGTATATAAATTAGCAGAGTGGCGCAATTTTATATGTGACACTCTGTAAACAATTAACTTTTTTTTTAAAGCAGCAGAGTGGCGCAATTTTATAACGTCTCCCTTGTCAAGATATTATAAACATCGGGAACCAGTTCAATTGTTGGCTGTTAATTAAACTAGCTGCCGTTGTTAGAAAAATTTACTTACCAACAAATTATAACAAAGTATATATCAGGAATTAGTCAAGGGTTACATAAATTTATTCACTCTCTGGGTATTAGCGAAAACATCTCTTTATTCTTATATTTTAACTAAGTATAATAATAATGGCTTTAATGGTCATCCTTTAATTTCTTACTAACTTTACTTTTTGTAAAAGAAAGATTCTAATAATTGCTGCATTAAATATCCTTTAAATTAATATTCTTTACTCTTTTTATCTCAAAAATTTCAGCTATGTATTATTTCAAGTACCACGGATCCGGGTCTCAACTTTGCAATATTCTAATATATCACAACTTCGTCCAAACTATTTGAAGAATAGTCCGGTGTAAATTTTCAGAATTACTTTACCTCTAAACATCGTAATGTTATTACTATATCATTACAGAGATTACAAATATTTATATGTTAATATTTAAGTTATCTAAAAGTCTTTACAATAAAATTTACTGTTCTTTTGTTTCGTTTTGTTTAAAAACAAGTTATGCACAAATGTTATGATTTAATATCACCTGAATAGAACGTGAGTTTGCTGTGGGCATCCGTGATGGTCTTCTTCAGTAGTCCTCTTGGTTGTGATATGATGTTCCTCTTGATTGTCCATTTGGTTTATTGTTTCCGAATAGTAGTCTAGGTCATGACGATTGGCTTCTGCTACTAGAAGTTCATACTGTTGTTGTTGTAACTTTCTTCTTCTGGCGTCGGTTGTTCACATTTTACTTATTAATTGTTCTTATTTTAGCAGCACTAAAAGATGGTAAGGAACATATCTTACCACTTACGGTTTGTTAAGAGATGTGTCGGCTAAGTTTTGCCTTTTTTTACATATTTACTAATATTTGCTTCACTCACTACATTACTAAGTGTTTAGTTATTTTCCAACGCTAGATTGAGTCAAATCAAAATAACAACTGACGAGTGTTTGTATAGTAGTTCAGCGGTATACATCTAAATTTAACTGGACAACACATTTTTGACATCCTTACATGTCGAAGTTTCTCCGGCGAAAGGGTTTGTTTAGCGGCAAGAAGTCTGTAAGCTGGCGCGGTTTACGCGCTGAGAAAGTAGTTCGTTCGTTTAGTAGTATTAATTAATCATTAATTAACTAGTAATAATTTATACTACCTATCGTTATGTGTTAGGTATAATTCTTTATTATTAATACGTCTTTTATTTAATCAAAAGAATTATTATTTTTTTTGCTTAATAACATCGTACTTTGCGTGTTCGTACTGGATAATTTGCACGTTGGTACAGGAATCTACGTACAGATAAGGGGTGGGTAATACTCTTACTTGTTATAAGAACCAAAAATTTAATTTGTGCTATTTAAACAAAAATTTTGGTTTAAATCGTCACATCCTCCTGCACTTAACGATGAGGACGGGCCGATGGGGTAATAAAATGAAAATCTACAGTGATATCTTTGTCTTTCGTGAAGTTCCCTTTCTCTCGTTTCTTAACTACTACCTTAATATTATTTACACATAAATAAATATTCTTTATTTATCTATTTATTACTCTTAGTTTCCGTAACTTCACAACATCGTGGCCCGACTGATTACATTTGCATACTCTAACTATATTAGTTAGCTTTCTGCACTTTCTTTAACCCTTGTAAAGAACCCTTTCAGTTCGGCGCCGTCGTGACTGTGTTACGTATTTATCCCTATATCCCTTAATTCTACTACAGTAATCTAAAGTTGATCCCATACTCAACCTTAGATTCTTTCTTAATACTAATATCTTATTCTACTGAGACAAGCGGAATTTCACGAAGGGGTACATTTATTTACTTTTAAACAATCAGCTGTTACAATGCAAGAGGGGTCAAACACTTTACACTAGACGCATTGTATTATACACTGGGGTGGTGTTTATTGTTTAGCGATGCTGCCATTTATAATAATAGGGGATGGCTTACTACAATATTTCCTGCACGAACGAGTTTGTCTCTTACTGGCAAGCTGGGGGAATTATTTTGAACAGGCCACGACCGGGCGTTTACACGATTCAAATGTACATTTATTATTATTATTATTATTCTTAGTTTACTACTACACTTTTCACTTTTATTACACTTTTTTTCATTTAAGCTATTATTAAACCTTTTTTATTTAAAGTACTTATTATTTATTTTATTTCAAACACTTATAAAATTTGAATGCTTATAAACACACATATATATATCTAGTACTACACATATAATCTTATATTAATTAATTATATTAAAATTATCTCAAATCAATTCAATTTTCTGTACTGATAGATATTATCTGTCGAAACAAAGTGATAATATTATTTTATAGTGGAGAGAAATTTCACACGCGAAGAGTTCATTGCCTTTATAATAACACACAGGATCAGCTGTTTGGGGGAGTCTTATTGTTTGCGTAGGGGTGGTTTAACAAAGGAGGGTGGTTCGGACAATCTCAAACACGATTATTTCCTGTTCTGAACTGTCTGTTATGTCTGCGAGGGAAGGTTTGTATGGGATTCCCTATACGTACAAAGGGGAGGGTACATTTCTCGACACGTATTTAACATGAACCAGCCTGTCAATACCGACAGGTTAAAAATGGAATATTTTTACCAGCAAGGACTTATTTATTACGTTAATGTCCCAATACTAATATTATTATTTCTTAATTAAAACTTTACTTATTTATTTGTTCACAATTTCAGAGTGAATAAATTTATATACTGTATTCTACAGAGTTACTGTTAATTGATTATCACAATATAAACAATATTTTTACACAAAAGCACAGTATTGCAATTTTATGTGTACCAAAAATTTAATTCTTTTGTGCAAAGCAGTGGCACAATTTTATATGTGTCACCCTGTACACAAAATTATTATTAATTAGACAACAGCACCACACACAATTATTCTTACAAAAGCAGAGTGGCGCAATTTTATATGCGTCACTATGCTTACAAGCCTTTTACGTATATAAATTAGCAGAGTGGCGCAATTTTATATGTGACACTCTGTAAACAATTAACTTTTTTTTTAAAGCAGCAGAGTGGCGCAATTTTATAACGTCTCCCTTGTCAAGATATTATAAACATCGGGAACCAGTTCAATTGTTGGCTGTTAATTAAACTAGCTGCCGTTGTTAGAAAAATTTACTTACCAACAAATTATAACAAAGTATATATCAGGAATTAGTCAAGGGTTACATAAATTTATTCACTCTCTGGGTATTAGCGAAAACATCTCTTTATTCTTATATTTTAACTAAGTATAATAATAATGGCTTTAATGGTCATCCTTTAATTTCTTACTAACTTTACTTTTTGTAAAAGAAAGATTCTAATAATTGCTGCATTAAATATTCTTTAAATTAATATTCTTTACTCTTTTTATCTCAAAAATTTCAGCTATGTATTATTTCAAGTACCACGGATCCGGGTCTCAACTTTGCAATATTCTAATATATCACAACTTCGTCCAAACTATTTGTAGAATAGTCCGGTGTAAATTTTCAGAATTACTTTACCTCTAAACATCGTAATGTTATTACTATATCATTACAGAGATTACAAATATTTATATGTTAATATTTAAGTTATCTAAAAGTCTTTACAATAAAATTTACTGTTCTTTTGTTTCGTTTTGTTTAAAAACAAGTTATGCACAAATGTTATGATTTAATATCACCTGAATAGAACGTGAGTTTGCTGTGGGCATCCGTGATGGTCTTCTTCAGTAGTCCTCTTGGGTGTGATATGATGTTCCTCTTGATGGTCCATTTGGTTTATTGTTTCCGAATAGTAGTCTAGGTCATGACGATTGGCTTCTGCTACTAGAAGTTCATACTGTTGTTGTTGTAAATTTCTTCTTCTGGAGTCGGTTGTTCACATTTTACTTATTAATTGTTCTTATTTTAGCAGCACTAAAAGATGGTAAGGAACATATCTTACCACTTACGGTTTGTTAAGAGATGTGTCAGCTAAGTTTTGCCTTTTTTTACATATTTACTAATATTTGCTTCACTCACTACATTACTAAGTGTTTAGTTATTTTCCAACGCTAGATTGAGTCAAATCAAAATAACAACTGACGAGTGTTTGTATAGTAGTTCAGCGGTATACATCTAAATTTAACTGGACAACACATTTTTGACATCCTTACATGTCGAAGTTTCTCCGGCGAAAGGGTTTGTTTAGCGGCAAGAAGTCTGTAAGCTGGCGCGGTTTACGCGCTGAGAAAGTAGTTCGTTCGTTTAGTAGTATTAATTAATCATTAATTAACTAGTAATAATTTATACTACCTATCGTTATGTGTTAGGTATAATTCTTTATTATTAATACGTCTTTTATTTAATCAAAAGAATTATTATTTTTTTTGCTTAATAACATCGTACTTTGCGTGTTCGTACTGGATAATTTGCATGTTGGTTCAGGAATCTACGTACAGATAAGGGGTGGATAATACTCTTACTTGTTATAAGAACCAAAAATTTAATTTGTGCTATTTAAACAAAAATTTTGGTTTAAATCGTCACATCCTCCTGCACTTAACGATGAGGACGGGCCGATGGGGTAATAAAATGAAAATCTACAGTGATATCTTTGTCTTTCGTGAAGTTCCCTTTCTCTCGTTTCTTAACTACTACCTTAATATTATTTACACATAAATAAATATTCTTTATTTATCTATTTATTACTCTTAGTTTCCGTAACTTCACAACATCGTGGCCCGACTGATTACATTTGCATACTCTAACTATATTAGTTAGCTTTCTGCACTTTCTTTAACCCTTGTAAAGAACCCTTTCAGTTCGGCGCCGTTGTGACTGTGTTACGTATTTATCCCTATATCCCTTAATTCTACTACAGTAATCTAAAGTTGATCCCATACTCAACCTTAGATTCTTTCTTAATACTAATATCTTATTCTACTGAGACAAGCGGAATTTCACGAAGGGGTACATTTATTTACTTTTAAACAATCAGCTGTTACAATGCAAGAGGGGTCAAACACTTTACACTAGACGCATTGTATTATACACTGGGGTGGTGTTTATTGTTTAGCGATGCTGCCATTTATAATAATAGGGGATGGCTTACTACAATATTTCCTGCACGAACGAGTTTGTCTCTTACTGGCAAGCTGGGGGAATTATTTTGAACAGGCCACGACCGGGCGTTTACACGATTCAAATGTACATTTATTATTATTATTATTATTCTTAGTTTACTACTACACTTTTCACTTTTATTACACTTTTTTTCATTTAAGCTATTATTAAACCTTTTTTATTTAAAGTACTTATTATTTATTTTATTTCAAACACTTATAAAATTTGAATGCTTATAAACACACATATATATATCTAGTACTACACATATAATCTTATATTAATTAATTATATTAAAATTATCTCAAATCAATTCAATTTTCTGTACTGCTAGATATTATCTGTCGAAACAAAGTGATAATATTATTTTATAGTGGAGAGAAATTTCACACGCGAAGAGTTCATTGCCTTTATAATAACACACAGGATCAGCTGTTTGGGGGAGTCTTATTGTTTGCGTAGGGGTGGTTTAACAAAGGAGGGTGGTTCGGACAATCTCAAACACGATTATTTCCTGTTCTGAACTGTCTGTTATGTCTGCGAGGGAAGGTTTGTATGGGATTCCCTATACGTACAAAGGGGAGGGTACATTTCTCGACACGTATTTAACATGAACCAGCCTGTCAATACCGACAGGTTAAAAATGGAATATTTTTACCAGCAAGGACTTATTTATTACGTTAATGTCCCAATACCAATATTATTATTTCTTAATTAAAACTTTACTTATTTATTTGTTCACAATTTCAGAGTGAATAAATTTATATACTGTATTCTACAGAGTTACTGTTAATTGATTATCACAATATAAACAATATTTTTACACAAAAGCACAGTATTGCAATTTTATGTGTACCAAAAATTTAATTCTTTTGTGCAAAGCAGTGGCACAATTTTATATGTGTCACCCTGTACACAAAATTATTATTAATTAGACAACAGCACAATACACAATTATTCTTACAAAAGCAGAGTGGCGCAATTTTATATGCGTCACTATGCTTACAAGCCTTTTACGTATATAAATTAGCAGAGTGGCACAATTTTATATGTGACACTCTGTAAACAATTAACTTTTTTTTTTAAAGCAGCAGAGTGGCGCAATTTTATAACGTCTCCCTTGTCAAGATATTATAAACATCGGGAACCAGTTCAATTGTTGGCTGTTAATTAAACTAGCTGCCGTTGTTAGAAAAATTTACTTACCAACAAATTATAACAAAGTATATATCAGGAATTAGTCAAGGGTTACATAAATTTATTCACTCTCTGGGTATTAGCGAAAACATCTCTTTATTCTTATATTTTAACTAAGTATAATAATAATGGCTTTAATGGTCATCCTTTAATTTCTTACTAACTTTACTTTTTGCAAAAGAAAGATTCTAATAATTGCTGCATTAAATATTCTTTAAATTAATATTCTTTACTCTTTTTATCTCAAAAATTTCAGCTATGTATTATTTCAAGTACCACGGATCCGGGTCTCAACTTTGCAATATTCTAATATATCACAACTTCGTCCAAACTATTTGAAGAATAGTCCGGTGTAAATTTTCAGAATTACTTTACCTCTAAACATCGTAATGTTATTACTATATCATTACAGAGATTACAAATATTTATATGTTAATATTTAAGTTATCTAAAAGTCTTTACAATAAAATTTACTGTTCTTTTGTTTCGTTTTGTTTAAAAACAAGTTATGCACAAATGTTATGATTTAATATCACCTGAATAGAACGTGAGTTTGCTGTGGGCATCCGTGATGGTCTTCTTCAGTAGTCCTCTTGGGTGTGATATGATGTTCCTCTTGATGGTCCATTTGGTTTATTGTTTCCGAATAGTAGTCTAGGTCATGACGATTGGCTTCTGCTACTAGAAGTTCATACTGTTGTTGTTGTAACTTTCTTCTTCTGGAGTCGGTTGTTCACATTTTACTTATTAATTGTTCTTATTTTAGCAGCACTAAAAGATGGTAAGGAACATATCTTACCACTTACGGTTTGTTAAGAGATGTGTCAGCTAAGTTTTGCCTTTTTTTACATATTTACTAATATTTGCTTCACTCACTACATTACTAAGTGTTTAGTTATTTTCCAACGCTAGATTGAGTCAAATCAAAATAACAACTGACGAGTGTTTGTATAGTAGTTCAGCGGTATACATCTAAATTTAACTGGACAACACATTTTTGACATCCTTACATGTCGAAGTTTCTCCGGCGAAAGGGTTTGTTTAGCGGCAAGAAGTCTGTAAGCTGGCGCGGTTTACGCGCTGAGAAAGTAGTTCGTTCGTTTAGTAGTATTAATTAATCATTAATTAACTAGTAATAATTTATACTACCTATCGTTATGTGTTAGGTATAATTCTTTATTATTAATACGTCTTTTATTTAATCAAAAGAATTATTATTTTTTTTGCTTAATAACATCGTACTTTGCGTGTTCGTACTGGATAATTTGCATGTTGGTTCAGGAATCTACGTACAGATAAGGGGTGGATAATACTCTTACTTGTTATAAGAACCAAAAATTTAATTTGTGCTATTTAAACAAAAATTTTGGTTTAAATCGTCACATCCTCCTGCACTTAACGATGAGGACGGGCCGATGGGGTAATAAAATGAAAATCTACAGTGATATCTTTGTCTTTCGTGAAGTTCCCTTTCTCTCGTTTCTTAACTACTACCTTAATATTATTTACACATAAATAAATATTCTTTATTTATCTATTTATTACTCTTAGTTTCCGTAACTTCACAACATCGTGGCCCGACTGATTACATTTGCATACTCTAACTATATTAGTTAGCTTTCTGCACTTTCTTTAACCCTTGTAAAGAACCCTTTCAGTTCGGCGCCGTTGTGACTGTGTTACGTATTTATCCCTATATCCCTTAATTCTACTACAGTAATCTAAAGTTGATCCCATACTCAACCTTAGATTCTTTCTTAATACTAATATCTTATTCTACTGAGACAAGCGGAATTTCACGAAGGGGTACATTTATTTACTTTTAAACAATCAGCTGTTACAATGCAAGAGGGGTCAAACACTTTACACTAGACGCATTGTATTATACACTGGGGTGGTGTTTATTGTTTAGCGATGCTGCCATTTATAATAATAGGGGATGGCTTACTACAATATTTCCTGCACGAACGAGTTTGTCTCTTACTGGCAAGCTGGGGGAATTATTTTGAACAGGCCACGACCGGGCGTTTACACGATTCAAATGTACATTTATTATTATTATTATTATTCTTAGTTTACTACTACACTTTTCACTTTTATTACACTTTTTTTCATTTAAGCTATTATTAAACCTTTTTTATTTAAAGTACTTATTATTTATTTTATTTCAAACACTTATAAAATTTGAATGCTTATAAACACACATATATATATCTAGTACTACACATATAATCTTATATTAATTAATTATATTAAAATTATCTCAAATCAATTCAATTTTCTGTACTGCTAGATATTATCTGTCGAAACAAAGTGATAATATTATTTTATAGTGGAGAGAAATTTCACACGCGAAGAGTTCATTGCCTTTATAATAACACACAGGATCAGCTGTTTGGGGGAGTCTTATTGTTTGCGTAGGGGTGGTTTAACAAAGGAGGGTGGTTCGGACAATCTCAAACACGATTATTTCCTGTTCTGAACTGTCTGTTATGTCTGCGAGGGAAGGTTTGTATGGGATCCCCTATACGTACAAAGGGGAGGGTACATTTCTCGACACGTATTTAACATGAACCAGCCTGTCAATACCGACAGGTTAAAAATGGAATATTTTTACCAGCAAGGACTTATTTATTACGTTAATGTCCCAATACTAATATTATTATTTCTTAATTAAAACTTTACTTATTTATTTGTTCACAATTTCAGAGTGAATAAATTTATATACTGTATTCTACAGAGTTACTGTTAATTGATTATCACAATATAAACAATATTTTTACACAAAAGCACAGTATTGCAATTTTATGTGTACCAAAAATTTAATTCTTTTGTGCAAAGCAGTGGCACAATTTTATATGTGTCACCCTGTACACAAAATTATTATTAATTAGACAACAGCACAATACACAATTATTCTTACAAAAGCAGAGTGGCGCAATTTTATATGCGTCACTATGCTTACAAGCCTTTTACGTATATAAATTAGCAGAGTGGCGCAATTTTATATGTGACACTCTGTAAACAATTAACTTTTTTTTTAAAGCAGCAGAGTGGCGCAATTTTATAACGTCTCCCTTGTCAAGATATTATAAACATCGGGAACCAGTTCAATTGTTGGCTGTTAATTAAACTAGCTGCCGTTGTTAGAAAAATTTACTTACCAACAAATTATAACAAAGTATATATCAGGAATTAGTCAAGGGTTACATAAATTTATTCACTCTCTGGGTATTAGCGAAAACATCTCTTTATTCTTATATTTTAACTACGTATAATAATAATGGCTTTAATGGTCATCCTTTAATTTCTTACTAACTTTACTTTTTGTAAAAGAAAGATTCTAATAATTGCTGCATTAAATATTCTTTAAATTAATATTCTTTACTCTTTTTATCTCAAAAATTTCAGCTATGTATTATTTCAAGTACCACGGATCCGGGTCTCAACTTTGCAATATTCTAATATATCACAACTTCGTCCAAACTATTTGAAGAATAGTCCGGTGTAAATTTTCAGAATTACTTTACCTCTAAACATCGTAATGTTATTACTATATCATTACAGAGATTACAAATATTTATATGTTAATATTTAAGTTATCTAAAAGTCTTTACAATAAAATTTACTGTTCTTTTGTTTCGTTTTGTTTAAAAACAAGTTATGCACAAATGTTATGATTTAATATCACCTGAATAGAACGTGAGTTTGCTGTGGGCATCCGTGATGGTCTTCTTCAGTAGTCCTCTTGGGTGTGATATGATGTTCCTCTTGATGGTCCATTTGGTTTATTGTTTCCGAATAGTAGTCTAGGTCATGACGATTGGCTTCTGCTACTAGAAGTTCATACTTTTGTTGTTGTAACTTTCTTCTTCTGGAGTCGGTTGTTCACATTTTACTTATTAATTGTTCTTATTTTAGCAGCACTAAAAGATGGTAAGGAACATATCTTACCACTTACGGTTTGTTAAGAGATGTGTCAGCTAAGTTTTGCCTTTTTTTACATATTTACTAATATTTGCTTCACTCACTACATTACTAAGTGTTTAGTTATTTTCCAACGCTAGACTGAGTCAAATCAAAATAACAACTGACGAGTGTTTGTATAGTAGTTCAGCGGTATACATCTAAATTTAACTGGACAACACATTTTTGACATCCTTACATGTCGAAGTTTCTCCGGCGAAAGGGTTTGTTTAGCGGCAAGAAGTCTGTAAGCTGGCGCGGTTTACGCGCTGAGAAAGTAGTTCGTTCGTTTAGTAGTATTAATTAATCATTAATTAACTAGTAATAATTTATACTACCTATCGTTATGTGTTAGGTATAATTCTTTATTATTAATACGTCTTTTATTTAATCAAAAGAATTATTATTTTTTTTGCTTAATAACATCGTACTTTGCGTGTTCGTACTGGATAATTTGCATGTTGGTTCAGGAATCTACGTACAGATAAGGGGTGGATAATACTCTTACTTGTTATAAGAACCAAAAATTTAATTTGTGCTATTTAAACAAAAATTTTGGTTTAAATCGTCACATCCTCCTGCACTTAACGATGAGGACGGGCCGATGGGGTAATAAAATGAAAATCTACAGTGATATCTTTGTCTTTCGTGAAGTTCCCTTTCTCTCGTTTCTTAACTACTACCTTAATATTATTTACACATAAATAAATATTCTTTATTTATCTATTTATTACTCTTAGTTTCCGTAACTTCACAACATCGTGGCCCGACTGATTACATTTGCATACTCTAACTATATTAGTTAGCTTTCTGCACTTTCTTTAACCCTTGTAAAGAACCCTTTCAGTTCGGCGCCGTTGTGACTGTGTTACGTATTTATCCCTATATCCCTTAATTCTACTACAGTAATCTAAAGTTGATCCCATACTCAACCTTAGATTCTTTCTTAATACTAATATCTTATTCTACTGAGACAAGCGGAATTTCACGAAGGGGTACATTTATTTACTTTTAAACAATCAGCTGTTACAATGCAAGAGGGGTCAAACACTTTACACTAGACGCATTGTATTATACACTGGGGTGGTGTTTATTGTTTAGCGATGCTGCCATTTATAATAATAGGGGATGGCTTACTACAATATTTCCTGCACGAACGAGTTTGTCTCTTACTGGCAAGCTGGGGGAATTATTTTGAACAGGCCACGACCGGGCGTTTACACGATTCAAATGTACATTTATTATTATTATTATTATTCTTAGTTTACTACTACACTTTTCACTTTTATTACACTTTTTTTCATTTAAGCTATTATTAAACCTTTTTTATTTAAAGTACTTATTATTTATTTTATTTCAAACACTTATAAAATTTGAATGCTTATAAACACACATATATATATCTAGTACTACACATATAATCTTATATTAATTAATTATATTAAAATTATCTCAAATCAATTCAATTTTCTGTACTGCTAGATATTATCTGTCGAAACAAAGTGATAATATTATTTTATAGTGGAGAGAAATTTCACACGCGAAGAGTTCATTGCCTTTATAATAACACACAGGATCAGCTGTTTGGGGGAGTCTTATTGTTTGCGTAGGGGTGGTTTAACAAAGGAGGGTGGTTCGGACAATCTCAAACACGATTATTTCCTGTTCTGAACTGTCTGTTATGTCTGCGAGGGAAGGTTTGTATGGGATTCCCTATACGTACAAAGGGGAGGGTACATTTCTCGACACGTATTTAACATGAACCAGCCTGTCAATACCGACAGGTTAAAAATGGAATATTTTTACCAGCAAGGACTTATTTATTACGTTAATGTCCCAATACTAATATTATTATTTCTTAATTAAAACTTTACTTATTTATTTGTTCACAATTTCAGAGTGAATAAATTTATATACTGTATTCTACAGAGTTACTGTTAATTGATTATCACAATATAAACAATATTTTTACACAAAAGCACAGTATTGCAATTTTATGTGTACCAAAAATTTAATTCTTTTGTGCAAAGCAGTGGCACAATTTTATATGTGTCACCCTGTACACAAAATTATTATTAATTAGACAACAGCACAATACACAATTATTCTTACAAAAGCAGAGTGGCGCAATTTTATATGCGTCACTATGCTTACAAGCCTTTTACGTATATAAATTAGCAGAGTGGCGCAATTTTATATGTGACACTCTGTAAACAATTAACTTTTTTTTTTAAAGCAGCAGAGTGGCGCAATTTTATAACGTCTCCCTTGTCAAGATATTATAAACATCGGGAACCAGTTCAATTGTTGGCTGTTAATTAAACTAGCTGCCGTTGTTAGAAAAATTTACTTACCAACAAATTATAACAAAGTATATATCAGGAATTAGTCAAGGGTTACATAAATTTATTCACTCTCTGGGTATTAGCGAAAACATCTCTTTATTCTTATATTTTAACTAAGTATAATAATAATGGCTTTAATGGTCATCCTTTAATTTCTTACTAACTTTACTTTTTGCAAAAGAAAGATTCTAATAATTGCTGCATTAAATATTCTTTAAATTAATATTCTTTACTCTTTTTATCTCAAAAATTTCAGCTATGTATTATTTCAAGTACCACGGATCCGGGTCTCAACTTTGCAATATTCTAATATATCACAACTTCGTCCAAACTATTTGAAGAATAGTCCGGTGTAAATTTTCAGAATTACTTTACCTCTAAACATCGTAATGTTATTACTATATCATTACAGAGATTACAAATATTTATATGTTAATATTTAAGTTATCTAAAAGTCTTTACAATAAAATTTACTGTTCTTTTGTTTCGTTTTGTTTAAAAACAAGTTATGCACAAATGTTATGATTTAATATCACCTGAATAGAACGTGAGTTTGCTGTGGGCATCCGTGATGGTCTTCTTCAGTAGTCCTCTTGGGTGTGATATGATGTTCCTCTTGATGGTCCATTTGGTTTATTGTTTCCGAATAGTAGTCTAGGTCATGACGATTGGCTTCTGCTACTAGAAGTTCATACTGTTGTTGTTGTAACTTTCTTCTTCTGGAGTCGGTTGTTCACATTTTACTTATTAATTGTTCTTATTTTAGCAGCACTAAAAGATGGTAAGGAACATATCTTACCACTTACGGTTTGTTAAGAGATGTGTCAGCTAAGTTTTGCCTTTTTTTACATATTTACTAATATTTGCTTCACTCACTACATTACTAAGTGTTTAGTTATTTTCCAACGCTAGATTGAGTCAAATCAAAATAACAACTGACGAGTGTTTGTATAGTAGTTCAGCGGTATACATCTAAATTTAACTGGACAACACATTTTTGACATCCTTACATGTCGAAGTTTCTCCGGCGAAAGGGTTTGTTTAGCGGCAAGAAGTCTGTAAGCTGGCGCGGTTTACGCGCTGAGAAAGTAGTTCGTTCGTTTAGTAGTATTAATTAATCATTAATTAACTAGTAATAATTTATACTACCTATCGTTATGTGTTAGGTATAATTCTTTATTATTAATACGTCTTTTATTTAATCAAAAGAATTATTATTTTTTTTGCTTAATAACATCGTACTTTGCGTGTTCGTACTGGATAATTTGCATGTTGGTTCAGGAATCTACGTACAGATAAGGGGTGGATAATACTCTTACTTGTTATAAGAACCAAAAATTTAATTTGTGCTATTTAAACAAAAATTTTGGTTTAAATCGTCACATCCTCCTGCACTTAACGATGAGGACGGGCCGATGGGGTAATAAAATGAAAATCTACAGTGATATCTTTGTCTTTCGTGAAGTTCCCTTTCTCTCGTTTCTTAACTACTACCTTAATATTATTTACACATAAATAAATATTCTTTATTTATCTATTTATTACTCTTAGTTTCCGTAACTTCACAACATCGTGGCCCGACTGATTACATTTGCATACTCTAACTATATTAGTTAGCTTTCTGCACTTTCTTTAACCCTTGTAAAGAACCCTTTCAGTTCGGCGCCGTTGTGACTGTGTTACGTATTTATCCCTATATCCCTTAATTCTACTACAGTAATCTAAAGTTGATCCCATACTCAACCTTAGATTCTTTCTTAATACTAATATCTTATTCTACTGAGACAAGCGGAATTTCACGAAGGGGTACATTTATTTACTTTTAAACAATCAGCTGTTACAATGCAAGAGGGGTCAAACACTTTACACTAGACGCATTGTATTATACACTGGGGTGGTGTTTATTGTTTAGCGATGCTGCCATTTATAATAATAGGGGATGGCTTACTACAATATTTCCTGCACGAACGAGTTTGTCTCTTACTGGCAAGCTGGGGGAATTATTTTGAACAGGCCACGACCGGGCGTTTACACGATTCAAATGTACATTTATTATTATTATTATTATTCTTAGTTTACTACTACACTTTTCACTTTTATTACACTTTTTTTCATTTAAGCTATTATTAAACCTTTTTTATTTAAAGTACTTATTATTTATTTTATTTCAAACACTTATAAAATTTGAATGCTTATAAACACACATATATATATCTAGTACTACACATATAATCTTATATTAATTAATTATATTAAAATTATCTCAAATCAATTCAATTTTCTGTACTGCTAGATATTATCTGTCGAAACAAAGTGATAATATTATTTTATAGTGGAGAGAAATTTCACACGCGAAGAGTTCATTGCCTTTATAATAACACACAGGATCAGCTGTTTGGGGGAGTCTTATTGTTTGCGTAGGGGTGGTTTAACAAAGGAGGGTGGTTCGGACAATCTCAAACACGATTATTTCCTGTTCTGAACTGTCTGTTATGTCTGCGAGGGAAGGTTTGTATGGGATCCCCTATACGTACAAAGGGGAGGGTACATTTCTCGACACGTATTTAACATGAACCAGCCTGTCAATACCGACAGGTTAAAAATGGAATATTTTTACCAGCAAGGACTTATTTATTACGTTAATGTCCCAATACTAATATTATTATTTCTTAATTAAAACTTTACTTATTTATTTGTTCACAATTTCAGAGTGAATAAATTTATATACTGTATTCTACAGAGTTACTGTTAATTGATTATCACAATATAAACAATATTTTTACACAAAAGCACAGTATTGCAATTTTATGTGTACCAAAAATTTAATTCTTTTGTGCAAAGCAGTGGCACAATTTTATATGTGTCACCCTGTACACAAAATTATTATTAATTAGACAACAGCACAATACACAATTATTCTTACAAAAGCAGAGTGGCGCAATTTTATATGCGTCACTATGCTTACAAGCCTTTTACGTATATAAATTAGCAGAGTGGCGCAATTTTATATGTGACACTCTGTAAACAATTAACTTTTTTTTTAAAGCAGCAGAGTGGCGCAATTTTATAACGTCTCCCTTGTCAAGATATTATAAACATCGGGAACCAGTTCAATTGTTGGCTGTTAATTAAACTAGCTGCCGTTGTTAGAAAAATTTACTTACCAACAAATTATAACAAAGTATATATCAGGAATTAGTCAAGGGTTACATAAATTTATTCACTCTCTGGGTATTAGCGAAAACATCTCTTTATTCTTATATTTTAACTACGTATAATAATAATGGCTTTAATGGTCATCCTTTAATTTCTTACTAACTTTACTTTTTGTAAAAGAAAGATTCTAATAATTGCTGCATTAAATATTCTTTAAATTAATATTCTTTACTCTTTTTATCTCAAAAATTTCAGCTATGTATTATTTCAAGTACCACGGATCCGGGTCTCAACTTTGCAATATTCTAATATATCACAACTTCGTCCAAACTATTTGAAGAATAGTCCGGTGTAAATTTTCAGAATTACTTTACCTCTAAACATCGTAATGTTATTACTATATCATTACAGAGATTACAAATATTTATATGTTAATATTTAAGTTATCTAAAAGTCTTTACAATAAAATTTACTGTTCTTTTGTTTCGTTTTGTTTAAAAACAAGTTATGCACAAATGTTATGATTTAATATCACCTGAATAGAACGTGAGTTTGCTGTGGGCATCCGTGATGGTCTTCTTCAGTAGTCCTCTTGGGTGTGATATGATGTTCCTCTTGATGGTCCATTTGGTTTATTGTTTCCGAATAGTAGTCTAGGTCATGACGATTGGCTTCTGCTACTAGAAGTTCATACTTTTGTTGTTGTAACTTTCTTCTTCTGGAGTCGGTTGTTCACATTTTACTTATTAATTGTTCTTATTTTAGCAGCACTAAAAGATGGTAAGGAACATATCTTACCACTTACGGTTTGTTAAGAGATGTGTCAGCTAAGTTTTGCCTTTTTTTACATATTTACTAATATTTGCTTCACTCACTACATTACTAAGTGTTTAGTTATTTTCCAACGCTAGACTGAGTCAAATCAAAATAACAACTGACGAGTGTTTGTATAGTAGTTCAGCGGTATACATCTAAATTTAACTGGACAACACATTTTTGACATCCTTACATGTCGAAGTTTCTCCGGCGAAAGGGTTTGTTTAGCGGCAAGAAGTCTGTAAGCTGGCGCGGTTTACGCGCTGAGAAAGTAGTTCGTTCGTTTAGTAGTATTAATTAATCATTAATTAACTAGTAATAATTTATACTACCTATCGTTATGTGTTAGGTATAATTCTTTATTATTAATACGTCTTTTATTTAATCAAAAGAATTATTATTTTTTTTGCTTAATAACATCGTACTTTGCGTGTTCGTACTGGATAATTTGCATGTTGGTTCAGGAATCTACGTACAGATAAGGGGTGGATAATACTCTTACTTGTTATAAGAACCAAAAATTTAATTTGTGCTATTTAAACAAAAATTTTGGTTTAAATCGTCACATCCTCCTGCACTTAACGATGAGGACGGGCCGATGGGGTAATAAAATGAAAATCTACAGTGATATCTTTGTCTTTCGTGAAGTTCCCTTTCTCTCGTTTCTTAACTACTACCTTAATATTATTTACACATAAATAAATATTCTTTATTTATCTATTTATTACTCTTAGTTTCCGTAACTTCACAACATCGTGGCCCGACTGATTACATTTGCATACTCTAACTATATTAGTTAGCTTTCTGCACTTTCTTTAACCCTTGTAAAGAACCCTTTCAGTTCGGCGCCGTTGTGACTGTGTTACGTATTTATCCCTATATCCCTTAATTCTACTACAGTAATCTAAAGTTGATCCCATACTCAACCTTAGATTCTTTCTTAATACTAATATCTTATTCTACTGAGACAAGCGGAATTTCACGAAGGGGTACATTTATTTACTTTTAAACAATCAGCTGTTACAATGCAAGAGGGGTCAAACACTTTACACTAGACGCATTGTATTATACACTGGGGTGGTGTTTATTGTTTAGCGATGCTGCCATTTATAATAATAGGGGATGGCTTACTACAATATTTCCTGCACGAACGAGTTTGTCTCTTACTGGCAAGCTGGGGGAATTATTTTGAACAGGCCACGACCGGGCGTTTACACGATTCAAATGTACATTTATTATTATTATTATTATTCTTAGTTTACTACTACACTTTTCACTTTTATTACACTTTTTTTCATTTAAGCTATTATTAAACCTTTTTTATTTAAAGTACTTATTATTTATTTTATTTCAAACACTTATAAAATTTGAATGCTTATAAACACACATATATATATCTAGTACTACACATATAATCTTATATTAATTAATTATATTAAAATTATCTCAAATCAATTCAATTTTCTGTACTGCTAGATATTATCTGTCGAAACAAAGTGATAATATTATTTTATAGTGGAGAGAAATTTCACACGCGAAGAGTTCATTGCCTTTATAATAACACACAGGATCAGCTGTTTGGGGGAGTCTTATTGTTTGCGTAGGGGTGGTTTAACAAAGGAGGGTGGTTCGGACAATCTCAAACACGATTATTTCCTGTTCTGAACTGTCTGTTATGTCTGCGAGGGAAGGTTTGTATGGGATTCCCTATACGTACAAAGGGGAGGGTACATTTCTCGACACGTATTTAACATGAACCAGCCTGTCAATACCGACAGGTTAAAAATGGAATATTTTTACCAGCAAGGACTTATTTATTACGTTAATGTCCCAATACTAATATTATTATTTCTTAATTAAAACTTTACTTATTTATTTGTTCACAATTTCAGAGTGAATAAATTTATATACTGTATTCTACAGAGTTACTGTTAATTGATTATCACAATATAAACAATATTTTTACACAAAAGCACAGTATTGCAATTTTATGTGTACCAAAAATTTAATTCTTTTGTGCAAAGCAGTGGCACAATTTTATATGTGTCACCCTGTACACAAAATTATTATTAATTAGACAACAGCACAATACACAATTATTCTTACAAAAGCAGAGTGGCGCAATTTTATATGCGTCACTATGCTTACAAGCCTTTTACGTATATAAATTAGCAGAGTGGCGCAATTTTATATGTGACACTCTGTAAACAATTAACTTTTTTTTTAAAGCAGCAGAGTGGCGCAATTTTATAACGTCTCCCTTGTCAAGATATTATAAACATCGGGAACCAGTTCAATTGTTGGCTGTTAATTAAACTAGCTGCCGTTGTTAGAAAAATTTACTTACCAACAAATTATAACAAAGTATATATCAGGAATTAGTCAAGGGTTACATAAATTTATTCACTCTCTGGGTATTAGCGAAAACATCTCTTTATTCTTATATTTTAACTAAGTATAATAATAATGGCTTTAATGGTCATCCTTTAATTTCTTACTAACTTTACTTTTTGTAAAAGAAAGATTCTAATAATTGCTGCATTAAATATCCTTTAAATTAATATTCTTTACTCTTTTTATCTCAAAAATTTCAGCTATGTATTATTTCAAGTACCACGGATCCGGGTCTCAACTTTGCAATATTCTAATATATCACAACTTCGTCCAAACTATTTGAAGAATAGTCCGGTGTAAATTTTCAGAATTACTTTACCTCTAAACATCGTAATGTTATTACTATATCATTACAGAGATTACAAATATTTATATGTTAATATTTAAGTTATCTAAAAGTCTTTACAATAAAATTTACTGTTCTTTTGTTTCGTTTTGTTTAAAAACAAGTTATGCACAAATGTTATGATTTAATATCACCTGAATAGAACGTGAGTTTGCTGTGGGCATCCGTGATGGTCTTCTTCAGTAGTCCTCTTGGGTGTGATATGATGTTCCTCTTGATGGTCCATTTGGTTTATTGTTTCCGAATAGTAGTCTAGGTCATGACGATTGGCTTCTGCTACTAGAAGTTCATACTGTTGTTGTTGTAACTTTCTTCTTCTGGAGTCGGTTGTTCACATTTTACTTATTAATTGTTCTTATTTTAGCAGCACTAAAAGATGGTAAGGAACATATCTTACCACTTACGGTTTGTTAAGAGATGTGTCAGCTAAGTTTTGCCTTTTTTTACATATTTACTAATATTTGCTTCACTCACTACATTACTAAGTGTTTAGTTATTTTCCAACGCTAGATTGAGTCAAATCAAAATAACAACTGACGAGTGTTTGTATAGTAGTTCAGCGGTATACATCTAAATTTAACTGGACAACACATTTTTGACATCCTTACATGTCGAAGTTTCTCCGGCGAATGGGTTTGTTTAGCGGCAAGAAGTCTGTAAGCTGGCGCGGTTTACGCGCTGAGAAAGTAGTTCGTTCGTTTAGTAGTATTAATTAATCATTAATTAACTAGTAATAATTTATACTACCTATCGTTATGTGTTAGGTATAATTCTTTATTATTAATACGTCTTTTATTTAATCAAAAGAATTATTATTTTTTTTGCTTAATAACATCGTACTTTGCGTGTTCGTACTGGATAATTTGCACGTTGGTACAGGAATCTACGTACAGATAAGGGGTGGATAATACTCTTACTTGTTATAAGAACCAAAAATTTAATTTGTGCTATTTAAACAAAAATTTTGGTTTAAATCGTCACATCCTCCTGCACTTAACGATGAGGACGGGCCGATGGGGTAATAAAATGAAAATCTACAGTGATATCTTTGTCTTTCGTGAAGTTCCCTTTCTCTCGTTTCTTAACTACTACCTTAATATTATTTACACATAAATAAATATTCTTTATTTATCTATTTATTACTCTTAGTTTCCGTAACTTCACAACATCGTGGCCCGACTGATTACATTTGCATACTCTAACTATATTAGTTAGCTTTCTGCACTTTCTTTAACCCTTGTAAAGAACCCTTTCAGTTAGGCGCCGTTGTGACTGTGTTACGTATTTATCCCTATATCCCTTAATTCTACTACAGTAATCTAAAGTTGATCCCATACTCAACCTTAGATTCTTTCTTAATACTAATATCTTATTCTACTGAGACAAGCGGAATTTCACGAAGGGGTACATTTATTTACTTTTAAACAATCAGCTGTTACAATGCAAGAGGGGTCAAACACTTTACACTAGACGCATTGTATTATACACTGGGGTGGTGTTTATTGTTTAGCGATGCTGCCATTTATAATAATAGGGGATGGCTTACTACAATATTTCCTGCACGAACGAGTTTGTCTCTTACTGGCAAGCTGGGGGAATTATTTTGAACAGGCCACGACCGGGCGTTTACACGATTCAAATGTACATTTATTATTATTATTATTATTATTCTTAGTTTACTACTACACTTTTCACTTTTATTACACTTTTTTTCATTTAAGCTATTATTAAACCTTTTATTTAAAGTACTTATTATTTATTTTATTTCAAACACTTATAAAATTTGAATGCTTATAAAAACACATATATATATCTAGTACTACACATAGAATCTTATATTAATTAATTATATTAAAATTATCTCAAATCAATTCAATTTTCTGTACTGCTAGATATTATCTGTCGAAACAAAGTGATAATATTATTTTATAGTGGAGAGAAATTTCACACGCGAAGAGTTCATTGCCTTTATAATAACACACAGGATCAGCTGTTTGGGGGAGTCTTATTGTTTGCGTAGGGGTGGTTTAACAAAGGAGGGTGGTTCGGACAATCTCAAACACGATTATTTCCTGTTCTGAACTGTCTGTTATGTCTGCGAGGGAAGGTTTGTATGGGATTCCCTATACGTACAAAGGGGAGGGTACATTTCTCGACACGTATTTAACATGAACCAGCCTGTCAATACCGACAGGTTAAAAATGGAATATTTTTACCAGCAAGGACTTATTTATTACGTTAATGTCCCAATACTAATATTATTATTTCTTAATTAAAACTTTACTTATTTATTTGTTAACAATTTCAGAGTGAATAAATTTATATACTGTATTCTACAGAGTTACTGTTAATTGATTATCACAATATAAACAATATTTTTACACAAAAGCACAGTATTGCAATTTTATGTGTACCAAAAATTTAATTCTTTTGTGCAAAGCAGTGGCACAATTTTATATGCGTCACCCTGTACACAAAATTATTATTAATTAGACAACAGCACAATACACAATTATTCTTACAAAAGCAGAGTGGCGCAATTTTATATGCGTCACTATGCTTACAAGCCTTTTACGTATATAAATTAGCAGAGTGGCGCAATTTTATATGTGACACTCTGTAAACAATTAACTTTTTTTTTAAAGCAGCAGAGTGGCGCAATTTTATAACGTCTCCCTTGTCAAGATATTATAAACATCGGGAACCAGTTCAATTGTTGGCTGTTAATTAAACTAGCTGCCGTTGTTAGAAAAATTTACTTACCAACAAATTATAACAAAGTATATATCAGGAATTAGTCAAGGGTTACATAAATTTATTCACTCTCTGGGTATTAGCGAAAACATCTCTTTATTCTTATATTTTAACTACGTATAATAATAATGGCTTTAATGGTCATCCTTTAATTTCTTACTAACTTTACTTTTTGTAAAAGAAAGATTCTAATAATTGCTGCATTAAATATTCTTTAAATTAATATTCTTTACTCTTTTTATCTCAAAAATTTCAGCTATGTATTATTTCAAGTACCACGGATCCGGGTCTCAACTTTGCAATATTCTAATATATCACAACTTCGTCCAAACTATTTGAAGAATAGTCCGGTGTAAATTTTCAGAATTACTTTACCTCTAAACATCGTAATGTTATTACTATATCATTACAGAGATTACAAATATTTATATGTTAATATTTAAGTTATCTAAAAGTCTTTACAATAAAATTTACTGTTCTTTTGTTTCGTTTTGTTTAAAAACAAGTTATGCACAAATGTTATGATTTAATATCACCTGAATAGAACGTGAGTTTGCTGTGGGCATCCGTGATGGTCTTCTTCAGTAGTCCTCTTGGTTGTGATATGATGTTCCTCTTGATTGTCCATTTGGTTTATTGTTTCCGAATAGTAGTCTAGGTCATGACGATTGGCTTCTGCTACTAGAAGTTCATACT
The DNA here is from genome assembly GCA_034769895.1 of Magicicada septendecula. Taxonomy (NCBI): domain Eukaryota; kingdom Metazoa; phylum Arthropoda; class Insecta; order Hemiptera; family Cicadidae; genus Magicicada; species Magicicada septendecula. Next base: position 779,879,085 of record CM068367.1, read on the forward strand.
GTTGTTGTTGTAACTTTCTTCTTCTGGCGTCGGTTGTTCACATTTTACTTATTAATTGTTCTTATTTTAGCAGCACTAAAAGATGGTAAGGAACATATCTTACCACTTACGGTTTGTTAAGAGATGTGTCGGCTAAGTTTTGCCTTTTTTTACATATTTACTAATATTTGCTTCACTCACTACATTACTAAGTGTTTAGTTATTTTCCAACGCTAGATTGAGTCAAATCAAAATAACAACTGACGAGTGTTTGTATAGTAGTTCAGCGGTATACATCTAAATTTAACTGGACAACACATTTTTGACATCCTTACATGTCGAAGTTTCTCCGGCGAAAGGGTTTGTTTAGCGGCAAGAAGTCTGTAAGCTGGCGCGGTTTACGCGCTGAGAAAGTAGTTCGTTCGTTTAGTAGTATTAATTAATCATTAATTAACTAGTAATAATTTATACTACCTATCGTTATGTGTTAGGTATAATTCTTTATTATTAATACGTCTTTTATTTAATCAAAAGAATTATTATTTTTTTTGCTTAATAACATCGTACTTTGCGTGTTCGTACTGGATAATTTGCACGTTGGTACAGGAATCTACGTACAGATAAGGGGTGGATAATACTCTTACTTGTTATAAGAACCAAAAATTTAATTTGTGCTATTTAAACAAAAATTTTGGTTTAAATCGTCACATCCTCCTGCACTTAACGATGAGGACGGGCCGATGGGGTAATAAAATGAAAATCTACAGTGATATCTTTGTCTTTCGTGAAGTTCCCTTTCTCTCGTTTCTTAACTACTACCTTAATATTATTTACACATAAATAAATATTCTTTATTTATCTATTTATTACTCTTAGTTTCCGTAACTTCACAACATCGTGGCCCGACTGATTACATTTGCATACTCTAACTATATTAGTTAGCTTTCTGCACTTTCTTTAACCCTTGTAAAGAACCCTTTCAGTTCGGCGCCGTTGTGACTGTGTTACGTATTTATCCCTATATCCCTTAATTCTACTACAGTAATCTAAAGTTGATCCCATACTCAACCTTAGATTCTTTCTTAATACTAATATCTTATTCTACTGAGACAAGCGGAATTTCACGAAGGGGTACATTTATTTACTTTTAAACAATCAGCTGTTACAATGCAAGAGGGGTCAAACACTTTACACTAGACGCATTGTATTATACACTGGGGTGGTGTTTATTGTTTAGCGATGCTGCCATTTATAATAATAGGGGATGGCTTACTACAATATTTCCTGCACGAACGAGTTTGTCTCTTACTGGCAAGCTGGGGGAATTATTTTGAACAGGCCACGACCGGGCGTTTACACGATTCAAATGTACATTTATTATTATTATTATTATTCTTAGTTTACTACTACACTTTTCACTTTTATTACACTTTTTTTCATTTAAGCTATTATTAAACCTTTTTTATTTAAAGTACTTATTATTTATTTTATTTCAAACACTTATAAAATTTGAATGCTTATAAACACACATATATATATCTAGTACTACACATAGAATCTTATATTAATTAATTATATTAAAATTATCTCAAATCAATTCAATTTTCTGTACTGCTAGATATTATCTGTCGAAACAAAGTGATAATATTATTTTATAGTGGAGAGAAATTTCACACGCGAAGAGTTCATTGCCTTTATAATAACACACAGGATCAGCTGTTTGGGGGAGTCTTATTGTTTGCGTAGGGGTGGTTTAACAAAGGAGGGTGGTTCGGACAATCTCAAACACGATTATTTCCTGTTCTGAACTGTCTGTTATGTCTGCGAGGGAAGGTTTGTATGGGATTCCCTATACGTACAAAGGGGAGGGTACATTTCTCGACACGTATTTAACATGAACCAGCCTGTCAATACCGACAGGTTAAAAATGGAATATTTTTACCAGCAAGGACTTATTTATTACGTTAATGTCCCAATACTAATATTATTATTTCTTAATTAAAACTTTACTTATTTATTTGTTAACAATTTCAGAGTGAATAAATTTATATACTGTATTCTACAGAGTTACTGTTAATTGATTATCACAATATAAACAATATTTTTACACAAAAGCACAGTATTGCAATTTTATGTGTACCAAAAATTTAATTCTTTTGTGCAAAGCAGTGGCACAATTTTATATGCGTCACCCTGTACACAAAATTATTATTAATTAGACAACAGCACAATACACAATTATTCTTACAAAAGCAGAGTGGCGCAATTTTATATGCGTCACTATGCTTACAAGCCTTTTACGTATATAAATTAGCAGAGTGGCGCAATTTTATATGTGACACTCTGTAAACAATTAACTTTTTTTTTAAAGCAGCAGAGTGGCGCAATTTTATAACGTCTCCCTTGTCAAGATATTATAAACATCGGGAACCAGTTCAATTGTTGGCTGTTAATTAAACTAGCTGCCGTTGTTAGAAAAATTTACTTACCAACAAATTATAACAAAGTATATATCAGGAATTAGTCAAGGGTTACATAAATTTATTCACTCTCTGGGTATTAGCGAAAACATCTCTTTATTCTTATATTTTAACTACGTATAATAATAATGGCTTTAATGGTCATCCTTTAATTTCTTACTAACTTTACTTTTTGTAAAAGAAAGATTCTAATAATTGCTGCATTAAATATTCTTTAAATTAATATTCTTTACTCTTTTTATCTCAAAAATTTCAGCTATGAATTATTTCAAGTACCACGGATCCGGGTCTCAACTTTGCAATATTCTAATATATCACAACTTCGTCCAAACTATTTGAAGAATAGTCCGGTGTAAATTTTCAGAATTACTTTACCTCTAAACATCGTAATGTTATTACTATATCATTACAGAGATTACAAATATTTATATGTTAATATTTAAGTTATCTAAAAGTCTTTACAATAAAATTTACTGTTCTTTTGTTTCGTTTTGTTTAAAAACAAGTTATGCACAAATGTTATGATTTAATATCACCTGAATAGAACGTGAGTTTGCTGTGGGCATCCGTGATGGTCTTCTTCAGTAGTCCTCTTGGTTGTGATATGATGTTCCTCTTGATTGTCCATTTGGTTTATTGTTTCCGAATAGTAGTCTAGGTCATGACGATTGGCTTCTGCTACTAGAAGTTCATACTGTTGTTGTTGTAACTTTCTTCTTCTGGCGTCGGTTGTTCACATTTTACTTATTAATTGTTCTTATTTTAGCAGCACTAAAAGATGGTAAGGAACATATCTTACCACTTACGGTTTGTTAAGAGATGTGTCGGCTAAGTTTTGCCTTTTTTTACATATTTACTAATATTTGCTTCACTCACTACATTACTAAGTGTTTAGTTATTTTCCAACGCTAGATTGAGTCAAATCAAAATAACAACTGACGAGTGTTTGTATAGTAGTTCAGCGGTATACATCTAAATTTAACTGGACAACACATTTTTTACATCCTTACATGTCGAAGTTTCTCCGGCGAAAGGGTTTGTTTAGCGGCAAGAAGTCTGTAAGCTGGCGCGGTTTACGCGCTGAGAAAGTAGTTCGTTCGTTTAGTAGTATTAATTAATCATTAATTAACTAGTAATAATTTATACTACCTATCGTTATGTGTTAGGTATAATTCTTTATTATTAATACGTCTTTTATTTAATCAAAAGAATTATTATTTTTTTTGCTTAATAACATCGTACTTTGCGTGTTCGTACTGGATAATTTGCACGTTGGTACAGGAATCTACGTACAGATAAGGGGTGGATAATACTCTTACTTGTTATAAGAACCAAAAATTTAATTTGTGCTATTTAAACAAAAATTTTGGTTTAAATCGTCACATCCTTCTGCACTTAACGATGAGGACGGGCCGATGGGGTAATAAAATGAAAATCTACAGTGATATCTTTGTCTTTCGTGAAGTTCCCTTTCTCTCGTTTCTTAACTACTACCTTAATATTATTTACACATAAATAAATATTCTTTATTTATCTATTTATTACTCTTAGTTTCCGTAACTTCACAACATCGTGGCCCGACTGATTACATTTGCATACTCTAACTATATTAGTTAGCTTTCTGCACTTTCTTTAACCCTTGTAAAGAACCCTTTCAGTTCGGCGCCGTTGTGACTGTGTTACGTATTTATCCCTATATCCCTTAATTCTACTACAGTAATCTAAAGTTGATCCCATACTCAACCTTAGATTCTTTCTTAATACTAATATCTTATTCTACTGAGACAAGCGGAATTTCACGAAGGGGTACATTTATTTACTTTTAAACAATCAGCTGTTACAATGCAAGAGGGGTCAAACACTTTACACTAGACGCATTGTATTATACACTGGGGTGGTGTTTATTGTTTAGCGATGCTGCCATTTATAATAATAGGGGATGGCTTACTACAATATTTCCTGCACGAACGAGTTTGTCTCTTACTGGCAAGCTGGGGGAATTATTTTGAACAGGCCACGACCGGGCGTTTACACGATTCAAATGTACATTTATTATTATTATTATTATTCTTAGTTTACTACTACACTTTTCACTTTTATTACACTTTTTTTCATTTAAGCTATTATTAAACCTTTTTTAATTAAAGTACTTATTATTTATTTTATTTCAAACACTTATAAAATTTGAATGCTTATAAAAACACATATATATATCTAGTACTACACATAGAATCTTATATTAATTAATTATATTAAAATTATCTCAAATCAATTCAATTTTCTGTACTGCTAGATATTATCTGTCGAAACAAAGTGATAATATTATTTTATAGTGGAGAGAAATTTCACACGCGAAGAGTTCATTGCCTTTATAATAACACACAGGATCAGCTGTTTGGGGGAGTCTTATTGTTTGCGTAGGGGTGGTTTAACAAAGGAGGGTGGTTCGGACAATCTCAAACACGATTATTTCCTGTTCTGAACTGTCTGTTATGTCTGCGAGGGAAGGTTTGTATGGGATTCCCTATACGTACAAAGGGGAGGGTACATTTCTCGACACGTATTTAACATGAACTAGCCTGTCAATACCGACAGGTTAAAAATGGAATATTTTTACCAGCAAGGACTTATTTATTACGTTAATGTCCCAATACTAATATTATTATTTCTTAATTAAAACTTTACTTATTTATTTGTTCACAATTTCAGAGTGAATAAATTTATATACTGTATTCTACAGAGTTACTGTTAATTGATTATCACAATATAAACAATATTTTTACACAAAAGCACAGTATTGCAATTTTATGTGTACCAAAAATTTAATTCTTTTGTGCAAAGCAGTGGCACAATTTTATATGTGTCACCCTGTACACAAAATTATTATTAATTAGACAACAGCACAATACACAATTATTCTTACAAAAGCAGAGTGGCGCAATTTTATATGCGTCACTATGCTTACAAGCCTTTTACGTATATAAATTAGCAGAGTGGCGCAATTTTATATGTGACACTCTGTAAACAATTAACTTTTTTTTTAAAGCAGCAGAGTGGCGCAATTTTATAACGTCTCCCTTGTCAAGATATTATAAACATCGGGAACCAGTTCAATTGTTGGCTGTTAATTAAACTAGCTGCCGTTGTTAGAAAAATTTACTTACCAACAAATTATAACAAAGTATATATCAGGAATTAGTCAAGGGTTACATAAATTTATTCACTCTCTGGGTATTAGCGAAAACATCTCTTTATTCTTATATTTTAACTACGTATAATAATAATGGCTTTAATGGTCATCCTTTAATTTCTTACTAACTTTACTTTTTGTAAAAGAAAGATTCTAATAATTGCTGCATTAAATATTCTTTAAATTAATATTCTTTACTCTTTTTATCTCAAAAATTTCAGCTATGAATTATTTCAAGTACCACGGATCCGGGTCTCAACTTTGCAATATTCTAATATATCACAACTTCGTCCAAACTATTTGAAGAATAGTCCGGTGTAAATTTTCAGAATTACTTTACCTCTAAACATCGTAATGTTATTACTATATCATTACAGAGATTACAAATATTTATATGTTAATATTTAAGTTATCTAAAAGTCTTTACAATAAAATTTACTGTTCTTTTGTTTCGTTTTGTTTAAAAACAAGTTATGCACAAATGTTATGATTTAATATCACCTGAATAGAACGTGAGTTTGCTGTGGGCATCCGTGATGGTCTTCTTCAGTAGTCCTCTTGGTTGTGATATGATGTTCCTCTTGATTGTCCATTTGGTTTATTGTTTCCGAATAGTAGTCTAGGTCATGACGATTGGCTTCTGCTACTAGAAGTTCATACTGTTGTTGTTGTAACTTTCTTCTTCTGGCGTCGGTTGTTCACATTTTACTTATTAATTGTTCTTATTTTAGCAGCACTAAAAGATGGTAAGGAACATATCTTACCACTTACGGTTTGTTAAGAGATGTGTCGGCTAAGTTTTGCCTTTTTTTACATATTTACTAATATTTGCTTCACTCACTACATTACTAAGTGTTTAGTTATTTTCCAACGCTAGATTGAGTCAAATCAAAATAACAACTGACGAGTGTTTGTATAGTAGTTCAGCGGTATACATCTAAATTTAACTGGACAACACATTTTTGACATCCTTACATGTCGAAGTTTCTCCGGCGAAAGGGTTTGTTTAGCGGCAAGAAGTCTGTAAGCTGGCGCGGTTTACGCGCTGAGAAAGTAGTTCGTTCGTTTAGTAGTATTAATTAATCATTAATTAACTAGTAATAATTTATACTACCTATCGTTATGTGTTAGGTATAATTCTTTATTATTAATACGTCTTTTATTTAATCAAAAGAATTATTATTTTTTTTGCTTAATAACATCGTACTTTGCGTGTTCGTACTGGATAATTTGCACGTTGGTACAGGAATCTACGTACAGATAAGGGGTGGATAATACTCTTACTTGTTATAAGAACCAAAAATTTAATTTGTGCTATTTAAACAAAAATTTTGGTTTAAATCGTCACATCCTCCTGCACTTAACGATGAGGACGGGCCGATGGGGTAATAAAATGAAAATCTACAGTGATATCTTTGTCTTTCGTGAAGTTCCCTTTCTCTCGTTTCTTAACTACTACCTTAATATTATTTACACATAAATAAATATTCTTTATTTATCTATTTATTACTCTTAGTTTCCGTAACTTCACAACATCGTGGCCCGACTGATTACATTTGCATACTCTAACTATATTAGTTAGCTTTCTGCACTTTCTTTAACCCTTGTAAAGAACCCTTTCAGTTCGGCGCCGTTGTGACTGTGTTACGTATTTATCCCTATATCCCTTAATTCTACTACAGTAATCTAAAGTTGATCCCATACTCAACCTTAGATTCTTTCTTAATACTAATATCTTATTCTACTGAGACAAGCGGAATTTCACGAAGGGGTACATTTATTTACTTTTAAACAATCAGCTGTTACAATGCAAGAGGGGTCAAACACTTTACACTAGACGCATTGTATTATACACTGGGGTGGTGTTTATTGTTTAGCGATGCTGCCATTTATAATAATAGGGGATGGCTTACTACAATATTTCCTGCACGAACGAGTTTGTCTCTTACTGGCAAGCTGGGGGAATTATTTTGAACAGGCCACGACCGGGCGTTTACACGATTCAAATGTACATTTATTATTATTATTATTATTCTTAGTTTACTACTACACTTTTCACTTTTATTACACTTTTTTTCATTTAAGCTATTATTAAACCTTTTTTATTTAAAGTACTTATTATTTATTTTATTTCAAACACTTATAAAATTTGAATGCTTATAAACACACATATATATATCTAGTACTACACATAGAATCTTATATTAATTAATTATATTAAAATTATCTCAAATCAATTCAATTTTCTGTACTGCTAGATATTATCTGTCGAAACAAAGTGATAATATTATTTTATAGTGGAGAGAAATTTCACACGCGAAGAGTTCATTGCCTTTATAATAACACACAGGATCAGCTGTTTGGGGGAGTCTTATTGTTTGCGTAGGGGTGGTTTAACAAAGGAGGGTGGTTCGGACAATCTCAAACACGATTATTTCCTGTTCTGAACTGTCTGTTATGTCTGCGAGGGAAGGTTTGTATGGGATTCCCTATACGTACAAAGGGGAGGGTACATTTCTCGACACGTATTTAACATGAACCAGCCTGTCAATACCGACAGGTTAAAAATGGAATATTTTTACCAGCAAGGACTTATTTATTACGTTAATGTCCCAATACTAATATTATTATTTCTTAATTAAAACTTTACTTATTTATTTGTTCACAATTTCAGAGTGAATAAATTTATATACTGTATTCTACAGAGTTACTGTTAATTGATTATCACAATATAAACAATATTTTTACACAAAAGCACAGTATTGCAATTTTATGTGTACCAAAAATTTAATTCTTTTGTGCAAAGCAGTGGCACAATTTTATATGTGTCACCCTGTACACAAAATTATTATTAATTAGACAACAGCACAATACACAATTATTCTTACAAAAGCAGAGTGGCGCAATTTTATATGCGTCACTATGCTTACAAGCCTTTTACGTATATAAATTAGCAGAGTGGCGCAATTTTATATGTGACACTCTGTAAACAATTAACTTTTTTTTTAAAGCAGCAGAGTGGCGCAATTTTATAACGTCTCCCTTGTCAAGATATTATAAACATCGGGAACCAGTTCAATTGTTGGCTGTTAATTAAACTAGCTGCCGTTGTTAGAAAAATTTACTTACCAACAAATTATAACAAAGTATATATCAGGAATTAGTCAAGGGTTACATAAATTTATTCACTCTCTGGGTATTAGCGAAAACATCTCTTTATTCTTATATTTTAACTACGTATAATAATAATGGCTTTAATGGTCATCCTTTAATTTCTTACTAACTTTACTTTTTGTAAAAGAAAGATTCTAATAATTGCTGCATTAAATATTCTTTAAATTAATATTCTTTACACTTTTTATCTCAAAAATTTCAGCTATGTATTATTTCAAGTACCACGGATCCGGGTCTCAACTTTGCAATATTCTAATATATCACAACTTCGTCCAAACTATTTGAAGAATAGTCCGGTGTAAATTTTCAGAATTACTTTACCTCTAAACATCGTAATGTTATTACTATATCATTACAGAGATTACAAATATTTATATGTTAATATTTAAGTTATCTAAAAGTCTTTACAATAAAATTTACTGTTCTTTTGTTTCGTTTTGTTTAAAAACAAGTTATGCACAAATGTTATGATTTAATATCACCTGAATAGAACGTGAGTTTGCTGTGGGCATCCGTGATGGTCTTCTTCAGTAGTCCTCTTGGTTGTGATATGATGTTCCTCTTGATTGTCCATTTGGTTTATTGTTTCCGAATAGTAGTCTAGGTCATGACGATTGGCTTCTGCTACTAGAAGTTCATACTGTTGTTGTTGTAACTTTCTTCTTCTGGCGTCGGTTGTTCACATTTTACTTATTAATTGTTCTTATTTTAGCAGCACTAAAAGATGGTAAGGAACATATCTTACCACTTACGGTTTGTTAAGAGATGTGTCGGCTAAGTTTTGCCTTTTTTTACATATTTACTAATATTTGCTTCACTCACTACATTACTAAGTGTTTAGTTATTTTCCAACGCTAGATTGAGTCAAATCAAAATAACAACTGACGAGTGTTTGTATAGTAGTTCAGCGGTATACATCTAAATTTAACTGGACAACACATTTTTGACATCCTTACATGTCGAAGTTTCTCCGGCGAAAGGGTTTGTTTAGCGGCAAGAAGTCTGTAAGCTGGCGCGGTTTACGCGCTGAGAAAGTAGTTCGTTCGTTTAGTAGTATTAATTAATCATTAATTAACTAGTAATAATTTATACTACCTATCGTTATGTGTTAGGTATAATTCTTTATTATTAATACGTCTTTTATTTAATCAAAAGAATTATTATTTTTTTTGCTTAATAACATCGTACTTTGCGTGTTCGTACTGGATAATTTGCACGTTGGTACAGGAATCTACGTACAGATAAGGGGTGGATAATACTCTTACTTGTTATAAGAACCAAAAATTTAATTTGTGCTATTTAAACAAAAATTTTGGTTTAAATCGTCACATCCTCCTGCACTTAACGATGAGGACGGGCCGATGGGGTAATAAAATGAAAATCTACAGTGATATCTTTGTCTTTCGTGAAGTTCCCTTTCTCTCGTTTCTTAACTACTACCTTAATATTATTTACACATAAATAAATATTCTTTATTTATCTATTTATTACTCTTAGTTTCCGTAACTTCACAACATCGTGGCCCGACTGATTACATTTGCATACTCTAACTATATTAGTTAGCTTTCTGCACTTTCTTTAACCCTTGTAAAGAACCCTTTCAGTTCGGCGCCGTTGTGACTGTGTTACGTATTTATCCCTATATCCCTTAATTCTACTACAGTAATCTAAAGTTGATCCCATACTCAACCTTAGATTCTTTCTTAATACTAATATCTTATTCTACTGAGACAAGCGGAATTTCACGAAGGGGTACATTTATTTACTTTTAAACAATCAGCTGTTACAATGCAAGAGGGGTCAAACACTTTACACTAGACGCATTGTATTATACACTGGGGTGGTGTTTATTGTTTAGCGATGCTGCCATTTATAATAATAGGGGATGGCTTACTACAATATTTCCTGCACGAACGAGTTTGTCTCTTACTGGCAAGCTGGGGGAATTATTTTGAACAGGCCACGACCGGGCGTTTACACGATTCAAATGTACATTTATTATTATTATTATTATTCTTAGTTTACTACTACACTTTTCACTTTTATTACACTTTTTTTCATTTAAGCTATTATTAAACCTTTTTTATTTAAAGTACTTATTATTTATTTTATTTCAAACACTTATAAAATTTGAATGCTTATAAAAACACATATATATATCTAGTACTACACATAGAATCTTATATTAATTAATTATATTAAAATTATCTCAAATCAATTCAATTTTCTGTACTGCTAGATATTATCTGTCGAAACAAAGTGATAATATTATTTTATAGTGGAGAGAAATTTCACACGCGAAGAGTTCATTGCCTTTATAATAACACACAGGATCAGCTGTTTGGGGGAGTCTTATTGTTTGCGTAGGGGTGGTTTAACAAAGGAGGGTGGTTCGGACAATCTCAAACACGATTATTTCCTGTTCTGAACTGTCTGTTATGTCTGCGAGGGAAGGTTTGTATGGGATTCCCTATACGTACAAAGGGGAGGGTACATTTCTCGACACGTATTTAACATGAACCAGCCTGTCAATACCGACAGGTTAAAAATGGAATATTTTTACCAGCAAGGACTTATTTATTACGTTAATGTCCCAATACTAATATTATTATTTCTTAATTAAAACTTTACTTATTTATTTGTTCACAATTTCAGAGTGAATAAATTTATATACTGTATTCTACAGAGTTACTGTTAATTGATTATCACAATATAAACAATATTTTTACACAAAAGCACAGTATTGCAATTTTATGTGTACCAAAAATTTAATTCTTTTGTGCAAAGCAGTGGCACAATTTTATATGTGTCACCCTGTACACAAAATTATTATTAATTAGACAACAGCACAATACACAATTATTCTTACAAAAGCAGAGTGGCGCAATTTTATATGCGTCACTATGCTTACAAGGCTTTTACGTATATAAATTAGCAGAGTGGCGCAATTTTATATGTGACACTCTGTAAACAATTAACTTTTTTTTTAAAGCAGCAGAGTGGCGCAATTTTATAACGTCTCCCTTGTCAAGATATTATAAACATCGGGAACCAGTTCAATTGTTGGCTGTTAATTAAACTAGCTGCCGTTGTTAGAAAAATTTACTTACCAACAAATTATAACAAAGTATATATCAGGAATTAGTCAAGGGTTACATAAATTTATTCACTCTCTGGGTATTAGCGAAAACATCTCTTTATTCTTATATTTTAACTACGTATAATAATAATGGCTTTAATGGTCATCCTTTAATTTCTTACTAACTTTACTTTTTGTATAAGAAAGATTCTAATAATTGCTGCATTAAATATTCTTTAAATTAATATTCTTTACTCTTTTTATCTCAAAAATTTCAGCTATGTATTATTTCAAGTACCACGGATCCGGGTCTCAACTTTGCAATATTCTAATATATCACAACTTCGTCCAAACTATTTGAAGAATAGTCCGGTGTAAATTTTCAGAATTACTTTACCTCTAAACATCGTAATGTTATTACTATATCATTACAGAGATTACAAATATTTATATGTTAATATTTAAGTTATCTAAAAGTCTTTACAATAAAATTTACTGTTCTTTTGTTTCGTTTTGTTTAAAAACAAGTTATGCACAAATGTTATGATTTAATATCACCTGAATAGAACGTGAGTTTGCTGTGGGCATCCGTGATGGTCTTCTTCAGTAGTCCTCTTGGTTGTGATATGATGTTCCTCTTGATTGTCCATTTGGTTTATTGTTTCCGAATAGTAGTCTAGGTCATGACGATTGGCTTCTGCTACTAGAAGTTCATACTGTTGTTGTTGTAACTTTCTTCTTCTGGCGTCGGTTGTTCACATTTTACTTATTAATTGTTCTTATTTTAGCAGCACTAAAAGATGGTAAGGAACATATCTTACCACTTACGGTTTGTTAAGAGATGTGTCGGCTAAGTTTTGCCTTTTTTTACATATTTACTAATATTTGCTTCACTCACTACATTACTAAGTGTTTAGTTATTTTCCAACGCTAGATTGAGTCAAATCAAAATAACAACTGACGAGTGTTTGTATAGTAGTTCAGCGGTATACATCTAAATTTAACTGGACAACACATTTTTGATATCCTTACATGTCGAAGTTTCTCCGGCGAAAGGGTTTGTTTAGCGGCAAGAAGTCTGTAAGCTGGCGCGGTTTACGCGCTGAGAAAGTAGTTCGTTCGTTTAGTAGTATTAATTAATCATTAATTAACTAGTAATAATTTATACTACCTATCGTTATGTGTTAGGTATAATTCTTTATTATTAATACGTCTTTTATTTAATCAAAAGAATTATTATTTTTTTTGCTTAATAACATCGTACTTTGCGTGTTCGTACTGGATAATTTGCACGTTGGTACAGGAATCTACGTACAGATAAGGGGTGGATAATACTCTTACTTGTTATAAGAACCAAAAATTTAATTTGTGCTATTTAAACAAAAATTTTGGTTTAAATCGTCACATCCTCCTGCACTTAACGATGAGGACGGGCCGATGGGGTAATAAAATGAAAATCTACAGTGATATCTTTGTCTTTCGTGAAGTTCCCTTTCTCTCGTTTCTTAACTACTACCTTAATATTATTTACACATAAATAAATATTCTTTATTTATCTATTTATTACTCTTAGTTTCCGTAACTTCACAACATCGTGGCCCGACTGATTACATTTGCATACTCTAACTATATTAGTTAGCTTTCTGCACTTTCTTTAACCCTTGTAAAGAACCCTTTCAGTTCGGCGCCGTTGTGACTGTGTTACGTATTTATCCCTATATCCCTTAATTCTACTACAGTAATCTAAAGTTGATCCCATACTCAACCTTAGATTCTTTCTTAATACTAATATCTTATTCTACTGAGACAAGCGGAATTTCACGAAGGGGTACATTTATTTACTTTTAAACAATCAGCTGTTACAATGCAAGAGGGGTCAAACACTTTACACTAGACGCATTGTATTATACACTGGGGTGGTGTTTATTGTTTAGCGATGCTGCCATTTATAATAATAGGGGATGGCTTACTACAATATTTCCTGCACGAACGAGTTTGTCTCTTACTGGCAAGCTGGGGGAATTATTTTGAACAGGCCACGACCGGGCGTTTACACGATTCAAATGTACATTTATTATTATTATTATTATTCTTAGTTTACTACTACACTTTTCACTTTTATTACACTTTTTTTCATTTAAGCTATTATTAAACCTTTTTTAATTAAAGTACTTATTATTTATTTTATTTCAAACACTTATAAAATTTGAATGCTTATAAAAACACATATATATATCTAGTACTACACATAGAATCTTATATTAATTAATTATATTAAAATTATCTCAAATCAATTCAATTTTCTGTACTGCTAGATATTATCTGTCGAAACAAAGTGATAATATTATTTTATAGTGGAGAGAAATTTCACACGCGAAGAGTTCATTGCCTTTATAATAACACACAGGATCAGCTGTTTGGGGGAGTCTTATTGTTTGCGTAGGGGTGGTTTAACAAAGGAGGGTGGTTCGGACAATCTCAAACACGATTATTTCCTGTTCTGAACTGTCTGTTATGTCTGCGAGGGAAGGTTTGTATGGGATTCCCTATACGTACAAAGGGGAGGGTACATTTCTCGACACGTATTTAACATGAACCAGCCTGTCAATACCGACAGGTTAAAAATGGAATATTTTTACCAGCAAGGACTTATTTATTACGTTAATGTCCCAATACTAATATTATTATTTCTTAATTAAAACTTTACTTATTTATTTGTTAACAATTTCAGAGTGAATAAATTTATATACTGTATTCTACAGAGTTACTGTTAATTGATTATCACAATATAAACAATATTTTTACACAAAAGCACAGTATTGCAATTTTATGTGTACCAAAAATTTAATTCTTTTGTGCAAAGCAGTGGCACAATTTTATATGTGTCACCCTGTACACAAAATTATTATTAATTAGACAACAGCACAATACACAATTATTCTTACAAAAGCAGAGTGGCGCAATTTTATATGCGTCACTATGCTTACAAGCCTTTTACGTATATAAATTAGCAGAGTGGCGCAATTTTATATGTGACACTCTGTAAACAATTAACTTTTTTTTTAAAGCAGCAGAGTGGCGCAATTTTATAACGTCTCCCTTGTCAAGATATTATAAACATCGGGAACCAGTTCAATTGTTGGCTGTTAATTAAACTAGCTGCCGTTGTTAGAAAAATTTACTTACCAACAAATTATAACAAAGTATATATCAGGAATTAGTCAAGGGTTACATAAATTTATTCACTCTCTGGGTATTAGCGAAAACATCTCTTTATTCTTATATTTTAACTACGTATAATAATAATGGCTTTAATGGTCATCCTTTAATTTCTTACTAACTTTACTTTTTGTAAAAGAAAGATTCTAATAATTGCTGCATTAAATATTCTTTAAATTAATATTCTTTACTCTTTTTATCTCAAAAATTTCAGCTATGAATTATTTCAAGTACCACGGATCCGGGTCTCAACTTTGCAATATTCTAATATATCACAACTTCGTCCAAACTATTTGAAGAATAGTCCGGTGTAAATTTTCAGAATTACTTTACCTCTAAACATCGTAATGTTATTACTATATCATTACAGAGATTACAAATATTTATATGTTAATATTTAAGTTATCTAAAAGTCTTTACAATAAAATTTACTGTTCTTTTGTTTCGTTTTGTTTAAAAACAAGTTATGCACAAATGTTATGATTTAATATCACCTGAATAGAACGTGAGTTTGCTGTGGGCATCCGTGATGGTCTTCTTCAGTAGTCCTCTTGGTTGTGATATGATGTTCCTCTTGATTGTCCATTTGGTTTATTGTTTCCGAATAGTAGTCTAGGTCATGACGATTGGCTTCTGCTACTAGAAGTTCATACTGTTGTTGTTGTAACTTTCTTCTTCTGGCGTCGGTTGTTCACATTTTACTTATTAATTGTTCTTATTTTAGCAGCACTAAAAGATGGTAAGGAACATATCTTACCACTTACGGTTTGTTAAGAGATGTGTCGGCTAAGTTTTGCCTTTTTTTACATATTTACTAATATTTGCTTCACTCACTACATTACTAAGTGTTTAGTTATTTTCCAACGCTAGATTGAGTCAAATCAAAATAACAACTGACGAGTGTTTGTATAGTAGTTCAGCGGTATACATCTAAATTTAACTGGACAACACATTTTTGACATCCTTACATGTCGAAGTTTCTCCGGCGAAAGGGTTTGTTTAGCGGCAAGAAGTCTGTAAGCTGGCGCGGTTTACGCGCTGAGAAAGTAGTTCGTTCGTTTAGTAGTATTAATTAATCATTAATTAACTAGTAATAATTTATACTACCTATCGTTATGTGTTAGGTATAATTCTTTATTATTAATACGTCTTTTATTTAATCAAAAGAATTATTATTTTTTTTGCTTAATAACATCGTACTTTGCGTGTTCGTACTGGATAATTTGCACGTTGGTACAGGAATCTACGTACAGATAAGGGGTGGATAATACTCTTACTTGTTATAAGAACCAAAAATTTAATTTGTGCTATTTAAACAAAAATTTTGGTTTAAATCGTCACATCCTCCTGCACTTAACGATGAGGACGGGCCGATGGGGTAATAAAATGAAAATCTACAGTGATATCTTTGTCTTTCGTGAAGTTCCCTTTCTCTCGTTTCTTAACTACTACCTTAATATTATTTACACATAAATAAATATTCTTTATTTATCTATTTATTACTCTTAGTTTCCGTAACTTCACAACATCGTGGCCCGACTGATTACATTTGCATACTCTAACTATATTAGTTAGCTTTCTGCACTTTCTTTAACCCTTGTAAAGAACCCTTTCAGTTCGGCGCCGTTGTGACTGTGTTACGTATTTATCCCTATATCCCTTAATTCTACTACAGTAATCTAAAGTTGATCCCATACTCAACCTTAGATTCTTTCTTAATACTAATATCTTATTCTACTGAGACAAGCGGAATTTCACGAAGGGGTACATTTATTTACTTTTAAACAATCAGCTGTTACAATGCAAGAGGGGTCAAACACTTTACACTAGACGCATTGTATTATACACTGGGGTGGTGTTTATTGTTTAGCGATGCTGCCATTTATAATAATAGGGGATGGCTTACTACAATATTTCCTGCACGAACGAGTTTGTCTCTTACTGGCAAGCTGGGGGAATTATTTTGAACAGGCCACGACCGGGCGTTTACACGATTCAAATGTACATTTATTATTATTATTATTATTCTTAGTTTACTACTACACTTTTCACTTTTATTACACTTTTTTTCATTTAAGCTATTATTAAACCTTTTTTATTTAAAGTACTTATTATTTATTTTATTTCAAACACTTATAAAATTTGAATGCTTATAAACACACATATATATATCTAGTACTACACATATAATCTTATATTAATTAATTATATTAAAATTATCTCAAATCAATTCAATTTTCTGTACTGCTAGATATTATCTGTCGAAACAAAGTGATAATATTATTTTATAGTGGAGAGAAATTTCACACGCGAAGAGTTCATTGCCTTTATAATAACACACAGGATCAGCTGTTTGGGGGAGTCTTATTGTTTGCGTAGGGGTGGTTTAACAAAGGAGGGTGGTTCGGACAATCTCAAACACGATTATTTCCTGTTCTGAACTGTCTGTTATGTCTGCGAGGGAAGGTTTGTATGGGATTCCCTATACGTACAAAGGGGAGGGTACATTTCTCGACACGTATTTAACATGAACCAGCCTGTCAATACCGACAGGTTAAAAATGGAATATTTTTACCAGCAAGGACTTATTTATTACGTTAATGTCCCAATACTAATATTATTATTTCTTAATTAAAACTTTACTTATTTATTTGTTAACAATTTCAGAGTGAATAAATTTATATACTGTATTCTACAGAGTTACTGTTAATTGATTATCACAATATAAACAATATTTTTACACAAAAGCACAGTATTGCAATTTTATGTGTACCAAAAATTTAATTCTTTTGTGCAAAGCAGTGGCACAATTTTATATGTGTCACCCTGTACACAAAATTATTATTAATTAGACAACAGCACAATACACAATTATTCTTACAAAAGCAGAGTGGCGCAATTTTATATGCGTCACTATGCTTACAAGCCTTTTACGTATATAAATTAGCAGAGTGGCGCAATTTTATATGTGACACTCTGTAAACAATTAACTTTTTTTTTAAAGCAGCAGAGTGGCGCAATTTTATAACGTCTCCCTTGTCAAGATATTATAAACATCGGGAACCAGTTCAATTGTTGGCTGTTAATTAAACTAGCTGCCGTTGTTAGAAAAATTTACTTACCAACAAATTATAACAAAGTATATATCAGGAATTAGTCAAGGGTTACATAAATTTATTCACTCTCTGGGTATTAGCGAAAACATCTCTTTATTCTTATATTTTAACTACGTATAATAATAATGGCTTTAATGGTCATCCTTTAATTTCTTACTAACTTTACTTTTTGTAAAAGAAAGATTCTAATAATTGCTGCATTAAATATTCTTTAAATTAATATTCTTTACTCTTTTTATCTCAAACATTTCAGCTATGTATTATTTCAAGTACCACGGATCCGGGTCTCAACTTTGCAATATTCTAATATATCACAACTTCGTCCAAACTATTTGAAGAATAGTCCGGTGTAAATTTTCAGAATTACTTTACCTCTAAACATCGTAATGTTATTACTATATCATTACAGAGATTACAAATATTTATATGTTAATATTTAAGTTATCTAAAAGTCTTTACAATAAAATTTACTGTTCTTTTGTTTCGTTTTGTTTAAAAACAAGTTATGCACAAATGTTATGATTTAATATCACCTGAATAGAACGTGAGTTTGCTGTGGGCATCCGTGATGGTCTTCTTCAGTAGTCCTCTTGGTTGTGATATGATGTTCCTCTTGATTGTCCATTTGGTTTATTGTTTCCGAATAGTAGTCTAGGTCATGACGATTGGCTTCTGCTACTAGAAGTTCATACTGTTGTTGTTGTAACTTTCTTCTTCTGGCGTCGGTTGTTCACATTTTACTTATTAATTGTTCTTATTTTAGCAGCACTAAAAGATGGTAAGGAACATATCTTACCACTTACGGTTTGTTAAGAGATGTGTCGGCTAAGTTTTGCCTTTTTTTACATATTTACTAATATTTGCTTCACTCACTACATTACTAAGTGTTTAGTTATTTTCCAACGCTAGATTGAGTCAAATCAAAATAACAACTGACGAGTGTTTGTATAGTAGTTCAGCGGTATACATCTAAATTTAACTGGACAACACATTTTTGACATCCTTACATGTCGAAGTTTCTCCGGCGAAAGGGTTTGTTTAGCGGCAAGAAGTCTGTAAGCTGGCGCGGTTTACGCGCTGAGAAAGTAGTTCGTTCGTTTAGTAGTATTAATTAATCATTAATTAACTAGTAATAATTTATACTACCTATCGTTATGTGTTAGGTATAATTCTTTATTATTAATACGTCTTTTATTTAATCAAAAGAATTATTATTTTTTTTGCTTAATAACATCGTACTTTGCGTGTTCGTACTGGATAATTTGCACGTTGGTACAGGAATCTACGTACAGATAAGGGGTGGATAATACTCTTACTTGTTATAAGAACCAAAAATTTAATTTGTGCTATTTAAACAAAAATTTTGGTTTAAATCGTCACATCCTCCTGCACTTAACGATGAGGACGGGCCGATGGGGTAATAAAATGAAAATCTACAGTGATATCTTTGTCTTTCGTGAAGTTCCCTTTCTCTCGTTTCTTAACTACTACCTTAATATTATTTACACATAAATAAATATTCTTTATTTATCTATTTATTACTCTTAGTTTCCGTAACTTCACAACATCGTGGCCCGACTGATTACATTTGCATACTCTAACTATATTAGTTAGCTTTCTGCACTTTCTTTAACCCTTGTAAAGAACCCTTTCAGTTCGGCGCCGTTGTGACTGTGTTACGTATTTATCCCTATATCCCTTAATTCTACTACAGTAATCTAAAGTTGATCCCATACTCAACCTTAGATTCTTTCTTAATACTAATATCTTATTCTACTGAGACAAGCGGAATTTCACGAAGGGGTACATTTATTTACTTTTAAACAATCAGCTGTTACAATGCAAGAGGGGTCAAACACTTTACACTAGACGCATTGTATTATACACTGGGGTGGTGTTTATTGTTTAGCGATGCTGCCATTTATAATAATAGGGGATGGCTTACTACAATATTTCCTGCACGAACGAGTTTGTCTCTTACTGGCAAGCTGGGGGAATTATTTTGAACAGGCCACGACCGGGCGTTTACACGATTCAAATGTACATTTATTATTATTATTATTATTCTTAGTTTACTACTACACTTTTCACTTTTATTACACTTTTTTTCATTTAAGCTATTATTAAACCTTTTTTATTTAAAGTACTTATTATTTATTTTATTTCAAACACTTATAAAATTTGAATGCTTATAAACACACATATATATATCTAGTACTACACATAGAAGCTTATATTAATTAATTATATTAAAATTATCTCAAATCAATTCAATTTTCTGTACTGCTAGATATTATCTGTCGAAACAAAGTGATAATATTATTTTATAGTGGAGAGAAATTTCACACGCGAAGAGTTCATTGCCTTTATAATAACACACAGGATCAGCTGTTTGGGGGAGTCTTATTGTTTGCGTAGGGGTGGTTTAACAAAGGAGGGTGGTTCGGACAATCTCAAACACGATTATTTCCTGTTCTGAACTGTCTGTTATGTCTGCGAGGGAAGGTTTGTATGGGATTCCCTATACGTACAAAGGGGAGGGTACATTTCTCGACACGTATTTAACATGAACCAGCCTGTCAATACCGACAGGTTAAAAATGGAATATTTTTACCAGCAAGGACTTATTTATTACGTTAATGTCCCATACTAATATTATTATTTCTTAATTAAAACTTTACTTATTTATTTGTTCACAATTTCAGAGTGAATAAATTTATATACTGTATTCTACAGAGTTACTGTTAATTGATTATCACAATATAAACAATATTTTTACACAAAAGCACAGTATTGAAATTTTATGTGTACCAACAATTCAATTCTTTTGTGCAAAGCAGTGGCACAATTTTATATGTGTCACCCTGTACACAAAATTATTATTAATTAGACAACAGCACAATACACAATTATTCTTACAAAAGCAGAGTGGCGCAATTTTATATGCGTCATTATGCTTACAAGCCTTTTACGTATATAAATTAGCAGAGTTGCGCAATTTTATATGTGACACTCTGTAAACAATTAACTTTTTTTTTAAAGCAGCGGAGTGGCGCAATTTTATAACGTCTCCCTTGTCAAGACATTATAAATATCGGGAACCAGTTCAATTGTTGGCTGTTAATTAAACTAGCTGCCGTTGTTAGAAAAATTTACTTACCAACAAATTATAACAAAGTATATATCAGGAATTAGTCAAGGGTTACATAAATTTATTCACTCTCTGGGTATTAGCGAAAACATCTCTTTATTCTTATATTTTAACTAAGTATAATAATAATGGCTTTAATGGTCATCCTTTAATTTCTTACTAACTTTACTTTTTGTAAAAGAAAGATTCTAATAATTGCTGCATTAAATATCCTTTAAATTAATATTCTTTACTCTTTTTATCTCAAACATTTCAGCTATGTATTATTTCAAGTACCACGGATCCGGGTCTCAACTTTGCAATATTCTAATATATCACAACTTCGTCCAAACTATTTGAAGAATAGTCCGGTGTAAATTTTCAGAATTACTTTACCTCTAAACATCGTAATGTTATTACTATATCATTACAGAGATTACAAATATTTATATGTTAATATTTAAGTTATCTAAAAGTCTTTACAATAAAATTTACTGTTCTTTTGTTTCGTTTTGTTTAAAAACAAGTTATGCACAAATGTTATGATTTAATATCACCTGAATAGAACGTGAGTTTGCTGTGGGCATCCGTGATGGTCTTCTTCAGTAGTCCTCTTGGTTGTGATATGATGTTCCTCTTGATTGTCCATTTGGTTTATTGTTTCCGAATAGTAGTCTAGGTCATGACGATTGGCTTCTGCTACTAGAAGTTCATACTGTTGTTGTTGTAACTTTCTTCTTCTGGCGTCGGTTGTTCACATTTTACTTATTAATTGTTCTTATTTTAGCAGCACTGAAAGATGGTAAGGAACATATCTTACCACTTACGGTTTGTTAAGAGATGTGTCGGCTAAGTTTTGCCTTTTTTTACATATTTACTAATATTTGCTTCACTCACTACATTACTAAGTGTTTAGTTATTTTCCAACGCTAGATTGAGTCAAATCAAAATAACAACTGACGAGTGTTTGTATAGTAGTTCAGCGGTATACATCTAAATTTAACTGGACAACACATTTTTGACATCCTTACATGTCGAAGTTTCTCCGGCGAAAGGGTTTGTTTAGCGGCAAGAAGTCTGTAAGCTGGCGCGGTTTACGCGCTGAGAAAGTAGTTCGTTCGTTTAGTAGTATTAATTAATCATTAATTAACTAGTAATAATTTATACTACCTATCGTTATGTGTTAGGTATAATTCTTTATTATTAATACGTCTTTTATTTAATCAAAAGAATTATTATTTTTTTTGCTTAATAACATCGTACTTTGCGTGTTCGTACTGGATAATTTGCACGTTGGTACAGGAATCTACGTACAGATAAGGGGTGGATAATACTCTTACTTGTTATAAGAACCAAAAATTTAATTTGTGCTATTTAAACAAAATTTTGGTTTAAATCGTCACATCCTCCTGCACTTAACGATGAGGACGGGCCGATGGGGTAATAAAATGAAAATCTACAGTGATATCTTTGTCTTTCGTGAAGTTCCCTTTCTCTCGTTTCTTAACTACTACCTTAATATTATTTACACATAAATAAATATTCTTTATTTATCTATTTATTACTCTTAGTTTCCGTAACTTCACAACATCGTGGCCCGACTGATTACATTTGCATACTCTAACTATATTAGTTAGCTTTCTGCACTTTCTTTAACCCTTGTAAAGAACCCTTTCAGTTCGGCGCCGTTGTGACTGTGTTACGTATTTATCCCTATATCCCTTAATTCTACTACAGTAATCTAAAGTTGATCCCATACTCAACCTTAGATTCTTTCTTAATACTAATACCTTATTCTACTGAGACAAGCGGAATTTCACGAAGGGGTACATTTATTTACTTTTAAACAATCAGCTGTTACAATGCAAGAGGGGTAAAACACTTTACACTAGACGCATTGTATTATACACTGGGGTGGTGTTTATTGTTTAGCGATGCTGCCATTTATAATAATAGGGGATGGCTTACTACAATATTTCCTGCACGAACGAGTTTGTCTCTTACTGGCAAGCTGGGGGAATTATTTTGAACAGGCCACGACCGGGCGTTTACACGATTCAAATGTACATTTATTATTATTATTATTATTCTTAGTTTACTACTACACTTTTCACTTTTATTACACTTTTTTTCATTTAAGCTATTATTAAACCTTTTTTATTTAAAGTACTTATTATTTATTTTATTTCAAACACTTATAAAATTTGAATGCTTATAAACACACATATATATATCTAGTACTACACATAGAATCTTATATTAATTAATTATATTAAAATTATCTCAAATCAATTCAATTTTCTGTACTGCTAGATATTATCTGTCGAAACAAAGTGATAATATTATTTTATAGTGGAGAGAAATTTCACACGCGAAGAGTTCATTGCCTTTATAATAACACACAGGATCAGCTGTTTGGGGGAGTCTTATTGTTTGCGTAGGGGTGGTTTAACAAAGGAGGGTGGTTCGGACAATCTCAAACACGATTATTTCCTGTTCTGAACTGTCTGTTATGTCTGCGAGGGAAGGTTTGTATGGGATTCCCTATACGTACAAAGGGGAGGGTACATTTCTCGACACGTATTTAACATGAACCAGCCTGTCAATACCGACAGGTTAAAAATGGAATATTTTTACCAGCAAGGACTTATTTATTACGTTAATGTCCCATACTAATATTATTATTTCTTAATTAAAACTTTACTTATTTATTTGTTCACAATTTCAGAGTGAATAAATTTATATACTGTATTCTACAGAGTTACTGTTAATTGATTATCACAATATAAACAATATTTTTACACAAAAGCACAGTATTGAAATTTTATGTGTACCAACAATTCAATTCTTTTGTGCAAAGCAGTGGCACAATTTTATATGTGTCACCCTGTACACAAAATTATTATTAATTAGACAACAGCACAATACACAATTATTCTTACAAAAGCAGAGTGGCGCAATTTTATATGCGTCACTATGCTTACAAGCCTTTTACGTATATAAATTAGCAGAGTGGCGCAATTTTATATGTGACACTCTGTAAACAATTAACTTTTTTTTTAAAGCAGCGGAGTGGCGCAATTTTATAACGTCTCCCTTGTCAAGACATTATAAATATCGGGAACCAGTTCAATTGTTGGCTGTTAATTAAACTAGCTGCCGTTGTTAGTAAAATTTACTTACCAACAAATTATAACAAAGTATATATCAGGAATTAGTCAAGGGTTACATAAATTTATTCACGCTCTGGGTATTAGCGAAAACATCTCTTTATTCTTATATTTTAACTAAGTATAATAATAATGGCTTTAATGGTCATCCTTTAATTTCTTACTAACTTTACTTTTTGTAAAAGAAAGATTCTAATAATTGCTGCATTAAATATTCTTTAAATTAATATTCTTTACTCTTTTTATCTCAAACATTTCAGCTATGTATTATTTCAAGTACCACGGATCCGGGTCTCAACTTTGCAATATTCTAATATATCACAACTTCGTCCAAACTATTTGTAGAATAGTCCGGTGTAAATTTTCAGAATTACTTTACCTCTAAACATCGTAATGTTATTACTATATCATTACAGAGATTACAAATATTTATATGTTAATATTTAAGTTATCTAAAAGTCTTTACAATAAAATTTACTGTTCTTTTGTTTCGTTTTGTTTAAAAACAAGTTATGCACAAATGTTATGATTTAATATCACCTGAATAGAACGTGAGTTTGCTGTGGGCATCCGTGATGGTCTTCTTCAGTAGTCCTCTTGGGTGTGATATGATGTTCCTCTTGATGGTCCATTTGGTTTATTGTTTCCGAATAGTAGTCTAGGTCATGACGATTGGCTTCTGCTACTAGAAGTTCATACTGTTGTTGTTGTAACTTTCTTCTTCTGGAGTCGGTTGTTCACATTTTGCTTATTAATTGTTCTTATTTTAGCAGCACTAAAAGATGGTAAGGAACATATCTTACCACTTACGGTTTGTTAAGAGATGTGTCAGCTAAGTTTTGCCTTTTTTTACATATTTACTAATATTTGCTTCACTCACTACATTACTAAGTGTTTAGTTATTTTCCAACGCTAGATTGAGTCAAATCAAAATAACAACTGACGAGTGTTTGTATAGTAGTTCAGCGGTATACATCTAAATTTAACTGGACAACACATTTTTGACATCCTTACATGTCGAAGTTTCTCCGGCGAAAGGGTTTGTTTAGCGGCAAGAAGTCTGTAAGCTGGCGCGGTTTACGCGCTGAGAAAGTAGTTCGTTCGTTTAGTAGTATTAATTAATCATTAATTAACTAGTAATAATTTATACTACCTATCGTTATGTGTTAGGTATAATTCTTTATTATTAATACGTCTTTTATTTAATCAAAAGAATTATTATTTTTTTTGCTTAATAACATCGTACTTTGCGTGTTCGTACTGGATAATTTGCACGTTGGTACAGGAATCTACGTACAGATAAGGGGTGGATAATACTCTTACTTGTTATAAGAACCAAAAATTTAATTTGTGCTATTTAAACAAAAATTTTGGTTTAAATCGTCACATCCTCCTGCACTTAACGATGAGGACGGGCCGATGGGGTAATAAAATGAAAATCTACAGTGATATCTTTGTCTTTCGTGAAGTTCCCTTTCTCTCGTTTCTTAACTACTACCTTAATATTATTTACACATAAATAAATATTCTTTATTTATCTATTTATTACTCTTAGTTTCCGTAACTTCACAACATCGTGGCCCGACTGATTACATTTGCATACTCTAACTATATTAGTTAGTTTTCTGCACTTTCTTTAACCCTTGTAAAGAACCCTTTCAGTTCGGCGCCGTTGTGACTGTGTTACGTATTTATCCCTATATCCCTTAATTCTACTACAGTAATCTAAAGTTGATCCCATACTCAACCTTAGATTCTTTCTTAATACTAATATCTTATTCTACTGAGACAAGCGGAATTTCACGAAGGGGTACATTTATTTACTTTTAAACAATCAGCTGTTACAATGCAAGAGGGGTAAAACACTTTACACTAGACGCATTGTATTATACACTGGGGTGGTGTTTATTGTTTAGCGATGCTGCCATTTATAATAATAGGGGATGGCTTACTACAATATTTCCTGCACGAACGAGTTTGTCTCTTACTGGCAAGCTGGGGGAATTATTTTGAACAGGCCACGACCGGGCGTTTACACGATTCAAATGTACATTTATTATTATTATTATTATTCTTAGTTTACTACTACACTTTTCACTTTTATTACACTTTTTTTCATTTAAGCTATTATTAAACCTTTTTTATTTAAAGTACTTATTATTTATTTTATTTCAAACACTTATAAAATTTGAATGCTTATAAACACACATATATATATCTAGTACTACACATATAATCTTATATTAATTAATTATATTAAAATTATCTCAAATCAATTCAATTTTCTGTACTGCTAGATATTATCTGTCGAAACAAAGTGATAATATTATTTTATAGTGGAGAGTAATTTCACACGCGAAGAGTTCATTGCCTTTATAATAACACACAGGATCAGCTGTTTGGGGGAGTCTTATTGTTTGCGTAGGGGTGGTTTAACAAAGGAGGGTGGTTCGGACAATCTCAAACACGATTATTTCCTGTTCTGAACTGTCTGTTATGTCTGCGAGGGAAGGTTTGTATGGGATTCCCTATACGTACAAAGGGGAGGGTACATTTCTCGACACGTATTTAACATGAACCAGCCTGTCAATACCGACAGGTTAAAAATGGAATATTTTTACCAGCAAGGACTTATTTATTACGTTAATGTCCCAATACTAATATTATTATTTCTTAATTAAAACTTTACTTATTTATTTGTTCACAATTTCAGAGTGAATAAATTTATATACTGTATTCTACAGAGTTACTGTTAATTGATTATCACAATATAAACAATATTTTTACACAAAAGCACAGTATTGCAATTTTATGTGTACCAAAAATTTAATTCTTTTGTGCAAAGCAGTGGCACAATTTTATATGTGTCACCCTGTACACAAAATTATTATTAATTAGACAACAGCACAATACACAATTATTCTTACAAAAGCAGAGTGGCGCAATTTTATATGCGTCACTATGCTTACAAGCCTTTTACGTATATAAATTAGCAGAGTGGCGCAATTTTATATGTGACACTCTGTAAACAATTAACTTTTTTTTAAAGCAGCAGAGTGGCGCAATTTTATAACGTCTCCCTTGTCAAGATATTATAAACATCGGGAACCAGTTCAATTGTTGGCTGTTAATTAAACTAGCTGCCGTTGTTAGAAAAATTTACTTACCAACAAATTATAACAAAGTATATATCAGGAATTAGTCAAGGGTTACATAAATTTATTCACTCTCTGGGTATTAGCGAAAACATCTCTTTATTCTTATATTTTAACTAAGTATAATAATAATGGCTTTAATGGTCATCCTTTAATTTCTTACTAACTTTACTTTTTGTAAAAGAAAGATTCTAATAATTGCTGCATTAAATATTCTTTAAATTAATATTCTTTACTCTTTTTATCTCAAACATTTCAGCTATGTATTATTTCAAGTACCACGGATCCGGGTCTCAACTTTGCAATATTCTAATATATCACAACTTCGTCCAAACTATTTGAAGAATAGTCCGGTGTAAATTTTCAGAATTACTTTACCTCTAAACATCGTAATGTTATTACTATATCATTACAGAGATTACAAATATTTATATGTTAATATTTAAGTTATCTAAAAGTCTTTACAATAAAATTTACTGTTCTTTTGTTTCGTTTTGTTTAAAAACAAGTTATGCACAAATGTTATGATTTAATATCACCTGAATAGAACGTGAGTTTGCTGTGGGCATCCGTGATGGTCTTCTTCAGTAGTCCTCTTGGTTGTGATATGATGTTCCTCTTGATTGTCCATTTGGTTTATTGTTTCCGAATAGTAGTCTAGGTCATGACGATTGGCTTCTGCTACTAGAAGTTCATACTGTTGTTGTTGTAACTTTCTTCTTCTGGCGTCGGTTGTTCACATTTTACTTATTAATTGTTCTTATTTTAGCAGCACTAAAAGATGGTAAGGAACATATCTTACCACTTACGGTTTGTTAAGAGATGTGTCGGCTAAGTTTTGCCTTTTTTTACATATTTACTAATATTTGCTTCACTCACTACATTACTAAGTGTTTAGTTATTTTCCAACGCTAGATTGAGTCAAATCAAAATAACAACTGACGAGTGTTTGTATAGTAGTTCAGCGGTATACATCTAAATTTAACTGGACAACACATTTTTGACATCCTTACATGTCGAAGTTTCTCCGGCGAAAGGGTTTGTTTAGCGGCAAGAAGTCTGTAAGCTGGCGCGGTTTACGCGCTGAGAAAGTAGTTCGTTCGTTTAGTAGTATTAATTAATCATTAATTAACTAGTAATAATTTATACTACCTATCGTTATGTGTTAGGTATAATTCTTTATTATTAATACGTCTTTTATTTAATCAAAAGAATTATTATTTTTTTTGCTTAATAACATCGTACTTTGCGTGTTCGTACTGGATAATTTGCACGTTGGTACAGGAATCTACGTACAGATAAGGGGTGGATAATACTCTTACTTGTTATAAGAACCAAAAATTTAATTTGTGCTATTTAAACAAAAATTTTGGTTTAAATCGTCACATCCTCCTGCACTTAACGATGAGGACGGGCCGATGGGGTAATAAAATGAAAATCTACAGTGATATCTTTGTCTTTCGTGAAGTTCCCTTTCTCTCGTTTCTTAACTACTACCTTAATATTATTTACACATAAATAAATATTCTTTATTTATCTATTTATTACTCTTAGTTTCCGTAACTTCACAACATCGTGGCCCGACTGATTACATTTGCATACTCTAACTATATTAGTTAGCTTTCTGCACTTTCTTTAACCCTTGTAAAGAACCCTTTCAGTTCGGCGCCGTTGTGACTGTGTTACGTATTTATCCCTATATCCCTTAATTCTACTACAGTAATCTAAAGTTGATCCCATACTCAACCTTAGATTCTTTCTTAATACTAATACCTTATTCTACTGAGACAAGCGGAATTTCACGAAGGGGTACATTTATTTACTTTTAAACAATCAGCTGTTACAATGCAAGAGGGGTAAAACACTTTACACTAGACGCATTGTATTATACACTGGGGTGGTGTTTATTGTTTAGCGATGCTGCCATTTATAATAATAGGGGATGGCTTACTACAATATTTCCTGCACGAACGAGTTTGTCTCTTACTGGCAAGCTGGGGGAATTATTTTGAACAGGCCACGACCGGGCGTTTACACGATTCAAATGTACATTTATTATTATTATTATTATTCTTAGTTTACTACTACACTTTTCACTTTTATTACACTTTTTTTCATTTAAGCTATTATTAAACCTTTTTTATTTAAAGTACTTATTATTTATTTTATTTCAAACACTTATAAAATTTGAATGCTTATAAACACACATATATATATCTAGTACTACACATATAATCTTATATTAATTAATTATTTTAAAATTATCTCAAATCAATTCAATTTTCTGTACTGCTAGATATTATCTGTCGAAACAAAGTGATAATATTATTTTATAGTGGAGAGTAATTTCACACGCGAAGAGTTCATTGCCTTTATAATAACACACAGGATCAGCTGTTTGGGGGAGTCTTATTGTTTGCGTAGGGGTGGTTTAACAAAGGAGGGTGGTTCGGACAATCTCAAACACGATTATTTCCTGTTCTGAACTGTCTGTTATGTCTGCGAGGGAAGGTTTGTATGGGATTCCCTATACGTACAAAGGGGAGGGTACATTTCTCGACACGTATTTAACATGAACCAGCCTGTCAATACCGACAGGTTAAAAATGGAATATTTTTACCAGCAAGGACTTATTTATTACGTTAATGTCCCAATACTAATATTATTATTTCTTAATTAAAACTTTACTTATTTATTTGTTCACAATTTCAGAGTGAATAAATTTATATACTGTATTCTACAGAGTTACTGTTAATTGATTATCACAATATAAACAATATTTTTACACAAAAGCACAGTATTGCAATTTTATGTGTACCAAAAATTTAATTCTTTTGTGCAAAGCAGTGGCACAATTTTATATGTGTCACCCTGTACACAAAATTATTATTAATTAGACAACAGCACAATACACAATTATTCTTACAAAAGCAGAGTGGCGCAATTTTATATGCGTCACTATGCTTACAAGCCTTTTACGTATATAAATTAGCAGAGTGGCGCAATTTTATATGTGACACTCTGTAAACAATTAACTTTTTTTTAAAGCAGCAGAGTGGCGCAATTTTATAACGTCTCCCTTGTCAAGATATTATAAACATCGGGAACCAGTTCAATTGTTGGCTGTTAATTAAACTAGCTGCCGTTGTTAGAAAAATTTACTTACCAACAAATTATAACAAAGTATATATCAGGAATTAGTCAAGGGTTACATAAATTTATTCACTCTCTGGGTATTAGCGAAAACATCTCTTTATTCTTATATTTTAACTAAGTATAATAATAATGGCTTTAATGGTCATCCTTTAATTTCTTACTAACTTTACTTTTTGTAAAAGAAAGATTCTAATAATTGCTGCATTAAATATTCTTTAAATTAATATTCTTTACTCTTTTTATCTCAAACATTTCAGCTATGTATTATTTCAAGTACCACGGATCCGGGTCTCAACTTTGCAATATTCTAATATATCACAACTTCGTCCAAACTATTTGAAGAATAGTCCGGTGTAAATTTTCAGAATTACTTTACCTCTAAACATCGTAATGTTATTACTATATCATTACAGAGATTACAAATATTTATATGTTAATATTTAAGTTATCTAAAAGTCTTTACAATAAAATTTACTGTTCTTTTGTTTCGTTTTGTTTAAAAACAAGTTATGCACAAATGTTATGATTTAATATCACCTGAATAGAACGTGAGTTTGCTGTGGGCATCCGTGATGGTCTTCTTCAGTAGTCCTCTTGGTTGTGATATGATGTTCCTCTTGATTGTCCATTTGGTTTATTGTTTCCGAATAGTAGTCTAGGTCATGACGATTGGCTTCTGCTACTAGAAGTTCATACTGTTGTTGTTGTAACTTTCTTCTTCTGGCGTCGGTTGTTCACATTTTACTTATTAATTGTTCTTATTTTAGCAGCACTAAAAGATGGTAAGGAACATATCTTACCACTTACGGTTTGTTAAGAGATGTGTCGGCTAAGTTTTGCCTTTTTTTACATATTTACTAATATTTGCTTCACTCACTACATTACTAAGTGTTTAGTTATTTTCCAACGCTAGATTGAGTCAAATCAAAATAACAACTGACGAGTGTTTGTATAGTAGTTCAGCGGTATACATCTAAATTTAACTGGACAACACATTTTTGACATCCTTACATGTCGAAGTTTCTCCGGCGAAAGGGTTTGTTTAGCGGCAAGAAGTCTGTAAGCTGGCGCGGTTTACGCGCTGAGAAAGTAGTTCGTTCGTTTAGTAGTATTAATTAATCATTAATTAACTAGTAATAATTTATACTACCTATCGTTATGTGTTAGGTATAATTCTTTATTATTAATACGTCTTTTATTTAATCAAAAGAATTATTATTTTTTTTGCTTAATAACATCGTACTTTGCGTGTTCGTACTGGATAATTTGCACGTTGGTACAGGAATCTACGTACAGATAAGGGGTGGATAATACTCTTACTTGTTATAAGAACCAAAAATTTAATTTGTGCTATTTAAACAAAAATTTTGGTTTAAATCGTCACATCCTCCTGCACTTAACGATGAGGACGGGCCGATGGGGTAATAAAATGAAAATCTACAGTGATATCTTTGTCTTTCGTGAAGTTCCCTTTCTCTCGTTTCTTAACTACTACCTTAATATTATTTACACATAAATAAATATTCTTTATTTATCTATTTATTACTCTTAGTTTCCGTAACTTCACAACATCGTGGCCCGACTGATTACATTTGCATACTCTAACTATATTAGTTAGCTTTCTGCACTTTCTTTAACCCTTGTAAAGAACCCTTTCAGTTCGGCGCCGTTGTGACTGTGTTACGTATTTATCCCTATATCCCTTAATTCTACTACAGTAATCTAAAGTTGATCCCATACTCAACCTTAGATTCTTTCTTAATACTAATACCTTATTCTACTGAGACAAGCGGAATTTCACGAAGGGGTACATTTATTTACTTTTAAACAATCAGCTGTTACAATGCAAGAGGGGTAAAACACTTTACACTAGACGCATTGTATTATACACTGGGGTGGTGTTTATTGTTTAGCGATGCTGCCATTTATAATAATAGGGGATGGCTTACTACAATATTTCCTGCACGAACGAGTTTGTCTCTTACTGGCAAGCTGGGGGAATTATTTTGAACAGGCCACGACCGGGCGTTTACACGATTCAAATGTACATTTATTATTATTATTATTATTCTTAGTTTACTACTACACTTTTCACTTTTATTACACTTTTTTTCATTTAAGCTATTATTAAACCTTTTTTATTTAAAGTACTTATTATTTATTTTATTTCAAACACTTATAAAATTTGAATGCTTATAAACACACATATATATATCTAGTACTACACATAGAATCTTATATTAATTAATTATATTAAAATTATCTCAAATCAATTCAATTTTCTGTACTGCTAGATATTATCTGTCGAAACAAAGTGATAATATTATTTTATAGTGGAGAGAAATTTCACACGCGAAGAGTTCATTGCCTTTATAATAACACACAGGATCAGCTGTTTGGGGGAGTCTTATTGTTTGCGTAGGGGTGGTTTAACAAAGGAGGGTGGTTCGGACAATCTCAAACACGATTATTTCCTGTTCTGAACTGTCTGTTATGTCTGCGAGGGAAGGTTTGTATGGGATTCCCTATACGTACAAAGGGGAGGGTACATTTCTCGACACGTATTTAACATGAACCAGCCTGTCAATACCGACAGGTTAAAAATGGAATATTTTTACCAGCAAGGACTTATTTATTACGTTAATGTCCCATACTAATATTATTATTTCTTAATTAAAACTTTACTTATTTATTTGTTCACAATTTCAGAGTGAATAAATTTATATACTGTATTCTACAGAGTTACTGTTAATTGATTATCACAATATAAACAATATTTTTACACAAAAGCACAGTATTGAAATTTTATGTGTACCAACAATTCAATTCTTTTGTGCAAAGCAGTGGCACAATTTTATATGTGTCACCCTGTACACAAAATTATTATTAATTAGACAACAGCACAATACACAATTATTCTTACAAAAGCAGAGTGGCGCAATTTTATATGCGTCACTATGCTTACAAGCCTTTTACGTATATAAATTAGCAGAGTGGCGCAATTTTATATGTGACACTCTGTAAACAATTAACTTTTTTTTTAAAGCAGCGGAGTGGCGCAATTTTATAACGTCGCCCTTGTCAAGACATTATAAATATCGGGAACCAGTTCAATTGTTGGCTGTTAATTAAACTAGCTGCCGTTGTTAGTAAAATTTACTTACCAACAAATTATAACAAAGTATATATCAGGAATTAGTCAAGGGTTACATAAATTTATTCACTCTCTGGGTATTAGCGAAAACATCTCTTTATTCTTATATTTTAACTAAGTATAATAATAATGGCTTTAATGGTCATCCTTTAATTTCTTACTAACTTTACTTTTTGTAAAAGAAAGATTCTAATAATTGCTGCATTAAATATTCTTTAAATTAATATTCTTTACTCTTTTTATCTCAAACATTTCAGCTATGTATTATTTCAAGTACCACGGATCCGGGTCTCAACTTTGCAATATTCTAATATATCACAACTTCGTCCAAACTATTTGTAGAATAGTCCGGTGTAAATTTTCAGAATTACTTTACCTCTAAACATCGTAATGTTATTACTATATCATTACAGAGATTACAAATATTTATATGTTAATATTTAAGTTATCTAAAAGTCTTTACAATAAAATTTACTGTTCTTTTGTTTCGTTTTGTTTAAAAACAAGTTATGCACAAATGTTATGATTTAATATCACCTGAATAGAACGTGAGTTTGCTGTGGGCATCCGTGATGGTCTTCTTCAGTAGTCCTCTTGGGTGTGATATGATGTTCCTCTTGATGGTCCATTTGGTTTATTGTTTCCGAATAGTAGTCTAGGTCATGACGATTGGCTTCTGCTACTAGAAGTTCATACTGTTGTTGTTGTAAATTTCTTCTTCTGGAGTCGGTTGTTCACATTTTGCTTATTAATTGTTCTTATTTTAGCAGCACTAAAAGATGGTAAGGAACATATCTTACCACTTACGGTTTGTTAAGAGATGTGTCAGCTAAGTTTTGCCTTTTTTTACATATTTACTAATATTTGCTTCACTCACTACATTACTAAGTGTTTAGTTATTTTCCAACGCTAGATTGAGTCAAATCAAAATAACAACTGACGAGTGTTTGTATAGTAGTTCAGCGGTATACATCTAAATTTAACTGGACAACACATTTTTGACATCCTTACATGTCGAAGTTTCTCCGGCGAAAGGGTTTGTTTAGCGGCAAGAAGTCTGTAAGCTGGCGCGGTTTACGCGCTGAGAAAGTAGTTCGTTCGTTTAGTAGTATTAATTAATCATTAATTAACTAGTAATAATTTATACTACCTATCGTTATGTGTTAGGTATAATTCTTTATTATTAATACGTCTTTTATTTAATCAAAAGAATTATTATTTTTTTTGCTTAATAACATCGTACTTTGCGTGTTCGTACTGGATAATTTGCACGTTGGTACAGGAATCTACGTACAGATAAGGGGTGGATAATACTCTTACTTGTTATAAGAACCAAAAATTTAATTTGTGCTATTTAAACAAAAATTTTGGTTTAAATCGTCACATCCTCCTGCACTTAACGATGAGGACGGGCCGATGGGGTAATAAAATGAAAATCTACAGTGATATCTTTGTCTTTCGTGAAGTTCCCTTTCTCTCGTTTCTTAACTACTACCTTAATATTATTTACACATAAATAAATATTCTTTATTTATCTATTTATTACTCTTAGTTTCCGTAACTTCACAACATCGTGGCCCGACTGATTACATTTGCATACTCTAACTATATTAGTTAGTTTTCTGCACTTTCTTTAACCCTTGTAAAGAACCCTTTCAGTTCGGCGCCGTTGTGACTGTGTTACGTATTTATCCCTATATCCCTTAATTCTACTACAGTAATCTAAAGTTGATCCCATACTCAACCTTAGATTCTTTCTTAATACTAATATCTTATTCTACTGAGACAAGCGGAATTTCACGAAGGGGTACATTTATTTACTTTTAAACAATCAGCTGTTACAATGCAAGAGGGGTAAAACACTTTACACTAGACGCATTGTATTATACACTGGGGTGGTGTTTATTGTTTAGCGATGCTGCCATTTATAATAATAGGGGATGGCTTACTACAATATTTCCTGCACGAACGAGTTTGGCTCTTACTGGCAAGCTGGGGGAATTATTTTGAACAGGCCACGACCGGGCGTTTACACGATTCAAATGTACATTTATTATTATTATTATTATTCTTAGTTTACTACTACACTTTTCACTTTTATTACACTTTTTTTCATTTAAGCTATTATTAAACCTTTTTTATTTAAAGTACTTATTATTTATTTTATTTCAAACACTTATAAAATTTGAATGCTTATAAACACACATATATATATCTAGTACTACACATATAATCTTATATTAATTAATTATATTAAAATTATCTCAAATCAATTCAATTTTCTGTACTGCTAGATATTATCTGTCGAAACAAAGTGATAATATTATTTTATAGTGGAGAGTAATTTCACACGCGAAGAGTTCATTGCCTTTATAATAACACACAGGATCAGCTGTTTGGGGGAGTCTTATTGTTTGCGTAGGGGTGGTTTAACAAAGGAGGGTGGTTCGGACAATCTCAAACACGATTATTTCCTGTTCTGAACTGTCTGTTATGTCTGCGAGGGAAGGTTTGTATGGGATTCCCTATACGTACAAAGGGGAGGGTACATTTCTCGACACGTATTTAACATGAACCAGCCTGTCAATACCGACAGGTTAAAAATGGAATATTTTTACCAGCAAGGACTTATTTATTACGTTAATGTCCCAATACTAATATTATTATTTCTTAATTAAAACTTTACTTATTTATTTGTTCACAATTTCAGAGTGAATAAATTTATATACTGTATTCTACAGAGTTACTGTTAATTGATTATCACAATATAAACAATATTTTTACACAAAAGCACAGTATTGCAATTTTATGTGTACCAAAAATTTAATTCTTTTGTGCAAAGCAGTGGCACAATTTTATATGTGTCACCCTGTACACAAAATTATTATTAATTAGACAACAGCACAATACACAATTATTCTTACAAAAGCAGAGTGGCGCAATTTTATATGCGTCACTATGCTTACAAGCCTTTTACGTATATAAATTAGCAGAGTGGCGCAATTTTATATGTGACACTCTGTAAACAATTAACTTTTTTTTAAAGCAGCAGAGTGGCGCAATTTTATAACGTCTCCCTTGTCAAGATATTATAAACATCGGGAACCAGTTCAATTGTTGGCTGTTAATTAAACTAGCTGCCGTTGTTAGAAAAATTTACTTACCAACAAATTATAACAAAGTATATATCAGGAATTAGTCAAGGGTTACATAAATTTATTCACTCTCTGGGTATTAGCGAAAACATCTCTTTATTCTTATATTTTAACTAAGTATAATAATAATGGCTTTAATGGTCATCCTTTAATTTCTTACTAACTTTACTTTTTGTAAAAGAAAGATTCTAATAATTGCTGCATTAAATATTCTTTAAATTAATATTCTTTACTCTTTTTATCTCAAACATTTCAGCTATGTATTATTTCAAGTACCACGGATCCGGGTCTCAACTTTGCAATATTCTAATATATCACAACTTCGTCCAAACTATTTGAAGAATAGTCCGGTGTAAATTTTCAGAATTACTTTACCTCTAAACATCGTAATGTTATTACTATATCATTACAGAGATTACAAATATTTATATGTTAATATTTAAGTTATCTAAAAGTCTTTACAATAAAATTTACTGTTCTTTTGTTTCGTTTTGTTTAAAAACAAGTTATGCACAAATGTTATGATTTAATATCACCTGAATAGAACGTGAGTTTGCTGTGGGCATCCGTGATGGTCTTCTTCAGTAGTCCTCTTGGTTGTGATATGATGTTCCTCTTGATTGTCCATTTGGTTTATTGTTTCCGAATAGTAGTCTAGGTCATGACGATTGGCTTCTGCTACTAGAAGTTCATACTGTTGTTGTTGTAACTTTCTTCTTCTGGCGTCGGTTGTTCACATTTTACTTATTAATTGTTCTTATTTTAGCAGCACTAAAAGATGGTAAGGAACATATCTTACCACTTACGGTTTGTTAAGAGATGTGTCGGCTAAGTTTTGCCTTTTTTTACATATTTACTAATATTTGCTTCACTCACTACATTACTAAGTGTTTAGTTATTTTCCAACGCTAGATTGAGTCAAATCAAAATAACAACTGACGAGTGTTTGTATAGTAGTTCAGCGGTATACATCTAAATTTAACTGGACAACACATTTTTGACATCCTTACATGTCGAAGTTTCTCCGGCGAAAGGGTTTGTTTAGCGGCAAGAAGTCTGTAAGCTGGCGCGGTTTACGCGCTGAGAAAGTAGTTCGTTCGTTTAGTAGTATTAATTAATCATTAATTAACTAGTAATAATTTATACTACCTATCGTTATGTGTTAGGTATAATTCTTTATTATTAATACGTCTTTTATTTAATCAAAAGAATTATTATTTTTTTTGCTTAATAACATCGTACTTTGCGTGTTCGTACTGGATAATTTGCACGTTGGTACAGGAATCTACGTACAGATAAGGGGTGGATAATACTCTTACTTGTTATAAGAACCAAAAATTTAATTTGTGCTATTTAAACAAAAATTTTGGTTTAAATCGTCACATCCTCCTGCACTTAACGATGAGGACGGGCCGATGGGGTAATAAAATGAAAATCTACAGTGATATCTTTGTCTTTCGTGAAGTTCCCTTTCTCTCGTTTCTTAACTACTACCTTAATATTATTTACACATAAATAAATATTCTTTATTTATCTATTTATTACTCTTAGTTTCCGTAACTTCACAACATCGTGGCCCGACTGATTACATTTGCATACTCTAACTATATTAGTTAGTTTTCTGCACTTTCTTTAACCCTTGTAAAGAACCCTTTCAGTTCGGCGCCGTTGTGACTGTGTTACGTATTTATCCCTATATCCCTTAATTCTACTACAGTAATCTAAAGTTGATCCCATACTCAACCTTAGATTCTTTCTTAATACTAATATCTTATTCTACTGAGACAAGCGGAATTTCACGAAGGGGTACATTTATTTACTTTTAAACAATCAGCTGTTACAATGCAAGAGGGGTAAAACACTTTACACTAGACGCATTGTATTATACACTGGGGTGGTGTTTATTGTTTAGCGATGCTGCCATTTATAATAATAGGGGATGGCTTACTACAATATTTCCTGCACGAACGAGTTTGTCTCTTACTGGCAAGCTGGGGGAATTATTTTGAACAGGCCACGACCGGGCGTTTACACGATTCAAATGTACATTTATTATTATTATTATTATTCTTAGTTTACTACTACACTTTTCACTTTTATTACACTTTTTTTCATTTAAGCTATTATTAAACCTTTTTTATTTAAAGTACTTATTATTTATTTTATTTCAAACACTTATAAAATTTGAATGCTTATAAACACACATATATATATCTAGTACTACACATATAATCTTATATTAATTAATTATATTAAAATTATCTCAAATCAATTCAATTTTCTGTACTGCTAGATATTATCTGTCGAAACAAAGTGATAATATTATTTTATAGTGGAGAGTAATTTCACACGCGAAGAGTTCATTGCCTTTATAATAACACACAGGATCAGCTGTTTGGGGGAGTCTTATTGTTTGCGTAGGGGTGGTTTAACAAAGGAGGGTGGTTCGGACAATCTCAAACACGATTATTTCCTGTTCTGAACTGTCTGTTATGTCTGCGAGGGAAGGTTTGTATGGGATTCCCTATACGTACAAAGGGGAGGGTACATTTCTCGACACGTATTTAACATGAACCAGCCTGTCAATACCGACAGGTTAAAAATGGAATATTTTTACCAGCAAGGACTTATTTATTACGTTAATGTCCCAATACTAATATTATTATTTCTTAATTAAAACTTTACTTATTTATTTGTTCACAATTTCAGAGTGAATAAATTTATATACTGTATTCTACAGAGTTACTGTTAAATGATTATCACAATATAAACAATATTTTTACACAAAAGCACAGTATTGCAATTTTATGTGTACCAAAAATTTAATTCTTTTGTGCAAAGCAGTGGCACAATTTTATATGTGTCACCCTGTACACAAAATTATTATTAATTAGACAACAGCACAATACACAATTATTCTTACAAAAGCAGAGTGGCGCAATTTTATATGCGTCACTATGCTTACAAGCCTTTTACGTATATAAATTAGCAGAGTGGCGCAATTTTATATGTGACACTCTGTAAACAATTAACTTTTTTTTAAAGCAGCAGAGTGGCGCAATTTTATAACGTCTCCCTTGTCAAGATATTATAAACATCGGGAACCAGTTCAATTGTTGGCTGTTAATTAAACTAGCTGCCGTTGTTAGAAAAATTTACTTACCAACAAATTATAACAAAGTATATATCAGGAATTAGTCAAGGGTTACATAAATTTATTCACTCTCTGGGTATTAGCGAAAACATCTCTTTATTCTTATATTTTAACTAAGTATAATAATAATGGCTTTAATGGTCATCCTTTAATTTCTTACTAACTTTACTTTTTGTAAAAGAAAGATTCTAATAATTGCTGCATTAAATATTCTTTAAATTAATATTCTTTACTCTTTTTATCTCAAACATTTCAGCTATGTATTATTTCAAGTACCACGGATCCGGGTCTCAACTTTGCAATATTCTAATATATCACAACTTCGTCCAAACTATTTGAAGAATAGTCCGGTGTAAATTTTCAGAATTACTTTACCTCTAAACATCGTAATGTTATTACTATATCATTACAGAGATTACAAATATTTATATGTTAATATTTAAGTTATCTAAAAGTCTTTACAATAAAATTTACTGTTCTTTTGTTTCGTTTTGTTTAAAAACAAGTTATGCACAAATGTTATGATTTAATATCACCTGAATAGAACGTGAGTTTGCTGTGGGCATCCGTGATGGTCTTCTTCAGTAGTCCTCTTGGTTGTGATATGATGTTCCTCTTGATTGTCCATTTGGTTTATTGTTTCCGAATAGTAGTCTAGGTCATGACGATTGGCTTCTGCTACTAGAAGTTCATACTGTTGTTGTTGTAACTTTCTTCTTCTGGCGTCGGTTGTTCACATTTTACTTATTAATTGTTCTTATTTTAGCAGCACTAAAAGATGGTAAGGAACATATCTTACCACTTACGGTTTGTTAAGAGATGTGTCGGCTAAGTTTTGCCTTTTTTTACATATTTACTAATATTTGCTTCACTCACTACATTACTAAGTGTTTAGTTATTTTCCAACGCTAGATTGAGTCAAATCAAAATAACAACTGACGAGTGTTTGTATAGTAGTTCAGCGGTATACATCTAAATTTAACTGGACAACACATTTTTGACATCCTTACATGTCGAAGTTTCTCCGGCGAAAGGGTTTGTTTAGCGGCAAGAAGTCTGTAAGCTGGCGCGGTTTACGCGCTGAGAAAGTAGTTCGTTCGTTTAGTAGTATTAATTAATCATTAATTAACTAGTAATAATTTATACTACCTATCGTTATGTGTTAGGTATAATTCTTTATTATTAATACGTCTTTTATTTAATCAAAAGAATTATTATTTTTTTTGCTTAATAACATCGTACTTTGCGTGTTCGTACTGGATAATTTGCACGTTGGTACAGGAATCTACGTACAGATAAGGGGTGGATAATACTCTTACTTGTTATAAGAACCAAAAATTTAATTTGTGCTATTTAAACAAAAATTTTGGTTTAAATCGTCACATCCTCCTGCACTTAACGATGAGGACGGGCCGATGGGGTAATAAAATGAAAATCTACAGTGATATCTTTGTCTTTCGTGAAGTTCCCTTTCTCTCGTTTCTTAACTACTACCTTAATATTATTTACACATAAATAAATATTCTTTATTTATCTATTTATTACTCTTAGTTTCCGTAACTTCACAACATCGTGGCCCGACTGATTACATTTGCATACTCTAACTATATTAGTTAGTTTTCTGCACTTTCTTTAACCCTTGTAAAGAACCCTTTCAGTTCGGCGCCGTTGTGACTGTGTTACGTATTTATCCCTATATCCCTTAATTCTACTACAGTAATCTAAAGTTGATCCCATACTCAACCTTAGATTCTTTCTTAATACTAATATCTTATTCTACTGAGACAAGCGGAATTTCACGAAGGGGTACATTTATTTACTTTTAAACAATCAGCTGTTACAATGCAAGAGGGGTAAAACACTTTACACTAGACGCATTGTATTATACACTGGGGTGGTGTTTATTGTTTAGCGATGCTGCCATTTATAATAATAGGGGATGGCTTACTACAATATTTCCTGCACGAACGAGTTTGTCTCTTACTGGCAAGCTGGGGGAATTATTTTGAACAGGCCACGACCGGGCGTTTACACGATTCAAATGTACATTTATTATTATTATTATTATTCTTAGTTTACTACTACACTTTTCACTTTTATTACACTTTTTTTCATTTAAGCTATTATTAAACCTTTTTTATTTAAAGTACTTATTATTTATTTTATTTCAAACACTTATAAAATTTGAATGCTTATAAACACACATATATATATCTAGTACTACACATATAATCTTATATTAATTAATTATATTAAAATTATCTCAAATCAATTCAATTTTCTGTACTGCTAGATATTATCTGTCGAAACAAAGTGATAATATTATTTTATAGTGGAGAGTAATTTCACACGCGAAGAGTTCATTGCCTTTATAATAACACACAGGATCAGCTGTTTGGGGGAGTCTTATTGTTTGCGTAGGGGTGGTTTAACAAAGGAGGGTGGTTCGGACAATCTCAAACACGATTATTTCCTGTTCTGAACTGTCTGTTATGTCTGCGAGGGAAGGTTTGTATGGGATTCCCTATACGTACAAAGGGGAGGGTACATTTCTCGACACGTATTTAACATGAACCAGCCTGTCAATACCGACAGGTTAAAAATGGAATATTTTTACCAGCAAGGACTTATTTATTACGTTAATGTCCCAATACTAATATTATTATTTCTTAATTAAAACTTTACTTATTTATTTGTTCACAATTTCAGAGTGAATAAATTTATATACTGTATTCTACAGAGTTACTGTTAAATGATTATCACAATATAAACAATATTTTTACACAAAAGCACAGTATTGCAATTTTATGTGTACCAAAAATTTAATTCTTTTGTGCAAAGCAGTGGCACAATTTTATATGTGTCACCCTGTACACAAAATTATTATTAATTAGACAACAGCACAATACACAATTATTCTTACAAAAGCAGAGTGGCGCAATTTTATATGCGTCACTATGCTTACAAGCCTTTTACGTATATAAATTAGCAGAGTGGCGCAATTTTATATGTGACACTCTGTAAACAATTAACTTTTTTTTAAAGCAGCAGAGTGGCGCAATTTTATAACGTCTCCCTTGTCAAGATATTATAAACATCGGGAACCAG
Organism: Magicicada septendecula; assembly: GCA_034769895.1. Classification (NCBI taxonomy): domain Eukaryota; kingdom Metazoa; phylum Arthropoda; class Insecta; order Hemiptera; family Cicadidae; genus Magicicada; species Magicicada septendecula. Next base: position 779,922,504 of record CM068367.1, read on the forward strand.
TTCAATTGTTGGCTGTTAATTAAACTAGCTGCCGTTGTTAGAAAAATTTACTTACCAACAAATTATAACAAAGTATATATCAGGAATTAGTCAAGGGTTACATAAATTTATTCACTCTCTGGGTATTAGCGAAAACATCTCTTTATTCTTATATTTTAACTAAGTATAATAATAATGGCTTTAATGGTCATCCTTTAATTTCTTACTAACTTTACTTTTTGTAAAAGAAAGATTCTAATAATTGCTGCATTAAATATTCTTTAAATTAATATTCTTTACTCTTTTTATCTCAAACATTTCAGCTATGTATTATTTCAAGTACCACGGATCCGGGTCTCAACTTTGCAATATTCTAATATATCACAACTTCGTCCAAACTATTTGAAGAATAGTCCGGTGTAAATTTTCAGAATTACTTTACCTCTAAACATCGTAATGTTATTACTATATCATTACAGAGATTACAAATATTTATATGTTAATATTTAAGTTATCTAAAAGTCTTTACAATAAAATTTACTGTTCTTTTGTTTCGTTTTGTTTAAAAACAAGTTATGCACAAATGTTATGATTTAATATCACCTGAATAGAACGTGAGTTTGCTGTGGGCATCCGTGATGGTCTTCTTCAGTAGTCCTCTTGGTTGTGATATGATGTTCCTCTTGATTGTCCATTTGGTTTATTGTTTCCGAATAGTAGTCTAGGTCATGACGATTGGCTTCTGCTACTAGAAGTTCATACTGTTGTTGTTGTAACTTTCTTCTTCTGGCGTCGGTTGTTCACATTTTACTTATTAATTGTTCTTATTTTAGCAGCACTAAAAGATGGTAAGGAACATATCTTACCACTTACGGTTTGTTAAGAGATGTGTCGGCTAAGTTTTGCCTTTTTTTACATATTTACTAATATTTGCTTCACTCACTACATTACTAAGTGTTTAGTTATTTTCCAACGCTAGATTGAGTCAAATCAAAATAACAACTGACGAGTGTTTGTATAGTAGTTCAGCGGTATACATCTAAATTTAACTGGACAACACATTTTTGACATCCTTACATGTCGAAGTTTCTCCGGCGAAAGGGTTTGTTTAGCGGCAAGAAGTCTGTAAGCTGGCGCGGTTTACGCGCTGAGAAAGTAGTTCGTTCGTTTAGTAGTATTAATTAATCATTAATTAACTAGTAATAATTTATACTACCTATCGTTATGTGTTAGGTATAATTCTTTATTATTAATACGTCTTTTATTTAATCAAAAGAATTATTATTTTTTTTGCTTAATAACATCGTACTTTGCGTGTTCGTACTGGATAATTTGCACGTTGGTACAGGAATCTACGTACAGATAAGGGGTGGATAATACTCTTACTTGTTATAAGAACCAAAAATTTAATTTGTGCTATTTAAACAAAAATTTTGGTTTAAATCGTCACATCCTCCTGCACTTAACGATGAGGACGGGCCGATGGGGTAATAAAATGAAAATCTACAGTGATATCTTTGTCTTTCGTGAAGTTCCCTTTCTCTCGTTTCTTAACTACTACCTTAATATTATTTACACATAAATAAATATTCTTTATTTATCTATTTATTACTCTTAGTTTCCGTAACTTCACAACATCGTGGCCCGACTGATTACATTTGCATACTCTAACTATATTAGTTAGCTTTCTGCACTTTCTTTAACCCTTGTAAAGAACCCTTTCAGTTCGGCGCCGTTGTGACTGTGTTACGTATTTATCCCTATATCCCTTAATTCTACTACAGTAATCTAAAGTTGATCCCATACTCAACCTTAGATTCTTTCTTAATACTAATACCTTATTCTACTGAGACAAGCGGAATTTCACGAAGGGGTACATTTATTTACTTTTAAACAATCAGCTGTTACAATGCAAGAGGGGTAAAACACTTTACACTAGACGCATTGTATTATACACTGGGGTGGTGTTTATTGTTTAGCGATGCTGCCATTTATAATAATAGGGGATGGCTTACTACAATATTTCCTGCACGAACGAGTTTGTCTCTTACTGGCAAGCTGGGGGAATTATTTTGAACAGGCCACGACCGGGCGTTTACACGATTCAAATGTACATTTATTATTATTATTATTATTCTTAGTTTACTACTACACTTTTCACTTTTATTACACTTTTTTTCATTTAAGCTATTATTAAACCTTTTTTATTTAAAGTACTTATTATTTATTTTATTTCAAACACTTATAAAATTTGAATGCTTATAAACACACATATATATATCTAGTACTACACATAGAATCTTATATTAATTAATTATATTAAAATTATCTCAAATCAATTCAATTTTCTGTACTGCTAGATATTATCTGTCGAAACAAAGTGATAATATTATTTTATAGTGGAGAGAAATTTCACACGCGAAGAGTTCATTGCCTTTATAATAACACACAGGATCAGCTGTTTGGGGGAGTCTTATTGTTTGCGTAGGGGTGGTTTAACAAAGGAGGGTGGTTCGGACAATCTCAAACACGATTATTTCCTGTTCTGAACTGTCTGTTATGTCTGCGAGGGAAGGTTTGTATGGGATTCCCTATACGTACAAAGGGGAGGGTACATTTCTCGACACGTATTTAACATGAACCAGCCTGTCAATACCGACAGGTTAAAAATGGAATATTTTTACCAGCAAGGACTTATTTATTACGTTAATGTCCCATACTAATATTATTATTTCTTAATTAAAACTTTACTTATTTATTTGTTCACAATTTCAGAGTGAATAAATTTATATACTGTATTCTACAGAGTTACTGTTAATTGATTATCACAATATAAACAATATTTTTACACAAAAGCACAGTATTGAAATTTTATGTGTACCAACAATTCAATTCTTTTGTGCAAAGCAGTGGCACAATTTTATATGTGTCACCCTGTACACAAAATTATTATTAATTAGACAACAGCACAATACACAATTATTCTTACAAAAGCAGAGTGGCGCAATTTTATATGCGTCACTATGCTTACAAGCCTTTTACGTATATAAATTAGCAGAGTGGCGCAATTTTATATGTGACACTCTGTAAACAATTAACTTTTTTTTTAAAGCAGCGGAGTGGCGCAATTTTATAACGTCGCCCTTGTCAAGACATTATAAATATCGGGAACCAGTTCAATTGTTGGCTGTTAATTAAACTAGCTGCCGTTGTTAGTAAAATTTACTTACCAACAAATTATAACAAAGTATATATCAGGAATTAGTCAAGGGTTACATAAATTTATTCACGCTCTGGGTATTAGCGAAAACATCTCTTTATTCTTATATTTTAACTAAGTATAATAATAATGGCTTTAATGGTCATCCTTTAATTTCTTACTAACTTTACTTTTTGTAAAAGAAAGATTCTAATAATTGCTGCATTAAATATTCTTTAAATTAATATTCTTTACTCTTTTTATCTCAAACATTTCAGCTATGTATTATTTCAAGTACCACGGATCCGGGTCTCAACTTTGCAATATTCTAATATATCACAACTTCGTCCAAACTATTTGTAGAATAGTCCGGTGTAAATTTTCAGAATTACTTTAACTCTAAACATCGTAATGTTATTACTATATCATTACAGAGATTACAAATATTTATATGTTAATATTTAAGTTATCTAAAAGTCTTTACAATAAAATTTACTGTTCTTTTGTTTCGTTTTGTTTAAAAACAAGTTATGCACAAATGTTATGATTTAATATCACCTGAATAGAACGTGAGTTTGCTGTGGGCATCCGTGATGGTCTTCTTCAGTAGTCCTCTTGGTTGTGATATGATGTTCCTCTTGATTGTCCATTTGGTTTATTGTTTCCGAATAGTAGTCTAGGTCATGACGATTGGCTTCTGCTACTAGAAGTTCATACTGTTGTTGTTGTAACTTTCTTCTTCTGGCGTCGGTTGTTCACATTTTACTTATTAATTGTTCTTATTTTAGCAGCACTAAAAGATGGTAAGGAACATATCTTACCACTTACGGTTTGTTAAGAGATGTGTCGGCTAAGTTTTGCCTTTTTTTACATATTTACTAATATTTGCTTCACTCACTACATTACTAAGTGTTTAGTTATTTTCCAACGCTAGATTGAGTCAAATCAAAATAACAACTGACGAGTGTTTGTATAGTAGTTCAGCGGTATACATCTAAATTTAACTGGACAACACATTTTTGACATCCTTACATGTCGAAGTTTCTCCGGCGAAAGGGTTTGTTTAGCGGCAAGAAGTCTGTAAGCTGGCGCGGTTTACGCGCTGAGAAAGTAGTTCGTTCGTTTAGTAGTATTAATTAATCATTAATTAACTAGTAATAATTTATACTACCTATCGTTATGTGTTAGGTATAATTCTTTATTATTAATACGTCTTTTATTTAATCAAAAGAATTATTATTTTTTTTGCTTAATAACATCGTACTTTGCGTGTTCGTACTGGATAATTTGCACGTTGGTACAGGAATCTACGTACAGATAAGGGGTGGATAATACTCTTACTTGTTATAAGAACCAAAAATTTAATTTGTGCTATTTAAACAAAAATTTTGGTTTAAATCGTCACATCCTCCTGCACTTAACGATGAGGACGGGCCGATGGGGTAATAAAATGAAAATCTACAGTGATATCTTTGTCTTTCGTGAAGTTCCCTTTCTCTCGTTTCTTAACTACTACCTTAATATTATTTACACATAAATAAATATTCTTTATTTATCTATTTATTACTCTTAGTTTCCGTAACTTCACAACATCGTGGCCCGACTGATTACATTTGCATACTCTAACTATATTAGTTAGCTTTCTGCACTTTCTTTAACCCTTGTAAAGAACCCTTTCAGTTCGGCGCCGTTGTGACTGTGTTACGTATTTATCCCTATATCCCTTAATTCTACTACAGTAATCTAAAGTTGATCCCATACTCAACCTTAGATTCTTTCTTAATACTAATATCTTATTCTACTGAGACAAGCGGAATTTCACGAAGGGGTACATTTATTTACTTTTAAACAATCAGCTGTTACAATCCAAGAGGGGTCAAACACTTTACACTAGACGCATTGTATTATACACTGGGGTGGTGTTTATTGTTTAGCGATGCTGCCATTTATAATAATAGGGGATGGCTTACTACAATATTTCCTGCACGAACGAGTTTGTCTCTTACTGGCAAGCTGGGGGAATTATTTTGAACAGGCCACGACCGGGCGTTTACACGATTCAAATGTACATTTATTATTATTATTATTATTCTTAGTTTACTACTACACTTTTCACTTTTATTACACTTTTTTTCATTTAAGCTATTATTAAACCTTTTTTATTTAAAGTACTTATTATTTATTTTATTTCAAACACTTATAAAATTTGAATGCTTATAAACACACATATATATATATCTAGTACTACACATATAATCTTATATTAATTAATTATATTAAAATTATCTCAAATCAATTCAATTTTCTGTACTGCTAGATATTATCTGTCGAAACAAAGTGATAATATTATTTTATAGTGGAGAGAAATTTCACACGCGAAGAGTTCATTGCCTTTATAATAACACACAGGATCAGCTGTTTGGGGGAGTCTTATTGTTTGCGTAGGGGTGGTTTAACAAAGGAGGGTGGTTCGGACAATCTCAAACACGATTATTTCCTGTTCTGAACTGTCTGTGATGTCTGCGAGGGATGGTTTGTATGGGATTCCCTATACGTACAAAGGGGAGGGTACATTTCTCGACACGTATTTAACATGAACCAGCCTGTCAATACCGACAGGTTAAAAATGGAATATTTTTACCAGCAAGGACTTGTTTATTACGTTAATGTCCCAATACTAATATTATTATTTCTCAATTAAAACTTTACTTATTTATTTGTTCACAATTTCAGAGTGAATAAATTTATATATTGTATTCTACAGAGTTACTGTTAATGGATTATCACAATATACGCAATATTTTTACACAAAAGCACAGTATTGCAATTTTATGTGTACCAACAATTCAATTCTTTTGTGCAAAGCAGTGACACAATTTTATATGTGTCACCCTGTACACAAAATATTATTAATTAGACAACAGCACAATACACAATTATTCTTACAAAAGCAGAGTGGCGCAATTTTATATGTGTCACTATGCTTACAAGCCTTTTACGTATATAAATTAGCAGAGTGGCGCAATTTTATATGTGACACTCTGTAAACAATTAACTTTTTTTTAAAGCAGCAGAGTGGCGCAATTTTATAACGTCTCCCTTGTCAAGATATTATAAACATCGGGAACCAGTTCAATTGTTGGCTGTTAATTAAACTAGCTGCCGTTGTTAGAAAAATTTACTTACCAACAAATTATAACAAAGTATATATCAGGAATTAGTCAAGGGTTACATAAATTTATTCACTCTCTGGGTATTAGCGAAAACATCTCTTTATTCTTATATTTTAACTAAGTATAATAATAATGGCTTTAATGGTCATCCTTTAATTTCTTACTAACTTTACTTTTTGTAAAAGAAAGATTCTAATAATTGCTGCATTAAATATTCTTTAAATTAATATTCTTTACTCTTTTTATCTCAAACATTTCAGCTATGTATTATTTAAAGTACCACGGATCCGGGTCTCAACTTTGCAATATTCTAATATATCACAACTTCGTCCAAACTATTTGAAGAATAGTCCGGTGTAAATTTTCAGAATTACTTTACCTCTAAACATCGTAATGTTATTACTATATCATTACAGAGATTACAAATATTTATATGTTAATATTTAAGTTATCTAAAAGTCTTTACAATAAAATTAACTGTTCTTTTGTTTCGTTTTGTTTAAAAACAAGTTATGCACAAATGTTATGATTTAATATCACCTGAATAGAACGTGAGTTTGCTGTGGGCATCCGTGATGGTCTTCTTCAGTAGTCCTCTTGGGTGTGATATGATGTTCCTCTTGATGGTCCATTTGGTTTATTGTTTCCGAATAGTAGTCTAGGTCATGACGATTGGCTTCTGCTACTAGAAGTTCATACTGTTGTTGTTGTAACTTTCTTCTTCTGGAGTCGGTTGTTCACATTTTGCTTATTAATTGTTCTTATTTTAGCAGCACTAAGAGATGGTAAGGAACATATCTTACCACTTACGGTTTGTTAAGAGATGTGTCGGCTAAGTTTTGCCTTTTTTTACATATTTACTAATATTTGGTTCACTCACTACATTACTAAGTGTTTAGTTATTTTCCAACGCTAGATTGAGTCAAATCAAAATAACAACTGACGAGTGTTTGTATAGTAGTTCAGCGGTATACATCTAAATTTAACTGGACAAAACATTTTTTACATCCTTACATGTCGAAGTTTCTCCGGCGAAAGGGTCTGTTTAGCGGCAAGAAGTCTGTAAGCTGGCGCGGTTTACGCGCTGAGAAAAGTAGTTCGTTCGTTTAGTAGTATTAATTAATCATTAATTAACTAGTAATAATTTATACTACCTATCGTTATGTGTTAGGTATAATTCTTTATTATTAATACGTCTTTTATTTAATCAAAAGAATTATTATTTTTTTTGCTTAATAACATCGTACTTTGCGTGTTCGTACTGGATAATTTGCACGTTGGTACAGGAATCTACGTACAGATAAGGGGTGGATAATACTCTTACTTGTTATAAGAACCAAAATTTTAATTTGTGCTATTTAAACAAAAATTTTTGTTTAAATCGTCACATCCTCCTGCACTTAACGATGAGGACGGGCCGATGGGGTAATAAAATGAAAACCTACAGTGATATCTTTGTCTTTCGTGAAGTTCCCTTTCTCTCGTTTCTTAACTACTACCTTAATATTATTTACACATAAATAAATATTCTTTATTTATCTATTTAGTACTCTTAGTTACCGTAACTTCACAACATCGTGGCCCGACTGATTACATTTGCATACTCTAACTATATTAGTTAGCTTTCTGCACTTTCTTTAACCCTTGTAAAGAACCCTTTCAGTCGGCGCCGTTGTGACTGTGTTACGTATTTATCCCTATATCCCTTAATTCTACTACAGTAATCTAAAGTTGATCCCATACTCAACCTTAGATTCTTTCTTAATACTAATATCTTATTCTACTGAGACAAGCGGAATTTCATGAAGGGGTACATTTATTTACTTTTAAACAATCAGCTGTTACAATGCAAGAGGGGTCAAACACTTTACACTAGACGCATTGTATTATATACTGGGGTGGTGTTTATTGTTTAGCGATGCTGCCATTTGTAATAATATTGGATGGCTTACTACAATATTTCCTGCACGAACGAGTTTTGTCTCCTACTGGCAAGCTGGGGGAATTATTTTGAACAGGCCACGACCGGGCGTTTACACGATTCAAATGTACATTTATTTTAATATTCATGTTTAATATGGTAACCACATCACTTGTACGAATTAATAAATTAATTACCTTAATTATCCGCCTTGTGATTTCCTATGCTTCGTCTATGACGCGTTTCGGAGCATATACTCCATCATCAAATATTAAAAGTTAAAAAAGTCACAACATTTTTTAACGATCTCGTATCAGCGACTGTTTTAACTTTTAATATCAGATGATGGAGTATATGCTCCGAAACGCGTCATAGACGAAGCATAGGAAATCACACGGCGGATAATTAAGGTAATTAATTTATTAATTAGTACATTAATTATTATTATTATTATTCTTAGTTTACTACTACACTTTTCACTTTTATTACACTTTTTTTTATTTAAGCTATTATTAAACCTTTTTTATATAAAGTACTTATTATTTATTTTATTTCAAACACTTATAAAATTTGAATTCCTATAAACACACATATATATATCTAGTACTACACATAAAATCTTATATTAATTAATTGTATTAAAATTATCTCAAATCAATTCAATTTTCTGTATTGCTAGATATTATCTGTCGAAACAAAGTGATAATATTATTTTATAGTGGAGAGAAATTTCACACGCGAAGAGTTCATTGCCTTTATAATAGCACACAGGATCAGCTGTTTGGGGGAGTCTTATTGTTTGCGTAGGGGTGGTTTAACAAAGGAGGGTGGTTCGGACAATCTCAAACACGATTATTTCCTGTTCTGAACTGTCTGTTATGTCTGCGAGGGAAGGTTTGTATGGGATTCCCTATACGTACAAAGGGGAGGGTACATTTCTCGACACGTATTTAACATGAACCAGCCTGTCAATACCGACAGGTTAAAAATGGAATATTTTACCAGCAAGGACTTGTTTATTACGTTAATGTCCCAATACTAATATTATTATTTCTTAATTAAAACTTTACTTATTTATTTGTTCAGAATTTCAGTGTGAATAAATTTATATACTGTATTCTACAGAGTTACTGTTAATTGATTATCACAATATACACAATATTTGTACACAAAAGCACAGTATTGCAATTTTATGTGTACCAACAATTCAATTCTTTTGTGCAAAGCAGTGACACAATTTTATATGTGTCACCCTGTACACAAAATTATTATTAATTAGACAACAGCACAATACACAATTATTCTTACAAAAGCAGAGTGGCGCAATTTTATATGCGTCACTATGCTTACAAGCCTTTTACGTATATAAATTAGCAGAGTGGCGCAATTTTATATGTGACACTCTGTAAACAATTAACTTTTTTTTTAAAGCAGCAGAGTGGCGCAATTTTATAACGTCTCCCTTGTCAAGACATTACAAACATCGGGAACCAGTTCAATTGTTGGCTGTTAATTAAACTAGCTGCCGTTGTTAGTAAACAATTTATAACAAAGTATATATCAGGAATTAGTCAAGGGTTACATAAATTCATTTACTCTCTGGGTATTAGCGAAAACATCTGTTGATTCTTATATTTTAACTAAGTATAATAATAATGGCTTTAATGGTCATCCTTTAATTTCTTACTAACTTTACTTTTTGTAAAAGAAAGATTCTAATAATTGCTGCATTAAATATTCTTTAAATTAATATTCTTTACTCTTTTTATCTCAAAAATTTCAGCTATGTATTATTTCAAGTACCACGGATCCGGGTCTCAACTTTGCAATATTCTAATATATCACAACTTCGTCCAAACTATTTGAAGAATAGTCCGGTGTAAATTTTCAGAATTACTTTACCTCTAAACAACGTAATGATATTACTATATCATTACAGAGATTACAAATATTTATATGTTAATATTTAAGTTATCTAAGAGTCTTTACAATAAAATTTACTGTTCTTTTGTTTCGTTTTGTTTAAAAACAAGTTATGCACAAATGTTATGATTTAATATCACCTGAATAGAACGTGAGTTTGCTGTGGGCATCCGTGATGGTCTTCTTCAGTAGTCCTCTTGGGTGTGATATGATTTTCCTCTTGATGGTCCATTTGGTTTATTGTTTCCGAATAGTAGTCTAGGTCATGACGATTGGCTTCTGCTACTAGAAGTTCATACTGTTGTTGTTGTAACTTTCTTCTTCTGGAGTCGGTTGTTCACATTTTACTTATTAATTGTTCTTATTTTAGCAGCACTAAAAGATGGTAAGGAACATATCTTACCACTTACGGTTTGTTGAGAGATGTGTCGGCTAAGTTTTGCCTTTTTTTACATATTTACTAATATTTGCTTCACTCACTACATTACTAAGTGTTTAGTTATTTTCCAACGCTAGAATAAGTCAAATCAAAATAACAACTGACGAGTGTTTGTATAGTAGTTCAGCGGTATACATCTAAATTTAACTGGACAACACATTTTTGACATCCTTACATGTCGAAGTTTCTCCGGCGAAAGGGTTTGTTTAGCGGCAAGAAGTCTGTAAGCTGGCGCGGTTTACGCGCTGAGAAAAGTAGTTGGTTCGTTTAGTAGTATTAATTAATCATTAATTAACTAGTAATAATTTATACTACCTATCGTTATGTGTTAGGTATAATTCTTTATTATTAATAAGTCTTTTATTTAATCAAAAGAATTATTATTTTTTTTGCTTAATATCATCGTACTTTGCGTGTTCGTACTGGATAATTTGCACGTTGGTACAGGAATCTACGTACAGATAAGGGGCGGAATTTCACGAAGGGGTACATTTATTTACTTTTAAAAAATCAGCTGTTACAATGCAAGAGGGGTCAAACACTTTACACTAGACGCATTGTATTATACACTGGGGTGGTGTTTATTGTTTAGCGATGCTGCCATTTATAATAATAGGGGATGGCTTACTACAATATTTCCTGCACGAACGAGTTTGTCTCTTACTGGCAAGCTGGGGGAATTATTTTGAACAGGCCACGACCGGGCGTTTACACGATTCAAATGTACATTTATTATTATTATTATTATTATTCTTAGTTTACTACTACACTTTTCACTTTTATTACACGTTTTTTTTTTTATTTAAGCTATTATTAAACCTTTTTTATTTAAAGTACTTATTATTTATTTTATTTTAAACACTTATAAAATTTGAATTCCTATAAACACACATATTGTATCGAGACGAGTACGTACGGTTCAAGTCCCCACTGTTGAGTTCGTTAATTTGTAATGGGACGAGTACGAGCGTCCCGTTATTTTCACACAATGTATGCCTATTCGTTGCTATGAACGGGTATGTTCCCCTGTCTTTACTCTCTTAGGTCGTTTTAATTTACTTAATTATTTAAATATCTGAGATATTTGGAGTTGTGGGATATATTGATTTAATTAATTAATATTAACTTATCTCTCTAAAAAATATCAGTGTTAGTGTACTTGAAACTTAAATAATTAATGTGTTATTCTGTAATTTCGTTCAACCCTATTATACCTTGAAGAGAATTATGTATAATTTTGTATTTTTACGCTCTCTCTTTGGTGTCGGAGAATTCCGCTATAAGCGCTGTAGTACCGGAGCAATGAAACTTAGAGGTAATTTCACTGTTTATGTTAACCAATTATTCTATACTTAGTCAGTTACTTTTTTATTCCCAACTCATTAAATCATACTCCAAATGACAAGATTTTGCAACTATATAAAGGTTCTTTATTTGTTTACTTCTTTAACATTGAATAAGATATGTTCTAACTGACATACACATGGGCTATAGATTACGTGAACCGATTATTGATTAGTCCGATCCTTTATTTAGATTCAGTTATATAGTGTGTTTTAATTTGTAATTAACTTAATTCAGGGTGTGAAGGTTCTTGTAACTGTGGGGAAGATTAAAAATACATAGGTAAGAATGCAAGATTTACAAATTTGAAGTGTTGTGTAGTTAATATGATTGATATAATAATAATTTACCAGACTAGAACGAAGCAAATCGTGTAGGCGGTTGATTGATAAATTTACTGTTCTGGACGATTATGCCGGACAATATTCTTTCTTCGGTTTAATAAAATGGAATTCTTGTCCTGTCCACCTCGGAAATACAGCTCTGTGGATTGATTTACAGCCCGATTGATGCTTCTTCTGCAATTCCTGGATCCAAATACGTTCTTCTCTCGGTTGAAGCAATTAGTGATGTTCCGTGTATTTGAAAGGTTATAAGTTCTAGTGTAGTGTATATTATTAGTTGTGATACATTTGACTCTTTCTATTTGGTTTAATATATCGTCAATTCCCTTCGGATATGGGACAATTCAAGTCCTTCCTTGTAGAACCCAGTTATTTATTTTCTATTGTGATTTCATACTATAGTCTTGTTTGGTTAAACTGTACTGGCAAGATTCAAGAATATTATCTTTAGTATTTTGTTTATTATAATTGTGTCAAATATTTTAGTATATTCCGATTATATGAGATAGTTACTAGATTTTTAATCTCATCACATTCAGATCATAAAAAGCAATAATTGAAAATCAACAACTTCTTCATTTCCTGTAGTCCATAGTAACACATGATTTTTCTTCCTTCCACATGTTTTGGTATATAGTGTTTATTTCGTATATTTTTTGTCTATTCCTTATCAATTTGCTATCATATCGGAATATAACTTTACCGATAGTTGGTTTATTATTTTTTACACATATTCTGCTGGTTTTTTGATATGAGCCTGTTTCTTTTATATTTACTACCTTTTCGATATTAAACGTTATCAATCGATATCATGGCATTATGGCATTATCATAATTTGTATAAATTGATATGGTTTATTATATATCATTACTAATTTAATGTTTTTTTCTAGCTCTTCAAACCGTATTCATTAATTATTATTAATTTATGTACCTAACCTTTATGTTATGAGTGGTTATATAGTGGTTTTGGCTGTTAGGCCTTTTATTGTAAACGGATCTACCTGTGTTTATAACTGGTAAACATCTATAGCCCTTTTACATAAATTCAAACATATAATCAAATCTTAACTATTAACATTTACATAAACAATTATTTTTTCCATATCTAATGACAATTTTATCTTGACCTATGGATCACATATAAGAAAATTCAAATCTATTAACGCTGACTAGCTGCTTCACGCTTCATTCTACAACCGTAATTGAATAATACATCTTGTTTCATTACCTTTCATTAACTCAACACATAATTGGTATAACATAACATAAACTTTATCATAACATTTGTTGTCACAAAATAATATCATTTAACTCAAAATCCTTACTTGCTATTGCTATAAAGTAAATTATTGTTTCATTTTTGTTTACTCTTCACTGTACATAGATAATTAACTATTATCTAACTTACAGGTTTGTTTATCCTCGTTAATTCTACCTTGCATCCTTATTTATCTTTATCTATAATTATAAATGTAATTATTAGATTTTTGTTTTATCGTGGGGTTAGATATTGACTTGTTTAATATTCTGTTAACCTAATTTTTATGTAACATGGATGCCAGCATTTCTGTTGCGTTACAATATATATATCTAGTACTACACATAGAATCTTATATTAATTAATTATATTAAAATTATCTCAAATCAATTCAATTTTCTGTACTGCTAGATATTATCTGTCGAAACAAAGTGATAATATTATTTCATATTGGAGAGAAATTTCACACGCGAAGAGTTCATTGCCTTTATAATAGCACACAGGATCAGCTGTTTGGGGGAGTCTTATTGTTTGCGTAGGAGTGGTTTAACAAAGGAGGGTGGTTCGGACAATCTCAAACACGATTATTTCCTGTTCTGAACTGTCTGTTATGTCTGCGAGGGAAGGTTTGTATGGGATTCCCTATACGTACAAAGGGGAGGGTACATTTCTCGACACGTATTTAACATGAACCGGCCTGTCAATACCAACAGGTTAAAAATGGAATATTTTTACCAGCATGGACTTGTTTATTACGTTAATGTCCCAATACTAATATTATTATTTCTTAATTAAAACTTTACTTATTTATTTGTTCACAATTTCAGAGTGAATAAATTTATATACTGTATTCTACAGAGTTACTGTTAATTGATTATCACAATATACACAATATTTTTACACAAAAGCACAGTATTGCAATTTTATGTGTACCAACAATTCAATTCTTTTGTGCAAAGCAGTGGCACAATTTTATATGTGTCACCCTGTACATAATTATTATTAATTAGACAACAGCACAATACACAATTATTCTTACAAAAGCAGAGTGGCGCAATTTTATATGCGTCACTATGCTTACGAGCCTTTTACGTATATAAATTAGCAGAGTGGCGCAATTTTATATGTGACACTCTGAAAACAATAACTTTTTTTTTAAAGCAGCAGAGTGGCGCAATTTAATAACGTCTCCCTTGTCAAGACATTATAAACATCGGGAACCAGTTCAATTGTTGGCTGTTAATTAAACTAGCTGCCGTTGTTAGTAAAATTTACTTACCAACAAATTATAACAAAGTATATATCAGGAATTAGTCAAGGGTTACATAAATTCATTCACTCTCTGGGTATTAGCGAAAACATCTCTTTATTCTTATATTTTAACTAAGTATAATAATAATGGCTTTAATGGTCATCCTTTAATTTCTTACTAACTTTACTTTTTGTAAAAGAAAGATTCTAATAATTGCTGCATTAAATATTCTTTAAATTAATATTCTTTACTCTTTTTATCTCAAAAATTTCAGCTATGTATTATTTCAAGTACCACGGATCCGGGTCTCAACTTTGCAATATTCTAATATATCACAACTTCGTCCAAACTATTTGAAGAATAGTCCGGTGTAAATTTTCAGAATTACTTTACCTCTAAACATCGTAATGTTATTACTATATCATTACAGAGATTACAAATATTTATATGTTAATATTTAAGTTATCTAAAAGTCTTTACAATAAAATTTACTGTTCTTTTGTTTCGTTTTGTTTAAAAACAAGTTATGCACAAATGTTATGATTTAATATCACCTGAATAGAACGTGAGTTTGCTGTGGGCATCCGTGATGGTCTTCTTCAGTAGTCCTCTTGGGTGTGATATGATGTTCCTCTTGATGGTCCATTTGGTTTATTTTTTCCGAATAGTAGTCTAGGTCATGACGATTGGCTTCTGCTACTAGAAGTTCATACTGTTGTTGTTGTAACTTTCTTCTTCTGCAGTCGGTTGTTCACATTTTACTTATTAATTGTTCTTATTTTAGCAGCACTAAAAGATGGTAAGGAACATATCTTACCACTTACGGTTTGTTGAGAGATGTGTCGGCTAAGTTTTGCCTTTTTTTACATATTTACTAATATTTGCTTCACTCACTACATTACTAAGTGTTTAGTTATTTTCCAACGCTAGAATAAGTCAAATCAAAATAACAACTGACGAGTGTTTGTATAGTAGTTCAGCGGTATACATCTAAATTTAACTGGACAACACATTTTTGACATCCTTACATGTCGAAGTTTCTCCGGCGAAAGGGTTTGTTTAGCGGCAAGAAGTCTGTAAGCTGGCGCGGTTTACGCGCTGAGAAAAGTAGTTGGTTCGTTTAGTAGTATTAATTAATCATTAATTAACTAGTAATAATTTATACTACCTATCGTTATGTGTTAGGTATAATTCTTTATTATTAATAAGTCTTTTATTTAATCAAAAGAATTATTATTTTTTTTGCTTAATATCATCGTACTTTGCGTGTTCGTACTGGATAATTTGCACGTTGGTACAGGAATCTACGTACAGATAAGGGGCGGAATTTCACGAAGGGGTACATTTATTTACTTTTAAAAAATCAGCTGTTACAATGCAAGAGGGGTCAAACACTTTACACTAGACGCATTGTATTATACACTGGGGTGGTGTTTATTGTTTAGCGATGCTGCCATTTATAATAATAGGGGATGGCTTACTACAATATTTCCTGCACGAACGAGTTTGTCTCTTACTGGCAAGCTGGGGGAATTATTTTGAACAGGCCACGACCGGGCGTTTACACGATTCAAATGTACATTTATTATTATTATTATTATTATTCTTAGTTTACTACTACACTTTTCACTTTTATTACACGTTTTTTTTTTTATTTAAGCTATTATTAAACCTTTTTTATTTAAAGTACTTATTATTTATTTTATTTTAAACACTTATAAAATTTGAATTCCTATAAACACACATATTGTATCGAGACGAGTACGTACGGTTCAAGTCCCCACTGTTGAGTTCGTTAATTTGTAATGGGACGAGTACGAGCGTCCCGTTATTTTCACACAATGTATGCCTATTCGTTGCTATGAACGGGTATGTTCCCCTGTCTTTACTCTCTTAGGTCGTTTTAATTTACTTAATTATTTAAATATCTGAGATATTTGGAGTTGTGGGATATATTGATTTAATTAATTAATATTAACTTATCTCTCTAAAAAATATCAGTGTTAGTGTACTTGAAACTTAAATAATTAATGTGTTATTCTGTAATTTCGTTCAACCCTATTATACCTTGAAGAGAATTATGTATAATTTTGTATTTTTACGCTCTCTCTTTGGTGTCGGAGAATTCCGCTATAAGCGCTGTAGTACCGGAGCAATGAAACTTAGAGGTAATTTCACTGTTTATGTTAACCAATTATTCTATACTTAGTCAGTTACTTTTTTATTCCCAACTCATTAAATCATACTCCAAATGACAAGATTTTGCAACTATATAAAGGTTCTTTATTTGTTTACTTCTTTAACATTGAATAAGATATGTTCTAACTGACATACACATGGGCTATAGATTACGTGAACCGATTATTGATTAGTCCGATCCTTTATTTAGATTCAGTTATATAGTGTGTTTTAATTTGTAATTAACTTAATTCAGGGTGTGAAGGTTCTTGTAACTGTGGGGAAGATTAAAAATACATAGGTAAGAATGCAAGATTTACAAATTTGAAGTGTTGTGTAGTTAATATGATTGATATAATAATAATTTACCAGACTAGAACGAAGCAAATCGTGTAGGCGGTTGATTGATAAATTTACTGTTCTGGACGATTATGCCGGACAATATTCTTTCTTCGGTTTAATAAAATGGAATTCTTGTCCTGTCCACCTCGGAAATACAGCTCTGTGGATTGATTTACAGCCCGATTGATGCTTCTTCTGCAATTCCTGGATCCAAATACGTTCTTCTCTCGGTTGAAGCAATTAGTGATGTTCCGTGTATTTGAAAGGTTATAAGTTCTAGTGTAGTGTATATTATTAGTTGTGATACATTTGACTCTTTCTATTTGGTTTAATATATCGTCAATTCCCTTCGGATATGGGACAATTCAAGTCCTTCCTTGTAGAACCCAGTTATTTATTTTCTATTGTGATTTCATACTATAGTCTTGTTTGGTTAAACTGTACTGGCAAGATTCAAGAATATTATCTTTAGTATTTTGTTTATTATAATTGTGTCAAATATTTTAGTATATTCCGATTATATGAGATAGTTACTAGATTTTTAATCTCATCACATTCAGATCATAAAAAGCAATAATTGAAAATCAACAACTTCTTCATTTCCTGTAGTCCATAGTAACACATGATTTTTCTTCCTTCCACATGTTTTGGTATATAGTGTTTATTTCGTATATTTTTTGTCTATTCCTTATCAATTTGCTATCATATCGGAATATAACTTTACCGATAGTTGGTTTATTATTTTTTACACATATTCTGCTGGTTTTTTGATATGAGCCTGTTTCTTTTATATTTACTACCTTTTCGATATTAAACGTTATCAATCGATATCATGGCATTATGGCATTATCATAATTTGTATAAATTGATATGGTTTATTATATATCATTACTAATTTAATGTTTTTTTCTAGCTCTTCAAACCGTATTCATTAATTATTATTAATTTATGTACCTAACCTTTATGTTATGAGTGGTTATATAGTGGTTTTGGCTGTTAGGCCTT